>JAPDEI010000016.1:0-619296 GCA_027569055.1 Aspergillus baeticus | reverse complement strand
ATAATATATTTTAGAACTTTATAATTTATTATAATTATATTTATAAAGGTATTTACTATATCCCTAGCTATAATTATTATTTTTATTAATACTAAGTAAATATATTTTATTAGTTTATTTATTATTATTACTAAATAGTTATCTTGCCTATTTATTATAGGTAATAATCTAATAAAGTTAACTATAATTTATTTCTATAACTTTTATAAAACTTTAGGGTTTTAAAGCTTTTTATAAGGTATATATTAAAATAGCTTATTCCTTAAATAAGTCTTATAATTATTAAAGTATTTTTTAATTTTTTTTTATACTAGGAAAAAAGTAATTTTATTTAATTTTTTTATATATTTTATTAATACTATAGTATCTATAAATTAGTATATTATAATATTCCTTAATTATTTTTATAATAAATACTAGTAGTATATAGACAAGTCTTTGTATAATAAAAATACTATTTTTTTTTAAAGTATTTAGTATTATTTTAAGGATTTTTTATATAAGCCTATTTTTTTTTATAGCTTTTTTAATATAGTCTAGTATAGTTCCTAAAATTTTAATTATTATTATAAGGATTATAAAATTATTACTAAGTATCCTATTCTTATTTATTTTTAAAATTACTAGTTTAGTTTTTTTTACTTTTTTTATATAATCTAGCCTTTAGCTAAGTATATTAACTTAGCTATTTTTACTTCCTTTATAATACTTTATTTTATAGTTATACTATAATAATAATTCTACCTATCTAGCCTACCTTTTTATTAACTTTTTAGTTATTATAAAATAAATTAGGTTTTTATAATCTAATTTTATAAGTATAAAAAACTATATTTTTTATAAATAAACTTTCTAGTACTTAAATACTACTACTATAGCTAGTAATTTTTTATTATAAATATTATAGTTTTTTTTAGTTTTAGTAAGTTTTTTTAATTAAAACTTTACTAGTAATAGCTTTTTATTTAGTCTAGGCTATATTATTTTTACTTTAATAGCTTAATTAAATATATCTAATTTAAGTATTATTAGTTTTCTAGGATTATACTATAGTATAATTAGTATAATTATAATTATATTTTTTATTATATTAAAAGGTTTCTATTATTTATTTATTTATTTAAAAATCTTTCCCTTCCTAAGTAGTTTATATAAGGGTATTATATAAAATATAAACTAGTTAATATATTACTTATAATAGTTAATTATTTTATTAAATTATTATATATCTTTAATATTTTTTAGTATTAGCTATTCCCTAATAGCCCTTACTTTAGAGTTTTTAGGTTATAAACTATCCTTTATAATCTAGTACCCTAAAAACTTAGTTTCTTAGGTATAAAACTTATATTTTTTAAGCTTATATTTTAGTTTTAGCTTAATTAATTACTATAAGATTTTTTTAGTTTACTATACTAGCTCCTTAAGCATGCCTATAAAAATTAAAATATTATTAATATAGATAACTATATAGTTATATAAATATTTATTAAGCCCTTAGTTAATAAATTTTTAAAAGCTTACTAGTATATTAGTAAGCCTAAATAGTATTACTAGGTATTTATAAAGTCTAAACTTAGATTTAAATATTATTTTTTATTTTTCTTTTTTAGCTATTCTTAGCTAGTAATAGGTATTAGTAATATTAAATTTTATAAACTATTTTACTTCTCTAAGCTTATCTTAGATTTTTTAGATTAAAGGTAGTAGGTACTAATCCTTAATAGTTATTTTATTAAATAATTAATAATTAATATATATTTATTTATCTCCTCCCTTTTTTTATATAAATAGGACACCATGCCCTAAAAAAAAGGTTAATAATTAAATATTTTTTTTATAAGTTATTCCTTAATATACTACCTAAGTATTTATAATTTATAATTATTTATTAGGATTATTTATTTATAATTTAAGGTTTCTTCCTTCCCCTTCTAGATAAAAATAGTATAATTATAGGGCCTATAAGGTAGTAACTCTAGCCTTTTAAACTTTTAAAATACTTCCTAAAAAAGACTATACTTTTTAGGTATTATTAGTCCTAACTTAATAGGTTTATTATTTATTATAAGTATTTAAAATTTTTTATATTTATTATTTAAGTCCTTGGACTTGCTAACTTTAATTATTTTACTATATTTTTTTATTACTCTAGTAGCCTAACTAGGTATAGTTATTAGCTATACTTATTTAAATAGTCTAGATATTATTACTAGAATTCTAGAAACTAGACTTTTTTTTAAGATTATTTATAAGTTCTTAAGGATTAGCCTCCCTACTAGCTACTTAGCCTATTATTATCCCCTAGCAGGCTATAAGGCCCTAGCCCTAACTAGTACCTATTTTTCTAGGCTATTTTTTTATATAATTATTTTTTTTAACTAGTTAATATTTAGGTTATAATCCTTAAGCTACAGGATCCCTAATACTATATTATATTTTCTTATAGGGTATATATTAAAACTTAGCTTTATATCCCTTTCTTATATTACTAGGGATATATTTCCTATTTTAATTATTAGCTAATAGGATCCAAGGTTTTTCTTATTTAGTTTTTTAATTAGTTCTAGTTTATCCTTAATAACTCCCTAGAGTCCTAGTTATTTTATATATTCTAGGTTTATAAAGTTCCCTGTTACCCTAGAATTAATTATAGTATAAACTAGTTACTAATTAACTATAATATATAGCTTTAAATACCTTTTTTACCTTATTACTATAAGGTATTTAGGTTCCTAGTTTAG
Organism: Aspergillus baeticus; assembly: GCA_027569055.1. NCBI lineage: Eukaryota > Fungi > Ascomycota > Eurotiomycetes > Eurotiales > Aspergillaceae > Aspergillus > Aspergillus baeticus. Next base: position 616,552 of record JAPDEI010000016.1, on the reverse strand, counting down.
TTTAAGTATATTTTATTATAGGACTAGGAAATAGTTCCCTAGTTTAATATTATAATATATAATATATTTATTATAAAAGCATGCTATCTAATACATGTTACTATATTTAGAATATTTTAAATATTTAATATATAAGTATTTTAGTTATTAGTATAGATATAGTTAATTATTACTAATAATCCTTAGCTTTCTTAGGTGGTACTATATAATTACTTAAAAAGGTTTATATACTCTATATTCTAGATTATAATATATAATCTATAAAATCTAGTTATATTAGTAGTAGGCCTAGTTAGTATATAAATATTTATACTACTCTTAGTTATATTTATAATAGTAAATACTCCCTACTTTTCTCCTTTTAAATATATCTTTTAAAATTTTATAGTAATTATAATTATCTTGCTAATAGGTACTATAAATTAATTTATATTTATTATATTACTATTTATAAAAGTTCTAGTTACTAAGGATACTATCCTAATATAATAGGTTAATATATAGGTAATATATAAATAAGTTTCTTATCTTAGTTATTACAAGGTTTAGATTTTTTTATAATTTATTAGTAATCTTATAAATCTAAAATTCTTATATATAATACTATATATTTATATATTATTCTATTACTTATTTTTTTTCTTAGGGGTTTTTATTTAGGAATATATACTTATTACTAAAGCTTTTAATATTAGGTTTAAAGGTCCTTATTTAAGTCCTATATTATTTATTAAAAGGGTTAATATCTTATTTAATACTTAGAAATTTATTATATACTTTTTTTTAAACTAGCTTATTATAAATAGCTTTATTTTTATAAAACTTATCTATTTTCCTAGTCTCTTAACCTTAAAACAAGTTTTAATATAATAAAATATTATTAAACTAAAATTAAGTAATAAAAAGCTTATTTATTACTACTATATATAATAATAATAGTATATTTTCTTCTTAGTTACTAGTATCTTACCTTGTTATACTAATATATTAATTTTTATTTTTTATACTCCTAGGGGTTATCCTAATTAATTCTAAACTTAGTAAGTTATTTTATATAATTCTAGCTAGAAATTATATTACTTTAATATTTATAGTTTAAATCTTGTTATTAACAAGCCTTATAATTATATTAATAAGTTTCTTTACCTATTATATTCTTTATATAGTATCTAGAGTAATTTATTTTATAGCTACTTATTAAATTATATTTTTTATTTATATTTACTCCTCTAGGCTTAGCCTATCCTATAAATAATAGCCTAGTAAATAGCTATTTTCCCTAGTAATACTAATTATTTTTAGTTTATTAATAGCCCTAAGTTATTATTTTTATTTAAAACCTTTTTTAGGTTTTTAGCTACTTTTTTTATACTTTATATAATTATTTATTTAATAACTTAATTTACTATAGTAAAAGTATAGATTTTTTTATTAATAGTAATCCTTCTCTACCTTAAAAAAAGTTATATTAAGTTTTATTAGTTAAGGTTTATAAAAATTACTATATCCTTAGTTTTATAGCTAGAATTACTATTTAAAATTTATATAATAGCCTCCTTACTAGTTACTTAAAAACTATAATAGCCTGTTATTATAATATACTAGATAATAATAACTTTAATCTAGCTTTAACTCTTAAAGTTAGTTACTAATTCTAGTTACTAAATTATATATTTTTATAAGTATTACAGGCCTTTTTATAAAAGCTATTTTTTTTTAATAATATAAAGTAATCTTTTTTTATAATAATATATAAAGGCCTTATTTAACTAATAAAAATAGAATATTAGCTATTAGAAATAAAACATATACCTATTTATATTATTATTTTATATATATAAGTAGTTAATTTATTACTTTATATTTCTAGTTATATTAATATTTTTAAAAACCTATTTAAATTAAGTCTAGAAAGTACTAAAACTTTTAAATATTTTAATAATATCCTTGGTATAATTATTAGGGGGTTCTAACTAAAACTCCCTTATAAATAGCTTAAACTATTTATATACTATACTAGTTAAATAAATAAAGGTAAAAAAAACTTTATTACTTTTTTTTATAAATTTATTTTTATTAATATTAAGGTATATAATTATTTATATAAGCTAATACCTAAGCTTAGACCTAGTCCTATTAAAAAGATTTAGGGTTTTAAGTTTTATAGTTTTTATAATAAGTTATTTATCTAGTCTAAGGATCTACTCCTAAAGCTAACTAAGTATCCCTAATATATTAGTATCTAGTATTATATTATACTAGCTTAAGTTATTTATTATTTAATTAATAATATTAGTTTAACTAGTAAGCTATTACTATATAGTCTAAATAACTTGCTAAAGTTATATAATCTACTATACTTAAGTAGGTTAAGATATTATACTATTATTTTAAGTTAATCTAAAATACTTTATACTAACTAGTAATTAATATATTATAAAAGGGCCTTAACCTTTTAAGTATTTTTCCTAATCTTTAAACTATATTTAACCTAAACCCTAATAACTTAGATTAACTTACCTAGTCCTTATAAGAATAATTACTTAATATTTAACTAGTATAAAGACTAGTTATAGTTAGGTTAGGTTTAAATAGAATAATAAAAAGGCCAGCCTTTACTATATATAATAAAGCCTATAAAGTTAAGTATTAATAAAGTATATTATAATAGTTTCTCTAGTAGTAAAGGTAACTCTAGGAATAATAACTTTATTAATTATAAAAAATAAAGTAGAACTAGATATAGTAGGTAATAAATATCCTTATATATTCCTTATATCCTTACTTTACTATATACTTCTTAGGGTATACTATAGAGTATATCTAATAGTAATCCTTCCTGCTATATACCTCCGTGTATACTTCTTAGGGTTGCTTCTAGGGTAGTTATATATAACTTTGCTTTTCCAGAGTGTGGCTTGGTTATCCGCGGGAGTTAGTATTTCCTTAGGAGTACCATAGTTACTTATAGGAGCGCTATACAGGCTCACAGGGCTCCTTAATAGAGAATTAAGTCTGTAGAGGTATATATATCTGTAATTCTCTACTATTATACTGGATTAGGTTTAGCGCTCAGTCCTTAACCACTAAGTATCCAGGCAAGTTATGGGCATTCCTTTGTTGCGGGCTAGTTGATTGGTTATCAAGACCCGGTGGTTCTGCCTGGCATGGCCGCCCTCCATTAGGTGCGGGCAGTGTCATAACACCATTCTCCTACCACTAATTAGTATACAAATGGTATATCTAATGGTGGCCCTTGCCATGCCTGCTACTATTTCCCTACTATTAGATAGTATACCTAATAGTATACATACATAACCTTTCCCCTCCAGGGCATGGGTTGGTTATTCGCGGGAGTTAAGGTTTCCTTGGGAGCGCCATAGGCGCTTATAGGAGTGTTATGCGTGTTCACAAAGCTCTTAATAGGGAATTAAGTCTGTAAAGGTGTATATATCCATAATCCTTTATTATAGTGTTGGATTAGGTTTAGCGCTTAGTCCTTGATCACTAAGTACCTAGGCAAGTTATGGGCATTCCTTTGTTACGGGCTGGTTAATTGGTTGTCAAGGCCCGGTGATTCTGCCTGGTGTGGCCGCCCTCCATTAGGTGCGGGCAGTGTCATAATAATAGTATTATAAAAGCTCCTAAGCCTATTATACTTATTATTTTTTAAGCTCCTTTATTATTATAAAGTATATTAGGTTTTTATAGTCTATTTATATAATAACTTTATACTTTACTTTTTTAAAATAGTGCCTTTACTTTTTAAATTCTTTAATAATTACTAATACCTTTTAGTTATAAGTATTATAATTTTATTCTACTTAGGTTATTTATTATAAATAAAAGGTAATAAGTTATAATTTTTTATCTAGTCCTATTTACTTAAGAACTATTTTAATTATCCTTTTTAAAATATTTATTTTTATATATTTTTATAATTTTAAATTATAAAATACTAGTATTAGTACTTGCTTAATATTTTTTTTAACCCTTATAAATATATTTTATTACTTATCTCCCTATATAAATAGTTTATTATTCTAGAGTAACTTTATTAGTAGTAGTATAGTCTTTATATATTAGTAAAAATATTCCTTAATATATTTAAAAATCCCTAAAAATCCTTTAACTCCTATTTTTTTAGTTAGTATTAGCTAGTTAAAAATAATATTACCTTTTTTTTTTAGTATTTTTTATCTCTTTTATATAAAAACTATCCTTAAATACTCTACTTTAGTAACCTAAAACTTATTTTTTTTAATACTTATTATAAGTTTAGCTTTTATTATTTTTATTATTACTTTTTAAATATAATTTTTATATTTTTTAGGTTTTTTAAAAAATATAATTATATTATTAAAGTAAATAGTAATTATTTTATTAAAAAAATTTTTTAAAATATATATTATATACCTAGTAAATTTAGCTAGTAGCTATTTTAGCCCTATAAATATAACTATTTATTAATATAATCCTATATTTATAAAAAATACTATAAAATATTTTTTTTTTTTTTTATAAAAGTAGGTTATAATAACCTTATTTTATATTAAAAATTATAATTATTTTTACTTTTTATAATAGATTTTATTTCTAGCCTATATATAATACCTAATTTATATTATTAATAGTTTTTTTATTTAGCTAGTAGTAGTTAATAACTATTTACTTTTTTTTATTTTTTTTTAGGTATATATATAGTATATAAAAAATATAGTATATTAAATTCCTTAATATATTCTATAGTTAAGAACTTTTTAGTAAACTTTTATTTAATTTTTAGCTTTTCTAGTAATTTTCTAAATTATTATAATTATTTAAATATTACCTTTTTAACTAGTAGTATATATACCTTATATTATATATTATATTATAGTAGTTAGTAATCCTTTTTTATAAATAATTTAATAAATTTATAATATTCCTTTAGTAATTTTTTAAGAACCTTTTTTAGTTTTTTTTTATAAATCTTTTATAGCTTTATTTTAATAGTTTTTATTTTAGCCTTATTATTACTTTTTATTTTTTTATTAGTATTTATTTTATTATATATTTTTTTTTAGGGTTTAATATTACCTATTACTTTTCCCTTTTTTAAATTTTCCTTAATATTTTTTTAATAATTTTAATTATTATTACCTAGTATTTTTTTTTTTATTTTTAGCTATAGCCTATTAATCCTAATTATTTTAGTTATTTAATTAATATTTAGATTTTTCTAGTAAAGCTATATTATTCCTAGTATTATATTATAATACCCTAATAGTATTATAGGGACTATTTTAAATATAATATTTTTTATATAATCTCTTATATTTATTTAAGTATTTTTAGTTAGTAATTCTAGTCTAGAGTAAATTAATTTTTTTTTAAATTTAAAAATTTATTAATTATCTTTTATTAGCTTTATCTAGATCCTATTATTTTTAATAAACTTTTTACTAATAAACTATTTTAAATATTTAAAATCTAATAAGATTTAGGCTAGGTTCCTATCTAGTTTTATAATAATTATAATTAATATATTATTCTTTATTATAAAAAAAGTAACTTTTTTCTAATACTACTAGTAATATTTATATATAATATTAGTTTAATTTTATAGTTTAAATCTTTTATTTTTATCTTAGTAAAAAATATAGTTTTTTATTTTATATTAGTAATAACTTAGCCTAGTATATACTAGGTATCTTATTTTTTTTTTATATAGCTATAATTATTTTTTTTAAAAAGGTAGTTATATTTTATAAAGGCAAGTATTTTTAGTAGTTATAAATTCTAATTATATATATATTTTATTCCCTTATATTACTTATAGTTTTTATTATAGTATTTAGTCTAGTAAATAGTCTAGTATAACTTTTAGCTTTTTTTAGGGTAATATTAGTAGAAGTAATTTTATATATAACCTAAGATTTTATTATATAAGGTTATTCCCTATTCCTATAAGACTCTTTTATATTTTTTTATAAATTCCTTATTAACTATTTTATATATTATATATATAGTAAATATTTATTTTTTATATTATTTATATTTTAAATAAATATAGTCTTGCTAAGTTTTTTTTAATTTTTTCTAGTAAATTACTTATACTAGAAGGTAACTATAAAATTTATTATTTTTAATACTTTTTTTAAGCAGGGTTTATATTTATATTTTATAAATCTTATAGTAAGTTATTTTTATTTTATTATTAATTTAAATTATTAAAATATTATAAAACCTATTCCCTAATTTTATTATTTTATTATTTTATAAATAATTTTTTTTTTACTATCTTTTATCACGCTTTTTATAAAAAGGATTTTTTAGTAATTTTTTATTATTTAATATTATTATTAAATTCTTTTTTAATTTATTATATATACTACACTTTATAGGTCTAATATTTATAATAATTTTTTTAAGCTTATTAGCTTTTTACTATTTTTCTTTAATTTATATTTTAAGGTTTTTTAGTCTATTATTTATTTAGTAAAGATATTTTTTAACTATTATATATTATATTATTTTTAGGATAGTATTTTTTTTAATAAATTTTATTTACTTAAATAGCTAAGTTATTTTTTTTCTAGGATTTTTTTAGTTATATTAAATCTATATTTATATATATTAATAAGTTATATATCTATACTTATAGGCTTTATTATTAAATAGGTAGTATAAATCTAAAAGTTATAGGTAGCTAGTTTATTATTTTTATACTTTAATTAATAATTTTTTTTAATATATTTAATTTTCCTATAATTATAATATTTCCCTATAAACTTCCTTTATTTTTTATTTTTATTATTACCCTTTCCTTTCTTAGTAAAGGTAGTATTTATTTTTATATTTTTATTTTTATTTTACTTAACTTTCTTTTTTTTATTTTTAAATTATTATTATTACTTTTACTAATCTATCTATTATTTATACTAATAATTTTTAATTTATAATATAATATTAATAAGCTTATTTAAATTATCTAGCTAATTATTAATAAAAATAAGGGTATTCTTTATTTTATTTTTAAGTCTAGTATAGTACCTAGATATAAGGGCCTTATTTTTTTATAATAGGTTTAATAATATTTAATAAAACTTAGTAGTATATTCTCTAATATTTAACTTTTTTTAATAAAGATTAGTAATTTTTAATTTTATAGTTTATTTAGTATTTAGGTTTTTAAAGGCTTTAATAATCTAGGTTTTAAATTTATTATAATTACTAAAAATTTTTTAGGTTAAAGGCTTTTACTTACTACTAACTTTTTTATTATAGTCCTATATATAGGGCTTAAACTATATAAATACTAATCCCCTAAGGTATATTCTTATAAATATAACCTTATTAGGTTTACTTACTTTACTTAAGTTATTAATTTTAATATATATATTTATAAATATTAGGTAGCTTCTAATGGTTAAGCACTTATTTTTAAATACCTTAGCTTTATTTACCTTAACTTTTTTAAATATTTTAATTTACTAGGTTTAGCTTAAAAGGTAGTTAATTATTTATTTAAGCTAGGTAATTTTCTAGGTATTTATTAATTAAATAATACTTTTTTTTACCTTAGAGTCTCCTATAGTAGTAGATATAGTTTATTCCTTTTAATCTAAGGGTCTATTATTATTAAATAAGTCTAACTAATCTATTTTAGGACTAGTAGTTTTAAGATATTCTATAATTAAATAGGGCAAGTATAGCTATTTTAGGGTATAAAATAGGATAAAGTAGGGTTTTTTAAAAGGTAGGGTAGCTTTAATTTTAAAAATAATAGATAGTAGCTAAAACTAATTATATATAATAAGTATCCTTAAATACTATTTACTTATTATATTTATTATAGCCCTGGGCTTTACTAGATATACTATTATCCTAGCCCTTATAGTCCTTGGTATAGATAGCTATAACTATAGCTTTACTAGTTCCTTAGTATTATACCTCTAGTATAATTAGTTAGAATATCCTAAGATTCTGGTCTAACGTGCTATTATATTATACTGTAATCTTACGTGACTAATCCATTGGCTAACAGTGTCTTGTGTCCTTTAGCATGGTTCCCTGACAAGGTTCTAGTAAAAAAATATAGAATATTAAATATAATTTTTTTATTAATTTAAATAGTTTTAAATAATAATTAACTTGTCCTAATTTTTTTTTTTAATTTTAAAAATTTTTAAATAAATATAGTCTAGTTTTTAATTTAGTTTTTTTATTTTAATATTTTTATAAAGTAAAAATATTTTTCTTTTTTTTTTTTAAATTCTAGTAGCTTAGTTTAGTGCTTATTATAATAAATTTTTATTTTTAGGTAAATAAATTTAAGCTTTTAAATAAGTTATATTTAAATATTTTTAAGTTTTTTAATAAAGCTATTAGCTTTTTTTATAATAAATTTATAATTAATTAATTTACTATAAATACTTAGGTAATAACTATAATTAGCTTTAAAAAAAGTTATCCTTATTATATTATAAATTAAATTATTATAGGTAAACTATACTATTAATAGCTAGTCCACCTGGTTATTTTATATATAGTTTATATAATATTATAAATATTATTTAATTACTTAGTTAACTTTTTTAGTTTATTTATTTAATTATAATTTATAAATAATAATTATTTATAATTAAATCCCTAGTTAATTAATAACTAATTTTTAAAACTTAAATATAAAAAGCTTATTTTTATTAAATATAATATATTTTAGAATCCTATAGTTTATTATAACTATATTTATAAAGGTATTTACTATATTTCTAGCTATAATTATTATTTTTATAAGTATTAAATAAATATATTTTATTAGCCTATTTATTATTACTACTAAATAATTATTTTATTTATTTATTATAAGTAATAATTTAATAAAGTTAACTATAATTTATTCTTATAGTTTTTATAGAATTTTTAGGTTTTAAAGTTTTTTATAGGGTATATATTAAGCTAGCTTATTTTTTTAAATAAGTTTTATAATTATTAAGGTATTTTTTAACCTTTTTTTTTATATTAAAAAAAAGTAATTTTATTTAATTTTTTTATATATTTTATTAATACTATAGTATCTATATATTAGTATATTATAATATTTTTTAATTACTTTTATAATAAGTACTAGTAGTATTTTTTTTAATAAAAAATTACTTAAGTAGCTAAATTAATTTTTTTAAAATTTTTTTAATTATATTAATTTTATATTTATATATATTACTAAGCTATATATCTATACTTATAGGTTTTATTATTAAATAAATAGTATAAATCTAAAAGTTATAGGTAACTAGTTTATTACTTATATACTTTAATTAATAATTTTTTTAATATATATAAATTTTTTATAATTATAATATTTCCCTATTAATTTTTTTTATTTTTTATTTTTATTATTACCCTTAGAGTTGCTATGGGGCGGGTTGGGGCGGGTTTTGGGGTGGGTTACTATATTAATAACCCACCCATGGGATATTTAAAAACACTATAACCCACCCTAAATAACCTAAAAAACCCCAAAAGGACTAATTAGGCAATAATCTATATTAATATTTAAAATACTATTTTTAATATAGTATTTTATTACTAATTAGTATAGGTATATAATGGGATTACTATAATATCTAGTAATTTATTTCTTGGCAACCCAATGGGGTATGGAGTAACCCATGGGTTGCCTAATTAGGACCCAGAACCCACTGGGTTTTCTGGACCAGCAACCCACCCCAACCCAGGCCGGGTTGGGGCGGGTTGGGGCGGGGTTTCTGGGGTGGGTTAAACAACTCTACTCTAGGAATATTTAAGTAAGTTTATAGGTTAAATATTTACTTTATTATAAAAATTATAAAACTTAAAATTTTAAATCTTTTTAATAGGACTAGAACCAAGCTTAGGTATTAGCTTATATAAATAATTATATATTTTAAAGTTAATAAAAATAAGTTTAAAAAAAAAAGTAATAAAGTTTTTTTTACCTTTACTTATTTAACTAGTATAGTATATAAATAGTTTAAGCTATTTATAAAAAAGTTTTAATTAAAACCCCCTAATAACTATACTAAAAATATTATTAAAATATTTAAAAGTTTTAGTACTTTTTAAACTTAACTTAAATAAGTTTTTAAAAATATTAATATAACTAGAAATATAAAGTATTAAATTAACTACTTATATATATAATATAATAATATAAATAGGTATATATTTTATTTTTAATAGCTTATATTTTACTTTTATTAGTTAAATAAGGCCTTTATATATTATTATAAAAAAAGATTACCTTATATTATTAAGGAAAAAATAGCTTTTATAAAAAAACTATTAATATTTATAAAAATATATAACTTAGTAACTAGGATTAATAACTAACTTTATAAATTAAAGCTAGATTAAGGTTATTACTATTTAATATACTATAATAATAGGCTATTATAATTTTAAGGAAATTAGTAAGGGGGTTATTATATAAATTCTAAATAATAATTCTAGCTATAGAATTAAGGGTATACTAACCTTTATAAACCTTAACTAATAAAGCTTAATATAACCCTTTTTAAAATAAAAAAGGAGTACTACTAATAAAAGAATTTATACTTTTATTATAGTAAATTAGGCTATTAAATAAATAATTATATAAAATATAAAAAAAGTAGCTAAAAATATAAAAAAGGTTCTAGATAAAAATAATAATTTAAGGATATTAATAAATTAAAAATAATTAATACTACTAGGGAAAGTAGGTATTTACTAGGTTATTACTTTCCTAAGTTTATTTTAGATTTTCTAGATTAAGGGTAGCAGGTACTAATTTTTAATAGTTACTTTATTAAGTAGTTAGTAGTTAATATATATTTATTTATTTATTTTTTTTATAAATAGGATACCATGCCCTAAAAAAGAGTTTAATAATTAAATATTTTTTTTTATAAATTATTTTTTAATATATTACTTAAGTATCTATAATTTATAATTATTTATTAGGATTATTTATTTATAATTTAAGGTTTCTTTTTTTTTTTAAAATAGGAATAGTATAATTATAAGGCCTATAAGGTAGTAACTCTAGCCTTTTAAATTTTTAAAATACTTTTTAAAAAAAAACTATACTTTTTAGGTATTATTAGTTCTAGTTTAATAAATTTATTATTTATTATAAGTACCTAAAGTTTTTTATATTTATTATCTAAGTCCTTGGACTTGCTAATTTTAATTATTTTATTATATTTTTTTATTACTCTAATAGCCTAACTAGGTATATTTATTAGCTATATTTATTTAAATAGTCTAGATATTACTACTAAAATTTTAAAAACTAGACTTTTCTTTAAAATTACTTACAAGTTTTTAGGAATTAGCCTTTTTACTAGCTATTTAGTATATTATTATTACTTAGTAGGCTATAAGGCTCTAGCCCCTACTAGTATTTATTTATTTAGATTATTTTTTTATATAATTATTTTTTTTATTTAATTAATATTTAGGTTATAATCCTTAAGCTATAGGATCCTTAATACTATATTATATTTTTTTATAGGATATATATTAAAACTTAACTTTATATTCCTTCCCTATACTATTAGGGATATATTTTTTATTTTAATTATTAGCTAATAGGATCTAAAATTTTTTTTATTTAGCCCTTTAATTAGTTTTAGTTTATTTTTAATAACTTTTTAAAGTTTTAGTTATTTTATATATTCTAGGTTTATAAAATTCCTTATTACCCTAGAATTAATTATACTATAAACTAGTTACTAATTAACTATAATATATAGTTTTAAATATTTTCCTTACCTTATTACTATAAGGTACTTAGGTTTTTAATTTAATTTAAATATATTTTATTATAAGACTAGAAAGTAGTTTCCTAGTTTAGTATTATAATATATAATATAACTATTATTAAAGTATACTATCTAATATATATTACTATACTTAGGGTGTCTTAAGTATCTAGTATATAAATATCTTAGTTATTAGTAAGGGTATAATTAATTATTATTAATAACCCTTAGCTTTTTAGGATAGTATTATATAATTATTTTAAAAGGCTTGTATACTTTATATTCTAGATTATAGTATATAACTTATAGGACTTAATTATATTAGTAGTAGGCCTAGTTAGTATATAGGTATTTATATTACTCCTAGTTATATTTATAATAGTAAGTATTTCCTATTTTTTTTTTTAAATATATTTTTTAAGGTTTTATAGTAATTATAATTATTTTATTAATATACCCTATAAATTAAGTTATATTTATTATATTATTATTTATAGGAGTTCTAGTTACTAAAAGTATTATTTTAATATAATAGGTTAATATATAAGTAATATATAAATAAGTTTCTTATTTTTACTATTATAAGATTTAGATTTTATTATAACTTATTAGTAATTTTATAAATCTAAAGTTTTTATATATAATACTATACACTTAGGTATTATTTTATTAAATTTTTTTTTTTTAAAAATTTTTTTCTAAGGTTATAAACTTATTACTAAGGGCCTTAGTATTAGGTCTAATTTCTTAGATTTAAGTTTTATATTATTTATTAAAAGGGTTAATATCTTATTTAATACTTAGGAATTTACTATATACTTTTTTTTAAACTAGCTTATAATAAATAATTTTATTTTTATAAAACTTATTTATCCTTCTAGTCTCTTAGCCTTAGAATAAGGTTTAATATAGTAAAATATTATTAAACTAGAGTTAAGTAGTAAAAAGCTTATTTAATATTATTATATATAATAGTAGTAGTATATTCCTTTCCTAGTTACTAGTATCTTACCTTATTATACTAATATATTAGTTTTTATTTTCTATGCTTCTAGGGGTTATTTTAATTAATTTTAAATTTAGTAAGTTACTTTATATAATTCTAGCTAAGAATTATATTACTTTATTATTTATAATTTAAATCTTATTATTAATAAGCCTTATAATTATATTAATAAGTTCCTTTACCTATTATATCCTATATATAGTATTTAAAATAATATATATTATAGCTACTTATTAGACTATATTTTTTATTTATATTTACTTCTCTAGGCTTAGCCTATTTTATAAATAATAACCTAGTAAGTAGCTATTTTCCCTAATAATATTAATTATTTTTAATTTATTAATAGCCCTTAGTTATTATTTTTATTTAAAACCTTTTTTAGGTTTTTAGTTACTTCTTTTATACTTTATATAATTATTTATTTAATAACCTAACTTACTATAATAAAAGTATAAATTTTTTTAATAATAATAATTTTTCTTTACCTTAAAAAAATTATATTAAGTTTTATTAATTAAGGTTTATAAAAATTACTATATTTTTAGTTTTATAGCTAGAATTACTATCTAGAATTTATATAATAGCCTCCTTGCTAGTTACTTTAAAACTATAATAGTTTATTATTATAATATACTAGGTAATAATAACCTTAATCTAGCTTTAACTTTTAAAGTTAGTTACTAATTCTAGTTACTAAATTATATATTTTTATAAGTATTATAGGCCTTTTTATAAAAGCTATTTTTTTTAATAATATAAGGTAATCCTTTTTTATAATAATATATAAAGGCCTTATTTAACTAAAAAAAATAGGTTATTAGCTATTAAAAATAAAATATATTTATTTATATTATTATTTTATATATATAAGTAGTTAATCTATTACTTTATATTTTTAGTTATATTAATATTTTTAAAAACCTATTTAAGTTAAGCCTAGAAAGTACTAAAGCTTCTAAATATTTTAATAATATTTTTAGTATAATTATTAGGGGATTTTAACTAAAACTCCCTTATAAATAGCTTAAATTATTTATATATTATACTAGTTAAATAAATAAAGGTAAAAAAAACTTTATTACTTTCCTTTATAAACTTATTTTTATTAATATTAAGGTATATAATTATTTATATAAGCTAGTACCTAAGCTTAGACCTAGTTTTATTAAAGGGATCTAAGGTTTTAAGCTTTATAATTTTTATAGTAAAATATTTATCTAGTTTAAAAATTTACTCCTAAAGTTAACTAAATATTCCTAATATATTAATATCTAGTATTATATTATACTAGTTTAAGTTATTAGTTATTTAGTTAATAACTTTAGTCTAATTTATAAGCTATTACTATATAGTCTAGATAATTTATTAAAATTATATTATTTACTAGGCCTAAGTAGGTTAAAATATTATAGTATTTATTTTAAATTAATTTAAGATACTTTATACTAACTAGTAATTAATATATTATAAAAGGGCCTTAACCTCTTAAGTACTTTTCCTAACCCTTAAACTATATTTAACCTAAACCCTAATAGTTTAGATTAACTTACCTAGTCCTTATAAGAATAATTACTTAATATCTAACTAGTATAAAGACTAGTTATAGTTAGGTTAGGTAAAGGTAGAATAATAAAAAGGCTAGTCTTTATTATATATAGAAAAGCCTATAAAGTTAAGTATTAATAAAGTATATTATAATAGTTTCTCTAGGTAGCAAGGTAACTCTAAAATAATAACTAGTATTAATTATAAAGAATAAAGTAGAACTAGATATAATAGGTAATAAATATCCTTATATATTCTTTGCTTTCCTACTATTCCCCTACCCTTAAATAGTAAATATATAGTATATTTAATAATAGTTTTTACCATGCCTCCTACTATTTCTTTACCACTAAATAGTATATATATATAACCTTACTCCTCCTGGGCGTGGGCTAGTAACTTATAGGAGTTATTACCTTCTTGGGAGTATTATAGTTACTTATTAAAGTATTATGCAGGTTTATAGGGTTCTTAATAAGAAATTAAGTTTATAAAGGTGCATATATCTATAATTCTCTATTATTATACTAGATTAGTTTTAGCGCTCAGTCCTTGATTACTAAGTGTCTAGGCAAGTTATAGGCATTCCTCTGTTATAGGCCGGTTGATTGGTTGTCAAGACCCGGTGGTTCTGCCTGGCGTGGCCGCCCTCCGTTAGGTGCGGGCAGTGTCATAACAGTCGAGGCCCTTCTGTAACACCAGGCCAGGTTAGGGCAGGTTAGGGCGGGGTTTCTGGGGTGGGTTAAACAACTCTAGGGAGGGGTTTAATCTAGTAACCCTAAAACCTGCCTGGGTGGGTTACTAAGGGTCAAAAACCCGCCACAACCCGCCCCATAACAACAAGTCTACCCTTAGCCAAATAGATCCAAGGATTAAACTTGGCCCATAACAATTAAAGTTAATATTAGAGGTTTTAGAATAGTTTAATACTAAGCCCCTACCAATTTTATGATAATAATTGCTATATATAATATATTATAGAAGGGTATGAGATAAGTAATTAGGTGATTATCTATAAGCATACATACACGGGACTTTAGCCCCGCTCTTGCAATAATACAGACACCCTAGACATATGGTGTAGATTTTATGCAAGTAGACAACAACAACCATGACGTGGATCGGGTTTCACATCCCCATAACTCCGTGTCTGTACATCCCTGGGGAATATACTTATCACTCAATATTTCTGCTGTTACGAACCGTGGGTGACTTGAAAGATCAATAATCGGGTATCCGGGGAAGCTTTATTGGCGGATTCGAGGACAGTTACGCCGTGAGTCGGATGGTTACGCGACACCCGAGTTAACTCATTCCTGGAAGGTATGCTGTACCCTTTGGACAAAACGCCCCCTCAATGGTGAACGCGATACATCATGGTCAATATTGATGTAGCGCTTGCCAACCTTCCTGGGATTTGGGTGGCTCTGATCAACTGACATGAATACGATGAGGATGACCGGACGCGACTCGACTATTCAATACCAAGTACTGACGGAGTTGATAGTATACTTTATAGAAGGCCTGGAACACCCCGGGGAGCAAACGATGGACAACTTAGGGCCAGCGGATTCAACGCCTAGAAAACCCCGGCGGTTTTTACCTGATCCCATTGAGACAACCACACGCAGTTCAAAAAATAAACAGAACGGGCCGTCCACTGAACAGGACCCGCGCACGGGTCAAATAGAAGTCGATCCTAAGTCCATAGCAATAGGGATTCATGGCGCAAGCAGCACCTTTCAAGACGGGGAGATAGGCGCGGGCCAAGAGAAACGGAGTCCAAGAAAGTTCGCACCCCAACTACTGGAGACTGCTAGACAGTCTGTGCGACCAGGGAAGAAGCCAATTCAGCCGGGTAGCAAACCACAGCCAGAGCCGCAGAGCTTGAATGGCTTGGACACAGCCTCCGATATCAGACCATCCGGACCGGCCCCAGAACAAGAATCGCTTTTTTCATACTCTAGCCTTCTGCGTCGCCAGGAGACAAGAAGGCATTCCTTCCGTGTCCCCGATCTGCCTGCCATCCCTTCTAGTTGCAGCGAGGGATCTAAAGATTCGGCATCGCCCTCGTCTGAGTCGCCCTCTGCTCTACCTCGACGACGAGCAATACACGTGGATACCGGAGGACAGTCACGGGATGGCCTGGAGAAGCAATTCCTACAGTATATACTCCCATTTTCGATCCAGCCGTCGGAAACTCAATTGAAAGAGCAGGCTTTGGCAGCCTTTCCAAACGAACAAGTTTACCAGCCTGTAGACCATTTCGCAATCGATAGGGAAGAGGAAGACCCCCCCTACGATAGCGTCGCCCATCTACAGGATCCCCGACTCAAATTGAGGATAAATCGGCGGGCCTCGTCTTCAGATCTTCCATTTGAACTTGAGTACCTGCGCAGGCATAAGGAAGAAGCAGGGATGAACAGACGTCATTACCTTACCACGCGAGGGGGGCGTCTCTCCCAAATGAATCGTCGGGCACCGAAAGGGGTGGATAGAGCCGTAGCTCGTGAAGAAGCGTGGGAGATGAATCGTTCACGGACACAACTCAACCCACCAATGCTCGGAAGTGACCTTGTTTTCCCGCAGAGCTTGACACCTGCGACTACCGTATCTGAAGATATGCAAACGCATAGTTCTAATGAGATTCGACATATATTCTCGGCGTTTTCTGGGCTCTGGAGTGCAAATTCACACCCCCCTGTGCAACGCCAACCGAATGGCCTCTGGAATGGGACCTGCAAAGCGCACAGGGACAGAACATATAGCAGCGAAGCTTTAATACCTGGGCTAATCACTCCTAGATTTGGTGGCGAATTGGCTACACCAAATGGTGTTGACGAAACGCCGGCTACCGGAGGAGCTATCCGCCAGGAAGTCTCACGCCCTGCAGCCAATAACCCTCGGGATAGCAGCGACAACATTGGCCAGGAATTCAATGACGGGTTTGTTACGCAAATCTACAATTATTTGTCCTTGGGTTACCCTAGCGTTGCGCGTTACTATGACTATGAGCTCAGTAAGGTTTCGGGTGTCTCGGTGGCAGCGCTTAGGGCGGAAGATTTGAACACGGACGCCAAAGGCCATGTCGCTGTGCTTGATGTCATGAGAAGGGGGTCTGCTGATGGTGTATGTATGCGGTGGACGGCCCTTCGTCTCTACATTCGGGAATGGGCACGCCAGCAACCCCAAATGTCTGAAGTAGACCCAGTTCACGAGACATGGGGTGTGCTTGAACGCAAGGGAAGCTGGGCAGTCTGAGCCTGCCCATTGCTTCTTTTCCAACCTACAGTTTACAGTAACAGGTCGGTACCTGTTGGGCAGCACACACACTTTTTAGGAAGGCCACCATGTCCCGTGTAATCAGATCTGATTTGTTTCTTGATATATAAAACGTATATGACGCCCACGATGCCGAAATTTGTTTAATAGACCCTTATCAAACTCAGCTATCCATGACAATGGCGAAAAAAACACATCGAAGTGATGGACAACCACATCATATACCAGTGTCCTGGTCGTCATCGACCGATTGGCCGGGGGCATTACCACGCTGAGCTCTTTCGTGGACAATACCAGGGAAAATCTTCTGTTCCAACAACCCATCCGGCGCGGATGTGGTCATTGTGTTGGATGCATTGTCGCCAGCTAATATACTTGTTTCACTCAATGCATTCTGCGATTCCAAACTGTCCGAACTAGCCTCATCTTTGCCCATGACGTGGAATGATGAGATATGCTTAGGTGCATCAGGGGCTGACAGTCTCTGATGGGGCATGGACTGACTCGAATTTCTGCCGGAGGCTGTAGCGAGAGGGATTTAGTAACGAGATGCAACACTAGACACTCGCATATAGACTTACCAGTTTTGGATTCCAGAGTCTGCTTGTGTATGGAGAGGAATGACGACTCATGATTAACTAGAGTGGACAAGCTGTCTAAGTTGTTTGTAGAGTACCGTTCAATCCTGGTACAATGTTAGTGAGTGATCTTGTCAGGTTTCTCCCTGTCCGCATAGTGGGTGCCTTGTATACACAGGACCCCAGAACAAGTTAAGTCAGAAGAGGGGAGGAACACACAAGGCTAATTCGCCAATCAATGTTTCATGCCGGAATGCTTCGCGAATGTCTGGAACATTGCTCTTTGCAACATTATTGCCTGCAACCCCTGCTAAGGAGCAGTTTGATCCCAGCCACCTTTCCTTTAACGAGAGTTCAAACCCACATTGTTCAACAGAGTGCTTGGCAAGCTCACACATGTCTACAGCACTAAACTTATAGATCTGTGCTGCAACAGAATATTCCTCAATCAATGGCTCTTTTGTGAAGGCAAACTGCAGCGGATCATCGGTAGATAATGACACATTCAGTCCCTTTCTAAAGAAATGGGCGCATGGATTTTTGTCATATGTTAGGAATAGTGCATTATTGCTAAGTGGTGACATTGCAATGCCAATTTGTTCAAGGTAGAACAGATATTGTAGCAACGGAACCTTTCGGAGTAAGATTCCATGGCTGATACTGTGGCAGCAAAGAAATCCTGCGGCAAGATGGTCAGGATCTCCAGCCTCGCCGCAGTGGGGTCTCAGAACAAATGTATTAAACCCACGACGTTGCCTCCAACAGTTGAGAGACGCCATGTTAGCGAACATGAAAAAGATCCAATAAGTGTAGGGTGGGTTTTGCTTCGTATTCCACTCTCTAGGGATTGGATACTTCCTATACAGGCGCCGCTCGGCCTTGCTCTCATCATCGACGCTGTCAAATCCAACCACGCGTTGCAGGAATACGTGCAACTTTGGATGGCTGCTTGGATCCTTGGTTACTTCAAATAGCGGCTTGAACACATTCGTGATCACCTCTTCAAAATTCTCCATCATGCCACTTGACTTGTAAACATCATAGAGTCGAGGAACTTGGATCAGCCAGCGGACGTTCGGCGAAAACAGTTTATTGTCCACTACCCAAGCGGCAAGCTTGTCCCATTCTTGAATTGATCTCCCGTAAATGGAAATGCGCCACTCGACCATTTGATATTTGCTTGATTCCAGGTCGGAGATGACTTCTTTTGTTATCTCCGCCAGGTATCGGCCCTTGATGTAATTGTCTGTTTTCAGGAATATCTCTCGCAACCGAGATTCTCCAACAGGGTTGTATTTAAGATTGAATTTGTCGAAGCGATGGAAGGAATCCGTATGTGCCTGTAAGTCTATTAGTGGCGATTGCGTCTGGGTAGGGAGCAGAGCTCGCAGAACTTACATGCATGTCCAAGGTGTCAATGCTTAGGTCGTAAGCTGTGAGGTTGATACTCTCAAAAACCTCCTTCAATGTTAAATGTTTACCGTCCCGGAAGAGTACAACCTCATCTGGGGACTTCTTCATCTTGCTTTTGATAAAGCGAAGGAGATGCTTTTGGTTCATGCAAGCGGAGTGGTGGACGTGGGTGTCAACTTTTCGGACATTATAGAAATCTCTGTGAGGAACTTTCTTGCTATCTGCTATCTCCTGATACTCATTCAAGAGTGAGTAGAGTTGGAATTTCCCTTCTAGATAGGAGAGTCGCTTGAAGGAGAAGCTCTTTGCGGGCCCGTCTGTGGAAACATCGATTACTGCATCCAGGTCCATGTAGAAGTCTCTCAAAGAAGGTATCTTGACCAGCGGTTGGCCTGAATTGGCAGCATCCTCATTTTCGTAAACCTGGTAAACGCTACTCTCATCTAACTTGAACACGCAGTCAGATTGCCTGGGAAGTGGCATGCAGTCAGCCAGGTCGAAATCTGCACCAATATTTTCGCCCATTTTTCTTTTCTTTTGTTCCGCTTGAGAGTTATCATGAGATTTGGCGGTCTCTTTGTCTTCGCCCCAAGCTGGCTCAGGTGGAGGTGGGTAAACCGTCCAGTCTGGGTGATTATTTGGGTTGTCTCGTAGGGTTTGGAGAGAAAGCTGGATATACTTTGAACGTAAATCCAATAAGCCCCGTATCTTGCGACAGATCGCATTCAATTCAGATGTAACCGCATTGTTATCAGAGCTCAAGTTCATCATGGCATGGGCAGCTCCCGCCATATCACCACCATATTGCGGCTCATCCGGGGATGCATGATGTTCATAACCATCAGAAACAGGAAAATGAACCGGGTTTATACCAGGAGTTTGATTAGTAGTCGTCGGAGCATTGGATTGTTGTTGATAGAATAGCTTCGCTTCCGCGTGGCTCATGGACTTCTCATATGCATAATCATACGTGGGAGTCCTCAATTGTCTATCCCTAGGAAGGATATCTTTTGATCCTCCAGTGGGGATAGGGTCACTAGGGCGATTCTCATCCATGATCTCGAGTTCCTCCGCTTTCTCGTCGTTCTGGGTTTGCCAACAAGCGGGAGGCTGCGATTAAGAAAGAGCTCTCTTCTTGTAAGGATATGCTGAATTAAGGCGAGTTTGAAGAAAATTTGGCCCGTGGGCGTTTGACTTACATCCCCAAGGTAAAAAAGACAAGAAATGTCAAATTAAAAAGTATGAGAATTGGCAGAAGCAAAATATTGGTCGTGACAAAGTGAGTTTGCTGGCTTTGACAATAAATCAAAAATGTTTGTTGGCAGTTGTCATGTGACCTTGAATCATACTATTGTATTGTAGAGGCGACTTTAAAGATCAGGCCTATGAAACCCTTTATAAGAAGTGAGTTTTATCACTTTATTAAAAATTCTCTGCTTTATTTTCCACATAACTAGTGGGTTACACTCTTTTTGGTAAGGTATTGGAGGTGTGCATTATCATGGTATGTTTTTTTTTTAGTATAAATTGACCGCGAGTTTATTTCTCCGAGTTCCGTGTACTAGTGTGACTAGTGTGACGTACTGGTTTAATAAGGTGCTGGAGGGCAGCAACAACTTGGACCATCTTACTACCACTAGGCAACAGCTGTGAAAAACATATTATAAAATCACACTTCTTTGCCGCCTAGTCTGTTTGTCTGTATCGGAAATTCCTGCAATAAGTGTACATTGACAATTGGTCCTAATTGAACGTCAGCTTATTAGCTTTATACCGCCAAACCAAACAAGCAGAAGGTGGGGGACTGCGAATCCATTCCTTGGTTCCGGCTGCCGAGTCCTATATCTTCCTAAGCCAACCGGTAGCTGACATTATCTGTTCTTATACAGTTCTTGGTTGTTCTTGCAAGCTTCCCGCGAGTGCCGTCCTCGAAGGCTGCGGCTGTGAACATGGCTTCCCTGAACCTCTCGGCCAACGGCCCCTCGATATCAAAAAGCTATCAATCCGTCGTTGACTATCCTGTTTTAGAGTCTGCACGTGGCTCCTCGACATTTGCCAAATGGGCTGTCTTCTCCGTTTCTACGCCTCTGGTGAATGCTTTCCAGCAAGATTCTGGGAGCAAAGAAAGCGTGCTCAAGGTCCAGGGTACAGGAGGTAGGAATATTGACTCTAATGAAGACCACCAGCGTGATCTAATCTTTTTTCTTAAAGAGGGTGAATTGGCCGATCTCATTGACGAGTTTTCGGAAGGGAAAGTCCAGTTTGCTTTCGTCAAGGTAACCGACATCAATACCGGCCTGCCAAAGAGTGTCCTTATTGCATGGTGTGGCGAAGGAGTTCCTGAGCGCACGAAGGGGTACTTCACTAGTCATCTCTCCGCTGTTTCAAAGTTCCTACATGTTAGTTACCCGGGGTGTTGGTGAGCCCAGAGCCAAGATGTTTTCAATTACGCTGACAATAACTTCCTAGGGCTACCATGTTCAAATAACCGCTCGCTCAGATGCAGATTTGACTGTTGAAGGTATTGTTCAGAAAGTCGGCGATGCGTCCGGCGCGAAATATACTCCAACGCCTGACCGAACACCTGCTCCCGCTCCCAAACCCCCTGTCTCTAGCAAACCAGTCTTTACTCCCCTTCGTACTGGCGGAATTAGCGCGAGTGCGGCAGGTGCAAAACCACTTTCAGTGCGCCCGAGGTCAAGCGATGATGACGGCTGGGGCCCTGATGCACCACCCGTGACTAGGACGAATCTGGAGAAGGTCAAACCAGCCTATCAACCGACAAGGGTGAACATAGAAGAACTCAGGTCAGGAAAGCCATCTGAGCTAGCTCAGGGGTTCGACAACACGAGAACTCGGCCGGATGACGTTGTGAAAGGTGGATACCAACCCATTGGAAAGGTGGACATTGCAGCCATTAGGAGGCAGGCACGAGAAGCTGGTGAACTGAGGGACGATCGGCCTGATCCCATCAAAGGCGCATATGAGCCAGTTGGAAAGGTGGACCTCGCCGCAATAAGAGCCAAGGCCCAAAAGCCAGACACCGTCTCCAGACCTGCGAAGAGTAGCCCTAGCCCATCTGAAAATGCCTTTGGTTCGGGCGCGGATTCCGCTTCTGACCAAACGGGTCGGTTGACTACTTTACCGAAACCCAAGGTCTCAAATAATTTTGGGGGTACTTCCGCATTTACAGGGCCAAAACCCCCAGTGCCTGTTGGTGGCACGCCCAAGCCAGCGCCCTCTGTCCCAATCGGAAGTGCTAGTCGAACATTTGCTGATCAAGGAGGCAAGACACCCGCTCAGCTCTGGGCTGAAAAGAAGGCGAGGGAGCGTGGCCAGGAACCTGCTATTCTTGTAGCACCCTCAAGTGATCTATCAGCCACTATCCAAAACCAGGATAGTGGCGTAGGTGAGTGGAAAAGCTCTTATAGTGGCAAGACCTGGGCACCTGTCCAGACTTCTCATACTGGAAAATCCGCCCCGAGCAGTTCCGACGAGCCTGCAGGGTACGCTACGGCTGAAAAGTCATCTCCCGAGCCTGCAGTTTTACAACCAAGTGTGAGCGCTATTCGCGACCAGCTTACACAAGGACCCCCAAAGGACAATACAAGCTTTGCCAACACGGAGGAGTCTATACCTTCTTTGGACCACTCATCAGACGCTGCACCGGTCCAGACGCCCCGTGAGCCAGAGGATCGCCGCCCTCGCAGCCCAAGCCCTCCACCTCAGCCTCCCAGATCCCCGACGCCGGATATCTTGGAGCGCGATAGTTCACCTATTCGAGTCGCTATGCCGGTTGGTAGGGGAGCCGCTAATAATGACGAAGAGCAGATCCCAGAGCCTGTTCAGAGCTCCCAGCAGGAGCTTTCGGATGATCGTGGCCAAAATGCCGATATCCGAGACTCAACTGTGGTGTCTACTGAAGCTCCGCAAGTTGATAGTATGGAAACTGGGAAATTACGAGCGCTTGTGCAATATGACTACGAGAAAGCTGAGGACAATGAGGTGGATTTGAGGGAAGGAGAGTATGTGACGGACGTCGACATGGTGGACAAAGATTGGTGGCTCGGCGTCAATGCGCGAGGGGAGAGAGGTCTCTTCCCGAGCAACTATGTTGAAATCATCGAAGATGACGAGCAAACCCATGCTGAACTGGATACACAGCCACATGCGGCCAACCCTGCAGCGCCTGAGCCTGCGGCCCATCCTGTTACGCAGCCTGTCTCACCTGCCGCATCTGATATCAAACCTACTGCGAAAGCTCTTTACGATTATGAAGCAGCCGAGGACAATGAACTTAGCTTCCCTGATGGCGCTGAGATCACCAACATTGTAAGTACCGACATATCTCGCCCGTACTAGTACAAGCCAGCGCTTTTCCTCGGGTCCGGACTCCGGCCAGCAAGCGATGTATAACTGACCATTCTTTTCCCGCTAGGAATTCCCCGACGATGACTGGTGGTATGGTGAATACCGTGGCAAGACAGGGCTTTTCCCAGCAAACTATGTGCAACTCAACAATCACTAGGCATCAACGATCGAGGCCTCATCGCTCCGTCTGCCGTAGATTGCTAGGTACGCGTATTGCGGAGCTCCCTTACAACCAGTCTATTCTTGTACAAGAGGCAGACTATGGCACTTTCTTCTTGCACATCAAACGTTTCTCACCCAGGCTATACTTACTAAACTATATATGATGCGTCTCGCTGTATATTTCAACAAAGCCCATACCTACGACTAGTTGTAAACCCCACGGACGTAAACTTGCCCTATTCTAGAAATTACAACCACTCGGCCTGGGGCTTGTGTACAAGCTTATATAATATGGGGCGAGTCACATGATAACAAAATGCGCTCGGCTGCAACAAGTTGAAGCAGCCGCAAGCTAACCTGATGGGTGACGAGATTCCGTTACTTTCTTGTTTATAATCCCACTCCATTCCAGAGCGTTGAGGAAGGAATAGGATCAATTGTCCGTCCAACCGCTTCGTCGCGCGGTAGAGTCGCCGTCTCTGTATAAATAATACCGCGCCATTTCCCTCCTAATTTTGATCCGACGCGCCAGACACCCGCGCCCTGTATCTTTGAGATATCAGCTCGACCAATATGGCGGCCTTGGGGGAAGATCTGCTGGGTACCGTTAACAAGTTACAAGACTTGGTCTTCAACACTATCGGAAATGATTCGCTCGATCTACCGCAAATTGTAAGTGTGCCAAAGTCGGATATACATAAATGATCGATGGGTATGCGAATTACTAACCTCGCTACCAGGTTGTAGTTGGTTCTCAATCATCCGGAAAATCGTCTGTACTTGAAAACATAGTTGGAAGAGACTTTCTTCCGAGGGGCAGTGGCATTGTGACCCGACGGCCGTTGATCTTGCAACTCATAAACATCCCTAGTGAGCGCCATGACAGACCCGAAAGTGACGAGGTTCATATTCCGCACACAGCCGCTAGTGTAGCTGGACAATATGAATGGGCTGAATTTCATCACCTTCCGGGCCGCAAGTTCGATGACTTCGCCCTCGTGAAACAGGAAATTGAGGCCGAGACGGCCAGGATAGCCGGCAGCAACAAAGGCATCAACCGACAGCCCATCAATCTGAAGATATTCTCACCACACGTGCTCAACCTCACTATGGTCGATCTGCCGGGTCTCACCAAAGTTCCAATCGGGGACCAGCCGTCCGACATTGAAAAACAAACTCGCGCCCTAATCCTTGAATACATCGCAAAACCGAATAGTATCATCCTTGCTGTTTCACCGGCTAATGTTGATTTGGTGAATTCTGAAGCTCTGAAACTTGCTCGCCAGGTTGATCCTATGGGGCGAAGGACAATTGGCGTTCTGACGAAATTGGACCTTATGGATCACGGGACTAACGCAATGGACATCTTATCTGGTCGCGTATATCCCCTAAAGCTCGGTTTTATTGGCGTGGTCAACAGATCCCAACAAGACATCCAGTCTGGTAAATCTCTGGCAGATGCGCTACAGGCCGAACTCGACTTCTTTCGACACCATCCGGCCTACCGGAACATGGCGAATCGATGCGGCACCCAGTTCCTTGCTAAAACGCTTAACACGACGTTAATGTCCCACATAAGGGACCGTTTACCCGATATTAAAGCTCGCCTAAATACACTCATGGGCCAGACTCAGCAGGAACTCGCTAGCTATGGCAACAAGCAATTCAGTGGAAAAGAACACCGAGGGTCCCTAATATTGCAACTTATGACAAGGTTCGCGTCTTCGTTTATATCTTCTATCGATGGGACTTCCTCGGAGATATCCACCAAAGAGCTGTGCGGGGGTGCTAGGATATACTATATATTCAACTCTGTCTTCGGCAACTCGCTCGAGACGATTGATCCGACTCAAAACCTTTCGGTATCAGATATCAGGACAGCTATTCGAAACTCGACCGGACCCCGCCCAAGCTTGTTTGTGCCAGAACTCGCATTCGACCTTCTCGTTAAACCCCAGATAAAACTGCTTGAACCTCCCAGCCAAAGATGCGTTGAACTTGTATACGAAGAACTGATAAAGATATGCCATACCTGTGGCTCCCAAGAGCTTTTGCGGTTCCCACGTCTTCAAGCAAAGCTTATCGAAGTTGTCTCTGATCTGCTCCGCGAGAGGTTGGGCCCATGCTCTACCTATGTCGAATCCTTGATATCTATCCAAAGGGCTTATATAAACACAAATCACCCGAACTTCCTCGGCGCAGCAGCTGCAATGTCGTCCATCATCCAAAGCAAGCAGGACCAGGAAAGAAAGGCCGCGTTGGCGGAAGACCGCCGCAAGAGGGAGAAGAGGCGATTAAGAGAGATCGGCGGTCCAAATGGCAATACAGCCACCTATCCGGAGGACGAGGGGGAGCATTCAGAGGCGAAGCATCTCCCAATCAGAACGCAATCTACCAAAGGAGCCAGGAGCATGTCTCCCAATGTTGCAAAGGCCCAGGAAAGTGGAATTACCGCAACTCTCAATGGCGCACACTCCAACCCTCATATCGCCTTTGGAAGCGCAAATACGGCACGCGATTCATTCTTGAACTACTTTTTCGGCAAAGACGGCGTCCAGCCATCGACTTCAGCAACCCTGGCGCAGGGCCAAGCCAGGCAATTGGCCCATGAGGTCAACGTTAGTCCTAATCTGCGCCGCACGGAGGTACTTTCTCCTGTATCAAATCCAGAGGATTATCCGACGGTCCCAGATTTTAATGAAGTGAACTCTCTGGTAAGTAATAGAGTTTGAATTTGTCCTGAGCAGCCTAATAACATATGTGGTACTCGTTTAGTTTAAAGATGATTCTGAACCAGCTATCTCCGATCGAGAGCTCATGGAAACGGAGTTGATCCGTCGGTTGATCTCATCCTATTTTGCCATAGTCAGGGAAACAATCGCCGACCAGGTTCCTAAAGCCATCATGCACCTTCTTGTCAACCATAGTAAAGAAGTTGTGCAAAATCGGCTTGTAAGTGAGCTTTACAAGGAAGAATTCTTTGCAGAGCTTCTCTACGAAGATGATGGTATTAAGGCTGAGAGAGAAAAGTGTGAGAGATTGCTGGAGACCTACAAAGCAGCGGCCAAGATTGTAGGTGAAGTCCTCTAGACCTCTCTTCTCCTCTCTCATTGGCTGTTGCCGTTTATTTATCGGAGGCTTGCCACTTTGTATTCTAGTTCTATTCCCATTGGTAGGTATATCTCATGGACGGCCACGGGGATGTATATGCTTATACAGCTATAAGTTTTATGTACACTAGAGAGCTTGAACCACAGATATTAAGGAGGATAAATCTGGTAGATCGTGTAACAATAGATACCCGGGTGGTAAATCGCATGCCCACGCTGCCGGGGGTAAGACGTGAGTTGTGGTCAATCGTTCTTCGATGGCTTCCTCCGTAACCGCGCACCTTCAAGCCCATATATGGCCCCACCAACAAATACAAGTACAGCACCTGCGAGAACACCGTGCGAAAGCGAAGTCCCAAAAAGTCGTATGGACAGCATAAGGGAAACGAGCTTTCTGATGTTCAAGACAATGGTGACAGTCAAGGATGACGACTTAGCGGAAAGAAGGTGAACTCCACGTATGCACCAATATTGGGTCAGGGCGTTGAGCAAAAGATAGAATACCTGAACTGGAATACCAGTCAAGACGGGTCTAAGAGGCTTCTGCTCATGCATGACTTTGAGGATAGGTAGAATGGCCTTTGCTGGAGCACCCCGGAAAGATGGTTCACAGAACTTTCCTGCAGAAGTCGAATAGCCGCAAGATACGGAAGCACTCGTTAGCTCAGTGCGACCTATCAGAGCTGCAGTATGGGTTAATAAGGATGATGATGAGTTCAAGGCGCGCCACTGGCCCAAAATCTGTGGAAATGTTGGAAGGAAGAGCGGCAATGAAAGCATATGGGAGTAGAATAGGGCCTCTTTCCAGTGATTCCTCCCATAAGTTTCATACAGCCGATCCGCGTAGATTCCTTGAAAGGCAGAGAGTACCATTGCCAGTGCAAGGATAGCAAATCCAGTAATCGTGCGGGATATAGTAGACTCTTTGTCGATTCCGATATGAATCGACTGGCCCTTTGCCTGGGCATCTGCTAGTGCCGACGTGACGACTCCAAAGGTAAGTAGTGTTACCGCTAGAATCTGGCCCCGCGAATATCTCTTTCCTGAGTAAAGATAGCCCACGACCATAGAGGCAACAGGGCCTCCAGACCTCAAGATAATATGCAAAGGGACTGATATTCGGTACGCAAATGCCCAGTTGTTCAACAGGTTGACTGATATAAAGAAGCCTGTGTACACAAACCACGACCTCAATGGAATGGAGCGCTTGCTAATAAAAAGCGATCCAAAACCGGCAGACAAGGATAGGAAGTTTGGTAGCATGAAAAGGGCAGTCAGTATAAACTGGGCGAATGTTATTAAGGGCCCTTGTAAAGAGTTGTGTCAGCAACGCAATTCCATAGTCTGGAAGGATATTGAGAAGGCAACTGGGTACCTGCACTTGGTCGATCCCTAAGTAAGAACCATAAATATATCATTCTTATCATCCTAGAAGTCGACCTGAACTTACTTGATTATGGCCTCGAGTGCAAAAACCTTGAATTGAGAGTTAGTTGCACAGGTCGCCGTAAATCGATATCTATCCACCCACATTCGCACAGCATCCTCCAAATATCAATGACACCATCAGGAATACATTCGTCCAATGGACAAGAGTAGTCTGGACTGCGGTGGCCGCGATGCTTGCCATGCTATGAATAGGACCATTCACAGACTCCTCTAGTTCATCCTCTTCTGTCGTGGTGGCTTCGGCGTTTGATAGGGGTGAAGGCGGGGTTGGCCCTAATAGATTCGAGCGCGACCTTAGCGGGGTGCCATTGTTTGAAGGTATACCTTTAGAGTCGACGCCTGTCATTGCAGATGGGCGACAGGTGTTCGCAGCTTCACAGGTCAAGGGTACTATGCGCAATAGAGAGGTGTCAACTGAAAATCAATGAAGCTTGGAGATGGTCTGATTAGTCAGAGCTAGTGCCACAACCAATTGTTAAGCAGTACGGGGTACTATCCAGTAGATACTGAGTTGTGCTCCTGAAATTTACGCCGATAACTTAGACTGAACGTCCCAAGAGCCCGACTTATGTAGGGCAAAGTGTATGAGAAGTAATACATATGCAACGCCTTCATACCATATAATCATGGGCTATCGTCTACTATATCGTCATCGCTGAGAATAAGTTGCTCATCCTGAGCGCCCAAACCGAGATGAGCTCCTGACGCACGCTTAGACCTTGAAATAGACTCCCAGGTCGGGCTTTGGTCAGCCTGAGAGCTGGATCTTGGGTTGCGGTCCTGCAATGTAGGCAGAGCCGTGATTCTTCCAAGGCTCTCTGCCTCTGCTCCGTCACGAATAATCATTGACATAAAAGGTAGTTGATAAAGCAACAGGTCGTTGCGAGATAACACAGTCATTGCGGTCGATGCATTCTCTTCGGAACGGTCATCGGCTCTGCCCAAGCCTCCCATTGGAACCGCAGTGGGCCGGACGGACGAGACAAGCAATGTGTCAATGCATTGATCAAGAGCACCTTGGACCTCTTCCATATGACGTTGTAGTCTATACACAGGTGGAAAGGACAGTTTGTGCGAGCTTCTTCCACCTCTTGGTTTATCTGTAGGAAGAGACTGCCGGTTTACAGGGAAAGGAAGCGAGAAGAGTAGGCCACGAGCAGCGACGTGATAACTTAGCTCTTCTTGTCGTAACGAGTCAACACCTGCCCCAGGCTTGAGAAAGCCGACACCAAGGCCGGCCTGTGACCTATTGGCACCTTTCCAATCGGTGCAAAGCAGGTCGCTGTCCGACAAGGCTCCTATGCAGTTTTCCAAAGTCTCCGTAAAAGATGGGCCATTGCAAGATGCAACATAGTTTTCGTGCAGTGCGCTTATGAAAGACTGTATGTCCGTTCCGATCTCCTCCAGTAATCCATTGACGTTAACTTGTGAGATCTCGGGTCGGTTTAGATGGCGGAGATGATTAGGAGGAGATGGTAGCGGCAGCTGCTTGATGTCTGGGCGCTCGTTTCGTTTGTTGTGCACGATTTTCCCGACTGCATGGAATAAGCCAAGGCTACTTTCCCTTTGAGAGACCATCCCTGGTTCCCCGTTGATAGTCATTTGAGCTGCTTTACGCACTCGACTCGAGTTTTTCGTCTTGGAAGTCCAGTTGCTCTGGTATCTTTGGCTGCCAGCACCTAGACAAACAAATTCCAAGGAGGCGACTGCATTTCGAATGTCCCCTGTCCGAGAGAGCCCTTCCAACGTGGACGCTAATGGTTTGGCATCGCGGGCGCTCTTCTTAACAACCAGGTCTAGAGCCTTGTACATGATAGTCGGCGCTATGCTATTGAATTCAATGATCCTTGTACTGGGATGGTTGTAGATTTCCCGCCCGAGTAACCGGTGAACTGTGAGGTTGTCAAATGACGAATCTGTATTCGCCAATGTCTCTGACACGATTATGACAATAGGCGGTATCTTAACCCCTGCCTCCCTAGCTCGGCTCTGTGTTGTATGTGACGCATCCACGACGAGATGACGCAGTAGAGACATCCTGAAAGCGGCCAAAATAGAAGAGTTACGACCGGTTAATGTCGGAAATTCTTCGATGAGAATTATACGCCGCTCGTTGGGCAGGGTTAGATCCCTAGTAGGGCTCTGTGGGCCATTGGTACCATCTATATCAAGGCTACCGAAACTATGACCACGGCTTAGAAAATCATCGAACTGGGCGCCGAGAGAGACATAGCCCTTTGCCGCATATTCGGAGGCTGCTGGGCTTTTCCATTCTAAAATGTTGAACCTCAGTTTGTGTGCCAGTAATGTCATGGTAGTACTTTTCCCACTGCCTGCTGGGCCTTTCAAGACGAGCATACCCTATATACGTCAGGAAAAAGAGTTGACAAGGATAGAACTTTTATATATAAGTTCGACAGAACCAGCATACCCTTTGAGGCCTTCCTGCAAGCGCATCATTTAGCCACTGCTCTACATCCTGGACCTTGCGTTTGTGGACCGCCAGCTCCTCCAGGTTTGTGGGGGCAAATCTCTGTGTCCAAGGTAGATCCTCTTTGTTTGACTTCAGAGAGCTTGAAGAACCAGTCTTCGAAGACGACTTTGACGGTAGAAGAAAGCGTTTCGCGGGCTTCTGGACTTGCTGACTCTGCGCACTCCTTGCAATAGATGTAGCCCCCACGCCCTCAAGAAGCGAAATATCATCGTTCGTAAAGTGTTGGGTAAACAATTCGTCATACGAATCGTAATCATCCTCGATTAGGTCTTCGCTGTCATCCATATCTTCGCTGGCTGATCCTGGGCTACCTGTCGCCACCGCCTCGCTGGAGGGCCATCGCGGTTTCGTTTCATCCAAACAAATCGAGTTTCGGGACGGTTCATGTGCGAATGGATCGTTCGGCAGCCGTGCTTGGTGGTTGTTTTGCATGAGAGGAGGAAGAGGCGCTGTTTTGTCAAGGTTTGAAATGTGGGGGCAATAATGTAGAACTCCGCGTTCGCCGAAGCTGCCAGACCCCAGCCAACCTACTACTACACTGATTATCTGTCCAACAAGTCCTTGGAGGGCTCTGTACGTTCCCAACTATATCAAGTATGTTTTGATGTATTACTACCGGCACTTACACATGCGCAATTCGACAATAAATTGTAACAGCATTACAAGGACACCACCGAGTCCGTTTAATAGATTTGATCAGGCAAACTAGATGGGGATATGGATGTTGAAGTACAGC
This sequence comes from Aspergillus baeticus, assembly GCA_027569055.1. Classification (NCBI taxonomy): domain Eukaryota; kingdom Fungi; phylum Ascomycota; class Eurotiomycetes; order Eurotiales; family Aspergillaceae; genus Aspergillus; species Aspergillus baeticus. The sequence continues at coordinate 584,632 of JAPDEI010000016.1, read as the reverse complement.
TGGCCACCCGTGAAGAAATGGGCGCATTTAATGTGAGGTATACACAATATCGCTAGAATGTGGTATATTAATGTACATATACAGAATTAGTGTGGATACGCTAGGAACCCCCAAAGATGTCATAATAGTAGTCATCAGTAAGTCCCTCGCGCGAGGGAACAGCTGGAGCTTCGCCTGCGAAGACTGCATCATCGAATCGAACATTCAGCAATCGAATTTTTAGTCCATAAATACTGATCAATTTGATCAACTTGCTCGTCTCGGCCGTGATGGGCTGCTGGTTTAAAAGCATGAGCAAGCCATCGAGCCACTCAGAAGCAATGCTGGGAGACTCTGGGCGAAGTGTCAAGAGGGTGGCTTCTCGCTGAGTAGCTCTACTGCCGGAACGAGAGTGGCCATTGGTTTTTTGAGTCTCACCAGAAGTCGCTGTCGAGTGGACATAACCGTAGATAGTGATCTTGGTCGAGGAAACACGCTGCTGAGACATGCTTTTTACAGTCGACGAAGATGAGTTGTCGGGCGAGGCAGAAACATTAGAGACCACCGAGGAGACGGTAGACAGGTCGACTGATGATATATTAGTTTGCGATTGAAATCGCGAAGCAGGAAGACCAAGGTGGCTTACTTTTCCCAGAGAGCACATCAAGCTCTGGACGCTTAACATTGTCCGTCATCTCGAAATCCCCGAAATGTAGAAACCGTCGATTGTGAGACAATTGAACATATCTCCATTTGAGAGTGCTCTGCTTCCCTTCCACCTTTGCGGCTCCGTCATGAGGAAACCAAGCACCTTGCAGTAGGCACCGGATCCTCTGCTCCTTGACAAACTGGAGGGCCTCGTGCTGCAGTTCTTCGCGTACTTGTCGCAAATGCTGTCCCCACACATCCTCATACGTAAGTTCCAGTAGCTCCATCTGTAGGCTGCGAAGCCGGCTGTACTCAAAGTCGCCAAGCTCTTCCTCCACGTCTTGCACATCTTTTGTTCGAGGAGCACCTCCAACCACAGACTCGATTAATATGCGAACCAGCTCCACAATCTTGTCGTAGTCCTCAACTTCCGCACTTGTCGATTTCCACAGCCGAAAGAGGGCGTGCAACCCTGCAACATGCAAGCGAGTCCAGTGTAAAAGAAGGGGTTTGAATACTTTATCAAGATTCGTGCGAGACTCTAGTAGTAGATAGCTCTTGCTGTCTTCTACTTCTGACTTGTCAACCTCAAAATGATCGTATAAGATTGATGTGACGGAGAGGGAAGCGCGAGCAATGGGGCACCGCTGTTGCGATGGCTTTGTCGACTGTTCGAGCAGCATCTTCTGAAACCCATCCTGGTGATTTCGAACGAAATCCGCCAAGTCCATCATCCCTAAGAACCCCATTTCTTCAAATTGGATTACTGGGCTCTCGGTTTCAAACCCGAGTCGTCGCCACTTGTCGGAGTTGTGCTTTCGTGATCGGTGCACTTCGTTACCTGTTTCAGTCGCTTTATCCTGTGTGCTAGCTAGATGAATGCCCTTGAGAGCTCTTCTGTGCTCCGGCTTTTCCAAATCCAGTGGGATATCTCGCCATTTGCGCAGAAGGACTTTGGTGAGGGATTGAAACTCTATCAGAGGATGTGCGTGATCTTGTAATGCTGTGCCTTGCATCAACGAGTAGACAGCTTTGATAACACCTAGATCTTGAAGCTTTTGGATAAATTTCGGCCATTCGAGCGCCGAGTCGTTTGTGATGGAGTCGCGCATCAGTGAATTGATCAGTTGGAGGGCGTTGGCGCAAAGTGCGTGGTCCGCCGAAGAGAGTCGACTAACAAGCATTTCAAGAAACTGTGGATATAGAGCAATTGCAGGTTTCAAGGCACGAAATCCAAAAGTGCCACTCTGCGATACTCGGCCGCCCGAGTAAGGGTGTGATACAGTGGAGACGAGGATGGACATGGCGCCCCTTAGGATATTCACTAGGGGATGCGTAACTATGAGCTCAACAACCTACCGCAGTTGAAAAAACGGTAAACATGTTAGCCCGAGAGCAGATGGGTAGAGGATTACATTGATTCAAGAGGGGTGCGCGCATACTCTTTCAACCAATTCCTGATCCACACATTCCCATCCCTTGTCAACTTCCAGAAGCCTTGCAAAGCTAGTTAAACTGTAGGCCAGCGTATTTCCACTCGCATGGAGGGTGAGATAGCGAAGTCTCGTAAGCCCATCTTCTGCGATAAAGATATCTGCGAATGAAGGGTCTCCGATGCTGCTCTGCAACTTGAAGACGGCCATTTTGCGCACCGCGTCCTCCTCGCTCCCTAGTCTTTCGACTAGCTCGGAGACGTTGTTGTCCATGGCGGCGCGGACTCGAATTGCGCAGGCGTTTGTCAAGCTATACCGGGAAGTGGCAGATCATGTAGCTATTGACCCATGCCAAGCGACGGGATGGTAGAGGAAACCGCGAGTCGAGGGGAGGACAAGGTTCAAATGCGGGCTGGAGAATAATGAACCAGGGGAACCACATTAGCCAGGGGACTGACCTTTAAACATTAAGTTCCATTACTGGTGGAGCGAGACTGCTTCCATAAGAGTTAGAATTGGCCAATCGGTGCCTTTGGGGGGGCGGGTCCGTCAAAACCACCAGCCCCGAGTTGGAGATGAGGAAACTTGGATGTTTGTACAGTGACAAAGACTGTGAAAGCTCCCCATACTCAGATGAATGGCTATTTTTTTTACCAGCCCATATCTGGCAAACATGAGTGTTTGACCTGGTATATACTCTAGGCCATTTCTTGTATTTTACGCCTGTCCATTGTCCCGACAGCTTGACTTTTTCTCATCATACGAATGGGCTGTTCCTACCTCCACTGCTCCCACCTACACCTCTGCGATCAGTCTTCCCTAACGAACGGTTACCAACCATGTGGCCTCAGCAGGACGAAATCCTCCTTCAGAGCTCAGGCCTTAAGAAAAGGAAAAGAGACTTGGCCCAGGTGGATATTCCTTCTTCCTTGAACAAGTGAGCGCAAGACCTTTTTCCTTGTTATGGTATAGCCGACTCGTGATGCTGACTAGAACGCCCTCGATCAGTATCAGCATCATACCCCCCCACCTTCATGCTTTCAATGCCCCATATCACCTGACATATACCGATCCGTCAAGACATATTGGAGTCTCTTCTCGACTACAATGCGTGCCCCGAAAACGACGGGCCCTCCAGCTGTCACCTTTGTACACCCAACAACAGTCCATGCAAACCGCCTCCCCTCACCATTTGTACCCGGATACTGGGCAAAATAGGCCCTTGTCGCCGACGATATGCGTCTCTTCCGCCCTTGATGATCCGTCACCGCCCATCTCCCCGAAGACTATAGTAATACCAAAGTTTCCGCCACAAAGCCATTGCGCACCCGCGCCTTTTCTACGCCCTTGTCACATATGCCACCGGAGGCCGACCACTAGGGAGCTCCTTGAAGCGTACGCCGATTGTGATTTGTGTGGTGAGCGTGCTTGTTTTGTTTGTCTGCGCCGGTGCGATGCGATTGATTGCTGTGATCCCGGTGGACAGGACGGCCGGCAAATCTGGGGGAATATATTAAACGATTCAAATCCGGATATAGCGGAGGATGAACTCTATACTAGGCAACCTAGGAGGGTATGCTCTTGCTGTGCAGTGGAAGGGCTCACTGAAACTGGGACTGAGGTGGTACGATGTCTTGCCTGCATGAAATAATATGGTGGTTCTCTTAGCCGCCGAGGATTTTTGTCTTATGTCTTATACCTAATAACAACTCTAGATACAAACTGACCGTAAAGTGTTGATGAATGCGAAGTCAGTCGAAATGGTTGCACAGGACGCCTCTGTATCCTGTATATTTCGAGCGTCACTTGCCACAATGAATACCGATCTGATACAAGTTACCTAGTACGCGTACCCAGTAGCAGGGGGTCTGTCCAGGTTTTTTTTTTGGTTGAAAAAGGATCGAGACTTCTGAGGGCAAGTGAAGGCATGACAAAGAAAACTGGTAGCGATGATTCGTACCCGAGAAGAGTCCAACATAGTCATCAAGGAAGATAGCGGGCGCTGCGACGGACCCCCTTGACATTATTGACAAAAGTCTGTCTAAACGGGATAAGTTTTGGTAGAAACTAGGGGGGGTCAACGTAGTCAAGGGGGATGTACATCTAGCAGCTCGCAAGGATAGCGCAAGGGTATTGGAGGTTGATTATGTACAAGTATTCTTCAGCATATAATGCTCAACGTCCAAACCTCATCTGCGCTCCGGCATAGTGCCAGAGTCCCCGAAGGAAACCTTGATACTCAACAGTATCACCATAACCGGTCATTCCATCACTATTTACACCTGTATAGTACATCTCCGTAAGGCGGATATGCCAGGGCGGGTATCCATCAAGTTTCAGTGACGGCCCAAAGACCAGTAAAAGGTCTGGCTCTGGTTTAACTGAGGGGAAGGAATGACGACTCCGCTCAAAGCCCGGCGAGACTTCTTGTGACGGTTGGGTGGTAATCTCGCTGATCTCCGCATCCACCAACTCCATTGTAATGTCCTCTGGCGATAGCTTTCCGTTTTGAGACATCTCGGCAAGAGTCTTGGTTAAGTCAACAAATGTTTCTTGGCCATCTGTCGCTGACAAGAGAAGTACAACGAGTGAATTCTGCGGGAAACTCCTGTCCTGTTGCTTTTGATAGACAGGGTGGTGGGGTGCGAACAGCTGGAGTGTAGGTTGTTGCGACGAGCCAAAATAAGACGAGAATTTGTTTGTAATGGCCTGATGTAGAATAGGAATGCAAGATTTTAGAGCACCTAAAAAGAATGGTCATTAGCCACACTGCCAATAACAATTTTCGGTTGAGTGCTCGCACTTACCAGTTTTCTCGTACACACTCAGTACTGGGATGCCAGCACTAGCAGTCCAAGATACAAGCTCTGCGACTTCATCCATTAGGATTGGCAAGGTATCATCTTCTTTCCGAAGAGATAATATAACACTCAAATGTTCAGGCAAACGGTCCAAGCCCTTGACATCTTTACGAATCAACTCTGGCGTCCGGTGATGGTAATAGACGATGGCCAAGATTCTATCGACGACGGCATGATAGCTCTGCACAAGTCGCACGGCAATACCAAAGATGATGTGAAGGAGGGTATAAGTGATTAGGTGCAGTTGCGACTTGAGAAATGTCCGGATTGGCTTTTTTCGGGGTAGCTTTTTGCGCCGTTGTGGTGGCCATCGTGGAAGTTCCGACGGATCTGGAAGGTATGGCTTCACAATGTTTTCCCGGTCAGTGGCGCTTAACTTAGAACCCCTGGAGCGGATATTATCCCTGAGCAATTCTCTATCGAGTTTTGAGACCATCTTGATATTCTAGCGCCAGAAGTGCAATTGTTGGCAATCGGACGTCGGGGTGAATGAATGAGAAAGGAAGAACAGATCCTGCCAGCCGGGGAAACAGTAGTGGATGACGATATTAGATATATGTTGAAGATGTTGAATCAGATGCAACTCCGCCTTCGGTGCGGCGCCCTATTCGGATCCTCGGCTACACATCTGACAGGAGGCTATGTGGCAGGCAGCAGGTTTCTATTCACGTCGTCAGCTGCAGAAAATACGCATGTTATTACTCCGCTCCAAGGTCGAAGAGTACGGGTATGGCGATTGTTAGCTTCGCGCGACACGCCTTCTGCCTTTCGTTACTGCCTACGTCTCAGACGCATATGCTACAAATAATTGCGTAGTAATTAATACTGCTGGTCGGCTGCCTAGAGGGCAAACGGTAGAACCGAGTTCCCTTCAGCTTCCCCAAACGTGTGTGATTGAAGCCACCCTGTTCCTCCAAATATATATTATTGGAGACGCGGTAGTACAGAATGACGGGACGGAGAAAACTAGATCCGAAGCTATCACCACTCCCACATCCTTGGAACTACTGATCTAAGGTCCGTCCAGTTGTCCGTTAACTAGTTGAGATAACTATTACCCGCGTGAAAATGCGGAGCCGGGTGGACGGCTAAGACTGATCTGACCTGCTGTCAACTCCAGAGCCCTGTTACACCGCAATTGGAGCTCGTTCTCTTCCCACAAAGAGTGCAACGCCCATGCCGCATGTTACTATATTCCGCTCCTGGTCTCCATGGCTATGTCTTTCCATTCGCACACCCCCTCCCGATCGGTATTCCCCAAGGGCCCAAGCTTTACCCTTGAAGACTTTTCAAGTCGCGACTACATAGTCCAAGAATTCATTGAGGCGCTTTCTGATTCTGCAACCTCAAACCGCCGCTCTACGCTTGGCCCCACCGGCGCGAACCAACCTTTCGATCCCAAACCCCTCATCCGGACCTTTGAACATGCACAGCGGCGCCTAGGTGAACTTTCTGGTGATTTGGAAATCAAAGAGAATGAGTTGTCTGCGGCAGTACGAAGGGCAGAAGCCCAACATTCCCAGAACCTCAACACTTTAGGTAAGAAGCTGAAGCAAGCTATCGAGTCGTTTCAACAGCTGGACACATCGCTTCACCACAGCAATGGCATCTCTGGTGTGGAAATGGTAGGTTCAACAACTGGGAATATGGCTGTGGAGACGGGGAAAAAGCTAGAAGAGCTGGACCGTCAGAGACGCCGGGCGCTTGATGCCCATTTCCTGCTCGAATGTTGGGATGGAGTGAGCAACAGAGGAGAAATCACGCTCTTAGAGAATCTGAGGCGATCTGGATCAGGCGAAGCAAAAGTACGGTCTGCGCATATTGCGCGACAATTGCTGAGGATAAGTCAGAGGCTGGATCCAAAGAGTTGGAACGGCACGACAGCAAATGAAGATAGCGCACCAAATACCGTTGTGATGGACAACGGGTTCAGGTGGAATACGCGCGAGATTATTGAGAAATTCTCTGAAACGCTCGAAAAGGACTTATTAAAGCAATTTGACGATTTTTACCGCAAGGCGAACTTTGAAGGCATGAAGGACTGTGCAACTGTACTTCAAGACTTTAATGGTGGGGCAAGCGTTGTTGCATTGTTTGTCAATCAACATCAATTTTTTATAGACCGGAGTCAGCTGGTCACAGAAGAAGTCGGGGGAGAACCGGAAACATGGGAGAATCTCGCGGACCCTGATGCGGAGCCAACGGGTGTTGAGCCAAGTCTCCAATCGTTGATTGACGAGGTCAGGGTCGTGGTGCAGGAAGAGTCGGCCATCATCAAGCGCGCCTTTCCCAATTACGAGCAGGTCCTGGGGAAATTCCTGCAGCGAGTGTTCCAGCAGTCAATCCAGCAAAGGCTCGAAATGGTTTTGGAGAAAGCAAATAGTGTTTCGTCACTGGCTTTCCTTCGGTCCCTGCAAAGCTCCCGCAGCTCCATCAGCACCCTGGTGGATGAATTAAAAGCCCATGGCTTGACGGAACATCCTGAGGCTATCTCCTCCCAGACTTCACTTGTTCTTGATCAACAGTTAGAGGACCTGTTTGTGCCATACTTTGTTGGATCCTCTTATATTGAGAGAGAGAAGAGGACCCTTGAGGAGTTGTATACTTCTTTACTGTTCAAATTCACTACATTTCATGCCCGAAGGAAGAAAGCGACAACCACAACTTTTATGGCGTCTCTTTCGAAATCCGGTAGTGAACTTTTGGCATCCGCCCGAGAAGCATATATAAATCGGTTGGAATCTTCTGAGCTTTCTTCGACACAGAAAAGGGTTCTGCTTCAAGTCGCGGGCCTCCATACCACGGAGCAAAAGGTCGCCGACATCAAGTTCAGCGAAGATGATGGCCAACCCAGCATTTCATATGCCAAAAGAATGTTAAAATGGCTTGCCGAAGCAGTTGGCAGAGGTTTGGAACTCAGTGTCAGCAGCGAAACGCCTAAGGACATGCTTACCTTGTTGAATTTGCTTCAATCTATTATGGGAGAGGGTTATCTTGAAGTCTGTCTCGATGCTGCTCTGGAAGCAGCAACAGCTCAAGAGTCTGGAAAGGCTGAGCCTGATTTTTCTTATTTGCCTGCGGTCCGTGACTCAATCAGCATCGCAAATCTAATGGTAATGTGTATCAATACACTGCTCATTCCTTTGGCAGCAAGCAGTGTGACTACCCGTCGCGAAATGGAAAAGAAGACAAATCTGGCCACCATCCGGATAGAAGACAAAATAAACACGACGGAGCAAAAGGTCATCGACCTCACTCTGATGTGGGTGAATAAGACTCTATCTAGTCAGAAGAAGAATGATTTTAGGCCCAAGGAGGGCGATAGCACGGCCTGGTTAGAGAAACTACAGACACCGGTTTGCCGTCCTCAACCCTAACTTGATAAGAAAACTAACAACCGCAGACATGTGCAACTCTTTGTACATTCTTAACCCGCACCCACGACAGCGCTGTCAATTCGCTTCCAGCCAGTGGCACCAATGTGCGCCAGCTGCTCTCGGAAATTGCTCTCGGGACTCGCAGTCTTCTCTTGGAACATTTCAAACGGTTTGTTGTGAATGGTCCCGGTGGGCTCCTGGTCACCAAGGACATGACGCAATATACAAATCTACTCAAATCGTGGGATATAGACGATCAAATAAAGGGCCCGAGTGGGATGCTGGACGTTTTACTTGAAGTTGGCAGCCTATTTGTTATTGGGACGGAGGCTTTGCGGGAAAGGGTGCGTGGGCCTGGTAATGTTACTAGCAGACGGCCTGGAAACAATGCTGGGACGCCAGGGCGTGGCGTTGAGGTTGGCCTTGCTGTGCATGAGGTCAGAGCCTATGTTTCACGCAGGGAGGATTCGAACACAGCTGCAATGCAGCAGATACTTAATGTCTTGTGAGTTCCAAGTATATACTCAGCCCTAGCTCGAGTCAACAATGGGCAGCGGAAGCGGGCCAAATCCGCTACTCTTTAATATTCGGCGTGGACATCGGCCAACGTATAACCTCAATTTGATCTTTATTATTATTACCCTGACACCCCATTTCTTGGTCAAGAGGTTCAGAACATTTCGTCGGTAGTCCGTATCGATTGGCCGAACCAAGCTGCTCAGACAAAAGGTACATAGGTAGTGTATTCACCTGACCGTAACTCAAAATTTGATAACTTGATTCATCATCTCCAGGCTCCTGTAACCGGCAGTCTGCTCTTTCGAGTTTGATGGGTGAACAAAGAATCGGGTTCTGCGCCCAAAAATGAGGTTCATCAACACAACCAGACTGAATAATGTGTGCTCAAGGTGGTTCCAATCGGTGGAGCTCTGGAACCCCCGAGTCCCGCAACCCCCTGGTCCGTCAATGGATGATTTGTTGATTATTCCCACTAATTCCTGAACTACTGCGCTCCAACTCCCAACTATCATGCATAGTGTGTGTTGGCACTGTCTTTTGGGACCATTTATGATTTGGCATTTGAGGATTCCCCACTGTCACCATGCTCTTGACTATAGTTCCCTTCAAGCACCACTCACAGCCACGCCCGTTGCACCAACTCTCCCCTTTTTCGCCTTTTCTCGAAGCTCTGAAAGCTGACGCGTGCCTTGGCACGAAGTGATTGCCGCGACAGATGGCTTGATTAAATCTAGGAGCCAATCTGCTTTCGGTCTTTGCTGTGCTGTGCCTGTGTTTCTGTGCGCCCTTTTATTCTGTTCCCCTCTACCTTGGTCGAGTGCACGCAAATAAGACCAGGCTCCAGGCTGCTCTTATAAATCCACCTGCCTCGGTTGATGCGCTGTGATCCTGAGTATACCCATCTCGTTATACTGCGTTCATAATGGATGAGTCTCTCTATGATAGTTTTCGCTGGTTGGACGAAGATACAGACCTCGATCTGAGCTTAGCCAACTATCAGCAGCAAGTGCCAAAATCACCATCATACCTACCACCGAGACGACGACCGTCTTTTCGAAGAACTCTATCGTTTAATTCAGTCAATCTTTCTCGCAAGTCAATCTCATTAGCATCTCATGGAAGGGTTCCAACCTCCAGCCCACCCCTCGAATCCCAGCCCGCTTTCGGAACCATCCTCAGTAGACGTTCCTCTGTTTCGCGACCCTCGACTAGAAACAAGCCTCGTCATACATCTCAGTCTTCAACGTCCAGCATTGATCCCTCCGCACAGTACTTACACGACCCCGAAGCCCGCCTCAAGCTGCGTGTATATCTTGCAACCCCTCAGAAATTTGATGAAGCCATCGAGTTTGGATTTCCTGCTTTGCATGACAATGGACTGGTTACTTCTAGTCCACAGATAAGAGGATTCACTGGGACATTTTTGGATGACGATGATGATGCGTCGATACGAAGCGAAAAGAAGGAGCCAATGTCGAACATTTCACGGCTCTCTTACGTTATGGAGGCCTCTCAAGCCAACCCTCCGGATCCCGCAACGGTGAAGATCAACAAACCAGTAACGACGCCCCTATCAGAGGCTAAACATTCACGCGAAATGACGCTGCGGATGACTCTGACAAGGCCAGATCTTCGAGACGACTCCTGCCCTACCCCAACCGCAACCACCGATCCTACGGGTTCGCTCCATTTATCGCTGGTCGACGATAACTCTGAGTTCTGGGAGCCAGAGACGGATGATCAAAGCTTGATGAAGAAGATGTGGCGCAAGTTCCGCAGGCGGAAGGAGTGAACTCATCTTTTGCAAAATTCTTAGCGCGCGCTTTATATATACCCTTTCAAGATTCTTCTTTATTTGCGGTCGTTTCGATTCCATCTGCAGAATCAGCGAGTCTTTCCCTGTATAAATTAGCTGTATCGTGCTTCCAACGGAGGTAAATTGCCAACAAGACATGACATAATAAACCCCCTTATACTGATGCGGAGAATCTTCATTTTCGCAATACAGAGGGACAAAATGCACTCGTGTTCTCTCTATGAACAAAAGGAAATTGTTCAGTGATTAGCGGTGGGTGAGTGATTGAGATTTTGGTCGTCAAGTTCAAAATAGGGACAAGGTCGAGAAAACATTCGGCTGCAGTTAAAACTTCATACTCTGATCTAGTTTTGCAGTTGCCCTCGGTATCTACGGGACGTGAGCCGCTTCGGTCTCGACCTCTGTTGGTGAATCGCCGGGATGAACTAGGCAGAAGCACGTGACCAGAGAGCTCTCAAGGCCACCTTAGGTGAGTCGGAGCTCATGGTCATCAACGTTCTTGAACTCAAAGATTCACTGGCTCTGATCTTCACCTGGGCTCAAGTTCAACTTAACGTTTTGTTTACCTTGATTGTCAAACTTTTTGATCGCTGTAGTCTTACCCATCAACTCCTCCAGCGCTTCGAGCGGACCCGTTTCGCGTGGTATTCGCCGGCCAACCGTTCTTCTGCGCGTCCTCGTCCCTTCGATGTTTGAGCATCGCCGGCCATGATATCCCGATGGCTTCAGCTTCTAGGCTGCCTAGTATTGGCGCTCTTGTTGCCAGTGAGCGCTGCCAAGAAGGAGAAGCCTGGCATTAGCTCGTACAAGCTCGACGAAACGCCGGTATTTATGTTCTACTTTGAGAAGTCCGATACCGTCTTGATGGGACTCGAGGATAGATCGCTTTTACGTTCAGTCGATGCCGGGGAAAACTGGGAGGCAATTGAGGACAATGGCATGAAGCGTGAGGTCGTCTCCATCTACCAGCATTCTTTCGATGGGAACAAGGCCTATGCGCTTGGTGGTAGAGGGACACACTGGATCACAGCGGATCAGGGAAAGTCATGGAAGTCATTCAAGATTCCTGACGCTCCGTCTAACAAGAGCCCACAATCCGGGCCTCTGGCTTTTCACGGACGGGACTCTAGCAAAGTCATTTTCGAGACGAGGCCCTGCCTGTCGTGCTCGCTAAGGTCATATTACACTACAGATGACTTTGAGACGATAAGCGTCCTGACTGAAAGTGCTGTGGGATGCTATTGGGCTGTTGCTTACCCTCAATTCGCAGCAGACCCAGAAGTCGCGAAAGGTATGGAGGATCGCACACTCTGTGTGGTCCCGGGTTTGAAGACAGGATCTAGGTTTGCATTCCGCCTGGTCTATTCCAACGATTTCTTCAGCAGCCAGGAAATTGAGGCGAAGCTTCAGGATGGGCGTCCAGTATCCGGCGTCACTAGCATTGCACAAGTCAAGCGCTTCATCGTTGCGGCTGTTGAGTCCCAGGGTACCACTGAGCGGGCACTATACGTGACGGTCGATACTGAAAACTGGCACCGAGCGGAATTCGGCGACCATCGGATAGAGGAGGACGCCTACACCGTCTTGGAGAGTACAAACTCGAGCCTCCAAGTTGACGTCCTTACAGACCCTTACGGCGGTGTTGGGGTGCTCTTTACTTCCAACTCTGATGGCACTTATTTTGAACGCAACATCGAACACACTTATCGTGGTCCAAAGGGCTATGTCGACTTTGAAGAACTAGCCGCTATTCAGGGTATATATCTCGTGAACACGGTTAGCAACCCACATGAAGCCGCTTCTGGTGCCAGGAAGAAGCCTGTCAGCAAGATAACTTTTGATAATGGCAAGACCTTTCAACCGCTGAAAGTTGATGGTGAAATCCTTCACTTGCATTCTGTGAACTCTGATACGAATATTGGGCGCGTTTTCTCGAGCCCTGCTCCCGGCCTGGTTATGGGAGTTGGTAATACTGGTGAATATCTCGATGATTACAAGGACGGGAATCTCTATATATCGGACGATGCGGGCCGTACTTGGCGCCTCGCGCTCAAAGGGCCGCACAAATACGAATTTGGCGACCAGGGAGGCGTTGTGGTTGCAATCAGCGACGAAGGCAAACTAAAAAAGCTTCAGTACTCTCTTGACCACGGGAAAGAATGGAAGTCGGTTGATCTTCCCCACGAGATTGATACAAGGATCCCAACAACCATCACAACGACCCCAGACTCGTCAAGTTTACGATTCATTCTCCTCGGTTATTCGAAAGATGAGGAGTACATTGTGTTTTCCATCAATTTTGACGATATGCATGAACGCAAATGCGAAGACGATGATTTCGATTCGGATTGGCCAGCTCGGCTAGATGAGAACGGGGAGCCTGATTGTTTAATGGGACGACAGCAATTCTTTCGGCGCAGAAAGGCCAACGCGGACTGCTTTGTGGCCGAGCCATTCCACAGTTCTGTGTCAAAGTATATCCCATGCAAATGCACTGCGGAGGATTTCGAGTGCAAGTATAAACCTACCAAAGATGGCAAAGGCTGTGTTCTATCAACGCCTGTCACTCCACCAGAAGGGGAGTGCAAGAATCCCAGTGATACATTCAAGGGTCCCTCTGGTTATAGGCTGATTCCTAGCAATGTTTGCATTCGCGAAGGTGGGGAAGAGCTCGACAAGGACACTGAACTATCATGCAAGGATGCCGGTGAGAAACCAAACAGTGGGAAACTCTTCTCTACCCCCACAACTTTCAGCTCGGATGTGCTCAATTACTATTATCTGGAGCGCCAAATATCCAACACCGGAGCGGACGAAACCATCATGATGCTAAGTCAAAATCGGGAGCTATTCATATCTCATGACCATGGTCGGAGCTGGAAACAGGAGCTAAAAGACCAGCCGGACATCATCGCGCTAGTCCGTCATCAGTACAATAGTGACACCGCTTATGTCCTGACCAGCGGCCTGGACGGATTCTATACCATCAACCGTGGAGCAACATGGCAATCTTTCAAGACGAAGACGCCGCCGAATCAAGAAGATAGCCCGACACTAAGATTTCATCCGTCAAAAAGGGACTGGCTGCTTTGGGTTGGCGAAGCTGACTGTGGTTCTGGAAATTGCCATTCAAACGCCTATTTCAGCAATGACAGAGGAGACAATTGGAAGCTCATGCTACGCTACGCCAAGAAATGCGAATTTGAATACAAAGAGGATCACCCAGAGAGTGAACGCCTCGTCTTTTGCGAACAATTTGAGAATGAGAATCCGAAAAATCGCCTGCAGCTCATGTCCACTGTTGACGAAAGCTTTGCTGCTTGGAATACGACATATGATGATCTTGTGGCCTACGCTACAAGGGCAGAGTACATTATCGTCGCCTCGCGGAACAATGAAACCGGGGCTTTAAAGGCTAGCGTCAGCGTCGATGGGTTTACATTTGCCGACCTCAAGTTTCCGCCCAACATTTCACCAGCGCAAAACCTTTATACCGTCCTTGACACTTCAGAGCACGCCATATTCTTATACGTCCAAACCAACAACGCGAGCAATTCCGAGTACGGTTCGATAGTAAAAAGTAATAGCAATGGCACGACTTACGTACTCAGCCTCGACGCGGTTGACCAGAATCAGGGCGGGAAGGTTGATTTTGAGAGAGCGCAGGCTTTGGAAGGCGTCATACTGGCAAATATTGTTAGTAACGTCGAAGAGCTGTCAACCGGAACTCCCAAAAAGCTCAGAACTATGATCACACACAACGATGGTGGAAAGTGGACACTCTTGGCCCCTCCTTTGACGGACAACGCTCATGGTGAGAAATTCTCTTGCTCGGTCAAGCCTGGCGAAGGTACTAAAGAATGCGCTCTTCATCTTCATGGATACACTGAGCGTGTTGATTATCGAGATACATTCTCATCGGGATCAGCGATTGGCTTAATGGTGGGCCAGGGCAATGTTGGGGATCATCTCACTAGCAAAGATGAGGCTGATACCTTTATGACTTCGGATGGCGGGGTTTCCTGGAAGTTTGTGAAGAAAGGTCGATATATGTGGGAGTTTGGCGACTCCGGTTCAGTGATTGTGATCGTGCCAGAGATCAAGACAACCAAGGTTCTTCACTATTCCACTGATGAGGGCAACTCCTGGAAGGATTACGAGTTCTCGGAAGAAGAGGTTGAGGTTTTTGACATCTCGACTGTGCCCTCTGATACTTCAAAAAGCTTTATTCTTTGGGGCACAACCTCGGACAACAAACCTGTTTCTGTCAACATTGATTTCAGCGGACTCTATGACAGAAATTGCGAGTTCGACAGAAATGGGCAAGTTGGCGAGGATTATTACCTTTGGAATCCACCGCATCCTTTCCAGAAAGAGAACTGCATATTTGGGCATGTTGAACAGTACCGTCGCAAGAAGTTGTCCGCTGGTTGTTGGAATAACTGGCGCGGTCCTCATTTGCACAGCATCGAAAAGAATTGCTCCTGCACAAGGGCAGATTATGAGTGGTACGCTATCCGAAATATTCTGTATGCAAAGCTAACCCATATAGCGCCTACAATTACGAGCCTACGAGTGATGGCGGCTGTGCGCTCGTTCCTGGGCTTCAACCGGAAGACCCGGTTGGTTATTGCAGAGCCAATCCTGACGCGATTGAGTACTTTCAGGGCACGGCGTACCGTCGCATACCCCAGACAACATGTCAAGGCGGCGATATCCTGGATCGTATCGACACGCTGCCTTGCCCTGGAAAAGAGGAACAATACGAGAAGAAGCACGGCATAAGTGGTGTCGGGCTCTTTTTCGCCATCGTCACACCAATTGCGGCGGCAGCACTCATTGGATATTTCGTCTACACGCGATGGGACGGCAAGTTTGGCCAGATCCGGCTTGGAGAAACCTCTGGCAGGTCCGAAGGGTTGTTGTCTCGCGACTCCTTGCTGATCACGGTTCCGATCACTATCATTGCCGGCGTTGTGGCTGTCGCAAAGGCGCTTCCGATTTTAGCTTCAAGTCTCTGGCGCAGCGCAAGTGGCTATATTCGCATTGGCCAGAGTAGAGGCTATCCGCGCCCTTATGCCTCACGGGCTTCTTTTGCGGCGCGACGTGGCGACTACAGCAGTGTTGTTGATGATGAGGACGAATTGCTGGGCGTTGAGGAGGGAGATATTGACGAAGATGAGGAGTTATGATGGCTTGGCCAGCCCTTTCCCAACTTTTTTGTTTTGAAGATTTATATGTGCCATGAATGTTCATGTAAGACTACTAGCGCTGCATTCTAGATAACTTTGGTTTTTTTGAGATAGGTAAACCAGTTCAGGCGCGCTTTTGCCTGCTATATCGGCTGCAACCTGCTTGCGTACCTAGCACGCTAGATGCCCGGATGTAAATCTATGAATTCCCAGTTGATTCATCCTAAATATATGATCGTTCCCACCACCCATACTCCCATATGAATCTAATCACTTGGACTAGAACCATCCGGCCATATGCATAGTAGGCCTCTGTACAAATAGCATTCTTAGTTATTATTGAAATCATCCGGCCCAAAGGAGCTCGGAAGCAGCTGCACCAGAGGTCAGCATCCGGTGTCCATGCCAAAAAGAAGACAACAGCAGAAATCGAGCTCACTACCATACGTACCTGACCAATCGTACTGATAGTACAGTTCATGTCCTTATCATACATATAGACTGGGAAAGAAGGCGACGTGAACTCGCTCATACTAAGAGAGACTCACTGTTAGCAAGAGACCGAATCAAGTAATCGAAAACCGCACAATTGTCTACACATTCCACAGGGTGAGGCCGGCGGACTGATATCCGTTGCCACAGCTATTGCCTTGAATTTCGAATGGCCAGCAACCTGTGTATACCAGGTTAGCGAATTTTCTAGCTAGCCAAGAACTACCTCAAAATCGGCCCTCGGTGATCGACTATCCCTGGGGAAAAAGGAAACTGTCTCCGAGGAAGAAGAGAGTGGAAACAAAAGGTTTCAACACACAACAGCAGTGCCAAATGCCACTCGCTCAGCACATGTCCCGACAGGGTATGAGGCATTTTCGACATTCGCCCCTGCAACGTACTCGCCAGACTCGGTGAGGAGGCAAGCACCGACACGAAATTCTGAATACGGACCTATGAACAATCAGAATAATGGCTCATATTATATCCCAACTTCTCATGTGTATGCTGCGTGTGTATCTAGATGTTTGATGGTTTGAATTCAGACCCCGCACCTTAGATGGGGACTTTGTAGTGGCAAGTAGGTGAAGCGGGGCGACTCACAGTAGGCTGCTTCTTTTGCGGTTTGGGCCTTTGAGGAGAGGGTCTCGATTTCCTGGGCTGTGAGGGTGTCCATGGTGTTGATTTCAGGTGTATGCTAAAGGGAAGTGGTTGGGAAGATAGAGAGAGATATATAATGCGGAGTGAGGTCACGTCGGAACAATGTCCGCCATAAAGATCACGGATCTAGCTACCCCACTCGCGCCGTTGACAGCAACAGTTCTGACCAGTTAGAAGGTAAATTAAGTTGCATCGTGTGTAATATTTATCTGGTCTAACTTCGAGGGATGAACTGGAGTGTCAAGGCTTTCATCCGAAAGTGAGGTCGATGAGGTCACAGACAACTCAAGATAATAATCTAGAGACCACGACAAATCCGAAGTATATAAGGTGTATGTACTCTAAACAAGTCAAACTTTTGTTTGTGGCCAATTCCAGATTGGTTCGACAAGCAAAACAATGACAAGAGAATCTAGATCTAAACAGGCAATAGGTATCTTGGAAAGCGAAAAGGGGTCATGGGCGAACAAAAGAGCTCTAAACGTGAAATCGTCTATCCAAAGTAACTCCGAAGCCCTTCGAAAACAGTAAAAATGAACGCTGAGCTAGGTGCCGAACGTGCACAGGTAATGCCACAGCCTCGATACAGGCCCCTAAGGCCTTGTTGCTGCCACATGCCTTTACCAACGCCCCAGAACGTCTGTCGCTGAGAAAAGGAGGCGGCCGTGATTTCCTCCGTCTGCAGTCGTGATTTGATTGTGTCGGCGGGGTAGAAGATAAAATTGTAGCTGATACCGGCGGCTGCACCAGCAATCATCTGCTGGTAGACGGGAAGCGAGGCAGGATCTACCTCAATGGTGCTAATCGGCGAGGGGGTGTGCTGGTGTTCACGAAAAAGCGCGGTTACGCCCTCATAAGCTCCGAACCAAGCAGCCCCCCCGCCCGTCTCGCGGATCAGGGTGCCCATTTGGCCCCGCCAGAACCCTAGTACGCCATCTTGTCGAAATACAGACATTATGAGCTTCAGCGGCCCCGGCCTTCTGGCACCTGGGATTTCTGAGGGCACCTGCATCTTGCATTTGATGAGCTCAATTGGGGTCAAGGCAAGAGAAGTCACAGATCCAGAGGCTGCACCACTGAGTAGTAAGGCGGAAAAGGGCAACGGCTCTGTGGAGGAATAGACTGTGGCACGAAGTACGTCCTGAACTACACGGTAGCTGAAGAACAAGCAGCTGTTCTCAACAGCTGCCCCGGCCATTGGCGCACTAATACCTCGGTAGAGCCCTCGAAGACCATCTGCTTGGAATGAGTCACGGAAGCAGTCCAGAGGCCCATTGTAACGAAGGGGAAGGTGGTCCGGTTGGGACTGAAGCCGTACTTTGACTGTGTCAAAGGGATATTCAATTATTTTGCCTACCATCCCCGCGAACTAGTGCGGCCGAAGTAAGCTAAAGACCAGAAACTGTAACATGGGCACCACTTACAGATCCAAAGGCGATGTCCTTGAAGGCCTCCAGACCTTGATTAGGGGGAAGGGCTGGTAGCTCCATTGAGATTTCATTGTTGAGAGTCAGCGCATTCTCAGTAGCCGCCATAGATGTGAGATTGATGAGGTGCAAGGCCCCGAGCGAATGACGAGATTAAGGAGAGGAGAGGGAAGAACAATGGTAGGGTTTATCGGGATAGCATCGTATGAGAAGGGGGAGAATGGGAAGGTAATAAAGAGGGCAGCTGGTTGTGAGGGGCGGTGTACCAACGAGGGGTTTGGTGTCGCCCAATCCACGCGTGGTACCTTCGGGTGAAGACTCAGAAGCAAGAAAGCATCACTTGCAAGCTGCAGGGCAGAGGGCTGGAACGCGGGATATTGAGGATAGTGGGGGGTGGATGCGACAATTCTTTTCAGCGAAGGAACCCGACGATCGAGTCATCCGTTCAGCCTTGGGCGCATGTGTGTGGGACCGGGACAGGACTTCTGCCGAGATCCGTTTATCTGATCCTGCTAAGATAACTTTTTCCTCAAATTTTCGAAATCCCGCCAAGGCAGAATCTCCGAATTATCATCTGGACCGTTCGACCTCTTGCGCCCTCGTTCCTCGCCATCTTTTATTGGGAACAGCCATTATGTCGTCCACAGCTTCAGCCCCATCAACCGCCACCGTGAAATCAATACGCAAGAACGGTAGACTCTCCAGCACCCCCACTTTTTTGGTCGACCTTTCCTTTTTCTCCTGGCTAATCTTGCACTGTTTTGGACCCGCAGGGAAGAATTGGCATAACGCGAAAAAACCTTTCCGCCCTAATGCGGGGTTGACCTCGTACGCGAAGAGACTGGAGGCACGGAAACAACACGAAGCTGTCAAGGAACATGAAAAGGAACTGAGGGAAGAAAAGGAGGCTGAACGACAGGTAAATCTCCGCATATCATGTGCATAAATAGTTCTCTGCTGATAGCCCTGCAGGCACATATTCAGAGAATCAAGGATCGAAGGGCCGCAAAGGAAGAAAAGGAGCGCTACGAGAAGATGGCTGAGAAGATGCACCGCAAACGGGTCGAGCGACTCAAGAGAAGGGAGAAGCGCAACAAGCTACTCAACTCATGATACTACGAATGCTTCTGATCCTCAAAGAGTTTTGTCGGGTCTAGCACATGCCGTGACTTGCGTATTACTTTTAATAGCCCAATGGGAAGACGCAATTCATGGTCGGCGTTTTGGGAGGTATGCTATGGGCTAAATGGATTATCCTTTTGATTTGCCGCTTTCTGGTTCATGCATTCTTACTCACGAACTACGCTGTTGCTGTCCTATCCGGACAATGTTCCCTCAATATATCGGAGGACACTCACTCGCGCGCAGCTTGGAAGATGTACCTCGTCTCAGCGAGAGAAAGATGTTTGTTCCCGGGGCAATGACCTTCCAATAGAGATTCCGTGGGCCTAGCAGGATTCATGAGAAGACTACCGCGATGATGGCGCCACATTGAGGGGTTGCAGTACGTGGGGGTATGTCATTTCCTTGTATAGCTCCAACATATGACTGCAAACGTTACATAAAGTGTGGATACAATAATAGCGCGATACTTGGAAAGGGTTCCTTCGCCTATGCAAGTCTCAAGTTGTATGGCGATCTTCTTTGGACGAAATATGATTCAACTCAACCTCGTTATAATTTCCCAACCCCTGACACTCAAGAAAGATAATACTATGTAGCATCAATGGTATAGGGGAGTAGCGATTTTTTCTCAGTGGAGCTTGGATTGAGAGTGAAGACATCCGGAGTGCTCGTGTCGTGATCAGGCCGCGGCTACCTGCAGATCAGGGAGGTCGAGGTTTGTTGGTGTGTAGAACTCCCCTGATTCTTTTAGCTCCCCGAGCTTGCTTGCGCAGCTTCATCCTAAATTTAATAAACCACCACATTTTATATGATATCTTCACTTCTGGAATTCAGTATGGACCCTTCATTACGACCGACACTCTTCGTTTCTATTCCGTCGCCCGAAAAGGTACCTCGCAACCATGGATCGCCCATCGCAAGGGGCCCGCAGACAGCTCCTCCCGCCACCTCCGAGAAGTCGTTCCTAAGGGAGAATGTAGTCGGTGAGTGAATCGATTATATGGAACTCCAGGATCCTTTCGCTGATTCCGTCGTTCACTAGACAAACGAACTCGGCGACGTCATCGGGAGGCAAAAGGCAAATCGCGCGACGGCATTTTCCGACACAGAATGCATCATGTTCAGTCGAGGACAGGAAGGGACTCATTATCAACGTACCGAGAACAAGAAAGCGACGATGACGGCTTACTTCGACCGATAACTCGCGAGACCACTCGATCGCGATGGGGCTCCGAGTCTACTGGAATCGGACCTGGAAGCAGAAGAGGTAGCATACTTGATGGAATTGACAAGGACATACGGCTTGGCTCGGTCAAGCGCTCAGAGGAGATACGCTCGATGGACGACTTGCAGCGAGCCAGAGACCAGCGTAACAAAGGAGAAGGGTCAGTACCTGAAAAATCAAGTATTTCACCTCAACTGACCCTGTGATAGATACCTACGTTCCGCATTGCAGGTGATTGGGACGCTTGCGACGGATATCACACGCAGACTCGATTACACATACTACGGACTTTTGGAGAAAATAGCCGCGCTTAATGTAACAATCTCTTCGTTTCAAGAGCTATCAGACTCGACGTCCAAAATGTTTGATGACTTCCAGCGAGAGTCCACGTGTTTGCAGCAAGACATCCGGAAGCAAGTTGCAGACCTCGATGAATTCCATCCCCAGATGCAAAAGATTAAAGCACTTGAGGAACGGATGAGAGCCAGTAAGGCAAGGGCCAAAACCCTCGGAAATAGGTTGGAGGCCATGCGAACTGAAATCGAGAGATGGGATAAGAGAGAAATGGAATGGCAGATGCGGACAAACCAACGGCTACGCATGTTCTGGGGCTTCGTTACTGCTGCTATATTGGCTATCTTGGTTGCTATTGTTATCCAACATTGGCCGGGTGAGAAAGCATCGCCGGGATTCAGGACCATCCCAAAGGCCCTAACGCTTCCAAACTTATCTTCTGGCGTTCCTCTGCCAAAAAAGCATGACACCAAAGACGGTTATGCGTGGTCTCCAGAGCCATCCGTTTTGGCTCATAATACTATTTCAAGTGCATCTACCTCCCTCGAAGGTGATGAAGCTGCGCAACCTACGGATCATGACCCATTACGAATGTTCGACGAGCTATGAGCACAATGTCCTTTTTTTACTTCTGATACCCGGATCTTTTCCACTTGATACGTTTTGACTCGTGTTGAATTCCCTTAACGCATTCATTATCATAACGAGAATTTATAATAGTCCAATCTCACGGCTCAGCCGCTCCCTTCTTCTTCTTTTTATCCTCGACAATCTCAATGTTAGACTCCGAGATCTGTTTTCCATGTATTTCCAATAGCCACTCCTTGATCTCTTCGCTGACATCACCCTGCACTGTTATTTCTTCAATGCCGGCAGCAGACTTGGTCACGGAAGAGCCGGTCGCGAATTTCTTTCCTAGCTCCTTCGCAATTTTTTTATTCTCTAGCCCGTAGACCTCGAGGCCTGTGACAACGCTGACATGCTTGCGTTTGTTCCGCTCAACTCGCTTAATCTGAACCTTGGACGTCGCTCGCCGCTCGGCGTCTCGCGCTTCCGCCGCCGCAGCTTTTGCTTCTTTTTTCGCTGCGTCCTTTGCCGCACGCTCCTGGACGGATACGGAGAGGGTTGAGAGATTGGCGCTGATGGCGTCTGAACACGTGAGTGATAGTTAGCCAAGATGTTCGTGAAAAGACTTGGGCGCAACCCGTTGAAAGAAGAGGATAAGTACCTTCGGAGTATAACCGCTGATACAGATCGGGGTGGTTATCCTTCAGCCAATCTTCACATTTCTTCGCTGTGCCGCCAAACTCGCAATACTGTTTCAAGTCAGCAAAGGAAACAAATAGCGGATTCTCGAATGTGATCTGTGGCATCTCGGGGGAGGACCCGGGAGGAAAGAGTACGAAATGACATCGCACGATATTTTGGAGTGGGAAAGGTTGGAAATCTCGTACCTCTGGTGGCAGTGTGCACACTATCCAACCAACTCGATTAGCTTTACTGACCTAGATAGTGCTAGACAAGCTTGGATCACAACTAAACTCACCTCCGCAATATGTGAGACGCCGAGCTTGGGGCTCCGCTGGTGGTTGAGCGACCTCTGCCATTTTTGTGTATATTTTGTGTATTGTTCGTGGTCTGCTTTACTTTCTCTCCTAAAATCCCTTGCTTGAGGAGCGATATGGATAGGCGGGATTAAGTTCAAAATCGTTAGGTTAGTATCTAATTGACTGAGCTTTTAGAGGCGCGGGGTGCTAGAGGGACTCGAGATGTCAGGCTAGTTTATTTTGGGACTACTAAGTATGATCATAATTAGCCATGCATATTATGTAAGTAAGTTTATGCACTTGCATTGGCCTCGTTGCGAGGCGTATTTTGATATCAAACTGAAAACGGCCTCTTCATTCCAACTCAAGGACCAAACTGAGATCAAAACACAAAATTGAGTTTTAGAGTAATAGGTATGGGCAGAATACACAAAGGTACGTTAACTAAACTGAAACGCAATCACTTCCCTTTCCGAGCATGATAAACTTCCCGATCTCGACCACCAAGATGATAAGCACTGTACTTTCTTTCTTTTTTTATGTTTTTATGGCTGGCGGCTATCGTGAATATATTGGTCTCTGTTATTCTACTGGCGAGACCGTGATGCTATCGGGTGGATATGCAAGACTAATCCTTCCAATCCACGTCTTGATGGCTCGAGCTCTCTAGGCCGCGGTTGGACCTCTGATTGAATTTATACCATAGAAACAGTGGTGATCTAGACCGAATGATTCGTATACCCAAGCTAGATACATTGGGTCAGTGATCTGACATGATTAATAACATGATGTTCTTGTCGTCCGCCTTTTGCCATTACCTTGGGCTATATCTTCAGAACGTGTACATTCTCTAAGTACGTTTATTTAATAGTGCCCGCCCGGCCTCGGAAATTCCGTTATTTGCATTCATCCTGGACGGGAAATACTCCTTCTGCGCTGCCTGCCGGCGGAAAGTGTGCATTGCTACAGTCGGGAGTTTCGCGAGAGAACGCTGGATTCTTCATTGTTTCATCCGAAATTCGGTGGTCGCAATCTTGGTTTCGCGTCGCTGTCTTCCAAGGCCCACAGGCTTACTTAGCATTTGAGTTGCACTGATGCCACTGATAGCTATGCGTCCAATGAGTAGTTGCACCCTGCCACCGTCCAGGATGTGCAGATGCAGAGCACGGACACCCGTTAAGCGTGGTGGGGTCTGAGCCTCGGAGGTTTTTCCCTTGACGGGTTTCCAGGTCTGCGAGTCAAATTGACCGGAAGCTCCACGATGGACGACTATCAGACGGATAGCCCAAGCTAAGAATAGACAGGGGTGTTGCTTCTTATGGTACGTTGTACGTACTGCTCCGGACTGCGACTGTTGTTGTCCACTCCGTAGGTCAAAGGAGAATCCAGGCCCCCTCATTTCTATGACTGCAGAGACAAACCCTGGTTTTTGACTCACACCTTGCTCGGGTTGTGCTATATTCGCGGCTTTTGATAGGAGAATGCTACACCCTAAGGCTTGCCGAGAAGCAAAGGACCGGTCGATGCTTTCCATGGCTTTGCATGGCGCGAGAGCTAATGGCGCCTCGCTTTTTTCTTGCTTACCGTTGAGCTACATAACGCTTGGACCCGAATCTATCAACTCGAAGAGGCTGTTTCAAGAATAAAATTAAATTCTGTTGCTTCAAGAGACATGAAATGGAAACTTCGAATCACGAAGAGTAATGTCTTGCGCTAGCTCCCTCATCGCGCCTTGTGCCCAAACAGATTAGCGCTGAAGGCGGGATACATATGATGCTAGAGGCGCATTCATATTGTGTCACGGCCCACGCAAGTTGCAACACAGGCCTTTGGTCTCCACCAAGCCATAACACAGGCCGTTGCGCCGAAGATATCTCAGAGGCAAAAAAAGGCGCTCGCTAAGTGTCAAGGCGCAAAGCGTCACGCTGCCGCCGCCATATTTAGCATATGCACGTCAACCTGTCATTGTGCATAATCGTTGTCATCGGGAAGGTGATATGTGATGTTGACATGATTCAGGAATATGTACCAAGACTGTCTGATATTTCTGATATATGTTGTATGACATACACTTACAATGTATTGGCACCAAATTATGAATTGTCAAATCCGGCCAACGGCTTTTCTTGTAACAGAGTTCTGCCAGGCTGCCGGTGGATAGTAATATTAAAGTATGTGAAGCTTGAACGCTCAGATATTTGGCACTGAGTTTAGGTTCCTCCAATGCAAAGGCGCCGGATGTGCACGAGTCTCCCCCGTTCTAAGTAAGTCAATCGTTAGCAGTAGGTACTCCGCGCCCAGGAGCTTGAATTCGAATACGGTACGGGTAATTGTTATCTCATCAACAAGCTCAATTCTCAATGGACAGAAAATCCTGGAACTTAAACGTCCAGCACGCCGCATAGGTACCTATGAAACATGGATCTCGCGTCAGACGGTAGATCCGCAGGAGGTCGACTCGGTTCATACATCGAGTGGGACATTCAAAAAGAACAAAGTCGTAGCGTCGGTTGCGCTAAGCTCTGCATGATGATGTGGAACCAACGCCCGTGCATGCCTAAGTTGCAAGGGACTTGAGCGGAATTATTCGACGTTGTATAAAATTAAACACTTGGATGCCCTGGCAAGGTCGCCACTCCCTGTAACCGACTCCGGCTTATCCCGAAAGACTCTTATCTGAGCGAGATTTTTGCCTCGAGGTTGGTAAACTGTTGCTCAAACCTAGAATTGAGCCTGTCAGAAAGAAGTTGTCCAGTAATAGACTTTGTGATTGTTGAGCAACAAATCGGCGGACGCATCATGATTGGTCTTCATGCGGCCCGAGATCTGGGCTTCCGCCGAACAGACAGACCACCACCACACACTGTGGGACCGAACCAAGAGCAGGGAAGAGGGGAAGGTTTGGGGGAACAAAGGATCAGGGAATCAACAGGGAAGCAAATCGCCGACGAGAGGCGGGGATCAAAAGCCGTACACTGAGAGAATGCTCCCCACAGGCGAGCACCCATGGTGATGGCGTTAGCTGACATCTGTATGGTTTGGATGATAGAGGCGGACTCGAGTTCGGAAGTCTGTTCTTGGATAAAAAGGACTCGACTCTTGAGTCTAGAATATGGAACCTTGGAGATCAAGGCCTGGGCAGACTCAGTTCACCTTTTGGGTTTTTTTTGATGCAGGCGTTTGTAGCGGCGCCAATAAGACACCCCCACCAAACATCATTCATACGTTTTAGGCCCAACCTAGTGGCAACGCAGCTCAGATGTTCTTATCCACCTCCACAAACAAGTTAACAGCACCATATCAGGGCGATCATCCGACTTTCTGGTGCTGGCCTCTTTATCTCCTCCACAGTATCTACATTGAACTTTCGCCCGGATAAGACAGGCTATCTAGCCTACTTGGTTCATTATTGCCTCACTGCTCTCCTTCCTTTCCTGGTGTCTGTGCGCTCGACGAAGAACAAAAAGCCAATCCGTGGTCGATCTCCACCAGCCATTCCTCTCCAGCATTTAGCGTATTTATCCCCCATAGTTTTTTTGCGTCGCAGATTTCGTCTAGAACCTGCCATCCGCCCAGCCGGAAAAGGAATCTCGTGTATAAAACCTTCGGCATCTGCCTGGCTAGTGAACCTTGTGTGTGTTTGTTCTCTTTGCCGTCTTGCCAACCCACCAGCTCTTCAAACTTTTGTCGATACTCAAAAAGAAAATACTATACTCACGATCTCTCGCCGCTCGCCTCCTGCGGCCCGCCTATCCCTTGCCTCGATTACCTCCCGCACATTATCTCACAGACACGTCGCGAGCGAAGGTCATTCTCCGATCATTTGGCATAGATGAATTGGATATATCGATAAGATGACCGCTGTGCTACCGGCCCCGACAGATGGCCGTTCGTCCTTCTCAACAGACGATCCCCTGCGGCGGCCCATTCCGCAGAGATATTTCCTAGAGAATCCCGACGATGCGATGAGCAAAGCTCTTCCTCCTGCCTACCCCTCCGATTACCCAAGTCCCATCGCATCCTCTGCAGCTTCTTCAACACCGCCGTCTCCGAATCTCCCTCCGACCGCCTACCAGAATCTCCCCCCTACGCCCACAGGCTCGGTTTCGTTTCTGGGACCTGATGATCAAGACGAGCTGTTGCTACCATCCTACGACAGTGCATTTTATGAAGGGGTGTCAAGGACCCCTACCGAGAATGTTGCCGGATCAGGCGTGAAATTGTCAGTAGATTCTTCGCTTCGTTCAGGAGGCTCACACATCCCGGCTGCCGATGACAGTTCGCTGGAAGAAGAACCATCGAGGCATGTCGACTATCTCTCACATGAATGGAAGGAGCAGGATATCTGGTCATCATGGCGTCACATAGTCGCTCGCAGAGGTGTTTATGAGAACAACCTGAGACTCGAGAATGCGTCGTGGCGAACTTGGGCGAAGCTAAAAGGCAACTTGGGCACAATTTCTCCGGAGGCGCTCAATTGGTAAGACCATTCCTGTCTGTATTTTTTTTGTGGCTGTTATCCTGATAAAATGCTAGGCTGAAAGACTGCGACGTGACCTGGTTGTACGGGCCTCTTATTGCTTCCCACACCCGGGAAGTTTCAAATATCTCACCTCCACCAAGCTGTTCCGAATCACCTGGACTATGCCATGACCGAAAGTCCATTCTTAAAAAGCGGACTGCATCTGAGGCTATCTTGCAGCGCTCCCTCTCCCAACACACCCTCTTACAGCACGCCGGGGCTATTCTCAAGGCACAAGAGGCAGAGCATGCTCGAAGCCGCGTAGGATTAAATGCCCAGTTGACAGAATTTGAGCAGATCTCTGGTCAGCCATATTCTAGGGGGTTCGACACCCCTCGCGCTCGCTTTGCTTCCACCACCTCACCGCCCGGTGCCGCCTCTCCAAGCGAGCAGCGACACATTCACTTCAATAAAGAAGTCTTACAATGCATTGCGGTGGAAGTAAAAGAGGAAGAGGAGGAAGAGTGGCTAGAGTTTGGGGGAGATTCATGCTGGGATGATTCTGTAATGGTGAAACCTGCTTCTCCTGGTGGAAGTTCAACGCCACGAGGAAGCTCTAATGGCGAAAACAAGACGATTGCTCCCCTTCCTCCGACGACGCTCAAATATCGTGGCGATACCCCCGAACCTCAGCCTTCCTCAATTGCTAGTCGTTGGTCCTGGGCAAAGTATTTTTCTGGGCCCAGGGCGTCCCTGGTCGAAGCTCTGCGACAGTCCCAATGGGCGTCGGGCACTCCTGCTGCTTCTGCTGGAGAGACTCTTGCCTCTGACAGTGACTGGAATCTGCCTCAAGATGAGGATACTTCCAACCGTTCCTGGTTTGTGGATTCGGCGGAGGAGGATGAAGCCGCGCAGAATTTCTATCTCGCGTCCCTGGGCTTCGAATCCAATGAAGACGGAACGCCGTCCAATACCGATGTTATCTTTGATAAAGTGGTGGATACTGTCAACACCGCCAGAGACATCGCCCACGTCATCTGGAATGTTGGCTGGCGGGGATGAACTTCCTCCAGCCTCCCATGACCGCTGTCATGGCTGACAAACTATAATTAATGGGTCAACGCTGCATATATTGCATTTCAGGCGTTTTCGAGGGTATATACTTATTATAATCGAGTTCTATATAATGGGAGGTAATCTCGTTTTGTTGATCCTGCGGGCTCTGGAGTTTGATTGCATTGTGCTTTGCTAGGCCTGGGCGTTGGAGATACGTTCCATTGTATCGCACTTTTTTTGGTGACTAGAAAATACGAAAGTTATTCCATCAGAACCCCCTGTACTAATGTTGTTGTCTCCTATTCATTCAAGGCCACTAACAAAAATGCCTCCCATAATAACTTGCCTATTTTGGCCCTGGTCGCACTTACCTTTCGAGTCAACAGTATGGGTGGCAATGTGCTAGTATCGTATCAACAGCAGTTCAGCAAACAACCTGCTCTACCCCGATGTGGTTCCTGAACTGGCTGTAGCAATGCCTTTTCTACAGCTTCCACGCCGTTGCCTCCGCTACTGGATGTCAGTAGCCCTTACCGTGCTCGGTGTCGCCGTGGTGTATTTCGTCACTCGCGCGAATTGGCTCACTCACCGCGGCGATTTTGATATCACGCAATGGCGAACAAAAGGCATTGTCTCCGACCCCAGCCATTTCAATGCCACGGGCTGTGCATACCTTCGTGGGATGGACAATATCCTTGTTATCTTGAAGACGGGCGCAATAGAGGCCCTGGAAAAGATTCCTTTACACATTGACACCACACTCCGATGCGCGCCGCATTACGCCATCTTCTCTGACTACGAAGAGGAAATTGCCGGGGTGCGTACAAGGGATACTTTAGGCAGCATAGGCGAGGAAACAAGACAGACGAACCCAGATTTTGGAATATACAATCGATTGCGCATTTCTGGACGAAAAGGTCTCACGTCAGAAGACTGGACGGATGAAGAGAATGGGCCGTACGGGAAACCTGGAAATCCGGGCTGGAAGCTTGACAAATGGAAGTTCGTGCCAATGGTAGACGAAGCGCTTCTCGCCAAGCCGGACGCCCAGTGGTATGTCTTTATAGAGGCGGATTCCTATGTCTTTTGGCGGAATATGGTTCAGTGGCTATCACGGCTCGACGCGAGGAAACCTCTTTATCTCGGGGCGCCTATGCAGATGGGAAATGAAGTGTTCGCCTATGGCGGCGCTGGCATCGTGTTATCAAACCCTGCCATGCAGCTGGTCTCTCAGTACCGGGCCAGGAATTCTACAAATGTTGACCGCATGACTGCGGATGATTGGGCTGGGGACCATGTTCTTGGTATGATACTCAAAGACCTTGGGGTGTCGCTTGTGTGGTCCTGGCCACTGTTGGTGCCGATACGCGTATGGGAGTTCGAGTTCTTCACCGAGGGAAATGACCACAAACCGTGGTGTTACCCCGTGGCTTCGTATCATCACATGTCTCTCCAAGATATTCAGGATATGTGGCTATTTGAGCAGGAGTGGTTTAGATTTGTAAGTTACCCGATAGTCTCACTGCATGCTACCAGGATACTGACGTTTTTCATGGTGAAGAAAAAAGACTCTGTTTTGTTGCACAGAGACATCTTTCAATGGCATGTGTACGATGCCATCTCCTCGGAAAAGGACGATTGGGATAATCTTTCGTCAGACAGTGAAACGGAAGCGAGCAGCACTGACTTTCCGACAACATTTGAGGAATGTGCACGGAAATGCTCTCTGATAACAGACTGTCTCCAATTCTCATTCTCAGGTAGAGGATGCTTTACTTCTACCAAAGTTGTTGGAGGCGGCCATCGAGTAGGATACAGCTCAGGCTGGATGGCGACGCGGATCAAGGCGTTGTTGAAGAACTCACAGCAGTGCGGCAAGGTACAATACATCATCGCATAGTGATAGATGTAGCATTGGATTACTCTGGGGCTTTGGCTACATGGTTGGTTTGAGCCGATGCGGGCTGCTATTGGATGTTCAACGCCGAATTCAGGAATAGTGAATGCTACTGGAGACAGAATCGTCAAAGCGATACCTATACTTAGATTGTGTGGCCAAACAGCCGCGAAGTACATAATATGATATCTTTGTAGGAGGACAACTCCGATCTCCAACTCTCACAAGTGGGTATCATAACAACTAGTGGGGAAAAAAAAGAACAATTAGTTGAAACGGCGAGGACATAGAACTAAGTCTCCATCGCCTCCTCCGCAGAATCTTGAAACGTCTCCGGGAAGAACCCAGGCGGCGGCCAGATATCCGCAATCGATGGTGGATGAACCAACGGCTGCGAGCCCGCCAGACGGTCCGGATCATGGCAAAACGCCTGGAAAGTAGAATCATCGATGAAGCCAAAGTCCTTGAGCCCTGCTTCGCGACTGTTGGCCCACTCCGTCGTATCCAGGTACGCAAGATCCTTGAAAATGGCGTCGAGGCTGGGGTTGCTTCCCTGGAGTTCGGAACCCGAGCTCTGCGTTTGTGATGTGGTATTTTCGGCTGTTGCAATAGTGGCGGAGGTAGATGCAGCCCCTGGTATCATGATGGAATTGGATGCGGAGGAGTCCGGTGTTGGAGGGTGTGGATGGGAGGGTGGCGGGAGCATAGCGTCTAGGTCCGCTGCCGGGTCTGGCTTGTTCATAATCGAGGATGGGAGCCTGTCCATGTGCGGTTGGTGATGATGAGCTTGGAAGGGCGTGGTATCGGCATTCTCCATGAATGTGTCTTTGGGGGTCATATATTGCCCATCGACTGGGATGGTGATGCCCATGATGGACGAGGTGAAATCGGGGTCGGGCACTTCTAGTGGATTTCTTCTACTATGGATATTTTGTTGAGACGAGGTGTCGCCATTTGAACCGCGATGCTCTGTTGCTGCCATCGATAGGACGCTGTTTTGCTCGAATGGGCTGTAGTTGAGAGCTTTGTTCATCCCTCTTGAGGAGAGATTGGTGGCGTTCTGGGAAGGGGATTTGCTAAAGTTCCGAGAGCGGTACCATTGCTCAATGCTGGCTGTCAGTGTGCGATAAATTGGCCATGTTGCACTAAGTTCGGTTGTGCGTAGGACGAGGGCTTCTGCCCACCGCCCAAAGGGAAATAGGTCACTTTCGATTTTGTTTCGGAGCGTGAATGCCTGCTCAGAAATGGTGCGAAGGGATAATTCAAATATGGGGGGTAGGCTGCAGATGCTAAAGTTATCGAGATGCTGAGATACCATAGGGAGGGCTCGGTAGAGGAGTTTCTTTGCGCCTTCAGTGGCAGGCCGGTGGGACCGGTGGAGGCCAATTTCTTGAGGGGCGATTCGGAGGTAAAGCCATAAGAGGGTAGCGACGTATGTCAAACCTAGGTAGGTTTGATGCGGTAATAGCGCCGAGTGCCGTTCCGGATATATGCTCTCAGGCCCGATCAGTCGGCAGCCAAGTGGCAGACGATCATCCCATTGCTTGAGCTCCGAAACCAACTGTTGTGCAAATAGATGAGCATTAGGTCCAGAAACAGAGTCGCGCGCGATCTTATTCAGCACGCTGGCCAGCTCGACTAAGCGATTGAAACAGCTGAGAGCAAGTAGGGGCCCTCGGCGAGGCGGATTCTTCCCCTCCTGGGAGCCACGGGTCGGAGGTAGAACATCGGCCCAAGAATTCCATTCCTCCAAGCCGTCTTCTTCTAATAAGCCAACGGCCATTAAATCCCGGGGATGCATGCTGGGGCGTCGTGACAACCGAAACGATAACAGAGAATCGACGACGAAGCACCCTAGGAACACGGCTTTGGCCTGCTTCATTTCATCAGACCGGCGGGCGTCAGTAAGCGCGCATATGTCCATAGAAGTAACCATGCGGACAGCCTGGCCACTGAGCATCCAAGCAGCAGTCCAGTCCTCGAGGCCAATGTTGACCAAAGTTAAAAGTAGCAGCGCTTGTACGTGGCCAAGTTCGTAGTGTTCTGTTTCTGAAGGCACTAGACTTCGAGCAACTGCATAGTACTCCCTTGCTTTGGATATAACTCCCGACGATCCGTTCTGCGGACCAGATGGGGACACGAAAATTGTGTAGCTGAGAAGAGCCCATAATGCAGCATGATCACCAGACCCTGGCGAGAGTCTGGCGACTGATATTGAGGGCGCATTTGCGTATATATACGATGCACGTAGGATATTATGTTTAGCAACAATGGGAAACCAGGAGTGAGTTGTGGCAAAGTAAGTGTCCAATAACTGAGATGTTTGAGGGGGTATTCGCAACGGTTGCGCGGTACTCGTTGCTGTTGTTGTAGGTGGTATATGGCTCTCCGCCGACATGGACAATCGCGGTCGTTTCGCCAGAGAAGTAGTAGGTTCGACTACACGTGGACCATCCTGCGATAGGGGCGTAGAGCTTCGGTCTATACGGAAACCCCAATCACTCCCAAGATCGCTCGTTGAGAGGTGGTTATAGTCATCGCGCGAACGTTTCCCTGACCCGTTGGGGCTTGAAGAACCCGAGTTGGACGATAGCATCTTCTCGAGTGCACTGTAGAGGCGACAAGTCTTCCATGACTCGTGTAGTGTTTCCGATGCTCCATCATCCCCCCAGAGGGCCACGAGCCTCTTTCTCCGGCCGGTCGATTCGGCTGTCGTCCCGAGGAGCGAAAGCATAGTGTCCTCGAAGCCATCAATGTTGCATATGGCTAGCGCCCAGAGCTTCTCCAAGCCACGAACATATCCTTCAGGCAAGCCGCGTTTCTTCGCGTGAGGATCGTAGGAGCAAGTCTGACCAGATGCTAGGCAGGCGGAACAGGAAGGACGAAGGCCGTCGCATTTGTCCTGGAGACAACGGTCCAGTGTCAGCGCCAACAGACACCGTTATTTAAACAAGATAAACTTACCTTTTTGCTTCGACACCTATCGCAGGCCCTCGAGACCCTTTTGCGCCGAGGCGCTTTTGGATCGGAACCCTCGTCCATTGAGGGGTTTACTTTCTCAAGAAGGGACGTGCCATGCAGGCCTGGTTGATGGGAGAGCTGGTCGCAAATCACCAGCAAATCCAGATATTCTAGGCTGCAAGACGATACGTCGCGCAAGGGCAATAATGGGTCATTTCAGAAGTATCATGAAATAGAGTAATAGTGGGAGGAGAAGAGCAGAAAGGAATGCCTTGGACAGAGCCGGAAAAACTAGGTGGAATTACGCAAGTCAGGATATGCGACGGAGGGCTGAAGTAAACGGCCCACTGACAAACCACCCGCGTCTATCCAGTGCTGGAGGATACTGGCTAGGCCCATCCTGAGACAGGCAGAGGAGAAGGAAGCTGGGACGGCTTCTTGACTGGGGTTCGGGGCGAGGTTCGGGAAGTGGGAAAAGCAGCGCACAGCAGTGACAGGCAGGAATAATTCCGTCGGATGACTTTCCCAAACCCCACATTTGCTCTCCACAATCCGCAGAACAGGTTACATACTGAGACTGAGGGAGCACAACCATCTTTTTTTGTCCAAGACCCTTCAATTAATGTTTCATATCTACTGATTCAAGATGTGCAGCTGATTACAGGATAGCTCGGTCGATAACAGCAGAACTCAAGGTCCTCCCCGGGTCACTCCTCTGTCTTCGGGTTGATTCCGGGGAACAGCGCCGAAAACCCCTGGAAATACTCCGTCCGACACATTATTAGCCATGAAAAATGGCTTGAGCTTTATTTCGGAGGACTCCGGCGAATAAGCAGCCATGGAATTCAAAGACGTGCAACGACCCCTTGATCAATTGAGGCCTGAACCGCCGATAATCGGTAGTTTCTCCTTAGTTCGGACAGAGATCCTCCGAAACCCCAAGTCTCCCTCAAACGGAGCAGAGCAGTCCAGACCCGAGCCCGGGCTCCACGCATCTTTTGAGAAGTACTCTATAGGGCATCACAAGGCCTATTAGTTGGAGTCGGGTGAATTTGTATCTACATACGCTGAAAAGGTATAACTTTGACAAGTGACCCTACGCTATGGCTGAGGAGCAGGTAGAGAGAGACGTCTTAATGCAGGTCAGAAAGACAATTTTCCCGAGGCTCGGCATCCCGGGTCGGTAATCAGCACCCCCGCAAGAATAATAATGGCGAGGCGCAAGAGCAAACCGGATGGCGCTGTTGACTGAACCACAACCCACACGGACCACCGGGGGATGGGTTGGCGGCAAAGACATATTCCGCAGGGCAGGCGGTGGCAGACGGCAGGCCTCCCACAGCAGCGGTCCAAGCTTGTGGCCCCTCCCAGACCAGCCAGTCCACCATCAGCCTGGTCGCCTGCCGAAATCGATCAACGCATGCCCACTCGTCTGGGGTTATACGCTGTTCCCCAGTCATGTCTTCCAAGGCGCCTCTCCGCTTTGTGACTATCCTTGCGGCATGACAGCTACAACCTACCGTCCCGTTTCTCTCACACCAGCCTTCCCTCGTCGCACCACGCCCCTTTCTCCCAACGGTTTTTCTGAAGGTTATGTATGGCCTTGTTAGCGATGAAGCTTGACACATAAAACTCGGTACACCAAATCACCTGGGCAATTCTCCATCGTGGCTGATTACGCGAATTGGCAACCTTACCTTCCCAGGAAGAAAATTTGTCGGTCTCCTGGTGTCAGTACCAGGATGCCTCACCGTTCCGGCGTCAATGTATACCGAAAGGTTGACCCTGAGGCCTCTCTCGTCTTGGTTGGAATCCGCGGATGCGGGAAACGGTCATTGGGTTTTGTCGCGGCCACTGCGCTGAAGCGGCGCTTCATCACAGAAGATCACTACTTCAAGGAAGTGACTGGACTCTCGCGACACGAATATTTGAAACATTACGGAAGCCAGGAGTTTCAGCAGCGCGATATCGAAGTTCTCAAGATGATGCTGGACAACCACCGTTCAGGTTGCGTTATTGAATGTGGATTGGGAAGTCTGACTAGACCCATTCAAGAACACCTACGGCGCTATCGCGAGACCCATCCGGTTGTGCATATAGTCCGTGATATGCAACGTATTCAAAGCTTGCTAGGGTTGGAGGACCAGGCAGTAAAGTTGCTTCGTGAGGGCGACGCTCTGCACCGCACATGTTCCAACTTTGAGTACTACAATATCGAGGATCGCTCAAACTCATCTGTCCAGCTTGATGAGCAAACACAGGATCGGCGATCAGTTGGTTACTCTTTCAAGCTCAAAGAGGCAAAGGAGGATTTTACGCCTTTTGTTCGATTTGTAACGGGCACCGATGTCGGTCATTCTAGCTATGACTCGCCGTTTGTCCTTCTGGAAACCCCTCCAGAGCGCCGGTCGTATACTTATGCCATCTTTGTACGATCAACTGATCTGATCGACAATAGAGTCAAGTTGTCGGAGCTTGAATCTGGTGGGGATGCGATTGAACTCTGCGTTGACAAGTGGGGTTCGGAGATGCCGATCACAGTGAGCAAGCAAGTGTCCATGCTCAGGAGAAACACGCACACTCCTATTATCTTGTCGATTGATTCTCAGATACTGAAGTCGGCCAAGACATACTCCGAAGTGGTGCAGCACGGCCTAAGGCTCGCCGTTGAGTATCTGGTCATGGATTTGGATCAGGAACATGCTTTCATTAGTGAAGCGATTCGCAACCGAGGCACAACAAAAATCATCGGCCAGCGCATCTTTGAGCCGTCCTCCACGGTAACATGGGATGATGAAGAGTGTCTGTCGAGTTACTTGGATGCCGCGGGGCTCGAGTGCCAGTTAGTTCGGATTCTTCGTGTAGCCACCGAGCGCGAGGATAATGCCGCTATCGCCAAGTTCACAGCCAAAATTGATTCGCTGCCAGGTGACCACCCACCCATAATAGCCTACAACATTGGAAATCTTGGACGCACGTCGCAGGTGTTCAACTCGATTCTCACGCTTGTCTCTCATCCGGCCATCCACCGTCTTGATCAAAATGGTGGACGGGACCCCCAGATTACTTCCTGTGACGCGGTTCAGGCGCTCTTCCAGAGCTACGTGCTAGACCCGTTGCAGTTCTATATCCTTGGCGGCAGCGTAGCCTACAGTTTGTCGCCAGCAATGTACAACGCCGCATTTCGCCACTGCGGTATGGAGCACACATACAGTATCCCCGAGAAGCCAACACTTGCGGCTCTAGACCGGCTGGGCCGGGATCCGCATTTTGGAGGCGCGAGCGTTGTGCAACCTTGGAGGGTGCAGGTATTTCAAAAGCTCGCTGCAAAGAGCCGTCATGCTGAAGCCATTGGGGCGATTAATACGATCATGCCGCTTCGTGGACGGTCAGATGGGACCATGTTCCCGCTCCAGGAGCAAGCCAGCCGTCGTCACCTGGCCGGGCCAGTGCTCGGATGGTATGGCGAAAATACCGACTGGGTTGGCATAATGACATGTATCAGCCGCAATCTTTCTCCGCGAAATGCCATAAGCCCGATGAAAACGACTGCATTGGTGATCGGAGCGGGTGGCATGGCGCGTGCTGCTGTATATGCCATGCTCCGGCTCGGATGTCGGAAGATCTTCATCTACAACCGGACATTGTCTCGCGCGGAGAACGTGGCCCGGCACTTCAACTCATGGGCTGCATCACAAGTCGGATCGACGGAAGTTGTATACGTGCTTCGGTCTTTACAAGACGAATGGCCGGCGGATGCCTGCTCTCCGTGCCTGGTGGCATCTTGCGTCCCAGCTGATCCGGACAGGGATGAGCCTCCAGCCAATTTTGAGATGCCAACGCAGTGGCTGGGGAGCCCAACCGGCGGTGTCGTATTAGAAGTGCGTCTCTGAAAACCCCTTTGGTCTGTATCTGTTGGACTAACGCAGGACAGTTCGCGTATAAACCGTTAGACACCCCCTTGCTTCGCCAAATGCGTCGCTTCCGAGGCGAAACCGGCCGCCCATGGGTTTTGGTAGATGGACTTGATAATGTTGCCGAGCAGGCTATCGCCCAGTTTGAGATATTGACTGGACGCAAAGCACCACGCAGACTAATGACTCTCGAGGCACTGCGCAACTACGTTGGCGAAAATGGGCGCTTTGATGAGAGGACAATCCGGGTACGCTTAGACAGCGCTCAGTAACCATTGCCCATAGCGTAGAACTAATTCTGTACGAATAATACGAATCATGGCAAGAGAGAAGTTGTGGAAGAGAAGCTGTTCTATGGAGCTCTATGTATTGAGGGGGAATCACGTGCCATCCGGAAGTTGCCAAAAGCGCACCGGATGAGGCACACTTCTCGATCATCTTCTCACCACGTAATCATACGCGTCATTCCCAAAAATGGGACATTTATCTATTCGTTTGAAATATAGACAGCCCAAAACTTGAAAATATACCATGGCGAACCGCCAGCGGAAGAGTTCCTCAGCCTCCGAGGCCGACTTCTTCGATATCCCCGATGAGCCGATCTTTGCGATAATCAAACGGCAACTTAGACGAATCCGGACCTGGATCACTATCTTTGTATTTGTTCTCTTCGTACTCTTTCTGCGACGAGAGTCACCTCCTTCTCCGGCCCTCCCGCACCTAAATTACGACCTGGTGGATTGGTCCCGCTACGCGTACAGCCAGTATGCGACCTCTAGCCCATACCTGTGCAATGCAGTCATGGTATTCGATGCGCTAGAACGACTCGGGAGTCGAGCGCAACGAGTACTATTTTATCCGAAGCACTGGGATGTGATTGTCCAGAGCGACTATGATCGGGACAGTCAGTTGCTGCGGCTGGCGCAGGAGAGGTACAAGGCGCTACTGATACCAATAGAATTAGAGATGCTCAAACCAGATGCAGGTGCGTGAGAGAGACCACTCTCATTTAAGGTACCAGATATTAATAACCTTTATCGTGGCAGGGCCCGGTGAACCATGGGAGAAGAGTATCTCTAAGTTACTCGCCTTCGGTGAAATCGAGTACGAGAGAGTCATCCATCTCGACTCCGACATTCTGGTTTTACAAAACATGGACGAACTGTTCTTCCTTCCGCATACACCCGTCGCAATGCCACGAGCATACTGGCTCCTACCAGAGCACAAAACTCTGTCCTCCCTCCTCGTCGTGATCGAACCCTCATATCGCCGATATAAAGCCCTCTTAGACAGGGCACTCAGCATCAAATCGAATAGCGACGAAGTCAAGCATGAGAGCGCACGCGTCAAATACGACATGGAGCTTTTGAATGAATTCTACGGAGATTCCGCGATGGTCCTCCCACACCGACAGTACGGGCTGATATCAGGCGAATTCCGCTCGGAGAACCACACTGCGTTCCTTGGAGGCGAGGAAGAAGTCTGGGATCCCGACAAGGTTCTCGCCGAGGCTAGATTTGTCCACTTTTCGGACTGGCCGCTTCCCAAACCTTGGGTTATGTGGCCGCATCAGATGCTCGGGGACATTCTGCCGAAATGCAAGAATAACCCGGGTACATTACATGAGAGCGGCTGCCGCGATAGAACAGTCTGGATGCAGCTGTATGATGATTTCCGAGTTAAGCGGAGGGTAAGGCGATACGATCCAAAACATCTGCTATGGAAACACCCCTTCGCTAACAAGCGGCTATAGGATGTCTGTAAACTATTGAGTTATCCTGCGCCGAATTGGCCTCCCAACAGCGGTGCTTCTTCGAAAGAGGATGAGCCTGCGGATGACAAGGCTGAGACATAGCATCATTTCTTGGCGTTGCAATTATACTAGGCGTTGGTGGTCTGGATTTTGTACATATAGACTCATGACTGGAAGAAAACTGGGATTCCGTCTTTGACAAACCAATGCCTGCAGTCCCTCTGAAAATGAAACTTATTACAGTGTCCACAGATGAGGTCTCAAAGTCACCACACTTCTCATCCACTTACATTCCACGCCATCCATTTGCATGATTAGGGTCACTTCTCCGAAAGGGCAGGTGCGGCAATTGGTGCGATGGAGGACCCTCAGGTATGTAGCGATGTAGATCAATGTAAACACTTAAGACACGGACAAGCAT
The DNA here is from genome assembly GCA_027569055.1 of Aspergillus baeticus. Taxonomy (NCBI): domain Eukaryota; kingdom Fungi; phylum Ascomycota; class Eurotiomycetes; order Eurotiales; family Aspergillaceae; genus Aspergillus; species Aspergillus baeticus. The sequence goes on along the minus strand of JAPDEI010000016.1, from coordinate 545,573 downwards.
GATTATAAGAGAAGTCTTTCCTTTTTCCGACTTGAATACTCTCTACAGCGTCATATAGTTATCGCTTGCAACAGCCATGACAACGCGTAGAATGTCAATACACGCCCTCATAACGGTCCTATACCTTCTCACCCAAATTCCAGCAATAGCAACACCACCATACAATTACAATACAACAAACGTCGCAATCACCGACGAATTCAGCTTCAGCTGCCTCCCTCTAACCACGCAATTATCAGATCCAATCGTCTCCCCGGGGCAACGGTCATCCCACACGCACGTTGTTACGGGTGGCACCGCATTCCAGAGGCGTATGGGGCTTGAGACGGCCCGAAGTGCAAACGATACAACATGCGAGGTTGCGATGGATAGGAGCAATTATTGGATTCCTGCGCTCTATCACGCGAATGCGACGCGGGAAGGAGGGTTCGAGTTGATTGAGTATGAATGGAGTGTACGTATGCTCGGCCCTGCAGATGTGTGTCTAGAAACTGACATGGCGTATAGGCAATCTATTACCTCAATCGAGCCTGCAATTATACCCCCGGTTTGAAGACATGCAGGAGCGGACTGTACCCACTGGCACCACCAGCTGGGCTTCGCGTCATTGCTGGGAACCCGAGACTTCAGTACGTAGGATGCGTAGCACAGAAGACCAGTTGGGCTGACAGTTTATAGGACATACAATGACTCAGACTTCTCACAGCGCGCTATTTCGCACATGTGTCTGCAGCAGAATGGGACGTCGAATGAAACGAACCATCTCCCCAACACGCCGTGTTCCAAGTTGAGATCGCAGGTATTCTTCCCTTCGTGCTGGGATGGGAAGAATTTGGATAGTCCGGATCATAAGAGCCATGTATGTGCCCCCGAAAACTGAGAGGGATGGAACTAACCAACCTCGTTCTGTAGATGGCGTATCCTGAAATCGGAGACTACAATCAGGGGGTTTGTCCAGGGTCACACCCAACCGCCATCTTCTCGTTATTCGTGGAATTCGTCTTCAACACGGCGCCGTTCCCTGATTTCCAGAATTGGGTGTATGCTACCAGTGATTTCACTGGGTACAGCCTGCATGGGGATTTTATTAACGGATGGACGGATCAGTCTGCCCTACAGCACGCCTTTGAGACATGCACTGGTAAGGAGTGGTTGAATTCCCCAGAGTGCTCGATCACCAAAGCCCAAAAGAGGCCTATAACGCCAATATCTGCGACACCGCAGATTTCGGCCCCGAGGGACGATTTGGGTGCGACTAAGATCATATCAACGCTACCTGGTCATCCGGAGCATGTCCATTGAAAAGGAGATTCGTTCCGCTACCTGTATATAGCTGCCTAACCTTGCATATACCTCATATTGCACTGCAGGCCGAGTATCGATTCGTAGACATTCGACGTTCGATGAAGGGGTTTTCATGGATAGTCCTAGCACTTCAATGCAAATTGGTGCTGACATCAAAAATTTTTTGTGTATGGCGACCTGACTGGCCCCCTGTTTAGCATGTTGCAATTTGCGGAATCAAAGGTCCGCCAGTTTCAGCTTTCCAATGTACCAGGGTATCAAAACTGCGTGCGTCAAAGCTTTACCCTCGAAGCTTTCCAAGATAAGAGAACGCAAGTCCGAGGCATGATGATGTTAGAAACAAAAGTCGCCGCACCCAAAAAGTCGGGTGCCGACGCTGTTGGGCCCTCCTATACCTGGCTTGGCCGCTCATATCCTGCTCGGAGCATCGGGATTGTCAAGACAACTTTGTGGCTAGCATACTCAGCGCAATGTCCGCCTTTCGTGCATAGCCAAAGGTCACAGAACATGGGCATTGTGCGAACCGTTGCAACCTTATCTAGCTTGGGATTGTGGTTGTTGAACTCATGTATAGCCTTGAACGCTTTTCAGCTCACAAAGCCCATTCCTTTTCTCCACCACTTCCAAACCCCACGTTGCTCCATGACGCTTCCAAACTTTTTCACGGTATCAATTTCCGATAATCCAGCCTTAATATCTACCTCACCGGGACTGTCATTTTTTGGGCCCCTATTCCCACCACCGTTCACCTTATTATCCACTGCTTCCACCGCGGCCGCTGCAGGCCGATTCACGAGCTGAAAGTCTTTATACCGTAGACTCCGGACAACGTTGACCCAAGATTCAACAGCGTCTTTATCTTTTGCTTCGACGTACATGATGCCGGGACAGCCGCCGGAGCGCAGGATGGCAAAGCAGTTGAGGTTGTTGGCGGCCTGTTTCAGGGCGGAGACTTTTTTACGGGAGGTGATGTGGTGGGTGCGGATTAACGCATTGTAAACCATTGTTAGTTGAGTAGATCATTAGAGTATCATCATCGCTTCTTCGGTTCTTGGTAGATCGAAATGTTTGGCGGGGAAGTTGGCTCGTTGCGGTGTAGTTTGAAGAAAGTTTGGGTGCGTTTGTTTATTTCTTTGGACTCGGCTAGGTACATATGTACGTCACCTTTTGTAGCGTGTCACTTTGTGGAGCATTCTTCCTCCAACCATTCCAAACATAATTGCGAACGAACCATATTATCTATCAGGACAGTTTTCGATTATACATTTCGCGGCTTTCACATATTAGTCTGTCAAATATATCAATACCAGCCACAAATATTGCAGTCCACTCATGGATTCGAGACCTGGGTAATATCCAGAGAGCTGGTTCTCAAAACACTCGTCATTTACCAACCACTCCATACCAGACAAGACCTAAAACGGCTCCTGAAATGATTGCAAGGGCTGGAGGCACTTTGAACCAGGCATTTCCAGCATATGCAACAGCAGCAACGACTACCCACCACGGTTCTTTTGCCAGGCTTTGCCCATTTCCGACCTCGGCAGTCAAGTACCCAACCTCCCAAAGTCTATAGACGGCTGTGAAGACCAACCCAATTGCAGTGGCGTTGACTCCCCTGAGAAGATCTGTGACCCACTTTTTCCGACGTCCGACCCCCCAGAAGCTTTGCACCGACACTGCCAGCACTATCCCAGGCAAATATATCCCAAAGAATCCGAGGAATGCACCGAGAATGGAAGGGAGCTGGGAGTTGCTAATGGCAATCGCGCCGAGAAATACAGCAAAGTTGAAATTAGGCCCCGGAAACGCTTGGATAAGAGCCAAGCCAATTAAGAAATCACGGCCAGAAACCCATCCTGGATCAACGACGTATGAGCGGAGAAGAGGGATTACAACGGGGCCACCGCCAAAGATGATTGTACCAGCCAGGTACATGTTGGCAAATAGGTTGAGAGTAATCGGTGGTTGCTTCAATACTCCTCGAACAACAAGAATACCGGTAAATGACGAAAAGAAGCAGGCACACAAGAGAATGCCAACTCTTACCGAGACGACATGATGGAGGTGAGGCCGTGAATCATAGATTTGCGCATGGATTTGCACTCGACTGACCGCTCCGATGCTGTCTCCCGGATGATCGCCTATGGCCTGAGGCGCTCTCCTTGAGCGGATTCCCTCAAGTTGTACAGAAGAGCTCTGCGCTGGTTGATTTATTTGTCCTTGAAGCTCAATTTCTTCGATGGCAAGGCCCTCGATCTGTGCACTCTCTGGATGGGTGTTCCTCTGCCTCCACTTTGTTCTTGCCATGCGAAGCAACTGAATTATCCATCCATCCCATGCAAGAATGACTAAACCACCGGCGACCATCAATACCGGAAAGTACCACAGCGCACTATAACAGAGGCCAGCGCATCCACCAAAGATGACTAGGAAGCGTGTGAGTTTGTCTTGGATTATCTTTTCCGCCAATTGTACGGCCGACAACGCAACAATTCCCACGGTAGACGCGTTCAAGCCAGAAAGAAGTGCATAGACAGGGCCAGGGAGTACCTCGTCCATACTCTGTACACCGATTGACAGGGCGTACATGCCAATAGCTCCAGGAAGACTGCCGAATGAGCCAAATGGGCCCTGCTGTCGAAGGAATTGACGTACCTCCACAGAACTAAAGCTAACACTGCTGGAAGAAAACCAGAATGCAGCAATACTATGCAGAAGAGCATTTTTGTGCTCGCAGGGCCAGGAAGAGCCTGGCAAATAGCCGATAGCTCTTGATACTATATCGATAAGCACGGACCTCCAATGCTCCTACATGTAGGATAGACGAACCGTTTGTTCATCAACCCAGCTATCCTCCCCATCTTCTACCCCAACGAACTTTGAGTGTAGCGTCTGAAAATGAACAGCAAGGCCTCCAAAAGACGTGAGACCGAGATGCCAGGTCTTGAGGAAGACAACGCCTAGTCTGCTTCGAAGACTCATGCTCACGAGGCTCTGAATAGGTATGTGATTGTAGGAAATGTCTTAGCTTGCGAAAAGACGAAGTACAGCCATCGGAGTATGAGCCGAGCTGCAATTTGAGCATCTGTCGTTGTTTGGAGGAAGCGATGTCAGCCGAAAGTTTTCGGTCTTTGACACGGCACTCGCGATGACGTGATTTCTACTAACTGACTTGAGTAGATATGTGGAAGTGCCTTTGCATACCATTCACTAATATCAAGTTATGGAGGCAAGCCCCTCTGACAACCTATTCCTCTCCGTTGTCTTGCTCGATCTAGCGCATGCATGGATAATCTGAGCACAATAACAATGGGAATACATCATGTTGATGGACTAATTCATTGCAATATATGACACTTGTAGTTGACGGCGAGGACAACCAATATCCTGTGACAAAGAAACCACTGGCAACATGGTGGACGAAAATAGCTCCACGATTCGTGGGGTTACCAAGCGGATTTTGGCCGTGGCCAACTTCTCGATCTCCCCGACGGGAGTTTTTTCAGGGCTACAGTAAAATTCCTTCATCCTCACCAAAAGTGGCTTTTCTGTCTGTTTTGCTCAGCCACCACGGCCACGTCCCTCAATCTTTACGGAGCCAATGACACGAGAGGCATTATTACTTGACCCAATCCTTCCGCTAGGGTGCGTCGATCACATATCATTCATTATCTGAATTTCTCCATCAAATCTGCAGATAGATACTTTATTTCAAGGTGAATCCTGGCTGTTGCTCTCATTGCCCACAGACCTCTTACGAGCCATCTCACGACCTTTCCTCATGCAAATCCTCACAGCGACGTAAACCAATCCCACGACCCCTGCAATCACCGAGTAAGCAATCACGGCACTCCTTGGCGTATTTGGGTTGCCAATTCCCGCCAAGCGGAAACCAAGCCCTCCATTCAAAATCCCGACGATGATTATGACGCGGCCGAGCCAACGATGCCACGAGCTCCATATACTTTTACCCCCCGTTCTGCGGAAATGGAGGTGCTGCAGGAGGCCCATTGCGGGCTGAAACAAGACCAGCAAGCCAACCACGAGGAGACCGAGCACTGCATGGGCCTCATCCATGAGGTCATTATCTAGCCCGAGTTTGATTCCTAAGCCTGCCCCGGCGATTCCCACCAGCAGGGCTAGGGTTTGCAGCGGCGCATGTGCTTTGACGATGATGCCGCGGACTGGGAGAGCAGTGAGGAGTCCGAATGAAGGGAAGAGGAGAACGAACGTGATCGCCATTAAAAACCCGTGGGCGATCAGGATTGTGGCATTGTCTCCCGAATCTCCACCGATCTCGCTCGGCTGATTGGCGGGTGAGCTGGGGTCATAGTTTAGGAACGGGTTCGTGGCGGTTGAGACTGCTCTCGACAAGTCCACACTAGTTCCGCCAAAGTCGTCATGGAAGCTGATCTCAGCTTCTGGGCTTTGAGAGTCGAGTGGTTGGCCGCTCCTGTATGCGAAGATCCATGACGAGCTGGGGGAGTAGCTACACGAATCGCAGCGCACATTGGCTGTCATCACCCCGTTCTCGATACCACTGCCTTCCAGGAGGGAGACTTGAGCCTGGGAGTTATACTGTGGCGGGACATGCCCAGTCCCTGAGCGTGGGGAGATTGTCACGTTCTGCGAGGATGCAGCGTATAGAACAAAAATGTCTGCACCGGCCATTCTCGTCCCTTGACCTAGTGCGACCCATTGGAATGTCGTGGAGGCGCGTATCTGAAAGAGAATGGGGCCTGAGCCCAGGGACGCCGTCCTCTCCGGAACCGTGATACTATAGTAAATGTGTCTTTGACTCTCTGGCGAAAAGGTATCAATCTGGGCCGTTGCAAGGGAACCTGTCTGAGTCAGCAGCAACCAACAAAGAAACATATGATGCAGAAAATATCAGCAAGACGTACATAGCCCAAGAACAGCCGCTGTGGAAAAAAGTGACTGGCACTTCATTGTGTATTATTGTACTGCGGTACAATGCGATGCTTGCTTGATGAACTGAATAACTAATGTGGGACCCGGTGTTTATGCCCTGTGATATGGGCTGGGTCTGACATTATCTTATATCTCCAAGGGCGCCAAAGCCAAGTCCCCTCTTTGAAGCAAACAATGACAAGAAATCTGAAACACTGCCACTGTGCGATCTGCGCCTCGGTGTGACGAAAGCTTTATGACAGGGTTTCCTTTTCTTTGTTGGTTAATGCATTCCCTACCTTATTCTGTAATGGCCGTTGGTCAGCTCAGCAAGGGCGTTGCATGCAGAGTTAACCTTATAACTTTGATACCTAACGGCTGCGCGCTGGTGGGAGGGCTGGGCAGCCTTCAGCTTACACGCCTGCTCAGAACTTCTTGGCTATTGACACCTTATTCTACTTGCGGAAAATTCGAAGATTATTGAATTCTCGAGGCATTGGTGTAGCTTGCGCACACTACTGATTCTGGCTAGCTCCGACTTTGAATTGCGTTCCAACTTGGGTAGAGACAGGACGACGCGGCGCTGACTATTTACTACCTATAGTAGTGTCTAACCACCGAGCCAGGCGAGACCCCAAAATCCTAACTATGATCTTGTTCAATGATTACAGTTCTCCATATTATGGAAGGACGGATCTCACACGAAAAAGACCATACCGAACCGAGTATGTGCTCCGACGAGTTTCCGGCGCCAACCAGGTGGAAATCTTGGCCCGATTCTTGATTACATATGTATCCATTCCCATCTCGCATCGCATAGTGTCTGATCATTTCCCAAGTGGTACCCGAGGTCTCAGCACCATCTATGAGTGATGTGGACGATTTATCCTTTAGGCTGAAGTTTCCAACGGTCTTGCTCTGCCTTGTCGCGAGAAAGTACCAGGATTCCCGTTTTTGTTTCCGCGTCTCAATTCTTCTGCTTCGCACAAAAAATTCTGAGCGAACGAGAGCATATCACCCGCCTGGTAACCAAAGCTTGACACACTGCATGGCTATGTCAACCATCCCTTGCATTTCAACTCGGAGTGCTCGAATGAAAAGCGTAGTGAGAACGGTGATGCTTCCCGCAAGGACCACTGTGCCCTTGCATAAATATTGGATACCTACTTACTGACTCCTGCTGACTCAATGTTCTCCTCCCGAATCCGTGAGGTGCTCCCTTCTATATGCACTGTACCTTCGGGGGAAATTTCTACGTTATAAGTTGCGGTGTGACCTCATGCGTCCACTTGGTGAAATAGAGCAATAGTAGCGCCCGTACTGTCTACATACTGCGCATTGCTTTCCAGGGTCCGCTGAGAGACTTGCTCTACTTCACCGGTTGTGACATTCCATATGGAAGTGTTTTCCGCTGCACCCAAATCTCACCGAGTCCAAGCTCCTTGTCTCGTTCCCCCCATCCATCCATCTCTTCGTCCTGGCTTTGCTGGATTGACTGGAGTCAAATTTGGGTCTCTCTTTCTCTACCTACCTTTCATCTCTTTTATGGCCATTCTACACAAGGCTTGTAAAATACTTTCAATGAGTGACATTGCGACCTTTTTGGTGCTTTATGCATCCTGACAATGCAGCCTGAGATGGCAAGGTTCGATCTTCTGGATGTCCCCGGCCTACATTGTTTCTACTTTGGATGGAACCGAATCTGGTCATCATAATTATTCTATCTATGCTTACTCAACCTTCTCTTCTGCCCAAGCTCTCTTTATCTTGAAATCCGTGGACGCGGCTGAGCCAAAAACCCGCACGCGTCCCTCCACCAATTTGGCCCTTGTTTGATTTGCGCTTTCTGGCCCAGATTCTCTTGAGCCACCCAGCTTTATGAGCCATTGAACATCTACTACTAACTTTCAAGATTCTACTGCCATTGCTCTATACTGGGGCGAATGAAGAGGGGAACAGCGAACGACCATAGGCTATACGGACCCAACAGGAGCACGGCTGTCCGGGAAAGCTTGATGAACCCCCGCCCTCGCCTTCGGAATTTCTACTCCGATTCCCTCTTGAATTAGCCCAGACAATTCTCATCTAATCATCTTACCTCGGCGTGGAGACGCGACAGAAGATGATCGAGAACCACGGCCAAAGTGAGATCAGAAGATCGCAAATTTTCTTCTAGCGATGTCTAAAGATACAAAAGTCACGAACGCGCTCCTACCGGTGGAAGTATCTCTGGGTTTGTTAACAGATGAGCATACAAGTTGTCATACACGCTGTCTGACTTCCTGCGAGACTTATCCGCCATCCGTGGATACGCACAGTGACAAGGCCTAGGAGACACTGCCCTAAGTTCATTGCTCTGTCGAGGAAGATTATTTTCAGTGAAAAGGATGTCCATCTTTCCTCAATTTGCAACTCTCATTTCCGAAGTATGAGCTGAACTGGGGCCCCATATGGCACTCACGCCATCGATTTCTGGCTGCCACCTCAGCCATTCACTTCCATTCTCCAACCAACCCGCTATCCAGCCTGCGAGATGTCTACTTGTGCGTCCTCATCTGATGGTTTGAAAACCGTCGAACTATTTGCCAATTTCGCGCGCGCCTGATTGCGTGCTATTCCATTTCCTCTTTGCATACTCTTGAAGGAATGTTCGTGATGTGATACCATCTGTGGTATAATTCTTGACATCTTTGTCTGTATACACCCCTTTGATGTCTTTGCAGTTGAGAATCAAGTTCTTTAAGTGACTGATAAACACCAAATCCACCTTGTCGGTTTTGTCGGTGACGTTGGGATCCGAATACTGGAAATAGGTTAGATTACCATATTGTACTTTCAGTGCCCGGTGCACGGTGTCATCACCGCAGTCTTCGGAGTCTGGTATCTTCCCAGTACAGTTGCCAAAGTCGTCCGATGTGACGTGTCCCGGTTTGGGATCTTCGGCAAGGAAGGACCGGCGAACATGGAAGGTTTGCTGCGTCGACTCCACATCGATAAACCTAGCCTGTGTGATGATTTAGGGCCTCCAAGCATGCTCGCCTTCCCGGCTGGGAGACAGCGGAGCGCAGACGAAGCTACTTTCCCCTGAACGTCGGGGATATACAAAAAGGCATCATTGAATGGCAGAATTGTCAACGAATTACCGACTGTGAATGTACCCTGGTACAGATAATACTGAACAGACTGATTGTTCATGAGCATAACATGCGGATTGATAGAGGTCTCGTGCTTGACGACCTCCTACAGGGCATCTTTTAATAGGGTATAGATATTCCTGGCATGTCCTGAGGATATACCCATAATAGTAGGATCTAGAGGCACAAACGAGGATTGTCGTGAGGTTCGAGTCCTCTCGAGCCTTCCATATGTCGTCCGAGACCTTCCGCCCCAGAGGCGTGTCAAAGCGGGCGGACACACTCTCGTCTCGTTCACCAATGGCGTGGTAAGTGTGGCCGCCTAAAACTTGGATCGGGACGCTTGGCTTTTGTTGTCTCAGATGGGCTTCGATACAAATGAGCGGATTCTCGTCGGCATATTTACCTGTGTATATGCATGCCTCACGAAGTTCCGCATGCCCAAGCGGTACGTACAGGTCAACCTCCATTTTCAGAGCATCTTTGAACCATGCCTGGTTAATAGTATGGTTGAGCCCTCGCACATACGTGGTCGTGGCCGCTGAGCCCAACCGGAAATCCAGCAGCGTGAACCCAAACGCCATCACTCGCAAACCGTGCTTGGTAGTGAAGTATCGGTACCGCTCCCCGAGACTCACATTCTTTCCACAGACCTCGATATCGACATTGCTGGTGACGAACCTGTCCCCCTATACCCGGTAGAAATTTGCATGCATATCTCGGCTGACGCCTTTCTTTTGAAGATCGTTGTTTTCGGCAGTCACTAGATCAAATTCCACGTTTTCAAAGAGCCCGCGGGACACCGAACCGAAAGGGACTGTGTTGTCGCTGAGACCATTGCCATTGACGAGGTCACCTACCAACATCTATCAGCACCGTTGTGTGACCACGAAAGAAGGGGGATGAACCATACCGGTATCAACGATGAGGAGATAAACATTCAGCTGGTCAGCCCTGTCACGCATGCGCTTCACAAAGGATACATAATCACCCCAGTCTGCGCCATAATGGACTTCGTTTACATGGCCTTCTAGCCAGCCGTGGGTATCGGTAGTATGGAGGAAGTTGACCTCCCCCCAAGCGAGACCACACCATGGCCCATTAGTTGCATTATGCCCATCAGACTGCCGGAAGGTGTTCAGATCGTTGGAACCAGCTTTACCGCACACAGAATCAATGTCGATTTCAGCAGTCACCCAAGTGACTGCTAGCGCTGCAGCGAGGACATTAGATAGAAAGCCCATGGTCTTGATATCCTACTGAGTATAGAAGGATGGAAAAACTGAGTTGAGACGCAGGCGGGGGATTTGGGCATGGAGCTCGACTCTCTTAAGGTGACAAGGCTTTAGCTGCAAGTGCCCGGTGATCTTTTCTTCACTTTATGATTCTATATGCATGCTGACTGCTTCTCTCGCTAGGCTGCACAAATTCTCTGTTACCTCATGTTCGAGCACATCTTTACTTCTTCTGCCTGTTTCTTAGGGCAGATTGAGCCAGCCCTCCCAACACGTTCGTTGCACAGTTCACATGCACCTGCACTACTCGAGGTGATTCTACCAGCAGAACCACAATGTATGTCAGACGGGGTAATTTTTTAGTCCGGGCGGCGCCTGCTCATGAGCTATCTTGCGGGCTCTCATGTTTTTGGTCGTCTGATTTCTAACCCTGATTCGTGCTCTCTGATCTATGGAGATAAACTAACTCCCATATGGGCACTGTATATCTACAGGACATATGGCCGCCCATAATGGGGTATGCGTCTTCAAATACAGACAATATGCTTGAATAAATATTGCCCTTTTCTTCGGCCTCGGTCCATGGCGGTGACTAGGCCCAATCATTGGTGCTCCCTTGTGTATTCCCGAACCTTCAAATGTTACACTACTCTGGGACAGACAAGCAGTTCAACCCAAGCGAGAACCCCTGCCCCTGTCGTCTAATTAAAATGCGGGCCCCACCAACCTCAAGTCTCTAGTTGTACCAAAAGCTCGCCCAATTACCCATGGCTTACTTTTTTGTATCCTTCGCGTCCTGACATCCTCTTACAACGATTAACTACAGGGATACTATACTGTGACAAAGACTCTAGAAAGAGGTGAAGAAGCAGCATTACAAGCACCTACTAACGCTGAAGTAGGAAAGCTCGTAGGTACCACAGGCTATAAAAAATCAATCAGCGAAAATCAGCTCCACCGGATCTTCCCCCCGGGCCCTTCTCCAATGGTTAGTTGAATCAATCAGCTCATGACAACCCGCAACAGCCCACGCCCACTTCCGCAAAAACTCCGGCGTCGCCTCCCAGTTCTCTGTTCGATAGGGCTCTCCCCATACAATAAGACCCGACTCCCCCTCTGGCAGCACCGCTTGCTCTCTGACAAGCTCCGAGCTCGATCTGGAAGAAGAAGACCCTGAAAAAGCCAGCACATTCGTCACAAATAGATTCAGATTAATTAAATCGCCAACGAGATCTCGGATTAGGTTCGAGTGGTCGAACCCAAACTCGAACTTGATGAGATTCTCCCGCATCCGCGGGAACGGGATGAGATTGATCCACGACGAGTGCACGACCATCCGTTGCGTAGCCGTCGGAGTGAGCGAGTCGCAGCAATAGTGCATGTTGGCCGAGGGCCGATCAGGCTGCTGTGTCACCGGGACGATGACCGAGTACTCTGGGAATTTCGACGTCTCGTAATACTGGAACGGCTGGGCCTGGGGGGTCGTACTATCCGACAGCCGGTACTGTGTTGTTAGCCGGTTGAGGAGGATCTTATTCTGCGACAAGCCACGGAAGACGTTCCATTTTACTAGGTGCAGGAGGTGGTGGTCTGTCGGCAGCGGTTGGTAGGCCACTACTTGCGTGTTGTCTGTGGAGGCGGCAACTGTGGTGGTATTGGTAGTGGTAGTGATGGCCCTGGTCTGGCTTTGTTGTTGCTCGTCGAGACGCCAGCGCCCAACTTGATATTGCCGCTGTTTCCTGGGTCCAGATGGCCTGGAGGCTTTGTCTGGGTGGCGGGACCCTGGCAAGCATCGTCAGATCTGGCATTTACTTTGTGATTGGGAGATGCGCTTCGAAAGGTAACGCACTGAACGTTCGTTGGTTGATCCGGTTCTGGATCCTCTTTCGTTGTTTCTTTTCCGCAGCTCGCGCGTCTTCCATTATTGCTTCCGTCGAAGTCAGGGACTGCACAGAGGGAGGTCGGGGATAGCGTAGGTTGAGATCGCTGACGCGGAGCCTCCTCCAGTTGAATCTGACTAGCCCCAAACAGGCAAAAATGTAATCGTGCAGGTGCCAGGATCTCGTTAGCGGCGCCACCGGTTGAAACGGGAAGAAATGTAATTCGTCCGGGATCGAGTATGTCGAGAGAAAGAGCTTGGATCGAATTGGGAAGAATGTAAGGCGCGTCATGCCCTTTCCCTTCAGCGGGTGTTAGCGGCGCCTTTATAAACCCCGAGCACATCCTGCTCAGATCTAAGCATACCTACTTGGTAGTGACTCAACACGCATCCGACATGGCCTCACTGTTGTCTTTCATTGCCCGAAACCGGCAGATATTCTCGCCGACTGAGCTGCCCAAGTCGCGGGATGCCTTGAAGTTTGGAATCCTGGGAGCCGCGGATATCGCGTGAGTCCGCACTGTCTACTCATCAATTTTTTCTCCCATTCCCACTCCCAGTCTTCAATACTAACTCAACATTAATTTCTCACAGGGAAACCGCCCTGATCAAACCAGCAAAGACACATCCTGGTGTTATCGTCCAGAGCGTAGCAGCGCGCGACAAGCAAAGAGCCACCGAGTATGCCAAGCGAAACAGTATACCTCAAGTGCACGATAGTTATGAAGGCATGTTCTCCGCTATGTGATCCAAGGGCCAAACTGACCATCGATGATAGCCATGCTCGACGACCCCGCCATAACCGCAATCTACATCCCGCTCCCCGTGAGCCACCACTGCGAATGGACGCTGAAAGCTATCTCCAAGGGAAAGCACGTCCTCGTCGAGAAACCTTCCGTCGCAAGCGCCACTGAGGCAGAGGCCCTCTTCAACTCTCCGCTCCTCACAACACCAAATGCCCCCATTGTCCTCGAGGCCCTGCACTATGTGTTTCAGCCCACATGGCGCTTCTTCCTTACACTCATCGACAAGCCCAACGTCGAGCGCGTGCTCTCCGTCGCAAAAGTGCCCGCGTACCTCGTGCCCAGAACGAGCAGTCAGCGCCGGTACGAAACAGGCGGCGGATCCCTGCTAAACATTGGTATGTACCCGATGAGCGTCCTCCGGGAAGTCATGGGCGCCGAGCCCGAGAGCTGCACGCGATGCGTGGCGAAGCCCGCTCCGGCGCCGAATGACAAGGTCGACGAGAGCGCCGAGGCGACGTTTGCGTTTCCCGGCGGGAGAACGGGTGAGATCGTTTGTGGCATCAGCGGGGGTGCGCTCTCGCTCCCGACGTTCAATGTCAGCGTCGTGCACAAGGAGGTGGCCGTGGTGGCCCTTGAGGATCTACCGAGCGGGGTCAGGCTTGGCCCCGGTCAGAAGCTGTACCGCATTCGACGGGTTGTTTTGAGTAACTTTATGATGACGGCGATGTGGCATCGAATTGACATTCAGGATGAATTCATTATTCGACAGGCTGAGCAGGTCGTTAAGCGGTGGACGAAGAAGGAGTCGAGGAAGATATACACTTTCCGCGATGCAGGAATCGCCGAACCCGGCGAGCCGCACTGGACTTCTTTCCGGTATCAGCTTGAGCAGTTTGTGAACCGAGTGCATGGGAAGAAAGGGGCGGACTGGGTCAGTAGGGAGTATAGTCTTGCGCAAGCGAAGATGGTGGATATGGCGTATGAGAAGTGCGGGCTGCCAGTGAGGACGACGAGTTCTTTCGTTCAAGCGCTCTGATTATTGACGTAATTATTTGGGTTCATTTCATTTCAGTAACGTATAGATACGTAATGCGTTATTCTGGTATCTATAAGAAGCGGAGAGACTGTGTTTCTATAATGTCGGAAGGGCATTTCCTATACATGTAGTCACAAATCCGACGGAGACTGTAGTTCAAAGTCTCCCCACTGTGGTCCCTCCGCCGCAACAATGTATCCGTCCTCGCACACCGAATAGCTCACCTTCGGCAAGCTCTCATAGTACGCGTCGTACTCGGGGCTCAGCGCGTCACTGAGGCTTTCCACCGCCCCATCGGGATGGAGTTCGGCCCAGGGCTTGATACAAGTGCTTCCGGCGCAGGATTTCAGCACGAGGAGAAGGGCGTCGAGGCGGTTGAATAGAGTCAGTGGGGCAGAGGTGTAGATATTGTTGATCTGGTACGGATCGGACTATTTTCGATTGTTAGAGGTTGAAACAACTGCGGCGAGGTGAATAGAGAGGAAAGGTAGACTTACGTTTAGATCGTATAGCTCATGGTCATTGTTACACCAGACTGCGTAGAAGAGGTTGTATTTTTCGCTGACGATGCGGGCAGATTTGTAGGTGGTGTTTGGCATGCGGTAGGTGAATGTGGGTGCTGTATCACGTTAGTCTTTCTTATTTTTCTCGCAATCTGTAGATAGAATCCAACTTGACGCACAGAGTCTCGAGTAGTTACCCTCTAATACAGCTGTCCCCCAGTGCTCGACGGTGACATGCTCATGCACGACCGAAGAGCTATTTTTTGCAATGCGCATCGGCGTGCCGTCAAAGTCGTCCCGCAACGGAAGACCTAGTAACTCGAATACTGTAGGAGCAAAGTCAATATGCGTCGTCACTCGGTCCTCCGTCTGATTATGTTTAATTCCTGGTCCGCGCACAAAGAAGGGAACGCGAATGTCCTCTTCGTAGGAGGTGGTCTTTCCTGGAGGGAGGCGGTGATGACCGATATGGAAGCCGTTGTCGGAGCTGTAGATTATGTAGGTGTTGTGGATGAGGCCGGTTTCCTCGAGGCGGGTTACGAGCTTGTCGACGAGCTCATCGACGCCCTGCAGTGCGCGGAGGCGCTGCCGGTAGAAGAAATCTTCGTAGTCAACTACGCTTTGGTTTTGGAGGGCAAGCTCTTTTATCCACGAGGCGCCGGATTGCTAGTCATGTTAGAAAATCTTGCACGCTGTTTCTTGGGTCTGTGTTTTCTTACATGAACAGGATTGAAGGAGGGCACGCGCGGTACGCGAGCTTCCGGGAAGAGGTGAGCATGTCGGGGTGCAGGAACGGGAGCTTGCGGAGGCGTCCCAGCAGGACGATCGGGCTGTTGGTCGAAATGCGGGGCAATGGGAGCGACTGTGAGGAAGAAAGGCCGGCTTGGATCCTCAAGTGCGTGGTCTAGGAACCCGAGGGCCTTTCCCTCCGTCACGTCTGTCGTGTAGTGGCCTGCATAGCTCTTCGGGGGCTCGTGGTTTCGCTGATATGTAGAGTTCCAATAGGAGTACGTGAATGGGTCGAGAAGAAAGTCTGAGCCGTTGAACCCTTTGACAAAGGGGTTGTTGTATGTTTCTACACTGTGCGCATTGAACAGTTTGCCAACATAGTAGGTGTTGTATCCGGCGTTTTGCAGCCACACGGGGAACCAATTTTCGTTGAAGCCTTGCGAAATGAATTTGGGATATCCGCCTGCATCGATTAGTCTCCGTTATTTTATAAAGAAATTGAAAGGGCACAAACCCCAAGGCGGGCTAACATCTGTAACGTTGGTGTTGTGCGCCTGCCGACCAGTCCAGAGACTGACACGCGACGGGCAACACAACGATGTCGTGACAAAGTGGTTCGTAAAATCAATTCCCTTTTCTCGAATACGGCTACGAACATGAGGCATGTACTCGACCGAGTTCATAGTCAAGTCTTGGTCATCGGTCAAGACGAAGACGAAATTAGGCGGGCGGACGGCCTCTGAGATCGCAGAGAGCCCCGCGAGGGCGACAATACTGCTGAACCTCATTGTTCCCGTCAAACAAAGCTGGATTGTACGTCATTGAGGAGCAGCGCGCTCAATCTTTATAAAGTTTGGATAAGAGCTTTATCGCAGGAGATGATCGGCAATGGCGACTCAATAGACCTGATGACGCGATCAGTCAAGCTCCACCCAAGAGTTTTCAAGCACTCCAGTCCACGACACTTGATAATTCGTCAATCGTCCTTGAGAATGCTGATCTTTCCTCAGGGAGCCCTGTGAAATCATCACGCACTCATGGCACTGGCGGCGGACTCCGTATTTTTCATGCAAGCTCACTGGCACAACCTCGCTAGGGGGATTTCCTTCGTCTGTGTAACAAGCAAAGCCCGAGGAGTGCAGATCTTCATTAATATATTTGCTTCTTTCTAGCTCCCGTATTCGTGCTGTCAATCCCACATTCTCGCAATCTGACAGGCATATCACCTCATTATTGCCAAACCTCCCGCCGATATATGGATCGAGTATCGCACGTTGCGGGCACCTCCACCTGCCGATTCGGACTTTTCTCCCACGAAACTTCTCCACCTCTCGCCCGAATGTACTTGTACTCGAATGTCTGTCCCACAGCCAGTCTGACTGTACCATACCATATCGGTTGCTCTGCAGTGTAGCGGTCCGCGTGGAGAGCCAGGCCTCTTGCGGGGTCCCAATCGCCAAGAGGCTCGGTTGATCCCACAACGTGTATGTCCTCGGCCCAAGCTGTTCGCGCGCTGACCTCAAATATTACGGAAACTGATGCGGGAGGCTGGCATGGCTCGGGTGTTGTTGTCGGCAGTTCACCTATGGCTGGCCATGCGGTGATGGTCACACTGGTGTAAGTTCCCAGCACTGCAGTAGCCGAGCATGTAGACGGGACGCTTGGGCTACCGGGGTTACCCCACGGGGGCGGGGCAGTTAAGTTTCGACGGCGGCTTGCACCGAGAAGAGTTGCGTATGACCAGGCCAGGTCGTTTGCTGACAGGTGTGATCCGTCGTATCGCGAGAACTGCTCTGATAGAGAGCCATTATGCCAAGCGTAGTTTTGCTGCATGTGCTGGTCAGCCAGTGAAAGCCTCAAACATACTGTTTCCAGACCGAACTCACCACGATACGCACGAAGCCATCAGCATAGGTCTGGACTGCGTCAATCAACTGGTGGTACGTTTCCGACGAGGACGAGTAAGTTCCAGGCACGGTAGACGGATGTAAAGCTTGGAAGAAAGGAAGGGAAACCTTAGTAACAGTTATCGACCCAATACGATCCCACTGGTACAGAGCGTCGTATAGTTGTTCAGCCGCCGCTAATGTGCACAAGAACCATGGATTGCCCCCGGAATACACGTCTTCTGGGTAGCGACCAACGGCAACAGCTTCATCCGAACCACGGTCCGCATTGATTTCGTATACGTCCCGGAATATATCCATCAATCTGTGATGGTTTGCCAATGCACGGGGAGAGCATGGTTGGAATGTGACGTCGTCGCACTCTGCATGAGGATTAAAGGTGTATATAATTCCCAGCAAAGTGCCCGCGTCTTTGCCACTTCGGCTGCTATCGAGGCTGCTGCGGATAAATCGACCTGTCCAGAACGACTGCATCAAGCATCGAATCTGTGCTGCTTGTGCGGCACATTCATGGCAAGAATGGCCTAGAGTCCCTGCAAAGATGCTGCCTTCGACCAGGGCACGATGGGATACGGCGAGGGTAAAGAATGAGCGGCCCTGGATCTCTTCCCATAGATCTATCTACGTTAGTCTGGCACTCCAATTCATCAAGTAGAAACTTTACCAAAGCCTCCTGAATGGTTCCAGTACTGTGCCACGTAGGACAGATCATTGTGCACCACTGGCCACACCAGATCCCTTGCCACATCGTAATATCCTTGGCTCTGCTCGTAGTCAACCAACGAATGAGCACGAATTAACACATGGAGAAGCTTTAAAACGTACCAATAGCCACCACCCAAAATCAATCATCGCAGTCGCCCGCAGGGCAGGCCCGTCCCGCTGTGGCCGACCCCAAGACGCTAAAAAAGGGGTCTCATCGGCCATATACTTCGGCTCACCCAGTCCCCTACCATCCGCCAATCCGCCGCTCGGGTTCTCGACGCCCTGTATCCGAGCCTGGGAAGAGATCCACGTCTCGATTATCGGTAAAAGATCGGTGTCTCCTTCTCTAAGCATCTCCACGAGTGTCTTCATGACGAGGCTCGAATCTCTTGTCCATGTAAAGAAATCTTATCCCAACCGGAAATCGAATCAGTATCATAGCCCTGTGGTGAGTACGGCCTGCGGGCGAACATACAGTCCGGCTCCGACCGGCTCGGGCTTGCAATCAAGACCCCTGGAGTAGCCCCCTCAACCCACGCTCCGTGATCCCCGATCACATTTAAGATAGCGGCTCGAGCAATGATCGTTTCGTTTGATAGCCAGCTATCGAGGTCATCTCGGTGGAGGGGGCGGGGTCCGTGTGTTACCCATAAACTCATGAACCCAAGAACGACAAACGGAACGAAGAACGAGACCAGCGCCATTTCGTGAAATAATGTCACTTCAAATAATATATAAATAGTTCCCACTGATAAATTGCTGCTAGCGTGGCTTTGAGTGGCGAAGGACTGTGTAAAGTGGAAGCTTGGATGTGGTTGAGGACTGGGGAGGCCCGAGACATCTGCGAGAGGGGAATCAAGTGACTCTACACAAACTCGAGCTGCATCAGGAATCTGAGAACCGCTACCTAGTACCTTTTTCTCGCTAGATTCTAGGTTGGATAAATCTCATGATGTTTAAACCGTTCATTCATTATTATTATCCTAGTCATAATTCTTGAAGACCTATAGCTCATAAGCCGAATTATATATAGAACGATTCGACGTTCTGTACGATGAAATTATATGTCTCCGCCCGGAAGTCGTCCTTAAGCAGGGCACCACGATTGTTGAAGAATTGCATCATTTGGTGATTCTCACCCCACTGCGGCCATTTCATGAAGCTCCCTCGCCGCGAGTTGGGGTCAAGATCATACACGAAGCTGAAGTAATATGTGTGGATTGATCGCGATGCATAGTTGGGCAAAATCCCGTAGAATACCTGGGACTGTTGTTAGCGAAGAGCTGACATAAACGTGACAGGGTACCAACCTGCAAGATATCTCCTCCATGAAAACTGCCAAGGACAGGGGTAAGGTAATTCCATGATGCTAGATAAGACCAGCTAGGAACCTCCGGTGTAAGATCCTCAACCGTCTGGAACAGGACGCGGCGAGTGAGCGTAAAGGTGAGGTCACCGAGAATTGCAGCAAGACGCTTGAACTGCGGATACCAGTTGTTGAAGATACCGGTTCGGAATGGTGATCCGTAGGTGGTAATATCCGGGTAGGTTGCTACTAAATCCTCCATTTGGTCTACAGTAGCCCCATGGAAGAAATATTTGGAGAGGTAATCCGCGACGCCCTGCTTCGTAGTGATGTTTGACTGGAAGAGCGCAAATATTGTTCCTTCATCCTCCATATTACCGTTGATAAACGGCACGCGAGCATACTTTCCTGCCCTCGCCAAAACATCGGGACTATCAGTAAGCGCAGTTCCATCAGGGCGCGGTAGGTACGAGAGCGCCACTGAGTGATAGCTGAGGACGCCGGGCACGGAGTTTGCTGCATCCAGGAAAGTATCGTAATCGAGGCCACGTAGGCACTCCAGTGTGTCAGATGTGGAAGAGCATCCAGCTTCTGAAACGACCGCATCATAAACTGCTTGACCTTTGGCGCTGTCAACAGGGTCTGCAGGTACAATGCCACCTGAATTCATAATCGCGCCTCTGAACAATTTCTTGCCCTTGTAGGTATTATCGCCGTCATAAAGGATCATTTGGTCAAAGACAGAGATTGCTCCGGCTGATTCTCCCCAGATCGTCACTTTTTCCGGGTCCCCTCCAAATGCGGCAATATTATCAGCCACCCATTCTAGCGCAAGCCGCTGATCGAGTAGACCAAGATTGCCAGCGCCATCAGCGAGGATCTCCTTTCCGGGCATAAAGCCAAACCCGCCAACACGATAGTTCATCGCAACGTGTATGATGGGCATATCGAGGGATACAGAACTCTTCACCAATGGAGTCGCCTCATACATAGCCGTGCCGCCAAGCTCGAATGCTCCGCCAAATATCCAAACAAGCACAGGCAGCTTATCCTTGGCTGTCGTACCGGAAGGTCGGCGGATATCCAAGGTCAGGCAGTCCTCGCCTGCATTGGTAATTTTCTGGAAGAGAGGGTGGTTGGTCAGATCACCAAGAATGGAGATAGGCCAATCATCATCGTTGGTAGAGAAGAAAAACTGCGGGCAAGCTTTAGGAGAAGCTGTAGCATCAAGGGTGCCTAATGAACCTTTCAAGGGCTGCGGAGGTTTAAGTCGGAGAGACCCAGTCGGTGGCTGGGCAAACGGAATGGCATTGAAAACGTCCACACCAAGACTTGTTTTCCCCACAATCGTGGCCGCAGGAGAGGCAATCGTTGCAGTGGGCGCCACTCTTTTGACATGAGCAGGCGCAGCCACGACGGAGGATGCCCAAAGAAGAGGGAGGAGCGAGATGAAGAACTTCATCCTTGTAAATAAGGCCTGCTGCGGGGACACATTATCAAGAACTGGGGGAGATAGTCTACCCTATATATGTGAGTATCCACATCGCACCCATCGCGAGCTTGGAAGCTTTATTCCCGCCATGTTCCGGGCTCGCTTGTGATTTTCATAAGCATTTGGAGTTTTCACGATACCGAAAGCTCAGCTGACGCAATTCAAACACCTTTAGTATATGAACGACACAAACTCCCCCACCCCAGGATGGGTGTAGCGCGAAGAGTTTAGATAACTGAATTTCTAAATCTGGGGATCAATATACAAACCCCTGTCGTAAAAAAGCCTCTGGAGGACGGCCCACGTGGAGCTCAACCATATCGGGGATAAACTCCGTCCTGCAGCTGGCGCGGACGAGGCGCTCCTGGACAGAATATACACATGAACCGAGGCGAACGGCCTTCTTCAGGCCGTCTAGCTAAATCGGTGGGTTGTCAGCCGACCATCCACAGGGAAAATGCGAAGAACGCCGGAAGCAATAATGAGCTTATTGGTTGTTGCAGGCGCTCGCTTCACCCCGCAGTTCCACACTCGTTGAAAGCCGGGGAGAGTGGGGTTGAACCACGGTGAAGGTGGATTCTATAGCCCGGGCGATTGGCGAAGAACAGACAGGAGGATTGACTGTCGCCCAATCGTCTTTATCGGCTGTTGAACTTGATTGGTGTAAATCGAAGCTCGGAATAAAAAGATCTTGGCCCAGCCAGTTCGTATCGCGGAAGCCTTGACTGACTCAGTTGCCCACATTTTTCTTTCCCAGCGGTTGAATGACCTCATGTGATGTGCTAGTTAATCTATTTGGTCCAATCATCCAGCATTACAGAGACTTGGAAAGAATTTATCCAATGTTGATCGAGAGTGCCTTGGAAGTTCTGAACCCTTCTACGCAAATCTCCTAAACCTTGTAGAGACGGTCGACGACGACCTTCAAGAACGATCTACTTCACGGTGTGGGTATCATCGTTCACCTCCCAGTATTCCTGTCGCGTCGGTCAGTTATCCGCTTCCGGGGCAGTATACATTAGACATGGTCGTCCGGATTCCACATATCGGAGCCTGTCGCCTTTGGTGTCCAGCGTGCACATAATCCACAGTCAGCCCTGAACTTATGACTTGAGTGATCAAGTCCGTCGGCCCGGGGCAATCCATTTGCCAAATGGTGAACGTTCGGTTTCCAAGAAATATTGCTTGTTATTTTTCTTTTCGCAGAGACTTCTCCGCTTAGGAAAAAGCCATGAATGCGTCGAAATACCAAATCTTCGTTCGAATGAGGAACAAGCCCACGACTGCCGACCGGATGCTCCCCGAACTCTACGTCGAACAAGAGAATCGAGGAAGAAAGGGTTGGACCGGTGGGTTGAAGCTCCTGGACATATCTATATCAGAGCACCATCAGTCGCAGACACTTCCAGGGGCGATGCAGTCATAATCAGTCTTCACTCACGTGGGTTACTCTCGATTGGACACTTTGGCTTGGAAAGGTCGGATCAGAAACACGGAACACCACCTTGCCCATCCAAAACATACCTAGTCGGCCATAGAAGAACAATGAGCTGGGACCTTTTATTCAATCTCGAAGGGGGAAAGGCAAACCAAAAAGGATCCGCTACCTATGGGACTGATGAAAGAGGAGTTGAGGTAGGTAGAAAGATACGGCTTTGGGTGACGAGCGACAGACTCAGTGCCAGAGGACGGGCCTACTTCATGATCAACACGTGACTATACATACATATGTACCTATCAATCTGCCGGTCCACTCGAGAGTCTCGAGTCTAGAGCCTGGAAATTTCTCCCTCAGGGACTGTTCTTGGCACTTGCCAAGGAGCGTGAGTGCTTGGCGCCTGGCAAGACCGACAGTTGCCGCTAGCACATGCGAGATAGTGCAAGTCCTTTGATTAATCTCAAGGCTGATGAGATACTTACGTGAGTAGAATATGGCAGGGGTTAGCATCCTTTTGACATGGAGTGGACCACGCCAGACTCGAAATGGTACTCAACAATCATACCTCAGACTTTGAAAAGCCGCTATGTGCTTGGTCTTATCTTGAGCGCGGCACGGCGCTGTGCTCTTCTGATTGTAATCAGGATACTCGGACTCACCAGCTTTGTAAGTCGGCTCAACCGTTGGAAGCAATTCGCATCTCAGCCCAGATCGCGGCGTGACCGGAACACACTGGCCATGCGTCGTGGTGCCACCCTCGGCTCTTGGGTTTCCAATGCTCTGCGCAATATTCGCAGAAAATGAGAAAACACTAGCGATTAACAAGAACGGCACTTGACACTACAAATCTGCTCAGACTCCCATGAGATTGCCTCGGTCGAAAACACACCTATTTCATTATCAAAGAGAAATGGTATTTTGCTCCCGGATAGTGCTTGGCAGCTGGCCAGGACTCGGTTCGCCCAGACTTTAGTGTTATTTGGGTTGGTGTTGGAGAGTGTGAGCACTTTCTCTGAAGGGCAGCAGACAATGAACTTTGCGACGGTTGTGATAGGGATCTTACTCTGGGGTTGTTCATCAATCTGGCCCGAGCGCGAGTTGTTCAGAAATTGGGTTCATATCCCTGGCAGGACAAGGTTGCATCCAGCGATCCTCTGTCTTATCCATTGGCCGTGCCAAGAATTTGGGTTACACTCAAGGACACCTGCCAAGGGCTGTGCTTATTTCCGCCACACCGCGCCAACCAATGGAGCGGGCGAGGAACTCATTCCGCCAAGTCAGGTGGCTCTCGCCTGTGCTCTTATCGCTCCCCCGACCATGAGAAGGACCTGGTGAAGCCTTCCGTGGCAGGTACCCAAGACCTTATAGACCTTCCAGAATCGACCTAGACATCTCTTGGTGGTCCATTGGCAGCGCTCTATCTGATTCTGGAGGTCGGTTACAACCGGTCCGGAGCCTGGGCATTGATATGGATGGATTTTGCCCACCAATTCAGCAGTTTCCCCGACATGGTGCCATTGGGACATGTTATCGTAGAGTAAAATCGGTGGTAGCGACGGTAGACCCGATTGAAATCCTAGCTGTCGCACACGCGATAACCTTGATTCAGTGTTATGATTCGTGATTGCTTTTCATGATTGTTTTTTTCTTGTGCCACCGCCGTCCTCCTGGTTAAAAACCCCCTCGCTTCTTCCCCGCCGCCTTTCTCCCTTCCTGCTTCTTTTCCCTCGTGGGAGTCTTCTTTTTCTGGACATCTCTTTTGTGTTGAGCATCCTATAGATAGTCGCCATGAACGTCGCAGACTCCGCTGAGATCGGCGCTGTCGTCGCCGCCCAGACCGAGGTCACCGACTCTTCTCTTGAGAAGCAAGTCAGCAAAGCTCCCAGCATTGAGGAACTTCCAGCCACTAAGGAGTATCATGCCAGCGAGGAAAAGGATGTTCTTCACAAGCTCCATCCTACCAAGGAGGAGATGCGAACTCTCCGCCGTGTTGCTGGTCCTTTGAATTGGATTGCCTTTTCCGTGGCATTCGTCGAACTGTGCGAGCGTTTCTCCTACTATGGAACAACTGCTGTTTGTAAGTTCTGCATTAGAGACGGGAATAGAAGAAACTCCTGCTGACCGACAATCCAGTCGTCAACTTCATCCAGCATCCCCTTCCCCTTGACTCTACCACCGGATCTCTCGTTCACTCCGAATCCCGAGTCCCCGGTGCGCTGGGCATGGGCCAGCGCGCGTCTACTGGTCTCACTTTGTTCAACTCCTTCTGGTCGTACATCATGCCGCTTGCCGGTGCCTTCATGGCTGATCAATACTGGGGTCGTTACCGCACCATTATGTTCTCTATTGCTGCTGCTTTGATCGGTCACCTAATTCTCATTATCTCCGCTCTCCCCCCTGTCATTAAGAACCCCGACGGCGCAATTGGCTGTTTCTCAATTGGTCTGATTATTATGGGCATTGGAACTGGCGGTTTCAAGTCCAACATTTCTGCCCTGATCGCAGAGCAATACCCAGATGAGAGCCCGATCATCAAGACATTGCCGTCGGGCGAGCGCATCATTGTCGACCCAGCCGCTACGGTCGCCCGTGTTTACCTATACTTCTACCTGATGATCAACATCGGAGCGCTCACTGGCCAGATCAGCATGGTCTACGCCGAGCGCGAAATCGGCTTCTGGTTGTCCTACCTCCTGCCTACGATCATGTTCATGTTCTGCCCCCTTGTGCTCTTCTTCTGCAAGAAACATTACACCCTGGTGCCTCCCACTGGATCAGTGTACACCCAGGCGTACCGCCTGATTCGTGAGGCTTGCCGAAAGCACTGGACTGTCTCTACCGTCAAGGTGGCTGGCATACCCTTCAAGACGTACAAGAAGACCGGGACCGACTTCTGGGGCGCTGTCAAGCCTAGCACCTATGGACCTGAGCGCCCCAACTGGATGGTCTTCGACGATGCATGGGTTGACGAAGTTGCCCGTGGTCTGAAGGCCTGCCGGGTGTTCCTGTGGTACCCTCTTTTCTGGCTCGCCTACAACCAAATGCTTAACAACCTGACATCTCAGGCCGCTACCATGCACTTGGGTGGTGTTCCAAACGACATCATTAACAACCTAAACCCCTTGGCCCTGATTATCTTCATTCCGATCTTCGATCATATTCTCTTCCCGTTCCTCCGTCGCATTGGTATCAACTTCACCCCGCTCAAACGTATCACAGCTGGCTTCTTCTGCGCTGGTATTTCCATGATTGCCGCTACTGTTACCCAGCACTACATCTACAAGCTCAGCGATTGTGGTAAGCACGCCAATGACTGCCTTGAGGAGGGCAAATATTCCAACATCTCCGTCTGGGTACAGGCTCTCACCTACATTCTTGGTGGTATCTCCGAGATTTTGGCCTCTGTCACTTCTCTCGAGTATGCCTTTACCAAGGCGCCCAAGAACATGCGTTCGCTCGTGCAGGCCGTCGCGCTCTTCATGAACGCCTTCTCCTCTGCCATTGGCCAGGCCTTTGTTGGTCTCTCCGAGGACCCTCTGCTCGAATGGAATTATGCTGTTGTTGCCATCCTGGCCTTTGTCGGCGGTGCCGGTTTCTGGGCCACCAACTACAAGCTTGACCGACAGGAAGATGAACTGAACACGCTTACTCAGTCCCGCTACGAGGGTGGTGGCTTGAAGGGAGATGAAGAAGCCCGGGCTTAGTTTTTTCTTTCTTTTCTTTGTTGTTTGAAACAATCATGTCATGTCATGATATATGATACATGAGACCTAAACGATTCATGTAGCTAATTAGGCTAGTCAATGACTACAGATTATCCTTAATGCTGTTTATTCCTATAGTACTGTAGTTTCCTTACTCTATTTAATTTACAGCTTTGTCAAGCTTGGTGAGATCCGCATGCAAGTGCCCCCACTACCGGAAATGTACGTGATGTTCGGCCTGGTGCGTATTTGCTTCAAAGTTTTATTTTAGCTTGAACAAAGCTCTATCTTGAGAAAAGGTATCTAGAAAGGAGTAGGCCTGGTTATATTGAATATTTCAATGTAAAGCATCTTGCCCGAGGTATTGTTTGAGGATAGAGTGATGTCAAGAATGCGGGATTGGCGCCCAAATAAGTCATCCTTCAAGATCTACAAAAAGCACTTGAAGTGACTATTAGACAGTAATACTTGCTACTGAATTAATCCTGATGAGAACTACACCACTAACCAGCCTGGTGAAACTGATTTATCTGTTCTTGTGTGGTCTTGTCAAGTGGGTGTCGTTACTGTAACACAAAGATCGACAGTCTTCTTTGTTCTGAGTTCCCCAACCTCCAAGTCAGAAGCCATCTCCGGTAGCTGGCTAGTTTGGGTGCGCACCTGACCCTCCACAAGATCCATTTCTTGAACATATCATCCTAGACTGAATAATGTTATACATATCTCGCTTCACCTGTGAGTAACGCTTGGTTGTACATCTTCTCAGACCTGCATACTAGCCAGATACATACCTAACCGCATGCAGTGCCCCGGAAGTGCGCAGAAGAGCCACGTACACAGCATTATCCCGCGGCTTTACCTCTTCAATCCTGTGAAGGGGACCAATTGCGGCAGCGCCACAAGAGCATGCAAGACGTCCTCCGGAAAAGAATTCGACGAAACACGCCAGATTCGTGACATGGGCAGACAATTGAGAAAAAAAAAAAATACTCGGGGGCACGGCAATGACCCCGATAGAGTCTTCTGGTGGTCAGATGTGAGCCAGCGGCTGTGGCTGGGGTGGATGATTGCAAGGGGTCACACGTGGAACCCAGGATCTGCAAGGACAGGAGGATGCATGAGGCGCGAGGCAGAGATGTGAGACGGCTCTTGAACGCATTGTGGCCACATGGCTACTAGCATATATGTTACGGACTTTGAAACACTTGGTGACTCGACATAATTCCTCATGCGAGTCTGTGATATTGCGTCCACCT
The DNA here is from genome assembly GCA_027569055.1 of Aspergillus baeticus. Taxonomy (NCBI): domain Eukaryota; kingdom Fungi; phylum Ascomycota; class Eurotiomycetes; order Eurotiales; family Aspergillaceae; genus Aspergillus; species Aspergillus baeticus. The sequence continues at coordinate 518,284 of JAPDEI010000016.1, read as the reverse complement.
TCGTCGTCAATATGCACTTTCGAAAACGCCGATGATGCAAGATCTGGACCTGGCTCCCCTGAAGTAGTGTCGTTTAGAGACCATTGACCGGGACCAGGAAGCCTGTGCCGAGGGACGGGCGATAGCAGACCATAAAGGTGACTATACATACGTCCTTTCAATTCGTGGACAAGAAGCTTACGGATATTCCTATGGCTGACTGTGAGTAGATAATTTTGCCTATTTGCGGTTCGTAAAGCTCCCGGTTTGTCATTGTGATGGCATGGTATACGCCGACCCCTTTCATAGCGATGTACTTGAGTAAATGGGTCTGGTCTACGGGGGTTTCAAGGGCCATTGGCTGAGTGAGGCTAGCCTAGACTAAGTATTGGGTGGTCACAGACTGACATTGGGTTTTAGACTGGACCCATTGATGTGAACACCTGAACGGCACTTAGGATATCTTCCACCCCAGATCTTGAAAGATTGTATAGGGTGCACTGTGGATCCAATAGGCGAACAAGCGGAACCACAATAAGCTCTTCTTCATGCATTACCAAGATAGACAAGATCAGTGAACAATATCGAACTGTTAAAAATACACTCTAGACCTAGGTTTTGAACGGTAAGCCACACTGCTCTCGGATCAACCCGAAGATAGTCAACAGACTGGCGCCAGCGCCATAACTCTCCTTGACACTATCTCCCTGCCGGGCAAGTGTGCTCAACAAGTCCAGCTTCGCACCACTTTTGCTCGCGATGTCAATTAAATGATTGCTTTCCTTATTCCACAGGCTGATTGAGACGCTTGGCTAGAGATGTTGTTAGCTAAGAGCATCCATGTGTTTTCTTGTGAATCACGGTCTACTGCTCACCTTGTTCGTTTTGTGATACTCGCCCGCGCGCAGACCTTGGAGCTGTCCCACAGCAGCGCCCTGTAAGACTAGCTTCACAAACTGCTCCAGGGCATCTGGCGGTAACCCCACCACTTCGGAGAGTGCATCGGCTTCCCCAAGTGTGGCAATGGCCGAGAAGCGAACGAAGTTTCCAATGAGCTTTAGCATGAAGGCGTTTGCGCAGGGCTTGCCCGCGAGGCATATCAATTGCCCGCATGTCCTTAACGGTCGTGTTAGAAGGTGAGTGGAGAGAAGTAGGTATTGGCTTCTGGATAGCGGATCTTACACTCCTGTGGTATATGGTCTGAATCTGGATATCGCTGCTGAAGTGCCCGCTAGGACGAGGGTGACTTGTCGGTTTCTTGCTAGTGGGACGCCGCCAAAGACTAGAGTAATGTTATTAATACGGAAATACAGTTTGAATCGAAAGAGAATTTTTGGCTTACTTGGACTGCCCAGATAGTCTGCACCAAGATCCCGGAGTCTCTTCGATTGAGTGGAGGCTGTATCAGGATGGATCGTAGAGAGATCTACGAATAACTTGCCTGCCACATCGGCTTGGTCAACAATAGAACCGAACACCTCCTTAACTGCATTGTCGTCGCTCAGGCAAACGCAGATTATATCACTGTTGTTGACGGCATCTGCTAGAGAGGGCACAGCGCTGATATTCTCGTTCTTCACCTGGGCCGCCAGCTCGACGGCCGTCGAATGTGTTCTGTTCCATGCATTTACACGAGTGGAATCTGGGCCGTACCGAGTCAGATTCTCACAGAGCACCTTGCCGATGTTCCCAAGGCCAAGCCATGCAATTTGAGACATATCTGCAGATTAAGGAAGAAGGAAAGTGAGTGAGTGAGTGAGTGAGTGATGTGAATTTCAAGACAGCATGTGTACTTTGCACAATGTAGGTTAATAACTCGACTGTGCTTTTCCCTTCTAAAGCAGCGCTAGCGGGAATGATGATCGGGGGACGACGTAAGCTACAAGAACCGGCCTCAGCAAGTCTTACCAGAAGGGAGGTTATTGGGAAGGAGGGGAGACCGGTGGGAAGAAGCTGACAACAGGATGCTACAGAATTGGCGACACTACTGCAGGGGATGAGATCCTTGTGATAAGTCCCGCTTTTCGGGCTCACCGCTAAGCATCCAACGACAAGGCTTGATGCAGACCAGGTGGCTAAAGAAACTAGTGCTGACGCGCCGCGGGCTCATATACCCAATTTAGCCGTAGACTATGAGAAAAATGGATGTGCACCTCTTATTACGCCCGACTCCTTCAACGCATCCCCACACTGTGCTCTTGATCCGCAGGAGCCCCAGCCTAGAGGCGCCATTTTCCTATTTAAGCAGTTATTTTCAGCTGCCGACCCACCCTTGCCTAGACGCTTGTTTGGACCCTTGCTTAAAATGATTACCAAGCATCAAGCTGGGCTCGTATCCGCACGCTAATGTAGCATGGCGTAACCCGAGTTACATACTTGTATGGTTCGGAGGACGTGGGTCTGCGAAATGAGGCATCTCTCATTTAAAACGCCTGCTGGAGGACCTTAGCTCGGCTCATTCAGCTTTCATTCTGAGTGATCAGTCGAGAGACATAGTTAATTGCCACTGTGTCTCCACAAATACAGTCATTTACAGTCATCCCGCGTGCTGAACGATGCCAGGCCTGCAGAAGTAGATCGACGCTATCCCTCCCGAAGTCCTGTAAGACTATTTCTTGACAGGGAAGGGGGATGGGAGGAGCTTCTCTCGTACTTTTCGGTTGTACAGTAGCAGATCCTTCTGGGAATGGCATTTCTAGGGAGCACCAACAGCGTTTGCAATGATGACCACACGAATGTCTGTAACAAGTATAAGAAGGATAGTCTTGAGACTTCCTCAGCAATTCAGCAGACCTAAACAGTTCTTATTAATTAAAGACACTCTATAGCACATCAATGGCTTCGCCTACTGTTCTGACCGCAAACACCTTTCCTGCCTTGCCTCTGGAGCCAAAGGTCATCACCAACAGCAGCCAACCCTCCTATAGTAGCAACCCGCAACAACAAGCCGGACTCGATGCATCAAGACTTACCTACAACTTTACCACCACCCCATCTCCAGTCCCAGACGAGGTCTCCGCCAACCGTGGCGACCTAACCGTCGCTACCGACCACATGATCACCGCAACCTGGGACATATCCACAGGCTGGGCCAGACCCGAGCTCAACCCATACGGGCCCCTCCAGCTTTCGCCCGCCGCCTCATGCCTGCACTACGCAACCGAGTGCTTCGAGGGCCTAAAGGTCTACCGGGGCTACGACGGCAAGCTACGGCTGTTCCGCCCGGACCACAACACGACACGCATGCGCCTGTCCGCACACCGCGTCTCCCTCCCAACCTTTGACCCCACCGAGCTGGCAAAGCTAATAACCATCCTCTGCTCCGTCGACTGCCCGCGCTGGCTGCCTCAGGACCGCACGGGCAGCTTCCTGTACATCCGGCCGACCATGATCGGCACGCATGCGCAGCTGGGCGTGCAGTCGCCCAAGCAGGCCCTGCTGTACATCATGCTGGCCTTCATCCCGCGGCTGGACAGCCCCGCGGGCGGGATGCGGCTGCTGACGTCGCCAGCGGATACGGTGCGCTCGTGGGTCGGCGGGTTCGGGTACGCGAAGGTCGGCGCCAATTACGGGCCTAGCCTGCTGGCTGGCCGCGATGCCCTGCACGAGGGGTTCCATCAGACGCTGTGGCTGTATGGGCAGAGTGGGGAGTGTACGGAGGCGGGCGGGAGTAATTTTTTTGTTGTCTGGCGGCGGAGAGGGGATGGGAAGAGGGAGGTCGTTACTGCTCCACTGGATGATAAGATTATCCTCGATGGGGTTACGCGGCGCTCGTGTCTGGAGATTCTGAGGGCGAGGATGGGGGGCGAGGTTGAGGTTACGGAGCGCAAGTATACCATTGGCGAGCTGTTTGAGGCCCATGAGCAGGGCCGTCTCCTCGAGGCGTTTGTTACTGGTACTGCGGTAAGCAAGCCCTGCTTTTCCCCCCTCCCCTATTCTATGAGAAGCTGAACTGTGGTATCTAGTACTTCATCTGTCCCGTGTCGCAGATTCAACACAATGGGAAGAATGTCCACATCCCAGTAGGCCACGATGGCAAACCAGGGGATATCACTGGCAGAGTCAAGGGGTGGATACACGACATCATGTATGGGCGGCAGCAACACCCCTGGGGGGTAGTCATCCCTGAAGGTCAAGCTCTGTGATAGCACTATGCATATATTTAGTACTTACTTACTACCCTTCGCTCTCTATATTCTAGTCACTAGCTGTGCGAAATTCTTATCCAACAATTATACTCTTCATCGAAGCCACATCACTTAACTATAAAATTAGTTTAGGGGTTTGTAATCAGTAGGCAACCGCCATCGAAGCACGGTCAATAAGCTCGACAGAGGATTCGAGATCGTAGAGCAGTCTGGCCTAGAACAAACGAACCCCTGCACCGAGGTATATCGCGCAACCGAAGATGGAGAACAGGCAATCTGAAAGGCCGACCGACTAGCAGCGGCTGAAACCCAGCAATCCAGTACTCAACCCCGGAGCACAGTGTGGGTTACTCAGCCGCTCGAGGTATTGCGAATCTGCAAAATGCGAATAGGGCGCGGGGCGAAGGTGGATGCACCTGCGGATGCAGCTAACCCTACGGGGAGGGGGCAAACAACTCTTCACCGAGGGGGCTAAGTCTAGAGATCTGCACGCTGAACCAAATTATTTTAGAGCTTTAATAGGCTTTGTCAGATTTACGTGGTTGGTTTTAATTTAATCGTACTCTGCGAGTTGTCTCGCCAGCTATGTACGGAGGCGAGTAATAAATTCGGGAGTCACTGCCTGGCTTGTTCGGAGCGGAGGCTCCGCCGCAGCACAGTCAGCGTGCAGGTTGATGTAGACTGGAGGCTAAAGTAAGCACTTTTGTACGCTAGCTGACAGTCATTGTCCCTTAGGGTAGGGTATTCGTAAGGATCCGCTCACTCCCTATGTTGAGAAGCAGCCCAGGCACAAACTCAGCAAGAGAATAGACTGGCCTTTTTTTTCCCCCCCATAAGCATCACAATAATTCAATCCAGTCAATGAAGATTCTCATCATCGGCGCCGGGCTCGGCGGCCTAACGGCTGCGCTCTGCTTCGCCAGGCATGGCCACGAGGTCTCCCTCCTCGAGCGACGGAAGGGCCTCTCCCCCCAAGGTGGCAGCATCATGATCAGATCCGGCGCCTGCAGCACGCTTCATCTCCTGGGCCTCGAGGCAGACCTAGAGGCGATGTCGGATCGTGTCCCGACCACGCTGGTGCGGAGCATGCAGACGGGGGAGGTCATCAAGCGGTATCCTGTCGAGGTGTCGGATACACCAGCTTGGGGGACCACGAGGCAAGACTTGATGCACCTCATGTACAGGAAAGTGTCTGAAGCCGGGGTGGACATACGGTTTGGGCACTTTGTTGTGGATATCCACGATGAGCCGGGTGCTCCTCACCCGGCTATTCAACTAGATGATGGCCAGCGCATCCATGCGGACCTCATCTTAGTAGCCGATGGCATCAAGTCTCGTCTTCGCGCGAAGATCCTCGCACTCTCGCCCTTTGATGGTGCTTCAAGCAGCGAGCCCATTATTAGTGACACGACGTTCTACGGTTTCAATGTTGCGGTCTCAGACCTCAAGAAGCATGAGGGTACAGCGCGGCTCACCAGCCAGACGGACGTCAACATCTGGAAAGGCAAATGTGGATACGTGGTGACTCGGAACAACTCCAAGACGGAGCATGTCTCGTTCTTATACGGCGTGCAGTCCGAGACTGACCAGCAAGAGCTGTGGGACGAAGACGGCGATATCGACTATGTCCGTGGGGTCTTCGAGGGCTCGTGCAGCGAATTGACTATTCCATTACAGATCGCTCAGAGCTGCGATCGATGGCGGCTCGCAGAGATGCCGCAGATTCCGAGCTGGAGAACTGACAACGGGCGCGTCGTCTTACTTGGAGATTCCGCGCACGCCATGCACCCGAATGCCGGCCAGGGGTATTCCCAGATTGTCGAAGACATCGCCGTGTTGAGCTTCCTCATCCACGGGGATGATTTGAAAGAGACACCACTGCCGGGCATAACAAAGATATGGCAGGATATCCGGAAGCCGCGCGTCGAACGCATTTCCAGTTTCTCTAATTGGAAAACGCAGTGGTTTTCTGGGGAAACCGCCGCGTTCACTCGGGCAGTAGGAAATGGAGACTGGGGCGAAGATGCCCGGAGCTTGAAGGAGGTGTCTCCGGAGATGAATGCTGCATTTGAGACCTCGGCCTTTTTGAAGTGGGTTCTGGACTTTGATGCACCCGCAGAGGTAAGATTACTTCGGTTCTTTCTCTGTTTATCGCGCTGACACATTCTGCTAGGCAAGGAAGTCTCTGCAACGAGCGGGTTTACTATCGTAGGACTGGAGTCGACCACGATCCCTTTTCATGAGTTTATAATATAGCTACTTTTGAGAAGAACGCAAGCTATCTCCTGGTAATTTGATACTGTAGTTCTCCTAATTTTGACAAGCTTTAAGTCCTACCCTCTCAATCATGTCCACCACCTCTGTCCGATGAATTACCACTCAAAATTCTCATTGAAAAAGGAAAAAGAAAAGGAAACCTTAAGTCTTATGCTGATTGTAGACTATTTTCTCGAAAAGCTACCTAGAGTATGCTACTCCTCCTCGTCCTCCAACAGACTAGGTAACCTTTTGCGCCAGAAGCATAACCGGAGACCAGTGATACACAGCTCCATCTTTCGTAGCCTCGACCAACCTAAACAAAAGATTTTCGGCGTCTTCACGCGGTAGGAGAGACACAGACCCAACAGACTGGGCAGCGTAAGCGGTTGTTATCAGCTCCGCATGAGCAGACAGATGCGTCTTCGTGACAAGCGGAAGCAGAGTCGTGGGGAACGAGCCGAGCTTGAATTCCACAACTTGTAGGCCTTCGTTCTTTGCGTGCTTATCTAGGCCGCCGATCCAGCTGTGGGCAGAAACGCGTGGTATATCAGCACGCATTCTCTCTTTCTCGTAGCTTAGTTGCGTAGGATGAAAAGCTTGTCCCCTTGCTCACTTACCTGAAATCAAGATTAAATGTCTTGTAGATGGACAGTGCAACAGGGAGAAATGCCTCTGCTTGTTCGCCCTTGTCAAAGGGCTTTCGTGGATCGGCTTCATCCCACTGGAGGTACCCGCCAGGCTCTATACAGCAAGACCTAGTTAGCACTGCACCTGTATTCATAACTGCGGCGTAAAAAACGTACTCAACAGCGCCATCGCACTCCGAATCAATCTGCTCGGATCGCCGTCCGTTACAACGCAGCACCACAGTCGCAAGTGGACCACATCGTATTTCCAGACGAGGTCCGTAGGCACGTCACCGAACGAGTCCATGACACCCAGTTTTAGGTTGCTGGGCAGCAGCGAGCTATGCGGGAACAGGCGGTTCGAGATGTCGAAGCCGTCGAGGAGGACGGTCGACGGCAGCTGGGATGCCAGTTCAAGGAGCCATATTCTAGGATGCATGAGCCAAAGTTTTTCGGATTCCAAACATCTATCGGAGCTATGGCTTCCTTACCCCGTTCCGGTGCCGATTTCGGCGACTTTCAAGTCCGAGTGGATGGGGATAGCGGGATGCAGCACGTAGCCGTTGTACATTCGGAACAGGTGGTGCTGGCAGTCAAGTCTGATATGATTTTTGGTACGTAAATCCTAGTTCACAGGCAAAATAGATGGTTTCTTACCTCAGAGACCCGTTCAAGTCTCGCGCCAGTACATAGTTATCGCTGCTCGTCATGGCGAGAGTGGCGGTTGTAGTCGTTTGGTATTGTCGCGTTTAAGAAGCTGATGAAAGTCTAGTGCAAACTGTTAAAGCAACGACCGAGTCTTATCTTAATACGCATCAGGCTGTGGCAAGTGCTTGCATGGTATATTAAGGCAACCTGGATTGACTGGAGGATTGAATGGACGATGACAGTTCTGGCCCAGAGTATGTAGGATCTGCGGTCTGGCCTCTCCCTAGCGACTCTATGTAAGTCCAAACAATCAGCACTATGCGTAACCGGTTACTAAAGTACGACTGCTATTTCAGAACATTTTGGGAAACCAAAAAGATTTGGAGGATTCACCCCCTTGCTAGACACTCTGCAGTACTGGCGCCGCAGGCTAACAGCCTGACCTCAGCTGACGCACAATCACTGATACTAGTGATCGGTCTATGCATGATGCAGGCTGATATTCTTAGCGGCTGGTAGGTTAGGTACTACCTCCAATTTGTGGACTTACGGGAGGGTCGATGGCTGCAAGTGCGGGTTCTAGCGGCCCGCAGTGGATGTACAACACTGATGACGATTCAATAATTTAGATTATCTTACTAACTATAAAATCAAACAGAAATATAAATAATTTAATAATATATATGGATATATACCTAGAGCTATGGGCTAGAGCAGAATAGGAAATAGATACAAACGGTTTTTTTTTCCTCAACTAGATACAAATTATTGCTGAAGGCGAATACGGCCAACCCTCTGTATATCGAATATGGGATGTCCGCGACCGTAGTCCCAAGACAAGCCCAGTGCCCCGACACTGATTTTTCTGCTAGCAGGGATGGACCAGGGGAAGGGTTAAAACACCATGGCGAGGTTTACACCAGCATGCAGGGATAGCTATATACGGAGGGCTGTCAATTCCTTTTGAGGCATGACGAAGTCAACTAGAACCATGATTAATGCTTCTATATGCTCACAATCATACCTTTAGAACACAGCCACTCAGCCGTTGGTCTTTTGCACGCTGGAGCGTGGTTGGCTCGGAGCCCTAGTCCGGACGAGCCCAAGAATCTTCCAGAGCTCTTGTAGTAGAAGAGAAAGAAGATGCTAAAAAAATATCTTTCTCGTGTTGGTAAAGAGCTAAAGGCAAAGTGAAGAACTAGTAATATTGCATTGAAAATCCGCTCTAACATCCTGTAGATTCTTGTGAAAATCCTGGATCTTTTCCTTCCAACAGGGATGCAGGCGATGTTTACGGGCTTAGAAGACCATTCTTATTTTAAGCTTATCTTCCTCGACAATCTCGTCTCTCATTGCCAAAAGCTCCTCCATATCCCATGGACAGCTCACATACCTCCCTGCCAACCAATCCCTGCGCTCAGCAGCCAGCCAGGCGATTGTATCGCCGGCTATATCCGGCTGATCATGCAATGCATCACGCAAATGCCCCGGCAAATTTTCTGACAATTTTGTCTTGATTGCACCCGGATTCACACAGTATGCCAAAAGCCCTTTATCGCCATATTCCATCTGCAAGGTCTCGGTCAACCTTAACACCGCAAGTTTCGAGCTTCGATAGGATGCACTCCCAGGTCGAGCGCTCAGAGCGCCAGAGGAGGCCACATTGATCATTGTGCATAAGCCATTGGCCGCACTACTCGTCTCCTGGCTGGAGAGCAGCAAGGGCAGAAACGCACGCACCATGTTGAATAACCCGCGAACATTGACTTCCCAGGATTGCCAGAAGACATCGGGGTCTACATCCAGGATCGGCTGGTATGGTCCCATATGGGCCGCGTTGTTCATGAGGACATCCAGACGTCCATTAAACTCCTTCGACACCGTCTCATACATTGCTTGAACGCTAGCTTGCTTTGCGATGTCAACCACGCAACTGAGGACCACCGGCTTGGCCCTGCCAGCGTGAGCTGCCGCCAGCTTCAGCTTCTCGACAAGATCGCTCGGAATACTGTGCAGGTCGGCTATTGCTATTGCAGACGCTCCTGCACGCGCAAATGCCGTGGCGGTGGCGTATCCTACTCCGTCTTCCCAAGCGGCGCCTGTGATTAGGACGTGTTTACCGGCTAGATCTAGCTTTAAAGGCGAAATGTAGTCGTATGTCGTATGATGTGTTTTGGAGGTAAAATGGCCTCCAGAAAGGCCAGCTTTGCTTGTCTTTGTTGCCATACTGTACCGCGCAGAGACAGCACAGCTGGGAGCCAGAGAATGAAGAGACCTAAGCAAAAAGCTATCTGCTGCGCGGGTGAAGTTGCGACAAGCTAATAACTTATATTTCTAGCAGCCCAACTAAAGCCGGCTGATGCAATCAAGGGGTAGGCAGAAACCTTGAATACAAGATGCTGCTAACAAAACTGCTAACTGAGTTATCGTAAGGCTTGATGTTAAGAAAGGCAACGTGTGGATATCTCCAAGTGGGACTAGTCGGATTTTTAAGGATTCGGTTTCCGGTTGCTTTCCCCTTGGCTGACAAATTGAATCTCTAGTGCATGTCATGTTCTCCGCCATCGACACGTATCATATCAGGGTTGGAATATCCGAAATGGACGGCGTTCTCTACTACTATCCACAGAGGAGTTATGGCAGGAAACCAAGAAGACCAGTAAGAGTGATTTACGGAGAATCGACTCGTTACTCAACCCATCACCGATCTGCGCCATCAAATATCTCACGTTGCCCCTATCTCCTCTACACGGGTGGCTCAGCGCACGCCAGAAGAGCTGCTCTGGTATCGCACATTTGGCTAGCATATATCAACCGTAATGTCGCCCCTCCGTGTCTGTATTATTTATCTGCCATGACCGTATTAGAGAGTGCGTAACAGCCATATCTACTCCGACAAGCACTCTCGTCCTTTTACTGGTACGGAGGCGCCGGTAATGTCTCCATGGAAAATAGATCTAGTTGTATGGTGTGACATCTGGAATACGATATTTCAGGCATGTTTAGCAGGTTGCATGCGGGGAATGAATAGGTTCAACCGGCCCAGTTGGACTACCGGGTTATTTGTTGGCTTGGCCTGCGATGGGATGGTATATCTGGGTACATGGTCATCCACGAGAAAGAAAAGTTTGAGATATATAAAGGCACTTCTGCATACATAAAGACCGAAAAAAAAGGGTAGCCTTGTTGCCCACCAGCCAGAGAACTGTATTTGAAATGTCTGGATAGGCTTGAGCTTCAGCCTTCTTAAAATGCATGCCCTGGGTAAAACATCTACAGCTCAAGGAGCGCTAAGGCCGACGTAGGAAAATTCTGTCTTCTCCTCCTCTCAAATTTCCCATAATATGTCAGGCTTGGCCAACCGAGTGTACGTAAAGCATGTCGAAAAAGATCTACACAAGCCGTTGGACTTTCGCCCCTGCGACTTTCTGGTTGTCGCCATGCGTATACCCAGTTATTAAAAAAGGTGGGCTTTGAAAAAAGAGCGCTGCAACAGACCAGATTCCGATGGTTTACGCTGGTGCGGGAGTGGGGGCTTTCAAAGAGTGGTCATTAAGAGGAAAAAAGTTGCTGAAACGAGAAACAAGTGACAGTAAGTACTCTCAGAGAGGATACTGATAAACGCCATCAACCTCTGCGCTGAAACACTCTGGTACTGAAATATCACACTTAGACTTTCTTACTCTTCAATTTCTGTTGAAAAGTGGCCACGATTTTGTCCGTCGCTATGTACTGACCGCTCTCCAGTAGCCATATGCCCTCACCATGGCGCTGTTGAGCGATCGCACAGTTCGCACCCTCTTCTTGAAGACCCTGGTATGGCTTGACAACTATATCGCTAACCGCCTCCGCCATTCCCCACGCAAATCCCTTTCTAGCGACAGTAAACCCGCTCTTGATATCAGTAACTGGACCGTGGTCTCGGGGCGCTTCACTATATAGCCGGGGAACATTGCGCAATCCTTCAGTTATAGCAAGGGGGAAGTCAACAGTCGCACCCTTAATCATGGTAGGACCAATGCTGCCCAAACTCTTTGCGGACGCGCCTGCCGTTCTACCAAGAAGCTTTTCTTTGCCAGTGTTTAATCGCTTTTGTGAGTGCGAATCTGCAGACACTGTAGAAGTGTTTCTACTGGCAACATCAAAACCCTTCGGCTCCTTCTCGGGATTTGTCGAGACACTATCGACAGATAATTTCTTTGAAATATTTTCGATGGACCGGTTAGACCGTCTGCTTGAGGGTTGATCTTCGCGTTCCTCCCGATAATCCCGATACTCCAGGACAGGCTTGTAGAAGGCCCCTAAGACAGATTCGGCGACGTCGGTGGCTGTTCCAACCACGGCAGACGCTCCGCCCGTGACGGGATCCCATCGGCGATTTTCAATGAAGATTGGGCGTATGTGGTGCCTATAAGAAGAGTTTCATCAGCGGAACGAGACGAAAAAAGATGTCCTTTGAGGTTGTCTGACTCTTCACGTACATTGTAAGACTTTTGGCATCAATTGATCCATCGGCAATTAGTACCTCTGCGGCAATCTTTGACAACTTGAGTTTCCTACGGCTCTTAGAAGGAGACCATATCGCAGGTAGGCCCTGATCTAGATCGCCCTGCAGACGTTCAAGTGGTAGGTTCCGGTGAAATGAGGCGACAGCAGCCTTTACACCTACTTCTGACTGCATTTTGGCAGCTATAGTGGTGGCTGCCATTTGCGCCTGTTCGCTAAGGCAATATTGGATCCCTCTGGCCAGCCTCTCGACTGTAAGCTCTTTATGCGGAATAGGAGTAGGGCCAGCGCCTCCATGATGCACGACAGCTGCCACGCGGTCAAACAGCCATTCGTGAGAACTATCCCCAATATAATAGATGCTGTTATCGTGCGTCCCGCCTAATTTAGACCAGCCTTTAGAAACAATCGCCCGTACACCTGCTGCATGTATGGCGTTGACAATAATAGCTGTGATGCGTTCTGGGTCTTCTAGTACGATACTACCGAACCCAACATAAATTGGTGGTGGGTCAGCAGCAAGAAAGGACAGCAAGTCAGCTGGGGGATCATGTTTCGGGGATTCCCGGAAGAAGAAACCACAGACGTCTGCGTGGAGGAAGAGGGGAAAGGCTGTTAGTATAGACTGCATCCTGTATGACGTATTTAATGGCCACTCACCAACATAGGAAGGCCAATCTAACGGCCTGGGAACAAGAGCTGGGGACCAAAAATATGTAAATGGTATCTTTAAAATTTCTGCAAGGTGAGGCCCTTCAAACATAGCTACTTTGTCCAAACCAAGCTCTTTTCGCCATTGGTTAATCACATTGCCGACCCTAAAAGTGTTAGTACAATTCAAGCGGACCCTTTGCATGACTCAGAATGCGCAGAACTCCCTACCCTTGCCAAGTCAGCCAGTTAACCACGCTGTAAGAGACAAAATTCTTGAAATCTTGGTGTTCAAAACTGGAAAAAATGAGATGTTTGAGATATAATCAAGATTAGCGTAGAATGGTACAGACGCTTATAAGCGACGTAGCCACTCACCGACTGAAGCTCTGGATTGAGCTTCATAGACCTGTTCAATTTCATGGTCGTTGGAAACTTCACGGGGGAACAAAATTGTACGCGCCAAAATTAATGCGACAAGAAGCAGTTGGTCAAGGATTCACTGTTATTATTGACGTGCTTCCTGGCCCCGCCGACTGCAGAAATTATGAGTCCAAAGTGGAATTCTACCTGTCCTGAAGATCCTGGCGATCAATTCTCCGAAGAGCGCTTAATGCCTTAGCTCGCAAGGAGCATCCTGACCAGGAACTGAATCTGCCAGCTCTGGTACGAAGCCTGGGATTTAATTGGAAGATTTATTGAGGAAAATGGGGGAAACCACTCACTTAACCTCAGTAGAGTGTTACTTAGGGCTCGGATGATTATAACCGGAGAAGGAAATCAGGTGTCGTCCGCGCGTCTACTAATACCTAGTGGTAAGGCAGTCGATATCTTTTGGAAGAATCCAGAAGACGTACGATTACGAAAGAGAACACGAAGAGCTCGCCACAGATTGAGTAGACCTAAGTGCCACGCTACGTACGCTAGGTTTGTTCTTGTGGCCCAACTCAATATGAATATCTGAAGCTGATACCGCCATAGGGCTATAATGTTGGTGTGGTGCCAAGATGGCCAATGATCTGAGTTTTCCGCGACCGGAAGGTTCGTACTTAAAACACTTTTGGCGAGCAAGACAACAAAGTATGGATAGCTCTCGACCCCATTTGATCCCTGCCAAAACACGTCACGGCAGGGTCCCACCCGCACCCAGGGTAGTTAGTTACGCGACTTACCATTAGTCAGCACCTGTTTAGTTAACTATTTTAAGTTATTTCCCGTATTTATCCTTATATATAGTTGTAGTACCGCTCCTAGATTCAATAAATCAGACCGTCATATTCTGGTGGTTGTGGACCGAACATTTCGTCCGCCGCGAGCCCCGACATCGTATCTTGAGCCTCTGACCACTTTTAAAGTGTACTTTTCCTCATAATTCATATTACTTAGTGTTTTCCAAAAAAGAAAGAAAAAAAATGTCGACGACACCCTCTAGTACTGGTCCACCCACGGCGGTCGGAGTCCGGAACGTTCCGAACAACAAGTCGGTTCGACGAGTTGGTCGCACAGAATGGGACCATGAGCCGTTCTTGACACCTATGACCTCCCCGTGGGACCTTAATATCCCAAAGAATGAATTTCCAAAGCTGCTGAACGGGTTCCGTCCTGAAGACATGGAAGAGAAATGGTTCGTGTACGCTGACGGGCCGGATGCAGCGGGAGATGCCAGCTTGCACCTGGTTCGCAGTTGGACAGGGTTCAAGTTGGCGGAAGTGAAGATCAAGGTGCCAGTGGATGAGGAGGGCAGCATTGATGGCGATGCCAAGATGATTGAGATCATTTGGGAGGCGAACAACGAGAGGATTCGAAACCAGACAGAAACGCTTGCGAAATCGATGGTCATGGACGTGTGTAAGTGGGTGCTGGGTGCCCATCTCCCTGGTGAGGGAAGTGGTGAAGGCCGTGATACTTGACACCTGTAACTGGACTGAAAATGCAATCGTGGTGCTCTGCACTTACTGTGCTTCCAATCTAAACAAAAGATAGGCTGGAATGTTGGCCTGAGCTATTTACACGGATCCGTCAACAGGGAAGAATTATATTGTTGATAGAGCAAATAAATCCATGGCTATGCGCTACAATCTTTATAGCCTCGGCTGGCGTCGCCTGAGAAGCACTCTATGGTAGATATTATAAGGGTTTCTTATTACCACAAGCCAAGGAATCTCCCAGCCCTATATTCTTATGACAGCCGTAATGGCCGATGTCTTCTTGATGAATTCTTTTAGCCACATGAAGCGGAGCCTGTGATCAAACACCTATTTACAAGCAAAGACGCGCTTAATAAGCCATTCGCATTCAAACTATATCTATAATGATTAGTCTTACTCTAGAGCCGAGTCCTACTGACAGTGTCTAGTATATATTTTTCATAATCACCAGCCAACATTCCCCTATAGAGAATTTAAAAGGAAGAATATAATCATTTAGCGTGCTGACGACGAGACTGGAGAAGAGGCTCCTAAGGGAGTAAGAGTAGTTCGACTGGATTAGGGAAACTTGACAGATCGCTGGACCACGATATAGACTACACGAGGCTTGGAAATTCCTTCTCAAACTGTATAGATAAACCACCCAGATACAGGCTGAACAGTATCTAGCTTCCCCTCCATGCTTTGTTTAGTAACCTGGGTTGCAACTGACCCAGCAAGCATTTCTGTTTTGATAGGCCGTCCGTCATCGAGCAATATTACCGGCACCTTCGTAAAGCCCATGGGAACGTCAGCAAGTCCAAGCTTAGTGCTACCCCACCGTGGATGAAGACATTTGCCATCCTTATCCCAGAAACAAAATGCAGTAATCCAGCCCGAATACGTTGGCGAACCACTACCATTAGGTATGTGCTCATCGCAGATGGACCGCCAGAATCGACGCACCACCTGGCTCTCTGGGACTAAAAAGCAATCCACGAACCCTTCTATAACGGGCTTCAGCTTCGCGTACCATCTCTTTGTCTCTTTTCCGTAAGCTGTGAGCTTCTTGATCCTTTCTTTGATCATCTTCCAGTCCTCGACATCTCCAAGAAGGGTTGCTGTGGGAAGTCCGCATCTGGTGCCCCAGCTGTATGTAAAATACTGCTGCATAGTGCCCATGAAAACCACGCTAGAAACTGCAACATCATTCTTAGTCGTCGTGGAGAAATTCGGAATGATCCAGTCTCGCATCTCACGGTCCTTGACTTGATTTTGAATACATTCGCCCATCTTAATGGCCATCTCTCCGTGGTGGACGTTGTTCAGATCAACCTCTATGAAAAGGTCCATTTGTCCTTCATGCTCCACAAACAGATGCCGCATGTCCTGCGCGTTGGCATTGACGTATAAACTAAATTGGGTGAGGATGGCAAGCCAAACATCTTCGGGTCGAATGACTAGGTGGTGATGCTTGTTGTACGCCTGAATGCACCCATGAACAAAGCCATTCTTGCTAGCAAAACAAGTGTTGTCAGCTCTAAGGTAGTCAAAGGAACTCTGAATTATCTCTCGGTTCAAAGATCTAGGGTCCGCATGAAGTTCTCCATCATCGCGAGAGGTCAAATCAAGCAGGGTTTTGGGCGAAGAGGCAAGAACGAAGCGTCTCTCAGGGTCCCAAGGCTCAGCCCCGTGGCCTGAAACTTTGATAGTTGTTGGCATTTTGAGAATCCAGGCACACCTAAAGAATAGACAGAAAAGATTGAAGCGGAGGCGGAAGGAGATGATGGGGAAAGAACCACAGCCACAGTGCCCGGACGGTGCTAAAATTAAAGAGGGTTAGCCTCGTCTCACCACCACCACCAACGAACTTAGAAAGCTTGAAGGCCTTTGATTGGGCGGTTGAAGTCACACAGCGAATAATTTACGAGGCACTCCATGTCTCTCTCCTCCTTTAATCCTCCACCAAACCAGCATCGCCTACCAATCAGAATATGAAAGAAATTGTAAGCACCCTTGGATTACCTTGATGTGCCATGGCATATGTTTTCTGACTCTATCTTTGCTTGCAGATAAATCTTCACATTGGCGGAACTGTAAGCAAGGGGCCAACCCAAGTGATGGCTAAGCTAACGGATATAGGGAACCACTCTAGGGAATAGGTTTTGGTGGGTGTTTATGTCCCTTATTTGGATAAGCTGACAAGTAAACCCCGTTCGCAGGCAAAATCTATCAATAGAACACGGCGTGAATAGCTTAGGAAGGTAATTAACACTAATTGCATGTTTTTAACACATCCGGTTGCTAACCCGATCAACAAGCTTTACTGGACTAGATATTCAAGAAGAAGGCCTCAGCGCATTCTATAATGAGGTTCGCCTTTCTCTCTCTTGCTCTTTTCTCCACCATCTACTAATATGGACCCAGACCGAGGCTAACCGTTATACCCCGAGGGCGATATTCGCATCTTTCGACGAGCTTGGTTCATATTCAACCCGCCCCTTGGCAAAGGCGGCATCGGACCAACATAATGGATATATCGGCTGGGCAATGGCATACTATACCAAGGGTCCAGAATTAGCGGACCGAATCACCGAAGCAATCCGCCGAGAAGCAGAAGGCTGCAGCAACCTTCAAGGGATCCAGCTAACTTATGATCTTTCTACGTCGTCGGGAGGAGGACTTGGAAGCCTCATGTTGCATATACTTCGGGAAGAATATCCTAGTCTGACGCTGACTGCGAGTTCCATTTTAAGTAATGGTGATATGGCCCGTGATGCTCTGATACAGCCTTATCACACTGTGTTCTCTCTCTCCCACCTAATTGCGAACAGAAATTTTACAGTATTGTTTGACTATAGCGTATGTCACCCTCAAGTGCATCATTCCTTGCCCGTGCCATGACATTCTAATCGAATCAAGGCTATGGACAAGGAGATCTATAGAAATGGGTATCGACCACCACCCGGAGATGCTTGGAGCCATCACAACCTGATCGTATCCGACGTGATATCAGGGATCACTGCGCCTTCTCGATTTTCTGGAATAGGGAATGCTGGCTTGGATTCTTTAGCGGAACAAATGGTTCCTTCACCGACGCTGCACTTTCTTACACCTTCGATCGCGCCGTTCAAGGAGCCTACACGCATCGGGAGGAGTCTACCAGAGCATGTTGCCCGAGAGCTGTTTCAATCATGCTCGTGGATAACAGATGGGGGAGTCTCGCGTCAAAGAGCCCGATGTCTCGCCTACAGTGCGAACTTGTATGGTTTGGTACCTTCCCTCTCAGCTCGCTATCTTGACTGATATCTATCCTGTAGCCGGTGTAAGAGTGTCGTGGAAAAGGAAATGAATCTGGTGATAGAGGCAACAAAACGGAACCTGGGTGCATTTGGTACGGAGTGGATGCCAGAAAATGCACGTCTACACTTGTACCCTATTCCAGCAGCCTCTTATGACTTATCGGGGACAGCGCTGAGCAATTCTACCTCTATTCTGTCCACACTCAAGGCTGCAATGGATCGGTTTGAAGCACTCCATAAACGCAAGATGTATCATCGTACCTTTAATGAGGAAGGAATGGGTGATATGGAGTTTATGGAGGCTCAGACCGAAGTGGATGACTTGATGGCGGATTATGAAGCAGTCGAGAACGAGTAACCAGATGTGACGCGTATGCGTGGGGGTGATTAGGGCTGTATGTACAGCCCAGGATTACTTGATTATTGTCTAGGCCCCCTTTGTGGCAGCTTCTTAACTTTGATCAAATCGCCAAGGGTAGGATTCTTGATTCCAAGACAAAATAAAACACGAGCTAATCGTCCTGTTTGTCTACTTGAAGTCCATGCTTCATTGAGCCTTCAGGTAACACTTACCAAACTACTGAGAGAATGAGATCCGCAACTACGAGCGTGGGTTTGTTAACTACCAGTCCTAGACACAGAGTAGTTCCACTGGCTGTCTATCTCCTGGGCCACGCTGCCTGGCCTCGGTAAAATTCTCTCTCGACCATTCGCCCGCCTTGCAGTTTTCTTTCTCTGTTAGCAGCGATGCCGATGCTACGCTAGAGTGGGTGACGAGTTGTGTGTACCGTCCCTCTCGAGAGTTGCGGGTGCGTGGGGGTTTGACGTGGATGAGTTGGGAACGGATGACCCGGGGTCCGATGAGGAGGACTTTTTCTGTGGTGTTGCTGCGGTGGCCCGCCTGGGGCTTGTTATCGGTCTCGTTGCGGTCGTTGTATAGCGCCAGTTGGATGCCATTCTATGGCGTCTTAACCCTTATTTGACCTTTGTTAATTTGTATCTCGGATACATCGTATTGGTCCCCATCCTTCGTCTAGCGCATCTCACATATATTTTATACATTGCACCTTGACCAAACGCAGAGTATGCGTAACAGCACTGTTTACGCAGCATCCTCCAAAAGAAGTCCCATTCATCCTGACCCGACAAGAACTATGTATACCGTTCCCTTGCATAGGTATGTGCTGTGAAATCTTACGATTTGCGCCAGGGACGCCTGCGACCGAAATTTGCTGCTGAAGAAAACCACGAATTTCGAGCTTCCACAATTGAAGGGATAGTCACCATCTGCCGAATATGTTGGCTTCTATGAGCCCTGTTGGACAGAAACTGCTCAGACGACATGGGAATATCAAAACTAAGCCTTTATTCCTGCAGAAATTGGAAGGTAATTCCTGCTAATACATTCCTTTATTTTCAACCCCGGACTGCGGGCTGGAGAGGGGCGACTCTCCAAGTCGCCAATACCTACTCCGTACACAATCGGCGGGGCTCACTCCTCAGCCCAGATGAGATGAGCAAACACCGTCTCGACTCGATACAATCGCATTCGCAATCGCAATCGCTCCATCCTTCTGAGCTCCCCCTGCAAGCGCTGATTCTTTTCCTTCCTGCGTCCCTCGTGTTAACTGCAGGTGCGATTGGTGGAATTTCAACGCTTCTCCAAACCGGAGAAATTACGACACAGGAACACCAGAGCGAAGATCATCATCACCCCCGGCCGGGGGAAGATCTTCCTTCTCCCCACAGCTTGAGAAGCAATTGCCGTGCTTTCTGTTACCGAGATTGATCAACCCCTCGCCAGCTTCTCAACAAAATCTCCGTCGGAGCTCGCGATGCCTCCTCACAGGCGGAGAAATATTTTGTGACGCGGCGGAAGTTTTCTATGGCGAAGATTTTCTGGGCTTTTTGTTTTTACCCCCTTCTATAGCCAAGTATATAAACAAGCTTTTGACCGCACTTAGCAGGGACATTCTTATCGTGCACGGCCACTTCCAAGAGGTCTCATTGCCAAGAAGCAGGAACGATGAAGCTCCTTCCTCTAATTGCGCTCTGCGCAACCGCCGTGAGCGGCCTTGTCTACGACACCCTCGGTCACCCTCCGCCAGGTGCAAAGGTCTACTCTGCCAACGATGTAGCTGCGCTGAGGGGCATCGGCGCGCACTATCCCGGCCACCGCGACAGACGAACCGTCACAATTCGCGCGTCGCGCAGTGACACTGACGACATCTCTGACGACTTCCTGTGGGGCATTCGACGCGCAAACCACGGTGGCAGGCTTCTTCTTCAGAAAGGGAAGAAGTACGTCATTGGCAAGAGGCTTGATCTGACTTTTTTGGATAACATCGAGGTGCAATTGGATGGAGAGCTCAAGGTATTCATTCTCTCCGCGCATTGTTCCCTCTTCAATTACTCTTCTCGCCAATATACTGACCGGTGAGGACGGGCGGGCGATAGTTTACCGACGATGTCACCTACTGGCAAGCAAACAACTTCTACTACGACTTCCAGAAATCAATCACTTTCTGGCGCTGGGGCGGCCGCGACATCCGCATCTTCGGCAAGGGCACACTCAACGGCAACGGCCAGCGGTGGTACAATGAGTTCGCAGGGCAGGAGATCCTAGACTCTGATAACACATACTACCGGCCCATTCTCTTCCTGACAGAGAACGCAACCCGCGTCTCCGTCGAGGGAATCACGCAGCTGAACTCGCCCTGCTGGACTAACTTCTTCGTGAACAGCAACGATATCTCGTTTGACAATGTCTTTATCAATGCGTTCTCCACCAATGCTTCCGTACGTTCTTTCTCTCTCTATCTCTCTCTTCTTCCGGTGCCAGATCGGCGATGCTAACCAGAGGGAATGTGGTGACAGGCCCTACCCAAAAACACCGATGGCTTCGACTCGCTAAACGTCAACGGCCTCTCCGTCACAAACACCCGCGTCGACATCGGCGACGACTGTTTCTCCCCCAAGCCCAACACGTCCAACATCTTTGTCCAGAACCTCTGGTGCAACAACACCCACGGCGTCTCCATGGGCAGTATCGGGCAGTACCCTGGCGTCCTGGATTTCATTGAAAATGCGTACATTGAGAATGTCACGTTGCTGAACGGCCAAGTACGTGTACCTGCATCCATTCAAACCTTGAGCTTCAGGAAAGGTGGCAAAAAAAAAGAGAGAAGAAAAGAAAAGCCAGTGACTAACCAGATTTTTGCAACGTTTAGAATGGCGCGCGACTTAAGGCATGGGCTGGTGAAGACGTTGGCTACGGCCGGATCAACAACATCACCTACAAGAACATCCATATCGAAAACACCGATAACCCCATCGTGCTCGACCAGTGTTACTTCGATATCCCCACCGACGAGTGCGCAGCTTACCCGTCGCAGGTGAATATCACCAATATCGTCATCGAGAACGTGTACGGAACATCCTCAGGCGCGGAGGGAGACGTCGTTGCTGACCTGGTGTGCTCGCCGAATGCCGTCTGCGAGGGGATCCATCTGGAGAATATTTATATCAAGACGCCGGAGGGCGAGGAAGGTGTTATTGTTTGCGACGGGATTAGCGGTGATATCGGGGTTGATTGTGTCGAGTCTACTTCGACTTAATTTCTATTATGGGGATAAGACGTTTGTTGAATGAGTAGGAAATTAATTATTATGCCCTTGGAAGACTAAGGAGTCGATGTTATTCTGTGTGTACATATGACAATTTGTCTGACGGAAAATCTATGCACGCCGCCAGAACGGCTTCATGACGGACCGGACGTAAACCAAGAGATAAACCATCAGGTAATTGGAAATCACAAATGCCGTGAAGATACCGAAGTAAGGCCAGATTTTCGATGAGTCGAGGCCAATCCCGGAAAGATACTATCGGACATACGAGTCAGCACAAGCCATACCGCTTTGACTGGAGGGCAGGACAAGGAAAGCAAACGCAAAAGCAGGGAAGGAAAAGGAGTCGCAACTTACATCATCCCCAAAGCTATACTGGCAGTACCCGCACTCACCCATCGCCTCAGGATTAGAAAGATACCCGACGCCCTTTTCAGAAAGCCACGGCCCCGCGTATTCGCCACAGGTCATGTTCGGCGGTGCTTGAAAGAGGGTCAACTCGCTCTCGGAGCAGACGACGGGCATCCCGCGGAGGACAGCGGTCAGGACGCCGCCGATCCAGTATGTGAACGGGGTGACGTAGTACATTGTGTACCCCCAGAATGCGGGCATATTTGTGTGGGGTTGCAGGATGCCGTTGAAGAGCTCGCACATGATGATGAAGAAGGGCATGAGAGTTGCGGCGATGAGGGAGTCGGCGCTGTAGAAAGGTGTTAACGTTAGAGTTAGTTATTTCGTTGAAGAAAGGGAGAGGAAGTGAAGTAATGGAGGAGATAAATACCTTAAGGCTGCGATCCACTGGCCCCAGGACGTCGCGAAGAGGAAGAATAGGAAGAACATGAGGAAGCTGTATCCCGCAGCGAAGCCGAGCGGCAGGCCGACGGTGAAATAGTACAGGACGAAGAAGATCACGGCGCTGACGATGGCATAGGGGATTTCGGATACGATCTGTGCGGAGCAAAAGGCGATCCAACCGTAGATACCGCTGGGTCCTTCGCGCGCCTTCCACAGGTCGCGGTTCATGATGAAGCGCATGGAAATGGCGTTGATGAATTCGGGGACGAGCATGAGTACCAGGAAGCAGGAGAAGGCTTTTGACTGTAAATCTGTAGTGCTGTTTCCGATTTGCAGGTAGGTGAGACCGTTAATTAATGCATGGAAGAACGAGGCGTAGATGCGGGAGTATGGGTATTCGGGACTTCTCCAGAATTGTCGCATGGTCCTCTGGGTGAGAAGGAAGATCTGGCGGGCGAGTGGAGGCGTGTTCTGCCGTGAGATAGAAGATTGCGCACCGTTCGCCTTCTTGCATCTGATATTAGCAATTTCCTCTTGGACTTTCTCGGCCTCTTCGGAACGGCTCCATATGCTTGCCCAGTCGCGACAGGTGTCGCTGCTTTTCATCCCACCAACGACAACTTCAATCAGGAAGTCGGCCGCATTGGTGACATTATTGGGCTTTTGGTTATGCCTTGTAAAGTACTCGAAGATGGCGTTTCCAGATTTCCCAACCTCGCCGAAATAATAGGTCTTGCCTCCAGGGCTCAGAGCTAGCACTCGGTCGAACTGTTCGAACTGTTCCTGGTTTGCTTGGTGAATAGTGCACAGAATAGCTAGCCCCTGATCAGCCAGCCGTCGAAGTAGAGCACACGTGTTTGAGGCAGCCTGAGAATCGAGGCCAGACGTTGGCTCATCCAAGAACAAAAGCATCTCAGGTCTAGCGCAGAGCTCGACGCCAATAGTAACGCGCTTCTTCTTCTCAATGTCTAGGGAACCAATAATGGCATCC
Organism: Aspergillus baeticus; assembly: GCA_027569055.1. NCBI lineage: Eukaryota > Fungi > Ascomycota > Eurotiomycetes > Eurotiales > Aspergillaceae > Aspergillus > Aspergillus baeticus. The sequence goes on along the minus strand of JAPDEI010000016.1, from coordinate 494,846 downwards.
TGCAGGTCGACAAGGTCGAGAGTCATCAGAACGGTTTTAGCATAAGCCAGCTTTTCACTGTCGGGCACATCGGGAGCCTGGCGGAGCAATGCTGAAAACTCGAAAGCCTCCCGAACAGTGCTACTCTCGTCGTGAATGTCCATTTGCTGACAGTAGCCAATACGGCGATTGAACGATTCGTCAATAGGCTTCCCGTCGACGTACATTGTGCCGGTTAATTCCCCGGAGCTTTGCCTCTGGGTAAGGGCAGTCAACACTATAGAATAAGGGTTAGAATCGTGCCAACGAAAGAGCGGTCGTCTCACTTACATGTCGATTTACCCGCACCAGAAGCGCCTACCAGAGCGGTCAACGTCCCAGGCTTACAGTAACCACTGACACCATCCAACAACTTGCGGTTCTCCTTGCCGACTTGTACGAAAAGCTCCAGGTTATCCCAGGTGAACGTCGAACTCGTAGCGGTAAGAGCCTGGCCCTGCTGAATCTCGGATGATGCTAGAGAGTTCTCTTCGATTTGCACAGGAGAGCCCTCTTCGTCAAGCGCTTTCGGATTCTTCGTCTGCTTGCGAGACTTCTTGTATTGCACTGGTCCGGCACTGCTAGGCTCCCACTCCATGACCTCGCTTAGCCAACAAGTACCGGCAACGTAGGCAACGGTGAACAGACATAGAATGCCAAAGTTTCGCCAAACGTTACTGAAATAGAACCCGTACTTCGCGGCAAGATAGTCGTCCCCACTGACGATTGTGGTACCCATCTGACTTCCCGTATAGCCGCACGTCTGGTACGTGACGTCTGTGTAGCCAGGACCGGAAGGAACAACGGAACCTTGGGAGCAGGTAAAATTTGTGTTGTGGAATTCCGCTGCCATCATCGCCTCGTAGGTGTATAGGGCTGGTGTCGTATACTGCTGATATGTTAGCATGTTTAACGAAGGACAACGCATTGCACGTACTGCTATCCATCCAACCCAGGGGACATCTGCCATCATTTTATCTACGGAAAGAACGTAACCTCCGAAGACGATTGCGAAGAGTACAATCAAGCCGCAGTAGCGTAGCGCCACTTCGAAATTGGACGATGCGGCTGCAAACAACCGGAACAGGGCAGTCAAACATATCGTGCACATATAAATGAACAAAAAGTCGATGAAGAAGGATCCGGCCTGGCCAAGATTAGCCATCAATCGTAGGATTATGTATTTGGACAACTCACATCTGCCTTCAATCCAGCAAGAAAGTAGACCACGATCAAGTAAAGGAACGTTAGAACAGCCGCAATCACAATGTCTGCAATCACTCGAGCCAGGCATACTGCGCTCGGCCGCACAAAAGCAAACTTCTTCTGACGGCTAAGGATGTCTCGTCCTTGCATCGCGTCCTCCAATTCCGACATTTGAAGCCATGCCAGTAGAATGGATGAGTAGAAAAGCACACCTCCCCGCGAGTACATGCCATCCGTCGCCTGAGGCTGGTCGTAGAACATCGATCCGACAAGAAGCCCATAAACGACACAAGACATCAATTTTATGTAGAGCGGCGCCATATGACCCTTGAACTGCCAGATCTGCCGTTTTGCAGACAGAACCACTTGACGAGGAAGAGAGATTGTGTACGGGGATTTCGCTGAAACAAACCGGGACTTGTCGCTTCGAAAGGCCTGTTTGAATTCTTCCAAGCTGCCGTAATCTGTATCAGCTTGCGACGGAGTGCCACTTTTGCCACCGATACCCTGGTTGTCGTAGATGTCCACTTCACTTTCGATTCTTCTAAACGCGTTGCTTTTCCTGAAGGCTTCTTCTAGCTCAATGGGCCCCTTCGGTGCACGGTGTTCCCAGCCTGGCCGAAATTTCCTTCTCTCTGGAACTGTTATGCTGGTTAAGAAATCCGAAATGGTCTGCATTCTTCCACATTCGTATCCCAGATCTTCGAAATACGCCTTCGCTTCATGTGCTGGACCTTGAAAAAGCATCCTTCCTTCATCCATAAGAAGTACCTTGTCGACTAGGTCATAGATTGCGTCGGAGGCTTGATATAGAGTCATCAAGGTGGCCTTACCGCAAGTGTCTGTCATGATCCGCAAGCTTCGCGCGTAATCAAGAGCGGTTGTCGCGTCTAAGCCTCGAGATGAGTTGTCCCAGCAAGTGACCGATGAGCCTGTGGCCAAGGATTCGATGATCGAAATTCGCTTGCGTTCACCCCCCGATACTCCGCGAATATATTCGTTGCCGACGAGGGTGTCCATAGTGTGAGACATACCAAAGACCCTCCCGTAGATCTCAAGGTACTGGGGTATTTTGTCATGGTACCTCTTCGGTGTTTTGCTCTGAAGCGCAAATTCCAGTGTCTGTCGAACATTCAAGGTCGGAAAGTGCACATCGTCTTCCGGGACGTACACAACTTCGCCGCGATAATGTTTCTTGACTTCATCTAAGCTGAGACCAGAATAATCCATGGAGCCTGTAACACCGAGGAACGAAGAATGATGCCCAGCGACAGTTCTGAGAAAGGTAGAACACCCGGCTCCGGGCCGCCCCAAAACGCTTAAGATGTCAGCTATTTGTAACAGGTTTGTTTGATCGGTGCACTTACAGCATAATCTCACCACTTCTAACAACACCAGTAAAATTCCGAATTAGCTGGCGTCCGCTCTCAGGCTCTGGCTTCGAAATCCAGGGTTTGATGGTCCATTCATAGACATCTTGGAAAGTCAGAGTACGCCACAAAGCTGTTCCTAAAGTCTTGACGTTGGCCTGTTCCCCGCCTGCTCCCCATGTTGAAAGTGATTGGAAGCAAACGCCGAGGTTGGGTTTCTTCCTTCCAGACTGCAGTTCTGCTTCCAAGAACTTGTCGAACGAAGAATGAGGTTCAGAGTAGTCGTATTCCTTGCTACTAGTAAGGGTACGGTGAATCTCAGCAATGGCATCTTCGTCTTCGTGGGTCAAATGAACTTGCGGGGAGGATGGTCTGTCCGTCTGACTTTCGCCTTCTGAAGAAGCGAGAGTAGAAGTGCCTTGTGGGCGATGTTGAAGACGGGCAGGCATCTCGCCTTACTTGTCCAAGTGGACTCTGAAAAAAAGAGGTCAACTGCCGTGTTAAGTCACATAAAGGTGATGACACAACAGTTTAGTGGGGGTTGTTAGCTTATATACCTGTTACTTGAAGTTGACCGCTTCACAGGCAGCTAATATATCCCATCTACTAAACAAAAAAGGAAGCCAAGAAGCACAGAGTCGAACCCGGGCCCGGAGTGACCCAATCTGACGGTCCTTATCGATAATAAATCGCCTGCATGATGTCTTATTAACACTAACAGTGCGGTGGAGACGCCACTTGGGCCAGAATTTGCTTAGAGGCCCATGCTGAGCGCTGCAAAGCAAGAAGGTTTCTGATTGGCTCCCAGGAGCAAACCGTGACAAAATCAACAAGGCACGGTTGGCGTATCACTTTCTATCTGTGGCAGGTCGCCTGAGAAGATTTTGGAGCTTGGATCCCTAGCGTTCCAGAGCAAACAGCGGAGACGTGAGTGAAGAAAGAACATGATGCAGCCTGGCTAGCGAGCGAAATATGAGAATTCTGATTGGCGCTGAGATGCAGGTGGCCACTCAGAAACCACACTTGCTCCACTCCAGCCTGGGGGTTTTCCTGCAGATGCCTTCGGGTGCGGATCTTTTTGTATTTTCTTGAGAGGAGGGCTGCTTGAATCCGAGCCAGAAGTATGATATGTTGATAGAGGGCTCTTTGAAACAACGGCTATCAATCAGCCTTTACTGCGTTATCAATGGTTCAGGATAAGATAAAATCTCCGGGGTGCAGAAGAGACATAGAGGGGCTAAGAGCGCATCATCGGGGAACGTGCATAAGGACAGACAAATTTCTTTTTTTCTTGATTTACGCGATTGGCGCTCTGGGCGCGCCAAACCCAGATAAGTTAAAGAATCGCCGAAGGTTCTCTGGATTTCTTGGAGTCGATCGAAAGGGCAGTTGAGCGAAGGGCTGCGCCACTGTGGAGGAGGTTCCGGGTTTCGGGAAATCGGCCAAGGACGCGGCGGGCCACTTACGAGCCCACAATTATTTTTCTCGCTCTCCGCGGCCACCGCCGATACTCCCGTCAGTGGCGCGATCAACCTCATCAGCCAAGTATGAGAAGAAATCGTGTTTGTTTAACATTGAAGAAAGGATACCATTATTTTTCATGGTATACAATCTTCATTTACCTGCGAACCCTATGTGTACTACATAATTGGCGTCTTCGCGACAATGAATGGCTACTCAGCTGGCAAATTGCTCGTGCCATCAGGTATATATAACACATTGTAACAGTCTTTGCTATCAGTTCAAATGTTTGTCATTCTAATCTACCCAAGTTGAAATTTCTCCCAAAACCAGTCTTTGTCATCTTTGCTAGTTGAAAGCTATTTTATCTTATCACATGTGAAATGCGCTCATACCAAATCACAGTCGTCATCAGCGTCAAACACCTCGAGTCGCTCGTACAGCCTTTGTTGTGGTTTCCTCAAGCTAGCCAACTCTTGCTCGTGGTCTGTCAGGGGTATCCAGTCTCCCATATCCTCATCGCTCAAATGGACTCCGATACCGGGAGACCGCATTTTCCCGTAACGTGGTCCAAGAATCAGAATCGCATTCCCATTTTCTGTTTTGGCCGGCAGGAACTGGAGTGTCCGGTGGCGGGCAGAGCGCGGAAGGAACATGCTGCGTTGGTTTGTGAGGATTGATTTCTCTTGCTGTGCAGAGCCATGGGCAACTTGCTCCAAGTCAACGCGGTAGATTCGGAGACGCGAGCTACTGATGGTCTTGTAAAGATGACTTGGCTCCAATTTCAGCGTGAAGGGGAGCTGTTGGACCAATTTTCGCACGCCACAGGTGATATTCACACTCGCTGACCCCAAGAGTTTGGGCCTCGTTGCTGCAGACCCTTGATCCAATACCACCTTCAGAATGAAGACATGAAGCTGTAAGCCCGGATTTCGCTTTTCACCCACCTTTCGAGACGCGGCGTCAGCCTTTGCAATCCGCAACAGATTCTCGCATGGGGAAAATGACATGTTGATGCAAATAGTCCTACCTGCATTTAGAGGCTTATTAGCAAGCTTCACCCACGTGTCTCTAAGCTAGCTAGAAAGTACATACCTCTTTTCTCGCCTGTGCTAGTGATTCCTTCTTCTCGACATTCGTCGTGCTGGATATCAATGAAGATAATGGAGAAGCCGCTTACAGCCCAGACAACCAACTGGCTTGTTGGATGGATGATAGGAGGTGAGTCATAAAGAAAGGCATTGTATTGTTTTGATATCCCAAAAACTCGCTTTATGGGCTGCTGCCCATCGGGATGTCAAAGTCGAAGAGGGTATATTTACTTCTCAGCTGAGATAGAAACCCCGTTTTTGGGCTCCCTCTAGGCTTCTAGAAGCAGCGGGTGAGATCCCCGTCGAATTCTCCAGAAAGACTACGCTGCAGCGACGCACCCCAATCGGACGTAAACTCAGCATGGCGCCGCGAGACATCACTCTTGTGCAGCCAATTTGGAAGAGAGTGAATTGTCAGACGGATGGAATCTGTGAAGGGATCATACGACTGCGCGAAATGACCGATGACGAATAGACTTTGTACCTGCATACAGGTGATAAACTAGGCGGAATGTAGAAGTATAGAAACCTCCCGTGAGATGGCCCCACTAGGCGATTCAGCTTGGCGATCTTGCCCTTGCTGACGATAGGGAGTATCGAAATGACGATGCCAGTGTTTTGCTGCGTATAGTAGAAGGCCGTGTGACTTGGTGTTGTTCCCAGCTGTGGTGATAATATAGTTGGAGGTCGTTTCCCGTAGAAGAGACACTGAATATCGCGGCTGCATCCGACTATTCACCCGGATTCACCCATGAGGCTCTTTCTGGGAGCCGTGCAGGGGTTCTACCACCTAGGGGAAAGTGCCCATATTTGCCTTGTCCTCCGTTGCAGAAGTTGCCCAAAGGCCATTGTACGTGATTGGCTCTGGAGAGCTCGGAGCAGATTCTATCAGCGTGGAGGAAAACTTCGAGGCCATACTGCAACGCTCAGAAACCTGGAATGCCGTCTTGCTGCTAGACGAGGCCGATGTTTTCTTGGTCGAACGAGACAACATGAACCTCGAGCGCAACGTCATCACGTCCATTTTTCTACGGCAGCTGGAATATTACCAAGGTACTTTGCTCCTCACCACCAACCGCCTCGAGAGCCTGGACCCCGCTTTTGAGAGTAGAATCCATTTCTACTTCGAATACGATGATCTTGATACCCACGCCAGACGACAAATCTGGGGAGGCTTCTTGTCTAGATCGGCATTGCAAGGGTTGCCAGTCGGACTCCCCCTCCGAGGACGGGGAGGAGTCGCGGGGGTTCCTTTGGATGGGCATCAAATCAAAAACATAGTTAGCCTGTGTCATTCATATGCTTCATCCCACGGCCAGACAATCACCATGAGCGTGATTCAGGAGGCGGTGGGGTTTGGATGGAGGGCAAGAAAATCGGGATGAGACAACTCCTCCGGTGTTCCATACCTGACTGTGTCTACTTTCTCAGAAGCGCATCGAAGAGCGGCTGGCCATAATATCGGAACATATACATGGAGAGGAGACTGGAACATCTAGGACACTGTCCATGGCCAATCCCGTCCTCGAACGAGAAACGGTCTCTGTGGACATTCAATTCCATTAGCTATCTTCTGACCTAAAGTTGAACTTACCATAGGGTCAAGTAGTATTATGTGGATTTAACCAGACAAACTCCATCTCCTCATTAGTCATTGATCCCCCCTTTCCGTTCAACATCAGAGTGATTTAAAAGCGCCTGCAGCCACAGACCATTCAGAGGATTAGCTGTAGCAAGACTGGACAAGAAGCATAGCTAACAAATATAAGTAAGAAGTTGGAAGTGGAGGCCAGATGACCAGCAGTCAGCTGATCTGCCTTTGCTGCAGAACTTATACATATATACGATAGCCGGGCAATACTAACGTAGAAGCTTGTAGTGGAGGCATGATACAGCCAATAGCTGAACCATGATTATATATATATATATATAGATGGGGTATAGTGCTAACCAGGAAACGCTAGATCGCTCCTAGAACATAAATTATGGTACAGATGTTGATAGTGAGATGGTCGTGGTCTCTTGGCTCCGAAACGTCATTCTGGCTCATAACAGGGACATTGTCGATGCATCAAATCCCGACATCGAGATAGCGAATAGTCTCTCATACACGGTGCCAGTATAGGGTGTGGAAAGCCTGCTTAGAAAGATAGAAAGTTGGGATCCCAGAGCTCTGGCATCCTGTAATAAGACGCATCGAAAATATTATTGAAATCAAGAGGCTGAGCAATCGTTAGCAGCATTCCAAGCGCTGAGACGAAATTGCTTACTGAAACATCATTTGGATTTGCAGACAGAAAAGACATGGGGTCGAATGAGAAACCTGATGACGTAGAGTCGAAGTCTGGGGTGTGCGTAGAGGACTGGTAAAGTTTAGTATGTGAGTTTTGAATGGTAGAACAACGACGTACTTGTCCGAGATCAGAAAGCTCGCTTTCGGTTTGTGCTTGTAACTCGTCATAAGGTGTGCCTTTCATAATGTGCTGGCACACCCTGACCGCTCGCAACGCAGCTTGCTCAATTCTTTTCAGGGGGTCTTCCCCGTTGAATCTCGCTTTAACAGCAGCCACAGACATGTTTACGAAGACAAAAGCTTTGCATCCGCTGCCTTTTGGCGATATCCTGCTGCGGAAAGTCTCCTCTGTTCGTTCGAGGACCCTGAACAAGCAATCTTGTTGCGATCGGACCAAGTCATTCAGACCACTCGGTGCAGAAGGCGCCGAATTAGAGCCTGATTCAGTAATCTGCAGCGATAATTCTAAGCAGAGTGTGATTGCAGCATGCGAACACTCGTCACGAAACATGCCACCACCGAGGTGTCCAAGGGAAGGATTTCTGGCTGTCTGAAAGCTAGGGAACGGTATTTCAAACAGGGCGAGTAGTTCCAAAGCGTTCTCCAAACAAACTTTGCGAGAGTAGGAGTATTTAGGTGACAGAGAAACACTTAAGGAGAAGGGGCGGTGTAAGGCGAGGAGAGATCGTTGCATCAAGAAGAGCAAGAATGACCTCGCGAATGACGGAGTGCCAGGATTGGAGGCCGGCGTCGGAAAAGGGACTAGAGCCTCATTCAAGTAGCGTACGAGGTCTTCACCAAGGCGCAAGGCTTCATCATATGGCAAGTTGAACTTTAAGCTATTAGTGGCTTTTGCGATACGTACTCGTAGCGGGAAAGAACGAGCAAGCATGGTTTGAAAGCTCGTCTGGGTGAGAATGATGCTGTCCTTGTTCACCGGACTGCTGGGCATATCCTCAGTGAGGTCTGTGTCATCACAGTTGGACGGCAGATCACAGTCATACTGGTCTGGGTCAATGGTTGGCGCCACTCCTATGTCGACAGATGCTTGCAAGTCCAACTCCAGGATAGTTGCCCAAAGCCGGCGACGCATCTCCGCCCAGAACGGTGTCATTTTAGAGAACCGTAGAGGATCCCGATGCAATCCCATGATCATTGCTGAGTGAACGAGAGAACCCGAGGTGACCCATACAACATCTCCATCAATAGCGAGCGCCTGGCGCGCTAGGATAAGGAGGCAGTGGACTTGAAGGGTATCAAATTTGGCCGTAGCGCTCACGAGCAGAGATGCAATCCATGATTGGACACCGAGGATCCATCCGATTGCGACATCGTGTAGAGTATCTTTTCCATTGACTGTTGCTGCAGGACCGGTGAAGCAGCTTGCTGCCGCCATCAACGACAGCAATTTTGCGATGAAGAACATGTCAGCAGCCTCGGGATTTACCCAATATGCCTCGTATTCTTTTAGGAAACTGGGAATGTGTAGAATCCTGTATGTTGTCTCAAAGGTCGAGATATATAGATTGAGCAGTTCATTAGCAATGATCCGAGGTGGAACCATCTCCTTGATGGTTCCAGGTCTTTTTTGATCCACGAGCTCCTGCTCCTTTAATTCTTTAGCCTTCACTTCACATCGGAACTGTCTCAAATTGCGAAATTCCGAGCCTTCCGCCTTGAGATCCTTTTTGCGGCCTTGCAGGAAAGCAACTACATCATTGAGCTATAATTGTTAGTGTGAACCCCCGTGGAAGTCTACGTCGAGCTTGACTTACAAATCTGAAAGACAATTCCCAAGTTGATCTCCCTCGAAACCGTGTCCGGCCGTTCTTACCACGGAAGCTCGCTATATCGGGCAAACTGCTGACTTTATTTGAGATAGGATCTAACATTCGAACCTCGGAAGCAGACTCGTAGCCCGAGCTTTCCGGAGTATGAATAGGGTCATTTCTCGCGAGCGCACGCTCGAGCGTTTGCACGCGATGGCGCAGTTCTTGGAGCTCATCTGGCCGTCCTCGAGGTTTTGTGATGCGGTTTTTTGAGTCAAACACGTACATTCCGGTCCCTACAAGGCTAGCGGCAGAACTTGGGGCATCTCTGTGGTCGGAGGGCGAGCCCGCCGACTGTGATGTGGGTATTTCGCTCTTTTGCGATGATTTCGGGGCCGAGTACACGCATAGATCCGGAGTCTTGGACTTGACGCACTGTCCACATGGAAGCGATCGGTCGCATTTGAGCTTTCGGCGCCTGCACACCGTGCAAGATAGTGCTGGTCTTCTTCGACGGGTAATTAACGACTGAGAGGGGTCTTCCTCCATTTTGCACCGACGTCTCAATATTTTCGAGGTTGGTGATGCGGTCGGTCGAGCGAGGTCGCGGGAAGATCAATTGCGCTCGACAACGGTGAGAAATCAGTTTCAGACAAAAAAAAGTCAGACACTTTAGCTGGGCGTCATGACAAACATTAAGTTTATCAATCTGCGACTTTCGCACCGCGTCAGCGCGATTTTGGGGCGGTTTTGACGGAGATACGCAAAGGGCCTGGTGGTTGCCTGTGGTTGTCCGAGAAATCCGAGTCGGAGTTACTGTATTGGGATTCGGGCTCGGCGATAACAGCCATGAGCCATAAATCGCGGTGCAATAAGTGGCCGTCCTCCGCCGCAGCAGCCGCACGTCGGTTTGGTCCAGAAAATGCTGGCGCTGTTGGCGACCCTGGGATTCGATGACAAGAATGATTCATACCCCACGTGGTTTCGATTTATTGACCCCTCTTGAAATAAATGATATCATCGTGAAGCCATTCATAATGGATGGATTCGATGAATAAATAGAACAGACGCGTCTCGGGCCGCGGAGGGCCTGATGTCTGACAAGCAACAGAGCTCTGCCGTTCTCACATGGACCAATTCAGCTAACTTGAAATTAAATAGGGAAAAAGTTCGTCGTCGCCATGAACTTTCTTCTCTCAATTTTCCTATCCTTCCATTTCGTACCAGGGATAGAATGACCACCATCCTCCTCGTCGGCGCATTCCTCTTCGCCGACGAGAAAGTCCCGCTATCCTCGTTTTTGAAAAGAACAATTTACGTGTCAGCAATAATATCTAGTGTTATAGGGTCAGCGCTCTTTCCACCGACGACGCTGATAATTCTCAACTATGCGAATGCGTTTCTGTCGGTCGCGTTTGCGCTCCGCGCCCATGAGCTACTTCTTGCCGGAAAACCAACTCGACTAAGACGGTTAGTGAAGGTGGATGATGGCTCCTCAACTCGAGAATACGTCTGGAGATGCCTTCCACCAGCATTAACGCTCGGACGGCTCCTCTCCGTCTTTGATCTCCTCATCAATCCTCGCGGTATAGGGTGGGCGCATGGCTCGAAGAGATATCTTCCTCAGTTAGTGAGAACGAATGCGAACTCACGGAATGGGCGCCATGCAAAAGCAGAAATACATCAGGAAAACGAAAGATTCACCCTTAAAGAGACGACGCAAAGCCGTCTGTCGTTCCTCGCTGAAGAGATATTGAAACTCTTCATCGCCTACCTGGTCTACGATGCATACAGCGTCGTCTTCGGACTCAACTATACCGCTCTCTGCACAAATTTCCACTCCTTTCTCAATGGACCACAGCTACTGCAATTCGAGCTTCGGTACTTAGGCCGCCAGCTCCGTCCATCCCCAGAGATAAGTGCCAGACTCGTCCGGCGCTTTCTCCTTCCACCAGCCTGCTGGGCAGCGTGCTATGCATTCGTTGACGGCATCCGTGCAGCGGTTGCCCTACTCGATGTGGGTGCCCTGTACCTCATAGCGCCGAAGCGAGCATCGGACCCATGGATGTATCCACCAGTTTTTGGGCCGTGGCGATATATGTTTTGGCCTAGGTTGAAAGGTATGGTCCCTTTATTCTCAACACCTCATCCTCGAGAGGAAAGTTTATTGACGTAGGGGCAGATATCTGGGGCAAACTATGGCATGATCTTTGCCGGCGCACTCTGATCAGCAGTTCTTCCGCGCTCATCCCGCGCCAGACTCCTATGGCGCTTGGCAGATTCCTTGTAGGATTCCTCTCCTTTGTTATATCGGGAGTGGTGCATGCCGCTGGAACGTACGCCGTATCCAAAGATCCCCAAGCAGTACTCATGATGATGGTCTTCTTCATCTTGCTACCGCTTTTCATCGCGCTACAAGAAGCAGTCTCGGTTCAGGTCCTGGAGCGGCTTCTGCCCGATTGGTATATTACCAGGACTTTGATATGGGCTGTCGATGTCACGTATCTCATCTGGTGGGGATACCATACCGCACCGTGGTTTTTCAGCTACAGTATGATTCCAGAGTCGTTGGCGTCTGCTCCTGTGCCAGAGCGGTGGAGCTTTTGGCAACGTTCATAAACTCAGATATACAAGCAACCTGGGACGCATCATAAAACAGGTCTCATATAGCTATATACGTCGATCATAAATCATATACATGACACGGCTGATAGATAACCGCATATTGCAAGCCTACCATCCCTCAACTCGTCGCATCTTCAGATGCATACCCTCGACTGGCTTTGTCGTCACAGCACCCGCGATATGGATCTCCTGATTCGGGTCTTGCATCTCAAACGCAAACTTCCCAACGACACCTGCAACCGCGCAGCGCAACTCCGCTCGCGCGAAATCCTTTCCAATGCAAGACCGCTGCCCGTGTAAAAACGTAATTTGGGCAAAGTTTGTCGACGCACCGCCGGTATGATTCACTGACTGTTCACCTGTTTTCGGATCCGTGTCGATCCAGCGCTCAGGACGGAACTCGTTCCCATCAACCCAGAACTCGGGCGAGCGGTTGATTGCGTAGGGGGCGAGGATAATCTTTGTTCCCTCGGGAATGTGCTTACCGGCGAGGGTGGAGTCGCGAACAGCTTCACGGATTGTGGTAGGGACAGTAGGATATAACCGGAGCACTTCCTGGCAAACGCCATTGAGTAGAGGCAGTGATTCGAGGTCAGAGCTTATGACAGGGTGTTTAGCTGAAGGGATTGCAGCGCGAATTTCAGCGCGGAGGCGCTCCTGAACATCTGGGTGGAGGGTTAAGAGGTAACACGTCCAGGTTAGAGCGCTGGCAGTTGTTTCATGCTGTTTTGGTCAGCACGCGGCTCTGATAAAGGATAAATGCGAGTACATACGCCAGCAGCAAGGAATGTTAGCATCTGATCGACAAGCTCGTCATCTGTAAAATCTCCACCCAACATCATCGAGCCGAGAATGTCTGCCTCGAGCTCTGTTGCGGTGGCCTTAGTGGCGGTCATGACAATTCTCTTCTCATGGACGATTTCTTTGCAGACGCCGCGCAGGTAGCCAACTTCATCCTCGATGACCTTGTTCAGCCTCCAGGGAAGGCGCTTGGCGAACCACTGGGGAAGAATGAAATTGACGGCGAGGAAAAGCATCTTCTCCTTGGTTGGCTCCAGAATGGCCATGAAGCTATCGGCGACCTTGTTCTCATTGTTTTGGATCGTTCGAAAGTCCCGACCCATTGCCGCAGGCCCGATAATGTCCAGGGTCAAACGACTACTAAATTAGCTTCTGATCGAAGTCTCGAGAGGGAAGATGTACCTCGCCCAGAGGCTCATTTCCACCTTGCCCCAACCGCTCTCTGTGCCGGTGCCTTCCATCGGATGTAGGCGTATTTCCTCATCAAGAGCCTCCAACAGCTGGCCGGTCTTATCCCACATGAGTGTGTACAAGGCACGGATGTTCTTCATGTGGAACGAGGGCGTCAAAGCACGGCGCTGCTTTTTGTGAACTGCGCCTTCAGTTAGGATCAGACCAAATCCGATAATCCGGGCCAGGAACTCGCGGGCCCGCCAAGGTTTCTCGAAATCATAAGTGTTGGTGCTCATGATGTCCAGCAGAGCCTGGTGGTTCGTCACCAGGAGCTGGGGCTGATTTAGGAGGTCCCTAGAATAAATAAGGCCATCGTTAGGGACGGTCTTGATCCATTCTAGGGACTGACGGCCGCGGGGATTGTCGAAGATAAACCGGACTGTATGGAAGTGGCCCTGATCTTGTTAGCACATTGCCCTTACTCGTGTTCAAGTGGAGCATACCGGAGCTCTGGGCAAGTGACGCAGTGGATCTAAGAAGAAGGGCCATATAAAAAGCTTATAGATCACAAAAAGGAATAGGTTGACGGTAGATGAGCCCAACGCAGCGGTCCAAAATGGAACATCAAGAAAGACCGTGCGCCGGAGGAGGACAGCCTCCACAATACTGAGTGCAAGAAGGGGAATCATCTGGGCATCACTCAACCACTCGTGGATCTGGATGCGTCTGTGGATGTCGAGGCAACCTCGGTAGATATATGAAAGGTTCTCAGGCTGCAGAATAACGACAGGATGATGCAAGCTATGATGGAGGAACTTGAATAGGCAGTCGTCAGCTTTCATTCAGCTCTACATGTGAAGACTTAGCGCCGATCATCCCTAATGAGGTCACGTGCCTCGCGATGGTTTCCGCATCGGGAAGTCGCTTCCTTCCCCAGTTTTTGAGATTTGGGATCAAACCTCAAATCTCTCCTCCAGGACCCTGCCTCCATATGTTCGGCCTCATGTGCGTGCCTCGGTTTCTTCGCCCGCAGGCGAGACTGGATCTTGATATATAATGAAGATCATGCTATTTGGTTTCTCCTAGTCACTTTCCCGTCTGCCTTCGCTTCTCATTATGTCGTTCTCTCTCGATCACCTTTCGCTAGTCTTTGGACAATGGCTGCAGCCTATCATCCAGCGGCTTCCGCCGCAAGTCCAGGATGTGTTGGGCCATCCACTCGCTCCGAAAGCTATCCTTGTGCTATTAGCGCTAGCCCTCTTGCGCCAAACGAACCGGTTCTTGACTAACCGGTCATTGAACAACGGGGTGCCCCTTGAGAAATGGGATGCCGACCGCGAATTGGTACTACTTACCGGCGGATGCAGCGGTATCGGCAAGCAGATGGTGATTGATCTGGCCAAGACCGGCGTTCGCGTGGTGATTCTTGATATTCAGGAACCGACATTTTCTCTCCGTACGTGCGGTTCGGAGCTGGAACTAGAATGTTTACTAAATGATTGATCAGCGGCGCGAGCTACGTTCTACAAGGCCGACATCACCTCATCGGCCAGCATCGCCGAAGTCGCGGAGAAGATCCGGGCTAAGCTTGGCGACCCGACGGTTCTCATTAACAACGCAGGTGTTGGCCATGACGGCACAATGCTGCAGAAGCCAGAGTCCAAGATTCGGCAGACGTTTGAAGTCAACACAGTTTCTCATTTCCTCATGGTTCGCGAATTCATGCCGAGCATGATTGAGAAGAACCACGGCCATATTATCACCATCGCTAGTATGGCCAGCTTTATCGGTCTCGGAGACATGATCGAGTACAGCTGCACCAAGGCGAGCGCGCTTGCTTTCCACGAGGGTCTACGCCAGGAATTGCGTTTATGGTACAAGGCGCCTAGAGTTCGTACTTCGTATGTACCCCACATTCGGCCTTTAGCATTGGCACACGAAACTAACTTTTGGTAGAATCATACATCCTCTTTGGGTCCGCACACCGATGATTAAGGTCCTGACCGACGCCGGGTCGGCATTCAAGCAGCCAATCTTAACTCCGGAAATGGTTTCTGCAGCGGTAGTCAAGCAGGTTATCAAACAGAGTAGCGGACAGATTATCCTTCCGTCGTACTACACCCCACTTAGCATGCTGCGCGCACTGCCGAATTGGTTCCAGGAGTTTGTGCGTGGAGTTGGTTCCAAAGACTTTATTAAACTCCACGAGTGGCAGGCGAAGCAACTCAAGGAGCAGTAAATGAGACGTTACGATGAGAAATATATACACTGTTTGAATAATATTCGGGACTTTATGATGTACAATTTGAGTTTGAAGTATGCTGTGTAACCCTCAATTATTCCGAGAGATATGCCAGGAGTATATTTGTGTAACAACCGGCTATCCTCATCTGATCTCAGATCTAAGGCCCCCAACCGAAGTAGAAATAAGCGTCTTAGTCAAATGTACTTAGTGCTTAGTGCTGATATTCATGCTTCATCATTATCATTACAACATCATACGACAGAAGGCTTTCCATAAGTAAATCTAGGCATTCTCGTCCATATTCTTCATAGCTATAAAACATAATTCTTCCGCTCGTCTTGTTCGACGGGGCGTGGATTACATCTTCTCCAGCAACTCCCGAATAAACGCCTTTGCCTTTGCTCCTTGCTGCGTCTCCCGCTTATCCCCGAGATAAAGGTTATACACAGGCGCAACGTGTCCCTCGCCTTTGCCAATGCAAAATTCAACCTCGCCCTTGAACCCCTGGCGCAGCTTCTCCACGAGATCCTCGATGATAGGAAGTAAGATCTCGCGTTCACCACCACAGACCAAAATTCTACGAATAGGGAAATTAGCAAACCAATCGATCGGTGCATTCGAAAGATCCGTGTAGAAATCATTTGGTGCTGCCCCAATGTACCCGGATCCCCAGATCTCCCCGACAACGGGGGTAATCAGGTCACCGCGGGGGTCGACGACGCGCCCGCTCATATCGGGCTGGAGCAGCGTCCAGGGGGCAATCATGACTGCGCCCGCCAGACGGTCATCCGGGCTGAGTTTGATGGGATCGATTTCCGGGTGTGGATGTGCGAGGTGTGAGAGGACGCCGCCGACTAGATTTCCGCCCGCGGAGTCGCCACCGAGCATTACGTTGCTTGCTGAGTGGCGTTTCTCGACGAGAATGTAGCGCAGCGCTTCCACTGCTTGACGCAGCTGTGTTGGGTAGGTGGCTACGGGAGCGAGGGTGTATGTTAATGCGAAGATGGCGAGCGGGTGGCCATGGCGTTCGGCGTCTGCGACTAGTTGGGCCCAGAACTTGAAGTATGCGATGTTTGCGGGGAGCGCGAAGCCACCACCTGCATTTGTTAAAATCATCGGAAATCTTTTCATGAACAATGTCGGACAAACATACCATGATACCAGACGAGGACGTTCTTTGAGTTTGGGTCTCCGATCCAGTGGCCCATCGCGCCATGGTTAAGTTTCAGAGTCAGGGGTTTCTGTCGCACAGAGCGAATCCAAGCATTGTAGACCAAATTCGTGGTTGGCAACACATATCTTCAAATTTTTAGAAAATTAGTAACACAGATCAATCCTCCGAGCACATACTGCATCTGAACCACCGAAAAACGCGCGGTGCTTTTCCTGAACACAGAGTACCCGATATGGAGCAGCCAGTGGGTGGGATACTGAGGGGCGCGCCAGGCAACTGTCAAAACGGCCCACACAAACGTGAGCGCGACTGATAACACAGCCGGAATATAGTCGAGTTTCTGCGCGATGGTGAGCATGATGTCGTATGGTCAAGTGGCCTGATCTGATGAGCGTTGTTTCCTAATTTTGCTCGATATATGTATCGCGACTCGGGTTCGTGGAGGCACAAGTTGCATGCTACTCCGAGGAAAGAGACATCACTGCATGTGAGCCGCAAGCAAGTCGCAATCGTTACTGTTTGTAGTTGGTAGTCAGATAGCGATCGATAGCGAACCGAGAGTTTCCGAACAGAATCTGGGGTTGATCCAAAAGTCAAGACCCGAGGTTCCGTCCGCGCCTCTTTGTCTGCCAGCGCTCGCGACTATTTCCGTTTCCGGGCAAGCCTCGGCACCCCGTGGCAGATACTTCAACAGATCAACCCTCTCGACTTTAAAGCTTCATTGTCCGCTTCGTATATACCTTTTCTTTTTCCTTTTGCATTAACGGCGTCTGTCAAAGCCTGCGATAGAAATCTGTTACTTTTCTTTTTCTTCTTACAGCACCGCAGTCCAACATGACGGACTATGACGTTGTCATCGTTGGCGCTGGTATATCAGGCATCAACAGCGCATACAGAATCCAAACCCAGTTACCACACCTGCGCTACACAGTCCTAGAAGCTAGAGACAACCTTGGAGGCACCTGGGATTTGTTCAAATACCCAGGAATCCGCAGCGATAGTGATTTATACACCTTTGGATTCTCCTGGAAGCCATGGGACAGAGACGTTGCCATCGCAGAGGGAGGCGCCATAGTCGATTACCTCAAAAGCACAACTGAGCAGTTTGGCATCGCAGACCGAATCCAGTACAAGCAGCGCCTGCGTGGGGCGGATTGGTCATCATCCGACAACACTTGGTCTCTCTCTGTAGAGAACACGGGCGATGAGCAGATGAGAGTTATTTCCTCACGCTTTATTGTCTTCGGCACCGGCTACTACGACTATCACACGCCTCTCAAGGCTGATATTCCTGGCCTAGACACGTTCAGCGGCCAGGTCATTCACCCACAGTTCTGGCCTGAAAACCTGGACTATTCAGATAAGCGCATTGTCATTGTTGGAAGCGGTGCCACAGCCATCACTCTACTTCCAAACCTGGTGGAGAAGGCCGAGCACGTCACCATGCTTCAGCGTAGTCCGACATACATCCTTCCATTACCCAACCGCAAACCTCTGCTCAGCTACATCTTACCCTCGTTCATAGCGCGACCTTTGATTCGCATAAGCTGGATGCTCTCATCTCGGTTCTTCTTCCTCTTCTGCCAGGCCTTCCCATTCATTGCCCGCATTATCCTCCGTCTCGCTGCAACGCGCCGGTTACCTAAGAGTGTTCCCTGGGATCCCCATTTCCGCCCGAACTACAACCCCTGGGACCAGCGGCTCTGCGTTTCTCCGGACGGTGACTTCTACAAGAGTTTCCACACCGGCAAAGCATCGGTCAAAACAGACACGATTGCCAAAGTCACGCCGAAGGGGATTGAGCTCAATTCTGGCGAGTTCCTTGGCGCAGACATGATTGTTCCCGCCACGGGTCTCCGCCTCAGAATTGGAGGCGGAGCCTCCGTCACTGTGGATGGAATTCCTGTGAACGTCAGCGAAAAGTACATTTGGCACGGTATGATGCTCCAGGATATCCCAAACGCCACGTTCATCATCGGCTACACAAACGCCTCGTGGACACTCGGTGCAGACGCTACCGCTCTTGCTCTCTGCCGACTCCTCAAGAGTCTCGAGAAGCGCGGATACGCCGCCGCCGTGCCCCGTCTTACACCTGCGTTGGCAGCACACATCCAGCCGCGCCGTATCCTCAACCTCTCTTCTACATATGTCACCAAGGCAGAGAAAGATCTCCCAAAGGCAGCGGACCGTGGCCCATGGGTGCCGAGGGATAACTACCTCAGTGACCTATGGTTTGCGAAATATGGCAACTTAGATGAGGGGATGGAGTTCCTGGGCGAGAAGAAGACGCAATGATTTTATGCCTTACTTTTCGTGTATAACTTTTTTTTTCCACCTTGCTTATGCTTGCAAATGATACCGTTGATTAAATATGACCAATGCATTTATGAATTTTGATACTATACTTGGCGCACGGGAGTGGCTCGGTCCTTATATAAACAGTGAAACTAGCAGCCGATGTAGAAGTAGACGTACGGATTGGGAAGAGCCACGCATCGTTGGATCAAGGACGGGAATCTGGTCTCGCGATGCTCGAGCTTCCCAAATTACCTATGGATGCCTCTGAGGTTATAGTTTCCTTTAGGCGCTACTTGTCCGGCAACACGAGGATATCAAGCAGCTCGACATATTACAAATTCGTACGTAACCCAAGGTTACCATAGGAAGAAATACGTATGATAATGAATTAATTAGATGACGAGGCATCTACCCTCACTTTCGCATTCCACCCAGACAGCTGCATGATATGCGAGGAGATAAGTGTATTGCTAGTATACATTTAGACCGATATAGACTGTAGCCAACCCCTCCCGGACAACTTCATCGAAAGCTATTCCTACCGTCCAAGCTATTTCTCTAAGGCTAGATAGATCGATTCTAGCAACAATACTTTCCACTTCCTTGGCACTGTCTGCGCTGAGGAGAGACAACAAGACCTCAGATGGATCGACTTTAGCAACAACACCTTCCACTTCCTTGACACTGTCGGCCTCAAAGAGAGACGACAAGACCTCAGATGGATCGATTCTAGCAACCCGCTTTCTGGAGCTCACAGTATATGAGCCAGAGACGTTTTACCAAATGTAGTTGTTTAGATGGACCTCCAGCCCGGTGCGCAAGGCCTTAACAGACCTTGATGCAAGGCGTATCAATCTGAAGGGTATTATTCGGTTCATGTGGTCGAGTCCGGCGAAGGGGAACAAACACAAACAGACACTCTAGTACAGAAAGAAGATGCCAGGGCGGGACCAGATGTCCTGTTGAACTAGTCCGTTGATCATACTTCAACTACAGGATGTAGCGTGCCATTCCTTCATCGTAAGAAGGTCAAGCCGGGGAAATTTACGAGGCCGCTGATGAGGAATAATGTACGAGGCCGAGCCTGTAGATGAGAATGGAAACTTGTTAGTGAGTCCTACCAGGGTTGAGAGAAGGAGGAGTAAAAGACTTACTACCACGAATAGTAAGCGTCGGCATGCCCATTGTAACCCATCATGCCCGTGGGTTGTTGGGCATTGTTGGACCAGGGATGCTGATAGAAGGTGCGTTGCAAGCTGATTAGGCTCAAAGACGGAACATATTTCCATCAATAACACTACTTTGGCGTGTCAGATTTGGGGGCCTCGAAGGTCCGGTCAGGTTAAGTTTAGAGGGTGGTGTTGCCTGGGAGGAAGCTTGGAGACTTACCAGAAGCGTGTTCTTGGAGATATCCACACCCACGTTGAAGGGATAGGAGGCTGTCTTCCCATCCCAGATATCAGATGGAACGAGAGAAAGAGATAAGAGGAAGAGGAAGAAACCGAATAAAGAGGAAATGTTGATGGGAAGGAAGAGAAGTAACAGCGAGAAGTCAGCTGTTTATAATCTTAGGGATTGTGCACGGTCCACCAACTACAACGCATCAAAATGAGAAGAAAAAGTTAGTTTTAGGACAAGGTACACAGAATGACGTAGGTAAAAAGAAGGCAGGCACCGCTGTGTTCTTGTGTGAATGCAGCAGCAATCATTTTGAATAAGAGGGCCACCCCAAAGAAACCGCTGCCACTGTATGGAAGACCAATGGAAAATCATCTGAGCATGAGATCAAAGGAACGGTAGTATAAAGTGGAAATACCTAGGATAATGTTGCTCCGGAAAGACAGCCCGCCGTGTTGACATCTAGTAGCACGCCCACACAGTTCTGCCCAGCCACGCTCGAACCGAATTCTACCTTTGGGATTCTCGTACTTTACAATAACCCAAGGCCCCGAGGACCTCATTAGATCATATATATATGCATGGGATTCAATCAAATTGGTGATCCTTCAGCAACCAATTCGGCCACTCCATATTCAATGTCACGGAATGGCACCTCCTAGGACAATACAGGAGACCTCAGCAACAAGAACTGATCGACCACATAACACTGAAGGAGTGTGGCATACAGCCTTAATTTTGTCGACACTGTACATCAATCTAACCGTCGATAGGGTCATTGGTTGACAACTCAAGATACCGCTCCGTTTCCCCTCGCAAATCCTCAAGCGCCCGAACAACATACTCCTCCCCTCGCACAACCAGTTTCTTCTCAGGAGACAAATAACCTCCGCTCAGTGACGCCTCAAGATCTTGCACCCCCGGCAGCTCACCAGCCTCAGACCCAATCTGATACTTGATTCGAAACCCAACTCCGCGAACGGAGTCCTCCCTCCTTGCACTAACCTCCCCACCGCTCCGAATATTCGCCTTGGCCTCGCCAACCGGTCGAGCAAGAACCTGCCGCTGTCGAAGGGCGACATACGTCCCCCAAATTGCGCCAATAAACGTCCGAACGACGTCCTTCTCCTCGCCCTCCTCCAACTGCACGTCGCCACCGGCCTCGAGAACGAACGAGACCCCGCCGGACTCTCCCATCCGGCGAAACAATAATTTCCTCCATACCTCCTCATACTCCCTCACTGGAGAGCCGGGAAGATCACTGCGCGGCATGATGCCCACCTCGAGCTCGTCGCCATTAGGCAAGGACGAGAACGATCCGCAATCGGCAACACCGAAGGAATTTTTCGAGTCCAGTTCGTGTGTGAAGAGAACTTCATCTGATCACGATGTTAAATATCTCTCGGGCTATCTAGTGGAGCAAATAGGCGACATACTCGAATCTTTATCCTGGAGTCGCTCCCCCGCGATCGCCCAGTCAATCTCGCCAGAGGCCCGGTCAACACGAAGGTCGACGTACCAGCTGTCTACGGAAAGAACGAGGGTATCTGTGTTCTCGAAGGCCGGCTCGGGAGGCCATCGGAGAGATATTCTTGTTGAAAGTCGACTTTTCGTCATTTCCGCTTGCTTTGAAGTGAGTTGCTCAAGTCAGAGGTTGGAACGCGAGGGCGGGGATCTCGGTAGGTTATGTAACCCCACCTCATTGTTGGAGTTACAAACTACCATTAGTCCATCTAGGTGCTATCGACGGCTATCTCATCCGCATACTGCGACTCCAACGGCATATCTACACAATTTGGCCAATCCGGCGAGATCCTAAAATACAAGCCAGCCATGCGAGGGCGGGAGAGAAATCCTCCACAACCTTCCATCGGCCTCGACACGTTTTGGGCCATTTTCGAGAGGTCTCTCTCGACGATTTTGCAGGTACAATCAATGTACAGACAGTAACCTAGAAAATCACGAATATTCTGTGGCTTGGAGGTCTCGCACGTCTTTAGATCTAGACTAGACGGTGCTCCCAAGCACGGCTACTATGGCGCATATCTGTAGCCCAGCATTTGAAGATTAGAATATAAATAGATTTGATAGTGACGCTATACATGTACAATCTAGGTTTTGAGCATTCTACCTATTTGTGCAAGCGAAATAAGTGACATTGAATCGTACAGAACGTTCCATCGCTGTAGACATAGCCCCCTTAAGCATCTCAGTAATGGCCACGATACAGTCATGATCGCATCTACCTCTCAGTAAACACAAGCCTACAAGTCTGCCCCTTTGGCCTTGACGAGATGATCTGATCATCGATATCCATGCTTGCATCCATATCCGGCGCAACCGTTGTCCGGAACCGTCTGTAAACTTCGCGGAGCAAGACCTTCATCTCAACCATCGCCAAGCTAGGTACATAGTCAGCCTCCCACCCTCTCCAGAAAGATAAAAAAAAGGAAAATCCCTCAATCTAGGTAGTGTAACTGGGGATAACTTACTTTCTACCAGTACAACCCCTTCCGCCCGTCGAAAACGCAAAGAACAGTCGGTTCCGCTCCGTTGCACCGTTTTCCTCCATCCAGCGATCCGGGTTAAACCTGTCCGGCTCTGGGAATACTCCAGTATCAAGTCGGTGTACGGTATACGGCTGGCAGCTGACGATTGTCTTATCCGGCAGGAAATAACCCTCAATACTCTTTCCTCCGGACGGCACATAGCGAGGAAAGCTCATTGGAATCGGAGGGGCGCAGCGGAGGGCTTCCTTGACGACGGCGTCGAGGTAGGGCAGGCGGTCGAGAGCGGTTCTTTGCTCCGTAGTGGCATCACCATCGACCAAGGACGCGGCGGTGCTTAGTTCCTCATGCAACTTCTCCTGGAAGACCATGTTATGAGGTTGCGAAAGCTCCCACATGAGGAAACAGAGACCGTCGCCCGTTGTATCGATACCAGCGGCCATGTGGTCTTTGCATTCTGCGGCGACTTGCGCATGGTTGAGCGGCGATTCTTTCCGGGCGAGCTTGCCCACGAGGCTGTGTGGTGTTGGAGATTCCTGTGCGGCCATTTTCAGGACGTACTCGTCCGTGATCGGGGAGCGGCGCGGGATGAGGCATTCTGGGAAGTAGGGAGCTAGGCCAGGGAAGTAGTACTGTAGGAGATTTTCTGGGTAAAGCATGTTAGGACAGATGCAAATTCGATGAGGGAAAGGAAACCCGACTTTGCAAACTTTGATGATAGGTTAGCTCTTCCATAATAGCAAAGTCCTTATCTGAATCGAGCGAGCGTAGGCCGCCTGGGTTGAACATGAAATTTGTGACGCCGTCAAGCGCGAAGCAGTGCAGCCATACCTGGGAAGAGAGTCAGTTCGAAAGATATCTGGCATAACTGGAAGGGTAGAAGCGCACGTAGACGTCGACACTACTCGCCGAAGCCGCACATCGGGACACGAATGCCCTCGCCCTGTCTTTGATCGCAAAGACATGCTCGTCTCGCAGAATATTCGTCATGGCGTAACGGTCCGCGAGTTCTCGCTTGCGTTGGCTGTGCTAGACACCATCCATTTTTAGATCAATCAACTCATTGACAAGTAGAACAGAGAAGGGCTCACGTCGTATTTCTCGAGCGTCGAAAACATTGTCCTGGTGTCGTTAGCTTATCGCGAGGACAGGCAAACACTAAAGGTCATACTTGATTCCAAACTGACGAAACAGGTCATACAGCTCCGTCTTGTCATATCCACTCCCACCAGACGCGTAAATTTCCCTGATAGCGTCCAAGCTCGCGAAGGACGCCTCGTTTGGTGCGATGCGAACAGCACTGCCATATTTCAGATGCAGTTTGTGAATGTATAGCCGTTTGTTCGAGGTGAATTCTTGGTATATGAGGATCAGACCCGTAAAATTGGTATACCATGGTCCAGGAAGCTTTGCGATAGGCGCGCGAAGGCGCTGAACAAAGAAGATGGTCAGGATAAAAGCGCTTGCCAGCCAAAGGCTCAACATCGTGACGGCGCAGGTTTGTCCACTTCATGCTGTGAGCAGATCTTGGAAGATACCGAGATATGTAACCCCTCAAAGCTCTAATCGAGCGACGATAAGGCATTCGGATTCTGACAGATTGTACCAACCCAGAAGGGAAGTCAGAGGAGAAGCGAAGTTGGAGTAACATCAGTGGCCAATCCATTTGAGATACTTGTGCGGGGATATTCGATAAGGTTATCGTCACACGTCACAACGGGGTACACCTTAGGTAATCGACTTCTTTTGCCATTGATAAAGCAGAGACGGGACTGTTGAGGCTGGAAGACTTAAGTTTGGAGTTCGATCATTCGAGGTTGTTCGTCCGCCAGATTGTAAGCCTTGCAGTGAGAGGCTTGGCGCAATGTTTCATGGTCAAAACAACATTTCCCCGTACATTCACCACTCATCAGTTTACAATATTTTGATCACCGAAAAAAAAGACTTGTGGCATCAAAATAAATGGGTTTATTCTCGGACACTTGGAAAAGTACCTCGTGAATTGCACACGAGCATATGAGAGGCTGGTGCATTCAATGTTATCTGGACCGCCTGATTTATATATCGGAAACTTTGTGACTCCGTCCTAGAAGAACTCAAAGAAAGCAACAAAACAACCGAATAAGACGGTGAGCGATGACCAGCAAGCCTGCCGATTTGTCTAATGGAATCGGCCCGCGCTGCAAAAGATGGCGAGACTCGAACGAAGACGTACTACGCGCACGATTCTGGCCAGTCCTGAATTTACGAGAACTTCTGAGCAGGCGCAGCAAACAGATAACCACGGATGATGAATCTGCCTTGATCGGAGACGCATAGGTTCAAACGGAACCACCACACAGATAGTCAGGTTATGCGCGATTATACGGGGAGCCTCGACTAGCGCGTCTGAACATGGATGCCTGCTGCCACGTTAACGTCGATATAGGCCAGTTGAGAGGTGAAAAGATCCAACATATCTCCACCTTAATTTCTTACCTCTAATTTCCCCCCTATAAAAAAGTCGGATTTGTGGCGAGGTTGCGGATCCGGGACAGGACCCGGGGTGGTGTGTTTGGATCAGACCATACAGGATTTGGCTGGACCGGACGCCGCAACGGCTACAAATAACGAACACAGACAAATGTCAGTACCAGGTACAAGTGTCACACCTACGATTTGCGCGTGCTCTTTGTATCACCATGGCCAACGTCACGCTTCCCTCTCATCCCTTGTCCTACCCGGAGCTCTTCGATATGGCCAAACAGGACCCGGCTCTGTCTTGGCCGGAGCAGCTGTGGTGGGCACACTATGCCTTCTGGGATAACGACATCCTCGCAACGGGTAGGTTATTCGACATAGTTGCCGTGACTATGCTAACGAGACCATGATGGTAGGAGTAATCACCTTCCTCGCGCACGAAGTCATCTATTTTGGCCGTTGTATCCCGTGGATAATCGCCGACGCTATGCCGAGCGTCTTCAAGCGCTTTAAGATCCAAGACCAAAAGTTCCCGTCGGCAAGCGATCAATGGACCTGCGTCAAGTATATCCTCGCCATCCACATCATCGTCGAACTCCCTTTGATCGTCCTATTCCACCCAATGATGGAACTCTGCGGCCTGCAATGGACACTGCCCTTCCCGAAGTTCTCGACACTTGCCACTCAAATCGCGCTCTTCTTCATTGTCGAAGACGCATATCATTATTGGTTGCACCGTGCGATGCACTGGGGTCCGCTTTATCGCGCTGTTCACCGCGTCCACCACCAGTATGCTGCACCTTTCGGACTAACCGCTGAGTATGCCAGTCCGTGGGAGACATTCTTTTTGGGACTCGGCACGATTTGCCCGCCTCTAATTCTCGGATACGTGACGGGAAATGTGCATCTGATTACCGTGCTGTCGTGGATGGCTCTGCGCCAAATTCAAGCGATCGATGCGCATTCTGGATATGACTTCCCCTGGAGCTTGAGACGGATCTTCCCATTCTGGGGCGGCTCTGACTGGCACGACGACCACCACCGGTACTTCTGGGGAAATTATTCGAGCTCGTTCACGTATTGGGATGGTAAGTTTCTTCTTTCTGTCGCTGAACGCTGGGTGTTGCTGATACTTGTCCAGTGTTGATGGGAACTGTTGCTGGACCGAGGGGGAAGGCAATGGGGCATATCCCGCGGCGCTGAGGTCGTAGGCAGTCTCGGAGCGATAAAAGTTTAGTTCTGGGAGCTTTGGCTCACTATGTTACACAGTAATATTAATTATATTAATAATATAGCATCTAATGGAGCTTAATATAAAGAATCTTGGGAAAGTACCTTTTGATGTTTAGTTTTGGGGACTTCGAGGCAAAATAGCAATAAGTGCGATCGGTAAAAAAGGTAGAAATGCTCTCCCAAGGTCAGGGGATTAGAGTATATGTACCCGAAGGGTCGTCGGAAGTAAATGTTGGCCAAGGTACTGGTACTTTGCACCCTGGTTCGTGTACTTTTGAGCCGTGGGACGCCCCTTAGGATCCTTTACGCATGGCCCAGGTTTAACATCCCACTAAAGAGGGCCCAAGTCAATTAGCGGCATTGCAACACCGGGGATCTCTGGGAAAGCCCCGACCCAGATCCTGGAAGCTTGAATACTTAAATCCTGCGCGTCATCTGTTATCTGATGTTTTTATCGACAATTTTAATCGCACAAAACGACCGTCTCCAAAACCACAAATATGAGAGACAGCATTTGATGAATGCGAGATCTGAAATGACCTATCCGACCGGTTTGGGGATTATCCGAGCTCCGGCCGCACTGGATCACCGCCCTCTCGCTCGCCCTTCGGCTGTTTGCGATGAGGCAAACAAAGGTTCTCTCCCTTTCATCTGTCGGTCGACTATCGTCCCATCTCATCCCTCTCAATCCCCGGTCGCCGCCATCATCACTCGTTATGGCTCAACCCTCACGGATCATCCTCTACGTCTGCGTCGCAGATATCCCGGGAAATCCCCAGCGCCGCCATATTACCCTTGGAGATGCCGTATGTAGGGATCTCTTCAGCCGGAAGTTCCACTCGGCGCTCCACCCGGCGGTTTACGACCATGTCCACATCCCCCCCGACTTTGACTCAGTCCTTCCCCTCAAAAGGTGGTTTATATTCGACCTAAACGTTAGAGAAACTCTATCTTACAATGATGTTACACGACTGCCGCATCTCGTCTATCTCGTCAGCCGGCAGGGAGATGAATGGTCGGTCAATTCACTATTAAAGAGGTAAAGTGACAACGCTAACAACAAATAGGATGTTCGTCCGACGCGACAAATGGACTGAAAAGGCAAAATCCCGCGCAGCGTCGTATACTTGGGGAGGCAATCTGGAGCAGAAACTTGTTGCTGAAATGCGAAAACAATCCGGGCATTTGCAAAATGCCACTCATGACCCTTGTTGAGACTCCCAACAACTTGTTATGAATGTGCTTTCCCATATTTATTCAAGGAGTCTCTGGCGGTGTGTCCCCTCTGCAAGACGGACATGACTCATTATCCTTGTCCTCCTGCCAGTCCCAGACATCGACGCGCTGATCTGGAGGACAGATGACTCGGTTCTGAATGGCCGGCCGACACCTCGCGATGTATACGGTTGCCTCATGGCCGCAGACACCAAACCGTCCCCGAACATTGTTGCACATCTGCGCCTTGACACCATGCGCCGTCAGACCTTGTGTGGTTTGCTCAGTTCTGCAAGCGAAGGCGGCGGCTGAACCGGTTAGGGACGGGCGCGGGGTAGGAGGTGATGCGCAGCCAATAGGGTGGGGAATCTGGTTCAGCTTCAGTCATTAATATATGGAATCCGTGGGCAACCGAAGCGGGGAAAGGGATGACTGACCTCGGACCTCACTATGGAAACCCCAAAAGCTCACGCAACAGCTTGTTCTACCGAGTTCGGGGTACGCAAGGTAAATATCTAAGACAGATATCCTTTGGACCGTGTGATGATCACCTTGGTGGGCAAGTGGGGGAGACGATATCAGGGAATGCAATGTCATCATAGTTGACGTTGATTTTCCGGCGCAAGGCCGCGAATCTGATGCGAGAGTGGCTCAGTTATGGAAGAGCGGCTGCTGGATTAGGATCCAACAAGAGGTGCTCCTCGTCCGAGCGCAGCCTATGTTTAGTGGGAAAGGCATATACTTCGTGCGCGGATTGGCTCCGTTGGGCAAATCACACGGGCGCGGGACTACGAGGGGAGGGCTGATTGGGGTCCGAACCTTGCAACAGTCAAGATTTCCTTATCCAGCCAGGTCTCCAGTAAGCTAGCGTAGTGCCGTAGCATCTCCCGACAGCGTGGCTTTTATATTGCACCCTTGGGTTCCAGTTGTCCGAGACCCTAACCACCAGTGCGCGTGCAGTATCTATTTGAGCAGAATAGCAGGCCAGTCCCTCGCTGCAGCTCAGTGTATGGCATACTGCCTGCCTGCAGCCCAAATCACAAGCGCGTGGCCCATGGATCCTTCTCAGGATTCGTCTCTTGTGGGTAGGATACGACAGCGCACTATGCTTAAAACAGAATGCCGTGCATAATCCTCGGGCAGAGACAGCGATTCTGGACGATTCCTAGCGATATTGGTCAGGTATCCACAGTCGTCACGGGCTGGCCAGCAAATCATGGCGATGATGCTATCACCCGGCACACCTTAGCCTGCGAAAATAGCTGCGGGTTACCAGCGCGAGAAGGCACTGCCTTCCTCTTTGTCCCAAAAGTGAGGCTTTGGACAATCAGTTTGCTCTGTCATGCGAAAGTTGTCATGGAATAACATAGCCGGCGAACTACTCAACTGCCTTATTAGGTTTCGCGCCTGACTTGCCCAGTCTGCTTTTCCCGCAGTTCGCATTTTTGAGCTGCGAGTCAGACTCAGAGTCTATTAGTCATGCTACAGTCACCTCGCAGTTGCCTCGTTTAGGCTCAGCCGTCGGCAATTGGAAAGGCCTTCAAAGCAACCATTGGCTTTTGTGATAGCAAGTGTGAAGATCTGGGCGGGGTAATTCCGACGCTGAAGACTCTGTATGTGGCTCACTCGCGCAGTGACACCCCATGCGCGCCACTGCGGAAGCGTGACCCGACAACTTGTTTAACACACGTCATATTCCTCACAATAAGGCTCCTCCTCATCCATTATTCCAACCATTACCCCTTTGATCCTTAAGAGATCCCTCATTAATCAGCTGGTATGATTAACATTCTTCTTTGAATGTGGTCAAAGGTGGCGCGACAACTTCAGAGGTCAGATGCGCCTGCGGTATATATTTTTGCTCAGCCTTCGCAACCCGACCGCGAGCTCCATTTGGTGAAGCTACATCAACTTGCATAAGGGTGCAGTATTATGCCCATGGATACTCCTCCGGCGGATCCAAACTTTCGGCTTATGCCCGTTTCTGTCTTAGTTCTTACTGTATTCTGTGCCCATCGAAAGGACACGTCGGGTACCGCGCCTAATAATGGGCTATAGTCCGACGCCGAAACAATGGCGAATTGCGGGAAATGGGCCGAGAAATTCCTGAGTTGGTCACGATTTTCTCCTTTTACCGGCTGAATGATCGATTTCTCATCTTCTCCAATATCGGCGTGATTATTAACGTTCTCAACTCAAGCTGACTCTCGAGCGATATTTGGAACAAGCCATATATATCCATCACAATATTCCATAAAAACACATTTCCGAGCATAGCACGGTATATCGAAGCCTCATAACCTCCGTTAAAATACATTATGACATCAATTCGAGGTATACAGTCTGGGCAGCCACAACTCGTACTCTGTCCCTTGGCAAGCAACGTCGCTCGCACAAACGGTCTCATCAAAGCCAGCATAGGTATAGAATGCCTCCTTCTTCTTCGCCAGATCCTCACCACCAATATTTGCGGGATCGTACTTAATTGGATACCCACGGTATGCGATGACATCCCCAGGGAATGAAGAAGCAATGGCAGCAGTGTTGGTGAAAATGCCGACAGAGGTATGATCGCTGTGATCTCCAGTGCCATAGTCATGCAGGTAGTCGAGGGAGTTGACGCTATCAGGTTCATAATCATCGATAATCTGAGTCAAGGTATCAATAAGCTCCTCCTTCGAGTACGTCGTTTCCGAGTCATCGACAGTCCGAATCCGTGCAATAGCACCCTTCCACAGCTTCTCCAAGCTTTCCTGCCCCGTCTCCGGGAATCCATTCCCATCCATACTTCCATCGGGAATGTGTAGGAACGCGAGCGACACACTGGGGTTTCCCTGCAGCGTGTAGAGCGGGATATCCTTCCCTTCGACGCCTATATCACTCTCGTCCCAGACGCTCTCCTCGCCGGCCATGCTCGCATAGGCGGCCAGCGCACCTGCTTGACGGCCTGTCCAGAAGGGCCAGGAGTTGCCGCCATCGCCGGAAGTTAGATAAACCGTGCGGACATTGAAGTCGTTTTCGATGTCATGAAGAATGTCAGGGTTGATAAAGAGGAGGTCATCATCTGGGTGCGCGACAATATTTAGAGTGTTGTCGGCTAAGGCCGGTGTTAGGAGGGTGACCCCGGTGAGGAAAGTGGAGAGCTTCATTTCGTTCCTCGTTACAACGTGCGGATGGATGGTAAGAAGGTAAAGTAGGGAAAGCTGCGGATGAGTGAACGTCGACCTACATCGCCGTTTTTATAGACTGTTGACCCGCCACTGATGGTTTGTTTACGATGTGCCGCCGCCGTACATTCTTGTGCTGACATTCCAGTGCCCCTTTCGCGACTCTATACGAGCAATCTTCTGTCGACCACAAGGAATAGATGGAGAGGTGATCCTTTTACTAGCTGCGAGTAAACATTAATACTAGTTTAGTGATTCTATAGATCACTTAGGCATATATTCTATACAATTCAATGATGTTTTTGATATGACATGGATAGCCTTGTCTCGCTCCGTATTGACGCTGCACAACATCATGCCAAAGCAAGGGGCGGTATATCCCTTTTCGCTTCGCCGATCAGCCTCGCCCGCAGCAAGGAATGTAGTGCTTACCAGACAGGTCAGGCGATGGTTAGAGATATCTCGTGAACCAGTTGAGCCTGCCAAGGAGGCTCTGGAGACGTGGAATCGGGGGAAGCTAATCTAATGTTGGAGGATAATGTATATATTTCTATATAAGAAACAAGAAAGAAGAAAGATTTGGGATTACGTGTGATGCTTGTGTATATCATGAAAACGCCCGGCAACGAATGGAAGCTACCCCCTGTACCTTTAGAAACTTACTGATTCCAAACACGCACATAATCAACCATCAACCGCGTCGAGGCCGAATCCTTGGTCTGCGCATTCGGCGCACCAGGCCAATCGCCACCGATCGCCACATTCAGAAGCAGGAAGTGGCCCTGGTAGGCAACATTGTACCAGGCATCATAGTCATTGACATCACGGCCGGTCAGCTCATGCGTCTTAACGCCATCGACATACCAGGTGAGCTTATTATTCCTCCACAGCTCAACACCCGCATCGGTGACCTGCGTTCGATCGACCTCAAAGCCCACATAGTGCCACGCGCACTTTGTCCACGCTACGCCGCCGTTCGAGAGTCCCGAGGGCTCGTTGCACACACCGCCGGGGTTCGTCCCGCAGTGCAGCGTGTTGTGGATCGTGTTCTGCCCGTTGATGACCTCGAGGATGTCCCACTCCGAGCTGTACGGCCAGTTCTGGTAATTGCCGCGGAAGTCCGCGCCTAGCGCCCAGAACGCGTTCCAGATCCCCTGCTGGAACTCCGGGTATGCGCAGCCCGTCTTGATCTTCGCTTCGACGAACAGCTTGCCGCCGCGCTTTGCTTTGAAGTCCTTGCGGATCGTCTCGATTCGTGCGCTCGTCCATTTCCCATTGCTGTCCTTGCGCGGTATGATCTTTAGCCAGCCCTCGGGCGTGATATAGATGTTGTTGATGGAGTTTGTGTAGGTTTGCAGCTCGTTGCTGCCCCAGTTTGCGGGCCCGCCCGGGTACGCGTTGCCCGTGTCGTAGATCCAGTTGGAGGTGGAGGGTTGCTTGAGCGAGGACGTCGGGTAGTTGAACTCGTCTTGCCACGTTAGCGAGTAGCCGGTTAGGAGGGACTTGTGTGGGCCGAGTTCGAGGCCGGCTGTCGGCAGGGCGCGGGCTTCGTGGAGGGCTGCGTGGGCTTCATGGAGGTGCTCGGAGTGTGTGGAGGAGGGGTGAGCTGTTGCGCTGAGCGCGAGGGAGAGGGAGAGGAGGAGGGATTTCATGGCGTCGGAATTGGAATTCGATTAGTGCTATCACGACTTACTACAAGAAACTACGAGGTACATCGGATGGGGAACATGGCTTTTTTAAAGACCTTTCTCGCACTGGTAGGGTATTCCGGATCCCCTCGAAAAAAGGGAGATTTGATATCTTAATGCTCACGCAAAACCCGGCCAAGTGAGCAATCACACCAATCGCGATCTCTAGAATCAGCCCCGTGAGCGCAAACAATATCAGGCAAAATTACCCACGAACACGAGCAATCAAAACCCCGGACACCTTGGGGAGCTAAACAGAGTTTGTACTAGAGGTGACAGTAGCGCCGTGTTCCTGAACGCCAGTTATTTCGGGAAGCGGGCAGCGAGGCGCGATGATTGGTGGGATCAGTATAGATTGGTCTGGCCAACCGACTTTTTTGCCATGTGGAAGCGAGCCAAGCTCAGGAACGGCCACCTCAGCTGCCAGAGCTTGCCAGCGGGCCCTTGATCTGTTCCACGGATCGCACCGGGACTTGTATTTTTTTTTCTACATCAAATTGGAGCCAGTGGCCAAGTCGACAGCTTGATTTTGGAGGTTGCGCTGGCGCCATCGTATGTGACGGTCATATCCGATAATTGAAAGCCCCAAGCTTCTGCCACGCGCTCGTCTGGCTTGTACCCGGTCGTGGATATCCACGCTGCGTTAACTGTTCTTGTTGCTTGATCGTTCGAGAATTTGAAAATCGAATATTTGCCGTTGAAACTTCCTGAGCCGGCGGTAAAATCGAGGGTGGCGAGTCGCGGCATTCGTCGCGCCGCATGACCAGAGGAAATGAATGCCCGATGGAAATTCTCCTGAGTCGCAGGTGGAGGGGATGTTGATTTGTTTAGCATGCCGGCGTAGATTAGTTCCCATTCGCCTGTCGAAACCTCTGGTTAGTAAAGGTAGAGAGTATAAGCAAGAGGCGGGGTATCAAACCGGCTCTGGTAAGAAAAGGATTTTGATCGTTTTCAAACACTTCTAGGTTTGGCCAGTGGCGACTGCTATGGATGGGCTTGCCAGACGTGTCAAGAGGAAATAAAAAATCCAACGGGAGCCGAGCCCGATAGAGCTTGAGTTTTCGAAGATGCAGGCTCATCAACCCCATGTTGGTCGCAAGAGGGTCCTCTTCACCAAGTAGGGAACGCCACAGCCCGGATGACTTACCGTCGTCCTCCCAGAGTTGGAATGTCCGAAGGGAAGAAGAAAGGTTACGAAGACCTTTTGCAAAGGCTGCTATGTTTTAGATCATAGTCGTCACATGGAAAAGAAGGAGAGGCATACCGCGACGTTGTTTGTCGTAGTGGTTCTCAGGTGTTTCCCACAAACCCTCATTCAGAAAAGGTACATATAGCTCATTTAATCGTGTGCAGTGCTGAGCTATTGCTATTTGTGACTCCATCGAAACGGAGTATAACTGATCCCGAGGGCTTTGGTCGGTCCCGAGGTCCAATTTGCTGATGCATTGTACATCAGGGATGGTGGTATTCGGAGGAATAACGCCTGCGTCCGCCGTGATGCATTTGTCTAAGGTTGAATATTTTGGTTGGGGTTGGGCAGGTGTGTAGCTATATTCAACGCATAACTGCAGTGCGACACGGCAGGGTTCGTCCCACATTTTCAGAAGCTCAAACAGTGCAGCGACAGCAGATTTGTAGCCATGGTCATTTGCCTTCTGTATAACGCTTATATTCCCATCCGTGACGTCGTCTCCCGCTTGGAAGTATTCGATTTGAATGGTGCACTTCAGTTGATGGACCATTCTGCGGCGAGAAACACCGGCAGCACCGGATGTCCAGCGATCGATGATAGCTAGACTCGACTTCTGGGTCCCTCCCGGAAGCACCGTGCAATAGAAGTGGAGGGAGCCATAGATGAGTGGTTCGAATGCAGCCTTCCATGTGCGAGACACTGAGGCAGACAGCTTGAGAGAGGCATAGTCTTCGTGGAGTAGGACGTATTCTGCAATCTGTGACACAATTTCGAAGGGCAACTTATCCGCCATTTAAATGTCACACTAGTAAATCAGAGAGAATGTAAAGCAAGGAGACGACGAGATGGAAAGGTGAGGAGGAGAATTGATGGGGAGGAAAGAGCAACACAACATCTAAATCCACAAGGAAGAATCACCTCAAAATCTGCTCACCCTCGTCAACTCCCTTGAGAGTTGATGGACAACGAGACGGAAAGAGGACACTGCTCTGTGCCGCGAATTTGGCATCATTACGAAGAGTTAAGAGGACTAATTGGGAGAAGAGCATTTAATCTCTAAGCTAACTATAGCTACTTCGGTTTCTACATCGCAATGAGTGCTGCTCCAAGATATTTCGTTCCCTTGCCGCGATGACGCTCAAGAAAGCTGATACTCTAGACTAGATACATGGATACGCCTATCACCCTCACGCTTACTATCTCTAACCAAATATCAATTCATCTATAGCTCCTATACTCAGCATATCAGATGTCTTTAGGAACGGGGAGCGGGCGGCCAGGTAGGAAACCCAATTACGTACTTGTGCACATGTCCTGGCTCGGTGACGAGGTCCTCGAGACGGAAACCCCAGACCTCAGCAATCTTCTCACTCGGGATGTAATTACATGGAAACCACCAATGTGCCTCAGCTTCGACATCATTCCGGCCATGGTCCTCATGGGTCCAAAAGAATTCAGTAGGATGGATCATCCCCATTCCGTATGAAATCGTTGCCAAGTATGGCATCCGCTGAGCGGCGTGACCGAGTGAGATAAAAAAAGTGTCCATCAGGTCAAACGCCTCGCGCGATTTGGCGGGGAGCTGCGGGAGGATAACGTTATCTGCAAAGTGAAATTAGCACATGACAGCTATAGCCAGGGGGTGGTGAGCTTTACGGATGAACCGAAACGCCGGATCCCTGTAGGAGTAAATAGCACAGAGGTCGGGCCAGTGGGGTGATGCATTGTCCTTGCGGTATTCTGATTCCGGGTACCAGAAATCAAGGGGCAGTGCCGTATTTGTCATCTCGAGACGCTCAAGGCGGGTGCTGACGTTCCAAAGGCCTTTTGAAAGGTCGTCGTTGGCGCTGGATTTGAGGTCCACGAAAGAAAAATCGTTGGCTGTCTGTGTGTCGAGATCCAGGGTGCAAACAGTGGGGGATAAGGCTTTAAGTTCATCTGTAATCACTACATTGCATTAGCAATACTATAGCAGCGAGCGGTAGAGATGAATTACTTACCTTGTCTCCGAAGTCTCTGGTGGTATAGATCCATCACATTTGATTTGCCAATTCGGCTGAGTCGCAGCGTCAGATTGTAGAGAGACCGGCAGGAACTGGCGATGTGAATGAGGACTCTATCCGACAACTGTTCGTAATGATTGGCAGAATTTCCCCTGTTGCTGAGCTTGAGCACTGGCATATTAGAGAGGCGAGAGTTCCTTGGAGTTTGTGCCCACTGATCGTACAAAGAAGGTAGAATATCAGGTGCCAAGTCGTAAGAACAAGTTGAGACCGTGGCTCTCACACCGTGAACTCCATTGCAGCGTTGCAGAATGGCTGATAGAGTGGCCTCGGCAGCGTTCAATTGCGCCTCTTCGGCTTCCTGATCAGATCGGTAAAGCTGAACGGCAACTAGCATGTGTATTTCTCGGATCAACGCCCTTCGACCTTCAAATGCAGAGGACTCCACAAGGTCTCTGAATGCGGTTGGTGTCCTCGAGATCACATCTGGTTCACGACCGTCTACCAGATAGATTTCTCGGTAGAGAACCCTCTCAAATGCCACCTTCCATCTATGGCAAACCAGAATACCGTTGATGAGCGACTTTGCGTCGCCATCAGGGTACTCTGCTATCTCGCAGATCAGCTCGAAGCTCAGAGAATTAGCCATTGTAGGAAGGAACAGGAGGCCAAATACTGGGAATGAGAAAACGTAGCGGGTGCGATAGTGTAGAGAACTAGGCCAGAAGAGAAGGTATACAGGGTGAAAAGGCAAATATGGGAGAGCTCAACAGGAAAATATATTGGGAGATGAACGAGAGAAGAGGTTGAAGAATGGAAGGAAGGCATTGGGAGGGAAATAGAAGCAACACAAAAAGATGTCCATATGAGGCCTGATGCAGTGAGTGAATTATTCCACCACAAAAACCAGCCCTTCACTTTGATCTGGGATTGATGCCACTCTGTCCTTACGCACCGGCCTGCATTCACTCTTTCTGCTTTGCCATTAACATTTTGAGAAAGGGCACTGATGTACATTGACATAGGAGGCGCTGGGTCCTGATACTTCAGGATAGCTTCAACGAGTGTGCCTCGAGTATCAGTTTCCTTCAGTCAAATAGACCTTACGGCGAGGAATCTAAATAATAAGGCTATGACATAAAACAGAAACAGCAGATCAGAGTACCAAGTGGGAATAAGCACGAATGGTGAAAGCGAAGTAGGACTGCTGCCCTCGGACAGTTGAGAATGGCTACGGGGTTAGCACGGATATTAATTGACGGCAGCACATCCATCTAGAAAACCCAAAATGGGGCAAAAGGGAAACTGCTGGACAAACTCAAGCGGGAGGCAAAATAGAGCAGCTGGTGAACGCTGCCAGTTTGACCGTTTGCTGGAATAGCGCACAAGATATGAATACGAAGTACATTTCGAGGCTCGTAGAAAGCTGCCCGAGAAAAGCCTGACGTCGTAATTAACAAGACAGCTTTTACCTCCAAGACGCGAACAAACGGATGTAACTATGAGCAGACTTCCATACCTGCTATTCTTCACTGATATGTCATTCTCATGATATAAACAAGATCAAGTTGCCCTGGGTAAACGAACTGGAACTATCTCTGGAGATATTTATTTACCCCCTTGGAGACTTTCTCGCTCATTCCCGCAGTTCATAATCCAGATAGCAAGAATTATTACTTTACTATGTTACAGTGTATACGCCAAATAGGGTACAAAATACCTGCTATTCCCCATCACGCACCATTCTCCTCATCAGTGATTCTGAACTTCCCGTTCTTCATCTTCTTAGGTCTAAAACAACCTTTCAACTTCCTCATTCCATCTACGAAAGGTGCGAGCAAGATCTTTGTCGCTTTCCCACACCACCCGATAAACACCTCAACCCACCAATCAGGTACTACCTTCAGCACTGCAGCCCAAGGGATACATACAACTGCGAACCCAAGGCATACTCCCCACTGCCAGGCTTCCAGCCTTGTGACTCCAAACGCATTCCCACCGACAAAGATAATGAGTATCTGTCCGCCAATCATAATCAGGTTGATGACCACAAACCAGCGATTCCGATGTATGCCCTCGAAAATATTCAATTTGTTATCGAGGCGTCGGCAGTTGAGTTCATTGAAGATCTGGGCCCATACAAACGTGTTAAAGATGATTGTATCGAGGACAAGAGTATCATGCTCCGAGTTGGGGTCCAGGTTGAGGATTCGGTGACCGGCAAAATAGAGCATAAAGCAGACTGTGAGCTTGTAGATGGATTGGCCGAGTATCATTTTCCACATCGTGGGTGTGAAGAGAGGGGCGTGTCGAGGGGTGGGAGGCCGGGTTAGGATGTCGTCGGTAGGGGGGTCGGTCGCTCTGCTCATCGTTAGCTTTTCACTAAAGCGGAGGGCTACTGGGATGGTGGAGAGCGTACAGTGCCAATGCAGCAAATGTGTCCATTATCAGATTCAGCCAGAGAAGCTGGACGGCCTTAAAGACACTCTCATTGTTGCTGTTATAGATGGCTGTGATGACTGTCAGGAGGACAGCAGTGATGTTGACCGTGATTTGGAACTGTCCTCATTAGCATTAATTCCCTCCGCTATTCATGTCGAAGAATAAAAGAAATTGCATACCTGTAAGAACTTCGCAACGGCATCATTAACGGCTCTTCCCCACGAAATTGCTGTGACAATCGAGCGAAAGTTATCATCAAGCAGAATAATCGAGCTTGCTTCCCTAGCCACTTCCGTTCCACTGAGCCCCATCGAGAAGCCCACATCCGCAGCCTTGAGCGCCGGTCCATCGTTAGTTCCATCGCCAGTCACCGCAACAATCTCACCGAGGCGCTTTAGCTGCTTCACAAGAAGTTCCTTGTCGCTTGGAGAGGATCGTGCAAGAACTTGCAAGCGAGGTATGACGTTTGTGAGTTCCTCCTCGCTCAGGCGCCGCAGCTCGGGACCTTCCATTGCAATTCCATCGCGTGTCTTTATTCCGCATGATTCGGCGATCGCGAGGGCAGTGTTTATGTTGTCACCTATAGAGCACCACGATTAGCGTGAGCCAGACAAAATATGAGGAATAAAAGACGAAAAATTTACCGGTGACCATCTTAACCTGCACACCTGCGGAATGACACTTTTGAATAGCCCCCGCCACCTCCGGGCGGAGCGGATCATGAATACCAAAGGCGCCGACCCAGGTCATCTCATTGAAGATCTCTGCAAAGCCTGGGTGTCCTGATTTCGGAGAAGGTGGCCACGACGGGAAATCACGGTACGCCAATCCGATCGTTCGTAGCGATGCTCGAGCAAAGGCGTCAATTCTCTTTGAGATCTGATGCCGATCATCCTTCGAAATCGTTGATGTCGGAATCCTTTTCTCGTTGGACAGACCGGGGAGCGTTATTTGTGCTGACGCTGTGAGAAGGAGTTCTGGTGCGCCTTTTACGAGGAACCGGCATCCGGTTTCTGTACGGTATACCACGGCCATCGCTTTGCGTGAGGAGTCGAATGGGTAGACGTGTTCGATGTTGTGATTTTTGTGAATATC
Source organism: Aspergillus baeticus (assembly GCA_027569055.1). Taxonomy (NCBI): domain Eukaryota; kingdom Fungi; phylum Ascomycota; class Eurotiomycetes; order Eurotiales; family Aspergillaceae; genus Aspergillus; species Aspergillus baeticus. Next base: position 455,702 of record JAPDEI010000016.1, on the reverse strand, counting down.
CGAGAGATCCATGTCTAGATGCTGCGCTGCAAGCTGAAGAAGTGCAATCTCAGTTTTATTGCCCACGAATTCTTTCTTTCCTTCTCGTTCTTCTTCGAAAGCTGTTGTATTCAACGCAAGGCTGTGCAAAAGCATCTCCTTGAATTGGCTCGAGAATCGTCCCACCATTTCTAATATTGACACAGCTGACTCTTCAGCAGAGGTATCAGAAGGAAGTCGACCGAAGGACTCGAGCGATCCGAAGAAACCGACGACGACTGACATTTTGTTCTGTGTGAGTGTTCCTGTTTTGTCGGAGCAAATTACCGTTGCATTTCCCATTGTTTCGCAGGCACGGAGGAGTCGGACGAGGTTATTCTCTTTCAGCATCCGGCCGGTAGCGAAGGCGAGCGCTAAGGTCACAGCTAGGGGGAGACCCTCTATAAAAAGGGTTAGCATATGCTGTGTTTATGGCGAAAGGAATGGATGGGCCTGTACCGGGAATAGCAACAACTATAACCGTCACCGCAACAATCAAAATGTCCATAAAGTGCTGGGCTTTAACCTCTGGAGTGTCACTGCTCCCCGACAATTGCACCAGAAATCGAATGAAAAGGACGATGAAAAGAAGCAATGCACTCCTAGAAGTCACCTATTAGCAAAGTCTTTTTACTAAACTAATCTAGAGAGGAAGTACATACCCCAACCCAAACCACCCGATCCAACTTGCTAACCGCGCCAACTTGACCTGTAATGGCGTCGGATCCGTCTCAGTCCCCAGAGACACCATGATCCTCCCATACGTCGAGTGCGGTCCGACACTGGTAACGAGATATGTCCCAAGCCCTTCCAGCACCTTGCTTCCTGAGATGATAAATGGGTCGGCTTCTTTTCCCTTGCCGTCCACGAGATTCTTCCATGCTATATGCCCGCTCACTTTCTCGACCTGGTCCGATTCGCCCGTTGCTGTTGACTCGTCACATTTGATCTCATGATTTGTGATTATTACTCCGTCAGCCGGTGCGGAGTCTCCGGGCTCGAGGTGTACGATGTCACCGACTGTGAGGGAGGAAATGTGGATGCGGATTGTGTGACCAGAGCGGATGACACGGACTTCGCGGTCAAGTTTCTAGAGTTGTTCTTTAGCTTTTCCAATTGATCACCATAGGCGAGAGATAGACGCCGGCACAAATAGGGATAAGGAAAGAAAAGGGAACGAACCCGCTTATTCAACTTGGCAAACTGCCTCTGCTTCTGCCAGTCGTTCCCCGCGGTAACAGAAACAACAATGATTATTGCAACGCACACCGCAACTCCCTCGATCCAGTCAACCTGGGACTGACCCGCAGCCACTTCATAGATTCCCAGTGATAGCGAAACAACTGCGGCAATGGTGAGCAGAATGATGATCTTGTCATTGTACGCATCCCAGAGTAGCCGAGCGAATGACTTCTGCGGAGCATCAGGAAGAGCGTTTGTCCCGAAGACGCGGATACGGTCAGCAAAGGGAGAGGGATTCGATTGTTTGTGCGGATTCAAAAGCGATGTTGAACTCGTGTGTGAGATGTGAAAATGAGAAGAATTTCCCTTTGTTGAGAAAGCGAATTGGCGAGCTTCCTCAAGTGTTATAGATCGCGGAAGAAAGCTCTCATCATTTGAGAGGCCCGTGCTTAGGTCAGTTTGCAAGCCGTACTCGAGCCCCTTTAGTCCACCAAGAGCATAGAAGGCATCTATTGATTTGGGGTTGAAGAGTTTGTTGAGTTGCCCTGGTGAAAAGGCAAACTTGTTGTCGCACACTCGAAAGTCCTTTTCATACTGAGGCTCCGGCTCTAAGGCATCCGACCAGAGCTCTTTTTCGTCTTTTTCGGACATTGTGTAGATATCGAATATAAAGGGTATGGCATCTATACTATTGGAATTCCGGCTTAAATCCAATCTATATAGGAACAATCATACGACAACATCACCCGTTGCAGCATAAGACTGGACCCTTATGTATATTCTTCAGATCGTGGCTGTGTTGAATTCTGCCGGACGAGAACCATGGGTGAGGCACGAATAAAGTCAGCGTCTGAGTTGTCAATGACAGCATGGCCCGATGTTGAGTTTCCAAGCTGTGTTACCATCCCTGAATCGCCTGATCTAAGAGGAGAGCCTCGCGGGGAATGGTGACGAAATGGCTTGCTGATTGTCTGGATCTCCGTGCACTGCCTCACTCGGCAACGGGTGCCACTCCGCGACGGACGCCCTCCGCTCTTCCACAGTCCACCTGACCCGCGAATCCAGATGTATGGGTCGACCATCAACATTATTCACGGAAAACGATTCATTGTGGAGACGGCGATCAGAAGTCTGGTGCTTAGATTATAGACGATGTTTCAGACCCTGAAATCTCTCTCGATCAACGTTACTTTCGGTCGCTCTTCGATAAATCTCGATCGCTTCTCAGGGGCGTCTTTGGGCATGTACACTGTAAGCGCTGAGGCTGAAATGAGGCCCGAGGTTGAATCCGCCTGACGAAGGCTAGAAAAAGGAATGCGTTTAACCGCGCTCGCCAGCATATCATGACCATGTCCCCTTTCCGACTGCCTGTTGTCAGGCATCCCTGGTTATTTTATGAACTGAATCACCGGCTCACAGCAACCCGAAAAGCTGCCTTGAAATGTTTGGCACGGATCCTTTGGCCACGACTGCGCTCGCGGCAGAAGCAACGGATGGTGGAAACGATTCGAAAAACAAAGGTAGGCTGACTTCTCATTTTCGACCCCGTCCTGTCGCTCACTCTTGCAGCCTTTGGCAGATGGCTTTTGATGATCTCAGCCATACTGACCGACGCACACTCGCCGAATATGAGGCTTATCTTCTCAGCCCAAGCCCGGGCATTCTCAATGACTTGCGCGAAAAGATCCAGAAGGAAGAGGAGGCTTATGCGCACCGAAAATTGCGGCTCAAAATCAAAGGGCACGAGATAGACTTGTCAGAAATCTGTCAAAAAATTCTCAACTACCTGGACCAGTTTTTGATCATCGGCGACATAATCATCCAGTATGATCCTGGTCATACGGCGATACCATGGGCAATTATTCGGGGCTTTGTAAAGGTTGGCTCGGCACTATGCTATATTAACACTGTTAACTGATCCTTGTAGATGGCGCAAAACATAAGTGGCTCCGCTGGCGTTGTAATGGAGGGCCTCGAGAGACTTTCTGCGGTCATTACTCGATTCTCCTTGGTCGAGACGGAGCTAGCTAGGAAAAAGTACGCAATAGCATCTGATCTAATAAACTCAATGGCACGATTATATACTGTAATTCTAGCTTACATGGCGAGTGCAAAGCGTTTCTATGAGACAAACTCACTTGGTGAGTCCCTAACCTTTCTATCAAGACACTACTAACGGTGGAGGAGCCCGTGCGGTAGCTGGTATGATCAATAAGGTCCAAAGTGAAATGGACTCTGCATGGGAAAGCATTGCTGACAAGGAAGAAGACGCGTGGAAATTGAGAGTTTTGGTAAGAGACCAGCGTTTTGATGAGCAGCTGGAGCTACTCCAAGTTCAGATTCAAAACTCAAGGCCATCGCGTCAGCACATCCTGAGGTGGATCGATGCGGTTTACACCGATAGCTCATACGAGCTAGCGATTGAGACAAGACTTCAAGGGACATGCCAGTGGATATTCAGGAATTCTGCATTTCAATTGTGGTTGACACCCGATCCGACAGCAGCGAAGTTCTTTTGGCTACGAGCCGGACCGGGATACGGCGGGACCATCCTCTGCGCTACCATTATTGAATATATCCGGTGTCTTCCAGAACAACATGCTGCCCCAATTGTGCCCTTCTTTTTCTGCTCGGCAGACGATATCTTCACCCGGGATCCGGCAGCCATTGTAGGTTCCTGGGTGGCGCAGCTTGTGAGTCAAAATAATGACGTTTAGAGATCGCGGCACAGCTTTCTGTAAACAGGGAAGGTCAAGCAGCAGGCTGTGATATTTGGGCGCTATATGGCAAACTTTGTGCCAAGATGCTCAATTGTGTTTTTATAGTTGATGGGCTCGACGAGTGTACCGATTACAACAAAACGCATATTGAGGCAAAACAGGTATTTCTAGAAATCTTTGCCAGGTGATTCCACCGACCGTCCGAGTCCTTATAGTGTCTCGAGAAGATAGTCAACTTCGAGGCTTTGCAACAACCCATATACCCGATAAGATTTACATGTCGGAGTACGCAATCACTACTGATGACACAGAAGATGATATTCGTTCCTTCGCGCATGAAATCGTTGACGAGAGGCTGCAGGGAACGCAAAAACAGGAACTTATCGATCAAACTACACGAAAAATCATTGATGAGAGTGAAGGCCTGTTTCTTTGGATCTGCCTCATCTCGAAGGACATTTCGCGAGGCAAACCTCCCAAAGTGCTGGCCAGAATCGTTGAAGATATGCCTCATGGGCTGGTGGCGACATACCAGAAGGAAGTAGACGAAATCCTGCAGCTCAGAGAATACGAAAAAAAAAAAGCAGAGCTATGGACATACTGCGCTAGATCTCCTTCGCAAACAGGCCACTCAGGGTGGAAGAGATATCCGAAGCTCTGATTATTGACCCAGACTCAACCGGGGGATATCCATTCGATGAGCTTCCCAATACCTGGAACGAGGATTACACCAATGACCAAATAAGGAGGCTTTGCAGATCCCTTGTCGAGATTCGCAGCCAGTGCTTCGATAGCCAGCTTGCATATCATACAGTGCATTTCGTCCACTCTTCGGTGAGGGACTTCCTGGCCCAATCAGTCCAGGGTATCCCAAAATATGTCAATCCATGTGCGGAGCACAAAAGGATTGCGCGGGCATGCCTTCACTACCTGTTGTATAAAGAATTATCGAGCTCCTATCGTTTTTCTAAAGAAAGATTTCAGGAGAAATTGCATGACTTCCCTTTCCTTTCGTATGCGGCAACACAGTGGTCCTACCATATCGACAGAAGCAAGGACTCTAGAAGCGCGCTGTTACCACTGGTGAAGCGCATTTTTGATGTTTCAAGCACCGCTTTTGCTCTATGGGTTTTCAAGGTTCTCATAGATAATTTCAAAGTCACCCTGTCGAGCGATGCTTCCCAGCTCCGACGAATCAGCATTGTCTCGAAGTCATTAGAGATCTTCAATAGTCGAGGGCCACAGAATGATGAGTTATTTTGTCAAGCATGTCGATGTGGTGTGTACCTCGCCGCTCGGCTAGGATTTCCGGACATTATGGTGTGTGCACTTAGAAGTTGGGAAACGCCGCCCGCAGGGTATGCGTGGGCATTGCAGCTTGCAATTGCGAGGAGGCAGAGACGTGCGGTAGAATACTTACTAGAGGCGGGTACCCCTCCTGATCACAGCCCTCCATTCGGGACTGCCCCTTTACTCATGGCAGCGGATCTCGATGTGGGACCAGACAGCGAATATCTTGTCAAATTACTGATCGCAGCCGGTGCTGACGTTTCAGTCGCCAACAGACACGGTATTACGCCGCTCCATGTAGCAGCTACAAAGGGTAATTTGCCGGTTGTTACAGCGTTGCTCTCAAATGGAGCTACTATGTCCAATTATGATTCTCACCAACGGACGCCTCTGCACAAAGCGGCAGCCGGCGGGTATAATGATATATTAGAGCGCCTTATTGAACACGGCGCTGGTGTGAATGGGCGGGATGTTGTTGGCCTGACACCTTTGTACCTAGCCGTGATTAGGAGGCATGGGCATAGTGTGCGACTGCTTATTGAGAAAGGCGCCGACACTTCGGTTAAGAAGAATGGAGCTACTATGCTCCATATGACCGCTGGCTGGGGTCTTGGAGAGATTGCAGATTTGCTCATCACTCGGGGAGCCCCGATAAATGGCCTTGCTGATGATAAGTTGGCAGCATTGCATTATGCAGCAAGAGGCGGCGATATGGCAGTGGCCGAGGTCCTCATAAAACGAGGGGCAAAAATCAATATCCGTGGTCAGGGGCGCGTTACGCCACTGCATCTAGCGACAGAAAGCGGCAAAGATGAAATGGTTCAGCTTCTTCTCAAACACGGGGCGGACCCTAATATTTCCGACTCAGACAGACTCACACCATTTCACCATAGTGTCGCATGCGGATACAAGGATATTGCGACATTCCTTCTCGCACCTGGTGCGGATCCTTCTCGCCGTGATGTCTTTGGGCGCACTACGTTGCATTTGGCGGCCCAGCAGCAGCAAGATCACATGGTGCCATCTCTCATTGACGGTGGCGCTGTAGTAGATGCTCGAGACAATACCGACATGACGCCTTTACATCTTGCCGCACTAGTTGGGCACACACGTTCGGCACAAATCCTGATCGAAAATGGCGCTGATATACTGGCCGACACCCCATATAGCTCAGGGCGGGCTCAAAAAAAAAATTCTGGCGAGGGTTGATGCATTGCTGGCTCATCGAGAAAATGCCCGATTGGCGAGCCGCCTGCGAGGAGTTATCCATTCAGCTGTAGAGGAGGTGCAGCTGCCACACGCAATCCGCCTAGGAATACACAAAATGGCATTGACTATCGAATCAAACCTAGAATTCCCCCGTGGGCTCTATTGTCCATGGAACAACTTCGGCTTTCCGTTTTTAGGTCTGAGGTATTTGAGATCCTAAGAGATCCAGATATCTTTCTCGACAACGGATGGACACCGCTCCATATAGCCGCATACAACGGGCGAGAAGAGTTCGTTCGGCTCATGGTTCACCACGGTGCTCCAGTGGATGCTCTAACTACGAGAGGGCTATCATCAATTCAGATTGCGGAGGACTGAGCACATCTGAATGTTGTGCAAGTCTTGGAGGAGCTAGGATCCAAGATCGACTATACGCATCGGGCCCTTGTAGAGGAGAATCGGGCACGGGAACGGGCACGACGAGAGGATGAGATGCGGTTAGCCAGTGTGTTTGCTTTCGAGGAAGCTATGGCAAAGCTGGAACTTGCAACGAGGGTAGCCCTGGAAGTAATAAATATATCGTACTGGATGCTGTCAAATTGTGTATCTACATTCATCAGGTTCATACCGTAATTAAGCGTGATCATGGTACCTGTCACAAACGCACAGATATATATAAAAAGGCCAAGCCCTGATAAACACAAGCACATAAGGTTTTTTAATGAATAACCACCCCTTGAGGATTTTAGATGTCAATATATCTATAATCCTCAATAGAAATTTACCTCCCCGAAGCCATGGATCGTATGCTTTCATGTGGCTTCAAAGTTCTATCCACGTGGTATCCGATCTCCAAAGGCTTCTTTTACGCAACCAATCAATCCACTTCTCGTAATTTATCTTTTCTTCCCCACCTCTTATCGCCCGACGGCCAACCCTATCACTGTACGAGAGAACCAGTTCGCCGATAAGGCCGCCTCCCGCTCCCCTCTTTATATCGGCCAACCCCGCCCGCTTGTCGCCTGCGAAGAGTCTTTACACAGACTACGAGCGACCACTAATTTAACAAGCACACAAAAATGACAATCCGCCCCTTCGCCCCGCTCGATACCGTCATCCTAAACGGCACCGTCGTTACAGCATCCGATGTCGCGCGGTACGACATTGGAATCAAAGATGGGAAGATCTCACTGCTTGCGCCTGCGGGTTCACTAGCCGATACGCCTGCGACAAAGGTGATCGATGCGCAGGGCGCATATGTTATGCCTGGTGGCGTGGACGCGCACGTCCACTTGGCCGAGCCGCAGCTTTTCGGGAAGGGGAAGGCGGCGGATGATTATTGCACTGGTACATACATACACTGCCCAGGCCCCACTCTTCCAAGCTGAGTTATCGAAGAGGGAGAAGTGGGAATAAAAGGCTAATTCAGGACTGGATGAGGGTAGGCACGAAATCCGCCATCGCTGGCGGGACAACAACGATCATCGCCTTCGCGCCACAAGACAAACAATCACCGTCGCTAATCAAAGCGCTGGACGAAACCGCGGCGAAAGCCGATGGCGTCGCCTACTGCGACTACTCCTTCCACATGCTAATTGGTAACCCGACGCGCGAGTCGCTCGCCGAATTCGCGCTCCTGCGCGAGCGCGGCATCTCGTCCGTGAAAATCTACATGACCTACGAGCTGCTGCAGCTGCGTGATACCCAGATCCTCGATGTGCTCCTGCAGTCGCGCATCGACGGCGTCACGACCATGATCCATGCCGAGAACGGCGATATGCTCTCGTGGATGACGGAGCAGCTCGAGCAGCGCGGGCTGGTGGAGCCGAAGTATCATGCGACCTCGCGGCCGCCGATTCTCGAGAAGGAAGCGACGGGGAGAGCAATTGCGCTTAGCCAGCTGATCGAAACGCCGATTCTTATTGTCCATGTCTCCAGTCCGCTGGCTGCGGGAGTTATCCGCGATGCGCAGACGAGTGGCCTCCCCATTTACGCTGAGACGTGTCCGCAGTATCTCTTCCTCACGCGGGATGAGCTGGCGAAGCCAGGGTACGAGGGCGCGAAGTGCGTGTGTGCGCCGCCGCCGCGAGATGGCCCGCAGGATCTCGAGGGGATCTGGCGCGGGCTGGCAAACGGGACGTTTACGATCCTCAGCTCGGACCACTGTCCGTTCGAGTATGATAATGCGGAGACGGGGAAGAAGGCGGCGATTACGGAGGATGCGCCGCTGGGCAAGTTCAGGTATATCCCCAACGGGTGCCCGGGAGTCGAGACGAGGTTGTCGCTTGTGATGAGTGCGGGGAGACTGGCGCCGCAGAAGTTTGTCGAGGTCACGAGCACGAATCCGGCCAAGTTGTACGGACTGTACCCGCAGAAGGGAGCGCTGATACCTGGTGTCTCGGATGCGGATTTGGTGATTTGGTATCCGGAGGGTGGGCTGGAGCCGTTCGAGCTGAAGAATGAGATGCTGCATCATAATGTCGATTATACGCCATTTGAGGGAAAGACACTATCGCAGTGGCCGAGGTATACCCTGCTTCGGGGGGAGGTGATCTGGGACCGGGATAATGGAGGTGTTGTTGCAGATAAGGGCGTTGGACAGTTCGTTAAGAGAGGGCGCAGCGAGTTCTGCCAGGATCAGGGACCCTGGGATCCAGCAAAGTTTTGAAATTTCTTGGAGAAAAGAAATGAAAGTGAATATACAAGAGAGGAGACCCTTTGTCTTTTCTGTAGAGCGGAACTGGGCTAGGTGGCGGTTCGTCCGCAAGTAAGCATGGTGCGATTCTCGAGGCACGCAAACAAGGCACACGGCTCCATTGGGAATATAATCCTCAAAAAAGTCGCTCGATTAACATCTATGACCGAAATACTCGTCGCAAGTGACCCTATTGTGAAGTAAATAAATAGAGGCGACTAAACAAACCATTAGATGCTTTCTTCGAATGAAGAGGCTCCCACTCATACTGTGCAATTCCCAGGTCTCAGGTCCACCTACCCCCAAAGATCCCTCCCACTATTCCTATCCAGCAACAACTTCCATTTGGTGAAAAACCACGGCGCAATCTCCCAGCTCCCTCCCTCCCAGGGTTGCCCACTCCCACCCGCCTTCAAAGCCACATCATCCCGAGACCCCAAACAGAGCAATCCGCCCTCGACAATATCCGCCTTCAGCTCAAACATATCGACCAAATGCGGCACGGAAGCCGAGAGGATGATCGCGCGCGATCTGAGACTCGGGATCGGAACGAGATCAAAGAGTGGATGGTGCGGGATGAGAATCTGCGGTAGCGTCGGGCGAAGGTGTGCGGGGGCGAAGGGAACTGAGGCTGTCACGTCCGCCAGGAGGGCCCGGGGGTCTGTCGAGGAATTTGTCTGGCGGTAGAAGGGCGAGCACAGCGACAAGCAGTTGTACGAGAAGAACTCTTCGAGGGATATCCCGATCAAAGACGCGTTGTGCAGACAGGCGGATATGAGGTTTGTTTTGGGTGTTTGGAGGTAGTTCTTCTGTGGGTCTGCTAGGAGGGTTGATCGTGATGCTGTTGGGCGGAATGCAAGACGGGAGTCGGTGTTATTATTTGTCTCTGGCGTCGTGTATGTATAGGTTGAGGCTGAGGCTGATGTGCTTGGGATGGAGTGGTCTGGGCTTTCGATGTCCGCTTCTTCTGGTGGAGCTGGGAAGAATTCCGGATCATTTGATCCGATCAACAGGTCTTCGACGTCGATATTGGAGCTCGTTCCTGAGGCGGGAAATAAGAGATCAAAAAGACCTGCGCCACCGAATGGATCGGTAGCCGCACTTGCGCCGCTAATCGATTGTGCTGTCTGCAGAGGTCCACTCGAGGGTGTCAAGACCGACAACCCGGTATCAACTATACTAGAAATCGGAGTCTCCGCTGAAGAGGGCTGCCGCAGTCTATAGGCCTGGGCGACCCATCCCACAGCCTCTTCACTGGGGACGTCCCGCTCGATATTTTGCGGGGTGGGATACGGCTGCAGCGGCTGGTACCGAGCCGTGGCTCCCTTTTCCTGCGCTACAGTTCTAGCCCTTTGCACGCGCTCTTTTTGTCGTTGACCTGGATTCGAGTCAGCAAACTACACTTAATCAAGACACTGGGGGGTCCGAAAAACATACGATACGCCCGCTGCGCCTCCCGATTCTGCAATTTCCTCGCCTCGGTGATGACCCGCTTCGGGCGTGTGGGCAGCATCTGAGATCCGGAGGTCTGTATCATTGCACCTAGCAGTGGCTTACTGTTGTTGCTCAAATGGTTATTTTGCGTAGGTGGGAGAGAAGAAGATTGCGCGAAGTTGGCTTACGCCTGAGCTCGTCTCGCTGGCGGCCAAACCGCCAAGTCCAGGCCCGCTAGCTCTTCTTGGCAGTACAAATATTGAATTTGCAACAAGAGGTGCCATCCCGCCAATAAGAGAGTGCAAATCAGAATGAAAAAGAGCGGAAGAATGCGCCGCATTTAGCCTAGCGTGGTGATCTCATCGGGCGCGAGATTTGCATTTGGCTTACGGGGGTTCGGCCAATCAGGACTCGGTAAGCCGTAAGCCAGATCGAGGATGATTATCGCGGTGGGCCAATCGATGTTCTGCGGGATTTAGAGTAAGGAGATCGGTGGTATTGAGTTTTTGTATAGACTGCGCAGTCTGGGAAGTATATAATGCGGGTTGACTGTCTTTGATTTTCCTCCCATCATCAAGCACAACAATCATCGCAATCAACAAACCAACAAAACAACATTCTCAATCTAATTCCAAAAGAAATCCGAAAACCCCCAAAATGTCCAAAACAATCGCCATCATCGGTGCCACCGGCAACCAAGGCTCCTCAGTTGCACACACATTTCTACAAACCCCGAACTGGCGCGTCCGCGCGATAACCCGCAACACCTCGTCAATCAAAGCACAAGCCCTCGCAGCGCAGGGCGCCGAACTCGCCCAGGCGGACCTGAACGACCTCGCCTCCCTCGAATCCGCCTTCCAGGGCGCGCACGCCGTCTTCGTCAACACCGACTTCTGGGGCCCCTATGTCTCCGGCGCGACCGAGACGGGCAAGACGCATAGCAGCGACGACGCGTTCAATGAGGAGCTGACACACGGCAAGAACGCGGCCATCGCCGCCTCGAGGATCCCAACCCTCGAGCGCTTCATCTACTCGGCCCTGGGGCCGATAAAGCGCGCTTCCGGTGGGAAATACGCGCAGTCGTACCACTGGGACTCGAAGGCGAGTATCGTCGACTACATCGAAGCAGAGCAACCGGAGCTCGTGAAGAAAACTAGCATTATCTACATCGGCGTGTACACGACGAATCCGCTGTTCGTGCCGCGGCGGGATCCCGAATCAGGCGTGTGGAAGTTTGTGCTCCCCATGCGGGGCGAGACAGAGATCCCGATGATCGATACACCGGCGTCGACGGGCGCGTTTGTGCATGCGCTTGTGGAGCATGAGCCCGCGGGCACTAAGCTGCTTGCGTATGATAGTTATCTGAGCATCAATGAGATTGTCGAGACGTGGGCGAGGGCTACGGGGAAGAAAGCAGAGCTCGTTACTGTCACTTCGGAGTATATGCATGAGCAGTTTGGTATCCCTTGGGAGGTGCTTGAGGCACCGTTGTGGATTGGTGAGGTTGGGTATATGGCGGGAATTGACAACTGGATTGGGGCAAAGGATCTGAAGGTTCGGCCGACCACGAAGAGCTTTGCGGAGTGGCTGGCGAGCAGGGATTGGGAAGGGGGTTTGGATGAGGCGCACAAGGAGTTGGAGGCCGTCAAGGGACCGGAGTCAAGTGCTTAGATTGTTGGAAGGTGTTCTTTGTTCCTGTTGTCATGCCTGTTAATACGTTAATCTAGAACTCGATGTTTCTGACGTCAAGATTTTATAGCGCGGTTCCAAAATCCATGAAACTCATGTCGTTCTCCATTCCAGGCCCGAACCAAGGAAAGTTATCAAGCATTTGCTCCCACAGGTCAAACTCCATGTCATCCGCCAAGCAGAACTGGGGATCCGTCGGCGGGATGTCTGCAGCGGGCATGTTTGTGACATGCTGCTCCTGCTTAGCTCGATGGGCATCACCAGCCAATTCTTTCATCCACTGGACAGATGGAAGACACGGAACCTTATCCGATGCATCAGCACAACCAGCACTAGCACTAGCACCCGCCTGCTTCCTCGGCGAATGAAACAAAGCCGGCGCATCAGCCCCGGCCCTCTCCAACCACGCCAGCATCTTCTCCTGCACAGAGACAGCATTACGCCAAACGTCATCACCAAAGCTCAAGGTCTGTAATTTCGCATTGACACCCAGCGCGGCTGCGCGTATCGTCGTATCGTCGATACCGAATGCGCGGCCCTCGTCTGGCGGGAAGAGTAGGCTGAGCTTCGCGAGCATGAGTAGGCAGTACCAGATCGTGCCGTAGGCGGAGGCCGGGAGGCTCATGCATACTGAGGGTGGGATTGTGATGAAGAGGTCGACTATGATGTGTGCTGACTTTGTGAGGACGCCTAGTTGGTTTGCGGAGCGGAGGCCGAATACGTCGCTTCGGCGGCGGAGGGCGTGGCCGAGGATGAGGGCGGGTGTTGCGATTATTTCGATGCGGAGGGACCCTAGATATATGGCATTAGCAACGGGTACTTTACGTAGTTTCGATTAATCTTACAGTCATTTTCAGACGTAAGCGATGAAAGCAGAGTCTCTGCTTCTAAGTGCCGGTGCGCAATACGGTCGAATATTTTTTTCCAGCTTCCAAGGCAATCCTTCGGCGGCCGTTCATCGTCGAGAAGCAGATCGCTTTGCCTCGTTAGACAACGGACGTCAAGATATACCCGAAGTTGCGTGTCCGTGGGATACTCGGCGTTTTGCGCCAAAGTCTCAGCACAATGCTCGATCCACTTTGTATGTCGCATATACAACTGACGGCGGAATATAGATGACCTAGACTTTTATTAGCACACCTCTGAATCAACCAATAGAGTCAAGTTGACGTACTTCGAACACTGGTAATAACACCCCAACAGCGCCCGCTGTCCAGCGGCGGAGTGTGCCTGCGCGCTGCCGCCCGTGTGCTCCAGCTCCCTATCTTCAGCCGGAATCGGCAGCATGCGAAAATTCTCCTCTTTATCCAAGCCCAAGTCCACGATAACCATCGCCGCCATCGGGAGCAGCATGTACATGTGCGTGTGGTACGTCCGCCAATGGTAGTGGTGCCAGGCGATGTGCACGAGGAGGCCCTGGAGCAGGTCCATGTTTCGCTCGACGCCGACGATCAGTCGCGATGCGATCTCTTTGCGGATGACTAATTCGAGGTCATCCTGCAATGGCGGGTTGTGTTCGAGGCATGCGGTCAGCATACACAGGAGGAGAAAGGGTGATTCTTGGCGCAGTGTTGCGACGTTTGTTGTCTCTGGGATGATCACGAAGGGGTATTGGGGCATTTTACGGGTGCGGTATTTCTGCAGAAGCTCGTCCGCAAGCTGAGGAGTAATTTGCTCATGGAACATGAATTCATTCTTGTGAGCTTGGGTCGGTGTTGATGGCGTCTGTGCTTGTGGTGATTTGGACGCGTTGTTGCCACGCACGTCCTTGGGGAAAACACACGTCGGATGGCCTAGGCGGCTGCATCGCTGACACTTTCCTGTGTCCCTTGGAATGCACTTAACTTTGAGCTGGACACATCGTGCGCAAGCATAGCGGCGAGGTGGCTGTCTGCGATACATTTCGTCGATGGATGGTTGATGCAGGAAGAAGGGAGAGAGAGAGAGAGACGGAGACAGAGTCGGAATCGGGATCGGAGTCGGAATCGGAGTCAATCAGGAGCGACGATCAGCCCTACCTTGTCCACTATAAGACCACCACCACAGCGTCTGCCTCCATAACAGCTTCCTACCAACTATATTCACTCTTTCAAAGCTACTAAACTTCCTCTTCTATCTTATAATTATACCAGGTATCTCATAATGGACGAAAAAACACCCCCTACTAACGACGCGCCGACCGGAGTACCCCAAGCTCAGCCAAGACAGCATCTTACTGGGATCAAGCTGTATAGCATCATGTCGGCAATCATGATCGCAGTCTTTCTGATTTCGCTGGACGTATCCGTTATCTCAACTGTAAGCCTCTCCTTCAACCCCCACATTCTTCAGAGTTAATATATAGTAACGTGTACAGGCAATCCCAGCAATAACCAGCGCCTTTCACGCAACAGGGGACTTGGGCTGGTATGCCGCCGCCTACCCCCTGTCAATGTGCAGCCTGCAGCCTATTGCCGGCAAGATTTCCGCAATCTTTCCCATGCGCGCCGCATACCTCTCCTTCTTCTCAATCTTCCTCCTGGGCTCTCTCCTCTGCGGCGTCGCCAACTCCTCCACAATGTTCATTGCCGCGCGAGCAATTGCTGGAATAGGCGGGTCAGGCGTCGTATCTGGTGGTCTGTCAGTCATAGCAATTGTCACCCCTAACGAGCAGCGTCCGCTGTTTACGGGTCTCATTGTCTCGGTCTTCTCGATCGGCACGGTCATCGCCCCGATCATCGGCGGTGCGTTTACGAGCCACGCGACATGGCGCTGGTGCTTTCTCATCAATCTACCCACTGGAGCCATCACAATTATCGTCCTACTTCTCTTCTTCCATCCACCAAAAGCCAGCACCAGCACTAGCTCCGACGACAGCTCGACACCACAACCCCAATCCCTGCTCCAAAAACTCAACTCCCTCGACCTCCTCGGCTGCGCCATCTTCGTCCCCTCCATCGTGATGGCCTTCCTCGCCCTCCAATGGGGCGGCTCGAAACACGCCTGGTCATCCGCAACGATAATCGGCCTCTTCGTCGGCTTCGGGCTATCCATCTGCGTCTTCATCGTGTGGGAGCTCCACCGCGGCGAAACCGCCATGATCCCGTTCAAACTGCTCAAGGGACGCTCAATCGTCCTGAGTATCTGCTTCGCCTTCCTCATGATCGGCGGGTACATCGTCCCCGTGTACTACCTGCCGGAGTGGTTCCAGATCGTGCGCGACGTGAGTCCGATGCGCAGTGGGGTGATGCTGCTGCCCGCGGTGCTGACGCAGGTGTTTGCCGCAATGGTTTCGGGGGTTCTTGGTACGATTCCAACTCTCACATATCTCGCTCATACTTTGTTTCATAAAGAATACTAATAAGTATAAACCAGCAAAATACATCCGCTACTACAACCCCTGGTTCCTCCTCGGCTCAACACTCGTCTGCACCGCCAACGGCCTCTACACGACATTCACCCCGTCAACCCCGACCTCATCAACACCGGACAGCCACTGGATCGGCTTCCAGATCCTACAGGGTCTCGGAACAGGTTGCGCGGGACAGATGGGTCTACTAACCGTGCAAAACGAGCTCAAGGACCGGCCTGCGGTCATCCCTGTCGGGATCGCGACCGTCCTCTTCGCGCAGTATTTCGGGACCTCGGTTGTCCAGACGATTGCGGGGACGGTATTTCATAATAAGCTCGTGGATGGGCTTGAGGGCAAGGCTGGGTTGAATGGGACGGGGGTTGCGGTGCTGCTGGAGGCGGGGACGTTGAAGGTAAGAGAGACGGCGGAGGATCTATGGCCGGAGAGGGTGGGGGATGTCGTTGGGGCTTATAATGAGGCGATTACGACGGTTTTTGTAAGTGCTTATTCTCATCGTGGACCGAGATCAATTCTGCAAAGCTAACAAGGGTTGGGAACAGTATGTCGCTGTCGCTGCGTGCGCGCTGGCCTTTGTGTTGGCTACGGGGATCAGGTGGAATAGTATCGTGATCCCGAAAGAAGCCAAGAAGGATACGGAGCAGGGAGATGCCGACAGAACGGTTTCGTCAGGCGATGACTGAGCATTGGATATCCGGCTTGTGACTTGAAGTTGGCATCTATATGTTGCTCGAAGCCCGCCACTCATCTATCTCTATTCGAACAGCAATGTGAGAGCACATAGATTAGATCTTATGATATTCCCTGTGATTGCCCGCGCCTGCGTGACTTAGTCTTATACCAGGATACTGGAATAACCATTACTCATATTTTAATCTATTATATCGAGCTCGCAGCCATCTCTAGCACATCAATAACCCTATGCCGAAACGCCTGTTGCAGCCTCAGATCCTCCTTCGTATCATCCTTAACCTCAAAGTCCCCCGTCAGATACCGAAGCACAACCTCCATATACCACCTGCCCACCTTCGCCTCGAGCCGTTTCCTCGCATGCTTGACCAGCTGCGCCTGTACAGCCCTGGGATTTTGTACGCGCGCAAACATGTCAGCCCCCACACATGACCGCAATGGGCAGCTCAACCCGCATAATGGACTTTTTGATCAGTCGTGGGGCATCAGTCCATGCGACAAACAGAGCTGGTAGGTCACCGTTGTTCTTTTGTGAGCGCGCGCCATGTGTGAAGATGCTGGTGCGTTATGGCGCAAATGTGAACCATGTAGATGACAGCGGAGTCACTGCTCTTCAGGAATTTGCCCAACGAGGGGTGGAAGAGACTGTTCAGGCACAAATATAAGGGCTAGTGAGAATGCGGCAGGCACGGCACTGCACCTCGCCACACGGAGAAGGTTCCGCGCCATAATACAGCAGCTGCTTGATGCTGGTGCTGAGATTGACCTCTTGGACGACGATGGCAACACGTCGCTGAATCTCGCAATGGACACTGAGCGTGCTGACATAGTTTCTGTCTTCCTTAATCACGGAGCAAGCCCTTTCCTAGCCAACAGTGACGGTGTATCTCCGTTCCACCAACTTCTCCGCAGCGACAACCCGTTCGTTTTGCGGGCGTTCGAGAGGCATAAGGCCACTATGGTAATACTGCGTTGTATGGAGATGGATTTCTTATACTCCACCCTAGAATGGACGGGCGTCGAACCAACAAATCGGCTTTTGAACATTATGAACCTGCCGTCGTATGCATGGGAAGATGACCAGTCGGACGCCACAACGAGTACATGCACGCCGGTCCATATGGTAGCCATGGCGTTTCAGGTTGATATTCTAGACGCCTTGCTCTTAAGCGGTCGGTTTGACATTAGTGAGCAGGACTTTTGCTGAGGACTCTTCTCCAAGTAGTTTGTAGGGCAGGGAAGCAACGTGACTCGATTGCGCAAGCTGCACGGATAGAGACGATCAAGCGATTGCTCGCGACTGGCTCCAACGTCTTGGAACCGGAACAAGGTGGGTTGACGCCAGTCGCCATGGCACTGGCGGCCGAGGATTACGACCTGATGCGTGTCATTACACATTATTGGGATGAGGTGATGAGGGTGATCCAGGGTACTAACCCAGTTGAGCCCGAGTGGTATGCAAACATAAAAGTACGACTTCTACAACAAGAATCCATTGAAAAGTGAGCTCTGATACTCCAACACAGCCCTTGGGAGGCATACGATGCAACATTTACGAGGGCCAAGGATTGCCGAGGCAGGGATCGAATTGGACAAGAGCAGAATATCGGCAATTTTTTTAGCTGTAATCCTTCAGCCTCCCCTCATAGAAATCCGGAAATTCCTTCAATGTCCCTGTTAATCCATCCTCTATCGTCTTCCAAGAGAGGAAGAAAGGCCCTTCTCCCTGGAGGTCGGCCTGGGAGAGTACATAGATTTGTTGGGAAAATTGCAAGCCCATGGATTGTTGATCTCGCGGACTGTGCTTGGAAAGATTAATAAAGTAAAGAAACAAAAAATTAAAAAAATAAAGCAGTGAAAATGGCCACCAAGCTCTTGACTAGCGCAAGATAAGCAAAGGAGGCTGGTGAGACTATCAGCGCGAGCGGGTCTGCCGCTCGAACTGCTACTCTTGAGTGGCTCTATCGCAAATCTGGCAGACGCGCATCATGACTCGGGACCTCATTATTACTAGTAGGGTGCACAGTAGGAAGCTCGATATCTACTTTGTGATCTTTATTATGATTGGCCCATTCGGGTATAAGATTGTAGTATGTACTGGCCTAGGGCTCCATTATTCAGCTCAAGCTTCGCCTCGCCTTCGCTCCAGGTCACCTCTCTGAACGAACGCCCCAATAGTAAATCTCCGAGTCATTGGCGGTGGGCCGTTAGACTCCACAATCTCATCAGCGTTCGATATCGACCTACTCACTCCCATCGCGCAGCGCAATCCTCACATCAATAGCCTTCCTTTCAACCAGCAAATACGTCCGCAGATCTTCCCAGCGTACACTTCGCCCCTCGATCGGCGAGAAATCAAAGGCGAGGACGAGCTTCGCTAGAATTAGCCGCATCTCAGCCCACGCGAGGTGGATCCCCAGACACGCACGGGGTCCAATAGCGAATGGCTGAACAGCTTGGCGGTTATCGTTGAAGAAAGGGGAGGCTGGGTCTGATGTTGAAGATTCAAGCCAGCGCTCTGGGAGGAAGGAGGTTGGCTTGTGAAAGAGAGTTGGAGCGCGGTTGAGGGTGTAGGGTTGGATGGAGACGGGGGTCTGTATTTGTTAGTACTGGTTAGTGATAATAGAGGGTGAGCTGGACGCAGGAGGGACTTACGCCGCCGGCAATCCACGTCCCACAGACCATCCTACCACCATCTGGGACCAGTCGCGGTGGGACCCATGGAACGGGCGGACATAACCGTAGCCCTTCGTTGATAACTGCATTCAGGAAGGGCAAATTGCGCACTGCGTCGAGTGTGATCTCGTCGGGGCTCGAGAACGCACCCCGGATCTCATGCTCAAGTCGATGCAAACTCTCAGGCCTATGATTAACCAGATAGTTGAGTGTGCCAGTCAACGCCGTCGCCGTGGTCTCACTCCCCACGGTCGTCAGAAGCATAAACGTCGCATACAGTTCCCCAGCATCGAGCTTAAGTTCCCCTTGCTTCCCAATAACATGCGACATGATATCAGGCCGCTGCAATTCCCAGCTAAGTCGTCGATCGACCTTGTCCACAATCTGCTGGTAGTGGTCGCGCTGGATCTTCTTCAGAGAAGGGGGGATGCACTTCATGAGCACGAACTCGATGACAGGGTAGAAGCGCGTCGAAATCACGAACCCGGCTGCCTTCACGCTGTTAAATAGCAGCGAGATCCACGGGTGATACTGCGAGTGCTGCAGGCAGTTGAACGACTCGCCGTACCCGAGGTCACCGAAGATGTCGAAGGTCGTGTAATTGAACCAGGAGGTCATGTTCACCTCCGCGCTGCTGCTGCTCTTTCCCCCCTTCTTTTCTCCTTTCTCGATAACATCGGTCAACTGTGTAATTAGGAGATTCACATATTTCTGGATAAACGGCTCCTGGGACCGGAGGGCTTGCGGCGTGAATCCGGGCATGAGGGTTCGCCGGATTTGCGCGTGCTTTTCCGGGTTGATGGCGCTGAGCAGCGAGTCCGGATGGCCCGGTTGGGCAGCCCACCAAAGCGGATCTTTGAGGAACTGGCGGTCATTCTGCCCGGGCTGGAAAATGTCTTTGTAGGCATCTGGGTGCGCAAAGGTCACTTCGGAGGGCGCGATACGAATAACGGGCCCGTATTGGGCGTGCAGTTTGTGGACGTCGTCAATTATTGTTCCTTTAATGAGGCCGTAGACGAACGGCAGCCGCGATGCAGCCCATAGACGCGGCCCGGGGACTTTGGATAGCGGGTGGAAGTAGAGGTTGTAGATTATTCTGGCGGGGAAATACTGTAGACAAGATTAGACTGGGAGATAGCTGCAGTTGGAAGGGTCATACAGCGAGAATCGCAAGGACGGTCGTTGAAAAGAGGCCGGAAATGGCCATTTTGGGGTAGCAGTTAACCAAATGACAAGTCTGGCGCAAGTAATTAGACGGAGACAGAGGTATGAGGGGTGAAAAAAAAGGAAACGAGGGCGTTGTAACGCCCTGACCATGATTGGGGGTTGCTTATGTGCTTATATGTACCTCAGATCTCACCTCTCCAAAACTGGTCCACTCTGGCTGGCGAGCTCATGACCATGTGTGGATTAGTGGCTACCTAATGGGTCTCGGAAGCTGAGCCCGCGTCCAGGACTATGACGAATCAGGTCATTTCTCGAGCCAGGAATTCGTCAACATGCGGTACGCCTTACTTGACTGGGAGCGAGTATTTGGAGTCCTGGGCGGGGACCTTACTTAGGTCTGAGCGCTTACAAAGCCATCAGGCAGTCATGTCTCGCTGCCACAGAAAGAACCATAAACCACAGGAACTTCTGTAAGCCGAGCGTGAGTTTTTCATTATAGGTAATATGGCTAGTAGATGAAAAGAGCTTGGCCTGGATAGTTTATAATATCGCTCTGCTCGACGACGCAGGTCCAGCAGAACTCTTTATGCGTAGGAAGGAGAAAGCACTTGAAACCTCGCGAGAATGCGATGCTCACTCCAGCCAATCGTGCCATCCACGATTCCCCCGAACGCAGCACCATGGGCTTCTCAAGCGGGCTCAAGAGTTCTTCCCAGCAATCGATAGACACAAGCTCCACACCGCAGGATTGAACGGACGGGTTATGGCCGCACTCCCCATCATGGACGCCTAACGTGCTGAGATGCGACGATTCCTTCAACGACTTGAGAATGTCCAAGTCTGCCACCCACTCCGCTCCTTCGTACATTGAGATACATGTTTCGAGGTAATAAGCCTCCATTCCTCTAAACGCAGAACGTCCTTGCACTCTCAAAGGTCCCTCCCAGCCGGTGAATGACATGTGTAACGATGACCCTTCGAACATGTGATGGGATGAGATCCCATCAAATGGATTGTGATTCACAACGTGCCATTTCTCAACGTCATGTTCTCTGATATCTGGCTCTTCTGGTGCAACTAAGAGAGCAATCCCAGGTCTTCCAACATTACCGACGGCATGTGCGACAGCACAAGAGGGCAATCCGTCTGGGGGTATGGGATCATGAAGAATCCGCTGGGCAATGAACAGCGAGTTGCCAGTTGAGATAGCCATGACAGTGTCCATTTCCTCAACGCCAACACTTAAGGTGCCTGACTCAAACTGTAAGACGGAGGCAAACACCTGCTGGCGAGACAGCGGGCAAGGGTATATTGATTCGGTAAAATGCCCCTCTCGAGCCAGCGTTGAAGCCATCATTTCCTGAATTGGTAGATCTTTGACGACGCTTCCAGCCCACGCCCAGGACCAGGGGGACTCCTTTATGATGTTCATCGATAGGGTAAGATGCGGCAAATGATATTCGTAATGGTTAATGACCCGACCAAGGACTAATAGCGAAAAGCGATGGTTAGGGCGATAGGTTTTGAGGGTATCCTTGATCCGATTCATGACCTGCTCCAAGTCGAGTGCATGGCTCTTAATGAGGTCGCGCACCATTGCCAGAGCGACTGATACGCCACGCAATTTGTTCTCTTTTCTTTTGCTGTCGCGCCTTCGATAAAGAGCAGCCTCATTGTGTATTCCAATTGCTAAATCCCAAACAATAGTTGTAGATGGGTTATTATCATCCAAAAACTCTGCAAAGACGAGTTCCTGGGGTTGATGATCATCGGGCAGCATAGACTCTAAGCTGTAATCTTCTGCATAAACATGAGGGTCGGTTGGGCGATCTTTTTTCGAGGGTAGGAACATCCAATCCTCCCCTTCAGGAGGCAGTAGATCACTCCCGTCACCAGCGGCGTCAGACTCGAACTCTGCCCTATCCCTCTTTCGAGTCGTTGAAGTTGTCGGGTATGAAAGCGACACATACCCCCATGTGTCATTTGGTTTGCGGAAACGGATAATGTATTCTTCGGGCTCATTGCAGTGTTGTTCGAACAGTGTACGAAGCAACTTCACCCTGCCAAAGGGTCTCTGTATAGCCTGAAGCAAAAATACAGGATCTGTGATACCGAAGAACGGAAATGAGGAAGAACCCACGTTTCCAATCCAACTCTTGGCCGCATGTGCACCATACCTGATAAGCTGTAGAGCAACCTTTCTTTCATCAGATTGGGAAACATCAACGCCACCCTTCAACGCAGAAAGCAGGTGGAGGTTCTCGAGATAGCTGCCAACCTGCGGTCCTGCTGGAGGCTTCCAGAGAGACATTTGATCCTGATCCTGTTCCAGGGCTCCAGCAGATCGCGAGTTCCATTCGCTCCATTTAAAATATTCAGAGACCAAGACCTGAGGTTCCGTATTCCACTCAGACGCGACCGCGACGAGTGTATCTTGATAGGAAGCGTAGCTGAATGTCCACAGAGCTTGTATAATATCTGCTGCGACCGATAGTGTGTCCAAAGAGTCCAGTGACGCACCGAGTATCAGAGCCTGAAGACTAGTGAAAGAGATTTTGGAATCATGCAGGGAGGACCGCTTGCGTTGAATGGTCTTGTAGTATCGAAGGTGGGCCAGGGGCAGCGACCAGTAAACTCCATCCTGATTCCCATGAGGATCTTCCTGGTATGCAATAGACAGGGTTGCGATACCACCATCCGCCACTAGACGATCTTGTTGTGGCCTTTCCTGTGTCTTTGGCCCAAGGATTACAAGATCCGGATATATGTGCCATGAGGTAAGACTGAGAAGAACGCCTCCGTCGAGAATCCGCTGCGGCTTTCCAAGGATCAGATTATCGAGTGTCGACAAGGCGCTGCAGAAACTTAGCATAACACTGTCATACACCGTGCCCTTACCGAACGCTGATACAGAGACTCCATTGGGGGTAACTTGGGTCTGGATAGCGATTGAGAGGTTATTTGCGATTAGCTCGATCTGCTTCTGCTGGATTTTATGTGAACTATTGTCGGCAATTTGGAGCCATGCTCGAGCGCTTGCATCCCAACTCTGAATGGCAGACCAATCGAGGTCATAAAGGGCTGCCTGCTGCGCAACGATAGCGCTCGTTCTATCGTTTCCAGGCGCGGACTCCCTGATATTTTGTCGTCGAGCCTCGATGATTTCTGTCCAGATTGCTGTCGCTTCTTGAGAAGGCCAGATACGAGCCAGCATGCAAGCTAGAAGGTGCATGAGGAGCGCCGAAGTGCCGATGTTCGCGGCTGCCCAGATGCTGGTGCTGTCAACCCCGAGGTGGGGGCCAAAAATCCCATCCACGATGCTTTTGGGGACATTATCGGTCGCATCTATTTCGCAGGCGATCTCGCTCGCTCGAACACCGTAGGCCTTGAGAAGTGCAGGCACATTCGGGAGAACCTCTTCAAAAAGAAAGCCGAGTCGTCGGGCGAAGATGTTGAAGGATCCTTGCTCAGCGACCTGGCGTCGCTGCTTTGAGAGACGGTCGCCAAGGGGAAGTAATTCAGCAGGAACTTCATATTTGACGAGGGAGACATCGACGTTTGCGTGGAAGAGAGAGAAGCTGGCCTCTGCTACGGCCTGAACGGCGGAAGCTG
Organism: Aspergillus baeticus; assembly: GCA_027569055.1. NCBI lineage: Eukaryota > Fungi > Ascomycota > Eurotiomycetes > Eurotiales > Aspergillaceae > Aspergillus > Aspergillus baeticus. The sequence continues at coordinate 431,971 of JAPDEI010000016.1, read as the reverse complement.
CGACCCGCTGGATGGAGGCCATCTTCGCGGTGTTGGGGCAGGAAGCATCGCTCTCCACGTCTTGAGCGAGTTCATTTTATCTAGTCTTGCAGTGTTAGTTCAACCCCGACAAGTGCACGACAGGGATACACGCGCTGCTGCGCCCGGTGATGCAACTCGGACCTGCTCTCCACCAGTCGATGTGATGCCACCACGTGGACCAATCAAACAGACCAGTCTACGATAGGCTTCTCGCACTCAGTCTTGCACTGCCGAGAGCAGAGAGGGTTGCTCGTTTCGAACAATTCTCAATTCCTACATCAAGTACGTACACACCAGGAGAGAAGCATGTCTCTCAGCACCCGCCAGAGGGCACAAGCGGCATATGCGGCAGAGAAAATAATCACAACCATCCCGTTCCGCACTACGGAGGTCTTGCCCCTGCTGCTAACGGCATTCTGTTTCCCTCTATCCTCGTGAGCTCTCCCTCCCTGCCATTTTAAGATAGTTGAAGACAGCTTCCATATCCCGAAATCCGGCCAATTGACGCCAACTATCTCGATCATCGTATTCTGATGGCACTGCCAGAGCATAAAATCACTTAAACGGTATGTCCGCGATGTGCGAACCAAGATATCAAGTGGCGCGCCGCCCACGAACATATTGTCTGTCAGGGTCTGTTCAGTGATAACATGAGGCGGGATCGCTGCAGCAACGGTCTTTCCGACGGACGTCGTGATCTCATCTCTGGACGTATACGCTAAGCAGACGTTCAGAATTACGCTTCGGTTGTTCTTCGTCGCCTCCATCGTGTGTGCAATACTGCTTCGAATTTTGCCTTCTAGCAGGTCTGTGCGACCCACCACGCGTACTTGTATATCCCGTCGCTGTTCCAGTGAGGCCGGAAGTTGGAACGCTGAGATTACCCCCTTCAGAAGCATTATCAGGTCGTCGACTTGGTCTTTTGGGCACTTGAAGTTCTCGATGCTGAACACATAAAGCATCATCACTCCTATCCCGCATCGATATCCTCCTTCCAGAACCTGGTCGTCAAGTCACCCTTCCTGCAAAGTAGGTCATCCTTGTATGGCTTGGTGTGTACGTCACCTTGAGCAGACTGCCTCCTCCAGCTCTGTGGCCTTCAAGAATAGGTAGTTCACGTTCTCTCACCCATCGCCGATTTCCATCCAAAATAATTGCGACATGTCGCGGAATAGGGCCATGTTCAATAGTGTCTAACAGCAGGCGTTCTTTCCAGGATAGTGAAGATGTCGCGTTCAGGTATGATGGAAGATCCATGATGGTTAAAAAGAGCTATTGGTCTGCTCTAACGGTCTGGTATTTCCCGAGTTTATATGTGATAGTTCGTTGATCATACGGCGTAGATGTACAGGAATAGCGAACAAATCACGAATTCTTGGTTCTGCGCAATGCAGAAGCTCCAGCCCAGGTCAGGGGAGATTACCTTGGCATTTCTAATCTCAGCCGTCTGCTGCTTTTGCGTGACCAACAGAGCCTTCTGCATTAGCTCTAGACTTTGATTGCCCTCAGCTGACGACCTTGATGATTTTCCGTCCCCGCATTCGAGCACTCTTCAAGGCTAGTTCTGCAGGTTGATGATCGTGGGATGGTGGCCACAAGCTCTGTACAGACAACGGGTTAGCTTTGCTTTCCTTTGCTTTCCCGTGTAGCCGTCACACTGGCCCTGAAATCGCCTGCACATTGCCCATTGGCGACGCCTATAGCGACCGAGCGTTTGCTTTGCATTAGCAAATAGATACCTATTTACGTTGCTCGTTGCCTGATTTGGATGGGCATGTGTGATCTCTGGAGTGAAGAAAAGCAAATATGAAGAGTATCACACCAGGACTTATTTGATGACATGCATGTGACAAAATGACTTGTAGACCTGTAACGCTATCAGGGAAATGCGCACGCTCTTCTGCACCAGGGTGTGGTCTGGGCTGGTTCCTATTGTCGACCTCATATTTCTTAAATACCTTTGATAACACCTCTCCATCCTTTCAGCAGCTTTCTTCCCGTCACTGAACTGAAGCTGTTCATCAGAGTAATCAACAATGCGCCTCATCACCCTCCTATATCATGCTGTGGGGCACAGCAGTATGGCCATGGCAATCCCAAACCTCCTCGCATCCAGCTTCAACACCGTCGCAAACTCCCAGACAGTCACCGACTTCATCTCCAACCTGCCCTACAGCAACTGCATCCAGCTCAGCAACTTCATCTACAACTACGACACGATTCCGCTGCTGGATCTCTGGTACGACCGCGTCTGCAGCACGGGCTGCACGCCCAGTATGCACGCTTACCAATCGCAAGCACGCGCACTCGCCCTACCCATCATCCAAACCGAGGCAGATAATATGGACACCACGGACCTGGCCGACGTCTATGTTACCATGATGGACCGCGGGTACCAATGGGCGCTGGAGACTTGTGGCGCGGCGGACTTGCCTGATGGCAGGAACCTGTGCGCGAATAGAGAGCGTGGCCTCGCAGATGGCGGAGTGTGGCTGCGAGAATGCGTAGAGGCTTGCGGTGGGGAATTTTCGGTATCTGTGGCAGTTCCTCGATGATGGGACGTGCAGGAAGCATCTGGAGTATGTGTCTGACCTTGGCTGGTTGCAGGAGACGATTCCCGACTATTTAGAGTTGTTCAGGAGGGAGATGTGTTAGGTGGGTTAGCAACGTTAATAGGAATATTGTTGAAATAATTATAAGGGGCAAATGTTAGATTATATACCAGGTTACGATCTTAAGATATTCAAGTTAATTCTAGGGGTTTAATAACGTGGTGGAGCGAGGTCCGACGCGCTCATGGCTTCACCAAGCAGTTATTTCCACCAAAACCATGGCGGCTTCTAACACAATATAACGGCGCATTGCGTTGCCCTTGAGATCCCTGAAGATAGGCTCAATGGTGTATAAATCGCAGCTGACATGTAGACAACACAGGCACTGAGGTTAATTATAGGGAACCCGGTAGCCTTTCTGAGTAATTTCCAATTCACAGGGTTGCCGGGGTCGTCATCCCCATACCAGTCAACAATAATGATTTGGTCTCCAATGCTGGATGCAGGATCAAGACCGAGGTCAGGTCCTATTTGGGCGCCCGGGGGGTCATTGCTGCTGTCTCTCTAATTGCACAGCGTTTCCAGTGACTAGAAATTTCTAGGAGCTGAAAATTCGGATCTTGCTCGGGATACTGGATGATGTGGTTGCCGAAAAGTCGTCGGACCAGGGCGCCCACAGGCGTGCCTAGCAAGGAAGACAGCATTGTAACACAGATACAAACTTAGTGGCGCTGGAGGCCAGAATAGCAAAAGGATCCTGGAGCAAACTCCTGTATGTTGTATACACACTCTTTAGCAGAAGTGGCCCTTGTGGTATGTAAAGCCTATGAAGGTCTTGGCAGCGGCGGAATTTGCATTCCGCCTCAATTTTTCACACCAACCCTCAAGCACCCTTCCTTCGACATGGAGAGGCGTTCAACAGAGATGCCCCCGAAGATCTTGATTTTATTTAATGTCTTCCCTCAAAAAAAAACTTGATAGCCCGTGCCCAGAACTCATAATTGACCAGAGACATGAAACATTGTTGAAATTTGCCAAGGTTGCCAGTCTTAGCAGCGAAAGTTAGGAGTGAAATAGTAGTAGTGGTGGATTGCCATCTATGTTAGTACCTTAGAAAAAGAGTCTCGACTTTATTGTATGATGTGAACCCCTATTATTCTTTGGCTTGCTTCGCCTTTGACCCAAAGTTGGTGCGTGCGAAGTGGGCCTCGTATACGAATACGACCAGATTCTTAGCGGTGGCGGTGGAGAATCCCAAGTATTCTTGTACGTGAGGTACAAATCCTCGAGGACCCCGAGTGGGTAGGTCGCGGGCTACTTACGGAGTACATATCAGTGACTCCCTGCAATCATCTAGCCTCCATGACCTGATGTCAACATACGAACCCCCAAATTATTTCTCTGAGAGATATCTCCCGGAATCCGCCGACGCCGATAGCTGTGAACTTCCCAGGCAGCAAGGAAAGCGCAGGCTCCTCCTGATTTACATCCATGGCTTCTTGGGGTCGGAGGACAGCTTTTATCAGTTTCCCTCATACCATTTTTCAGGTTATCTCCGCACGAGGCCTCGGACTTGGATGTCATATTGCTCGGCCACAGTCTAGGGGGTCTTATCGCTGCAGAGGTTGCCCTCATGACATCCCACACTCCCTCTGGTCAGATTGAAAGCAATGATCTGAGGCATAACATTGCCGGCCTAGTAGCGTTCGATGCACCATTCCTTGGACTTCATCCACGCGTTGTTGGAACGGGAATCAGCAGGTTATTTCATCGCAAAGCAGATACGAATAGTGAAGAAGGCAAAGACGAGGAGGATGCCATACGCGATACGATCATCGCAAACGAGGACGCAACATTCAACCCGGTCTTGGCAAACGACGTGAACAAGCCTCGGTGGAAAGGTTGGGATGGAGCGCGCCATTTCTTTCAGAAGAATTCACGTCATTTATCCCGCTCGGCGCTCCAGTATGTGTTCTCATACTATGACCATGCCGGATGCCTGAACGATTACTTTGGTCTCTTAAGACGACACAAAAGACTCTGTCGTTTGGCTAAAGTTGACGGATTGCCTGGTTCCAGTTCGACCAGCGGGCGGGTCCGTCTCGTCAACTATTACACGACTGCCTACCCTGTCAACAAAAAGCTGGACAGTGTCATCGACAGGGAAAAGAGACTGGGGAATAAGAAACAGCTTACCTGTCGCGAAACTTCGGAACTAGATGAGGATCTCATAGAGCGTCGATATTCTCTATCGACGATACCTGGACAGCGAAACAAGGGAGCGGACTGCAACTCATGTCACTCAGTGCTAGATCCAGTGTCCTCTGCCACAGAAGGGGACGGTCTTTCCCCTCCAGTAGGTTCGCGCAGTTCAGATGAATATGGAAGTAGACGCGGTGATTCAAGTTCTGGTTCAAGATCAGGGGGCCGACACTTCTGTCTTCTTTCGAATGAAGCCTGCAAAAAGCAGCTCTGGGTTCCGCTGCCCATGGAAGGGATGGATGAAATTACCGCCCATCAGTCCATGTTCCTTCCTCTAGGCAGATACTACGAGCAGTTAGTCGCGGATGTCGTGGCACGATTGGAAAACTGGCTACTGTGAGAATATCCTGAAACAACCCGGGGTGTAGGATCACTCTTAAACAGGATTATGACAGCAACGGTCGAGGTTGTGGCTCCAAGTGGAAGGGGGGTAGCACACGCATAAAGTTGACAGTCATTCACCAATTTGGACCATGACTCTTACGTTAAGGCGACGACCTGCTAGTTCCAATAGATCCGAGAAACGGTCCCTTTAATCCACCGACGGTGCAAGTGTATACAGACCGCATACCCTATTAGGGCATTCCACCCAGCTGGAGAGGTCTCCCCTGCACAAGGGGCTCTGCTGTACAGGGCTGGGCTGGGCTGGGCTGCGTGCACGAATTTGCACTACGCCGGATCTTCTATAAGATTCCAAGAGGTAGTTTATTTTCCAGGTCGCCTGTCCAGGACTGTTCATTGCCGCGATAGCACCAGATGTGTACGTGCTCTCTGCTAATGTACTACTATCTTCACCATAATGCTACTCTTCCTCTTTTTCCTCGACCAAATTAGTTAACTTGCTATACCTGTAATATGTACATAGATAATCCGCCACTACTACTATAATTAATAGTATGAACCAGATATCCGTCCAATTCAGGTTCAAATATGCAGTAACCGACCCGCCCGTATTCGCATTTTGCAAGTTGGGTGGAGACCTTCAGGCTGAGCTTAGTTTGAACAGCGTTTGGAACACCACAGTATGCGGAGCAGGAAAAAGCGCAACTGCCAATCAAGGGAAGCAAAGGTCGGGCCTGCAAAAGCAAACTGGTCAAGCATCATGTTCATCTCTGGAGAATTATGTATCCGTAAATGAACATGGGCAATAGCCGCATGAAGAATACAAATACACCACCGACCCCACCCACCGACACTTAGTCTTCTGTTCAGTATTTGGGGTTAAAATCTCGGCATTCGCAGTGGGTGTTTTCTCATCGTCCTTGATACGAGCATGAGAACAAACTTTTGCAGCCACTCAACCCGAGTCCTCCTAAGGAGGTCCCGATATGATTAGGCAACACTCTTCTAATCGCACCAAGTTCAAGCCTTTCACTCCATCCAGGTTGGATCTACAAATCATCTCGGAACAGCATATTCACCGTCACTAAGTCTTTCAAGGGTTGTACGCCCGCTTACCATGGACCCCGGCATCGGTTCAGAATACATGTGTCAAGGTCCTGTATCCCAGTCAGCTCACAGTAAGGCTTGTTTTCAAGGCAGTGCCATGACATTAGCTATCTCTGAACAGATTCATGGGAAATATTATGAATCAGGACTGCGCGTCACGGGTAAGCTGTTAAGTGAAACGGTAGAGTGTGCACTCGGGTCTTTCGGCCGTCGAAGCTTTCGTTAGGGGATTAGCTACCTTTATTCTTATATACCAAGTTAGCTCTCGACCTTGCAACACAGCTCTCAAGCGCTAAAGTCATTCACCCTAAGTTTGTTTTTGGAAATCGCGCCGATTGGCTGCTATTGCAGGTAAGATATATATCTTGGTGCTCGAGTAAAGTTTAGGCCTAAGAGTATATCTATTGATAGTCTTGCCTTCGCCGGCGACTGTTTCTTCGCACATGCACCGTTCTGCAAGTTGCCTATGGCCTTACTGGCCCTGAAGCTATAACCAGCCTTATAGGACGAATGAAACACAATCCATCCAGGATGAGCGCCCTATACCCCGAGTACATATGGTATGGTTACTTCTATTCACCAAACTTATACTTGGAACGGATGTTTGTATCCAACACTGATTAACTAACCACCGTCACATCCAGCTAATAAGCCTATAAGGTTGTCCACCATCGGACCAGGAATCATACTACAGAGCTCTGGACCCTTGGGCGGAGTGACCAATCAGCACCCCTGCACGGCCTGGGCTTGATCACGTGAAGGGTTGTTCAACAGGGAGATCCCAGCCGAGCAGTCTGACCAATGGCGGGCCACAGTTGACGCTGTGCTTTCAAGTTGGCGCAGTCAGCCTTGCAGTAGCGCCGCCGGTGAGATAGACGTCACACGCAAAGAGGGGCGGCGGCTGAGAATGAATGATCCCACCTCGACAAAAGCTGGTTCCCCCGTCTCCAGTCCGAGCCAAAATGGATCCCCGATGGTTTGCTGGAGATGATCAACCACAAAGGGAGAGGCCGCCCGTTCCCCGGCGCGGGTTATCCGAGCCCAACAGGAAGAAGAGGCACGCAGATTACACGATCGGCTGGATCTGCGCGCTGCCGGTGGAAGTCGCCGCGTCGAAGGCGATGCTGGATAAAATTCACTCGCCCCTGCCGCAAGGTGGCAACGATCATAATGTATACACACTTGGCGAGTTGTACGGTCATAATATCGTCATCGCCTGTCTCCCGTCCGGCGTCTACGGTATCTCGTCTGCTTCGACGGTCGCCGTGCAGATGCTCAATACTTTCCCCGCCATCCGGTTCAGTCTCATGGTTGGGGTCGGCGGCGGGGTGCCGGGGTCTTATACCGCCGACGTGCGACTGGGAGATGTTGTTGTGAGTAAACCGACGAGTACGTTTGGCGGGGTTGTGCAGTACGACATTGGCAAGGCGATCGCCGGGCATCGGAGTCAGCGGACTGGCGTTTTAAATAGGCCGCCATCTATCCTGCTTGCAGCAGTTTCGAGACTAGAGGCAGACCATATGATGAATCACAGCAGTATCCCGGATGAGCTGGAGGCGATGCTGGACAGGTACCCGAACATGGATGCGTTCTCATATCCGGGCGCGGAGCACGATCTGCTCTTCCACGCAGATTACCCACATTTCGACCCGAACAATAAGACGTGTCGCAGCTGTGACCCGCAGGCGCTGGTTAATCGCCGGGGCCGTCGGACGCAGTCTCCGAGAATCCACTATGGCCTGATCGCGTCGGGGAACCAGGTGATACGAGACGCGATCACACGTGACGAGATCGCACAGGAGCTCGGCGGAGAGGTTCTGTGTTTCGAGATGGAAGCCGCCGGATTGATGGGCGACTTTCCCTGTCTTGTTATTCGTGGAGTCTGCGATTATGCCGACTCGCATAAGAATAAGCAGTGGCAGCCTTATGCGGCGGCTGTGGCGGCTGCATATGCAAAGGAGCTCCTCTCGGTCATCCCTATGACTCAAGTTGCAAACGCGCCGGATGCGCGAGAGAAGTAAGGGTTTGTTTAGATCATGGTATTAGATCCATAGCTGACGTCAAAGTACAGTTCTCATGAGCGTTATTTCAGCCAGCCACCAGTATATCAAAACCGTCCGCAAATACCACCATGGCAAACAGCCTTGGAACAGCACGATACCCATCCTGTAGGCGGAGACCCAGAATCAGACACAATTTCCAGCGGGGGTCTTGCGCTGTTTGCGTTATTGGGGTGTCCTGATTGCAAAATTTTCGACGAGAAGCGTTCCGGGCAGCAGATGTGGATTTGCTGCCAGTGCGGTGACGGGCCAAAGCTGACGGCCTTTGGCGTTAAATGTGTAATTTGCAGCCACCGAATGCAGGCTTAGATTAGGATCGAGAATAAATTTTATGGCGGCAATACCAGAAAGCTCCAGTATGACTTCGCCTTTGGGTGGTTCAATGTCCAGGGGAGGAATCGCGCACTGAAAGAACGTCGCAAAACAGTTCATCGGAGATACTGATGGTACCTTGCAGACGCCGTGCACGCCACCGGCTATCTTATGCCCACAGAACTGAGCACTGCTGTAGCTCAAACATAAATGGGGATGTCACTCCCACGCTGTCGGCTGTCGCCGCCTCAGAACAGTTGCCAGATGGGGCGTATGCCGCCACGCCTGACTCGATCGGCCCCATCGAAGCGAGGGCATCATGCTGCTAGAGCGACAGTACGCTTACCACAGCGAAGCCGACACTCCCGTCTACATGCAGCTTGCCAGGCTCCAGCTCCAGCTCCAAGCCCATTCTCGCATTACCGATGGGTCCATCATCTCGTAGGATTGCAGCACAGCATATGGCCCCCGGTCTCAGAGCAATTGCCTTAACACGATTCGTTTATCTTCGAGAGGGTCTGAACCCTTGCAGCCAACCGCTAACAGTCCCTTCAGGGACCAAGACCCTTGGACAGACCCATGTGGGCCGGCGATGTCTGGGCAGCCACCAAGGTTCTCAAGCATCCTTGGCAACCACAAGAGCGAGTCTTGGCGGGCTGTGATGGGGACCTGGTAGACGGGTTAATTTTGTCGGAGTGTGTATATGGGTATCATGATTGGACTATATGGAGTGCTTGTTGGAGATTAGCCGGTCAAGCGCTGATCTTGCTTTCATTCGTGCTGTGGTGAGGTGAGACATGGGTATAGGGTCAATATCGGGATCAGGGCAGCGTGAGAACCTTGAGGACTGCCAAGGAGCTCCGCCGAGAAATCGCAGCCCTGGTCCCAGAGTAGCGTGGGATGCCACTGCCAGTGCCAGGTCCAACTGGGATTCCTGTCTACAGCTCACTTATAAATTGCTGCTGCCGTGCGCCCTCACTGCTCCAAGACTCTCTTCCGTGTCACTCTCTCACACACACACTCTCTTTTCGGTCGTATCTACCTCACCACGATACATCACCACACATAAGATCAAAATGAGATTTTCACTTCTCGCTTTCGTCGCCCTCACAGCCTCAGCCATGGCCAGCGAGGACCCCGGCCCATCTCCCACCGAGTCTATTGGTTGCGAGCCTCACGGCGACCACTGGTACTTTCCTCCCCTAGCTCCCCCCCATCTCTTATCTCTGAATTATCCCAAGCTAACCCTAGCGTAAAGGCACTGCGATGCCCCGGCTACATCAACCCTCGTCACAACCACCTCATCAACCTCCGAATCCGATGAGGATGACAGCTCCGTGACCCCCGGCCCCTCCCCCACCGAGTCCATCGGCTGCGAACCACACGGTGACCACTGGCACTGCGAGGCCGCCGCCACGGACGTCGACGAGGAAGACGAATCGGTTACACCAGGCCCCTCGCCCACCGAATCTATCGGCTGTGAACCCCACGGCGACCATTGGCACTGCGATGCACCTGCCACCACAACTACAGACGCCGACTCCGAGAGCTCGACATCCGCTGCCGCGGACGAGGATAGCAGCAGCAGTGTTACGCCTCCTCCCTCTCCCACAGAGTCCGTTGGCTGCGAGCCGCATGGGGACCACTGGCACTGCGATGGGCCGCGTGAGACCGATGAGGCGACGGAGAGCACCAGCAACACTACGAGCTCGACTGAGGAAGGTGCCGCTGAGGAGACTGGTGATGACGAGGATGCGGCAGGCATTCTTGGCGTTAAGCTGACTGGTGTTGTCGCTGTCGCCGTTGCTGCGGCGGCTGCTCTGCTCTAGGTTGCGTTAGTGTATGATAATGAGGTGGTTTCAAAAAAAAGGAGGGCTGTCCGTGGTAGATACGTATATAATGCTGGACTGAATATATGGGCTTACAGATCTCTCCTTGTGTCGAATGATAGAGTGATGCTTGCTGCTATCAACCTTTACATGCTAGGTGCACGACGGCTTAACTTATCTGTTGAATAGGTTCTCCAATCGAGGGAATCTGGCTTGGGAAGATGTAGTGGCCTACTATAGGGCTATTATTAAAAATCCACAATGTGTATCTTCCTAAGCAAAGAGTGAGTGGACAAGCTAGCCGGACGCAGTGAAATCAGCTTGCTCTGTTATCTGTACCTCGGAGGCATATTGCATGCCAATACCCGGGACTCGTGAGCCAAAGACTCAGTAAGTAAGCTGACAGATAGATGATGCGGCTGTCTGTCTGTCCTGCTAGTGAGCAGTCTTAGAGCGCAAAGTGCCTCCCGGGTATCATGGGCGTGGACATCTGAAAATATAATTTGATCTCAAAGCACGAGCTAATTTAGGCACTTGCCAAACTCACCCTCTCAATAAAGGGTTTATAGGGTTGGAGGGTTCATAGCCCCCTCCTTCGCAGCGGCTTCGAGACAACAATTAAGAAAGGGGCTAATCAGGTGCCACAGTGGATAGGGCTGCGGCGTATAACGGTCTTAGTCTACGAAAAAGGTACCGTGGCCGTGACATCACTTTGATAACTAGACTGTCCAGTGTCCATGGTTATATCCGGGTGGAGGCTGCACGATGACCAACACCCCCAAAGGGCCTAAAGCTGCAGTGCAGGCGAGCAGTAATCAGGCGGCTTAAACAGCCTCAATGCTTGTTAGAGTGTTCGTTGTCGATCGGTTATGTCGGTTGAGGAATGCACATCATTGGCTACTAGGTACTAGAAAAGAAATCACTATCAGGAGTGGCGGCACTTCCACACGTCGTGATATTAGCCCTAGAATTAAAAGAGACGTATTTGCCACATGGCATGGCAATTGGTAGAGCATCCAATGCAATTTTACTTCTGGCCCGGTTAAAAGCACACATGACCATCTGATGACACGAGGTGCAAGCATTCCACTAGATAAAGGAAGCGAAGCACGGCGCCTCGCTACAACTCCCTACTATTCTACACACTGCACCGCAATACCAAGTCCTCCTATGCGCTACAAGCAGTGTGCCGCAGTATCTTACCCCCCCCCCCCCCCCCCCCCTTAGGAGTCATCATATTCAGACTACCGCATCCCGAGTCCTGGATTGGCGAAGTGGGCTGCGGGCTGAGGAGCTCTCTGAGTGGAGACCTGTCAGGCCCCCTAGAATCACGTGATCCCATGCCCCCCCCGGAGCTTAAAATTGCAGTGTTATCTAGCCACATAGCCTGATGCACAGCCCCACCTGATGCACGTTTTCCCCCTCACCGACTTTCTAGATAGCAATTTTCAACTCCTTATATCTTATTCAATATGACTCCAATTGAAGCGGCGCTAAAAGCAATCAATTCCTTAGAACCAGGCACTCTAATTAACTATACTGAAATTGCGAAACAATTTGGTGTTGATCAATCAACGTTGTTAAGGCGCCACCACAGGGTTTTGTTATGAACCTACCTAGAGTTGTTTAACCCACCCCAGAAACCCCGCCCCAACCCAGGCTAGGTTGGGGTGGGTTGCTGGTTTTTAAATAACCCATGGGTGGTTTATTAATATGGTAACCCACCCTAAAACCCGCCTGGGTGGGTTGCTTAGGGTCAAAAACCCGCCCCAACCTGCCCCATAACAACTCTAGTTGGTGGTGATTTCGTGCATCAGGTGATCACCGACTGTACTCGAGACATTAATCTCCCATATTGGAACTAGCTAGTCACATGCTCCTCAGAGCAGTAGCCGTGAGATGAGTACACCAAAATTCCTTGAGCGATTCCAGTGGTATGTGGTCATGAACTGGGTAGGGTCGCCCTTCTCAGTAATAATCTAGATTCAATCATCCGCACAACCCCTCCCTCAATGTTTCTGTGGGTTTAAGGCACCTAGATACAACCCTGTGGGCCAACAAAAAACCCCCATAAGCTCTGTGGGGTTCATCGCCTTCTGCAGGAGCAAGGGCTTGAAAGCTCAGCTCCTCCAGGCTAGGATTGGCAATTGTAACAAGTGCAGCGCACATGTATATTAATGCAAATTGCACTTTGAACGCGAAAGACAAACTTTAGAGCCACTTGTTCTAGTGGCGGACGCGAAGTCTCAGTGGTAAATCCTGGAATTATCCGTGCGCTAATTCTCATCCTGAGCCCTAATATCCAAGAAGGCTTAAATCTCTTCCTTTAAAGTTCCCCTTAAGACTCTCGTTACAGCCTTGCCTCCTAAAGCTCAGGGCGATATCCTCTTTCCCGAACCACAGGGGTTAGCAATCCGTTGAGCTTTCCACGGGGTCGCATTGCACCTGCGGCTGGCCTAGCGCTTCCTAACCCCTCTCGGGGTTTAAAAATGCAGTGTTAACACTTTTGTTTCGAAGACAAATGGTAGCCAATAGTAAGATGCACTACATCTTTTCCTGCAGAATCAGCTTGTCAGGACAGCACCGTCTTACTAGGTAATCTAACAGTTTTCATTCCCTCCGGGGACTTAAAATTGCAGTGTATCTACAGGCTCATAATGATATCATGCCTGACTTGCTTTGACCCCTTGTCGCACCCTTGCCGCGCTATAAAAAATACAGTGTTTTGCTCTCTCTCTCTCTCTCTCTCTTGTCCCATTGGCAGGCGCAGTAACCATTCACAGCAGGGACATGGAGCCTTGGCTGCAGAATCAGCTCGTCAGAAGGGGCATAGCCTCGTCTCACTGCATGGTCAAATGGCGGCATTTCATCCCTCCTCGGGGCCTAAAAGTGCAGTGTCAAGCCACCAGCTGAGAGAAACTATTGTCCTGAGCCCAGCCAGTCCAGGCCGAGAGAGCCTCATCACACACCCTGTCGATCTTAATTTACTATCGCCTCGTACGTAGGCCTTGAAAATGCATTATACTTCCAGAATGTAATTATGATGACGTAGGCCATCCATCGTATTCCTCCTCTGAAGCCGGTTTCTGTAAAAAAAAAAAAATTTGATTATAGTTCTAAATTAACCCGCTTGCATTTTTTTACGTTGCCTGCATAAAATATATCGTGTTCATAATAAGGCTGTATAAGGCACACTATCAACTTCCTCGCGAACCTGGAGAGCAGTATAAACTTTTATGCGTAGTTGCGTTAGTAGCATCATTCAGTCGCCAAGTGAGTTCGTCTTAAAACTACAAGATACGATTTTCTAAGGCCATATGCGCCCGTGGGGTTCGAAGCAGCAGAACTAGTCACGCGAGGCTGATGTCTTCTGTTGGTGGGTCAAGCTCGAGTGGCTTATCGTCTTCTTAGTATCACGCTCGGTTTTCAGCGAGTCTTTGTTACAGAATTGACTTGGCATGCCTATTATATATAAGGATATCTTCCTGCTTACTTATTTTCCCTCCGGTTAAACAAGCAAACGCAATGCAATTCCGGATCTACGGATGGTCCCGGCGATCGACGACGTAGGGAGAAGAATACATAATGCCTTAATAGACGAACAGTAAAGACGGATTCTCGTCGACGATAATCTGGGCACAGCGTTTGTCCGAGCAAAATTGAATGGCTGGTTCACGACCTCCAGCTAGCAGATACGGCATACTGCAATTTCATACGTTCCTACAAGATTGAAGTAATGGCCACAGAGCTACGGATAGAGCGGCCGCACAAAACAGAGGAAAATAGGCATGGACTAATTAATCGTCTTCCTTTATCCTATCATATTTGACTAGCCACGGACATTCTCGCGTAGCCGGAGCCACGTCAAACGGTGCCCAGCCTGAATTTGCCTATGTAACCTCTATCTACATTCGGGCGCCCAACATTATGATAAGAAAAGAAACTGAAAGCTACAAGATAGGAAGGGTAATATGTGCAACCTAGTCTTCGTTATATTCTCTCGCCAAAATAGTCTCTCACAAACGTGAAGCAGGAGACTGCCACCCTTGCAGGTGCATTTATCTCATTCCTGCAGGTTGTCTCGTGGATAATCTCGTTGCTTTTCGTGGCAATTTGATATGGACGCCGGGCATGCTGAGTCCTTCCTTGAGGTTAGTTCTTGTTCTAGATGCTGCAAAAGCTTTCCTTCTATTATTGTATTTACCTATCGCTGTACTATGCCATACTTTGGACTTGAGGGTTAAGGTACCACACAGCCTGACGTGGTATCAAGCTTGAAGAGAGCACTTCCCGGTTTTGTTGCATATTATGTCAAAAGCGTTGTAGTTAGTTGGCTTTTTGTAATTTGTTTATGCCGATCAACATCCCAACATTCGATGTGATTAGTTATGCAGGTAATCTGGAGCTCTATATTGTACAAAGATGGATATTATGCAATTCAATGTAAGATAATAAACAAATCACAGTTAAGGAATGCTATCCTGAGCGGCTTGTCCTCTCTACGATGCAGCCACCCCTTTTGAAAACTTGGCCCCAGCTGAATAAGGGTACCATGTGAGTATGAATAAATGTCAAAGCCTTGTTTTGTGAGACACACGCTAGGTCAGCACTTCATAACTCCACACCCCTAAGCTCCAATCTTCTTGAGCCCCACTGGAAGGTCGGTAACCCGGAACCAACGCGCCTCACTTGTGGTGGACCTGGTAGTCGTAGTCGTCGCAGTAGACTTTGCCGTGGTGGTTGGCTTTGCAGTTGTAGTTGCCCTTGTTGTGGTCCTTAATGTGGTCGTAGTAGTAGTGGTAGTAGTGGTTGTTGCGGCCCTCGCTGTGGTAGACCTTGTAGTGGTAGTGGTAGGAGGACATGATATAGTTGTTGTGGTTGTCGTAGTCGTGATAGGAGGTCTCACGGGTTGACCAGGAAGATACGTCTCTTTCACGGGAGGCGGCAAATTATCCACGATGGCAGCATACTGCGTATCCTCTCCGTCCTTCGCATACGCAACCAAGCTACGCAGCAAACCGCCTTTCTGCACACCATTCTCAAGGTGCGCTTCCATGGACTCATGATCAATCTCGCGGTATGCACTCCACTGCGGATAAGCGTCTACCTCCGCCGTCTTCTTCCACAGGCTTGTAAACAGGGGAACCCCATTCGCGGTAGCGACGTCAACGGTGACGGGGCTCATCCCCCGAATCGCAGACGAGACAACCATCTCCTGGAACGCGTCGGCTGTCTGCGCGACACCGACCTGCATCGCAAAGATATTCCCCTTTTTATCACCGGGCTGTGACACATCGTGGCCATAGATCAAAGCGTAACTGATGATGCCCGTGGCCGCGTTCGCCCACGAGCTGATCCAGAGAGGCCGCCACGGCGGGGAAAACGTTCCGTACTCGTAGACTTTCTGTAAGAGCTCCGTGCGACCGATCGCGATGATCATGTAGTTGCGCGCGACGTTATCAGGCTTCTCCTCCCAGATGAAGTTGTATCGGATCTCGCCGGCTCCATTACTGAAACCATTCACGACGAGTGGCTGGTAGCCCGCCGTGTTCCAGGAGCTGTTGCCGAGGTACTCATCTTTGGTTTGGCCGACGTAGACTATCCGGTTGGGTGCATTCGCAGGGATTCTTTCCCAGGAGGCGGAGTAGAGCGTTTCGCCACCGCCGGAGACGTACCCGTGGATGTTGGAGACACGGTGGGTGGATGCGAGCTCAGTGGCGCGGGCTTCGTACTCGGCAAAGGTGAGGTTGAAGTCGTAGTGGAAGTTGGGGACCTGGGCGTATGTGCTCGCGGTGAGCAGCACGAAGGCTGCTGCCGTTTTGAAAAAATGCATTGTCCGGTGTCCGATGGATTACAAATGACTAGGAACTTGACTATAGGTAGTAGCTGAAAAAAAAGAGTGTAGTATTCTCAGAAGGAGTGACAAGGAGTTTGCTCCTGAATTGAAAGAAAGGACGTCTCGATATCGAGACCAGAGGGAGTGTATGTCGCGAAGACAAAACTCTTGACCAGCACTCGGGGGTCAGCAGAATGCTTTATCATCCGTCCGTGACAAACGTGCTCTGTTCACAGACTCGTATTCTCGTTCTTAGCCTTGACTGCTAGTACGAATTGGGGATCAAAACACGAGAAACTTGGAACCCTTAAAAATAACCTCGTGTTGCGTCCACCAGTCAGGGAAGCCGAAAGTTCGTGATCGTCAGGAACACGATCACAAGGAGGATTGGTGGCAGCTTCGTGACACAGCTTGCATGGCCCTTGGACCAGGTTGTGCGTAGAAGGGTGCTACCGCAGCTTGATCCCCGACACACGCACTCTCATCCGTCGATGGATAAAAAAGAAGGCTCAAGGGGCCTCACTCCGCCGTGTTCTAGAAATCGCGGTCTTGCAAACCCGCTCGTGGGATTCTTGGCGGCTCTGCAATACGAAGACGCTAGCTAGCCTTTAGCCTGCATAAAGTGATATATTGCGACCCGCTCTCTCCCTCCTGGAACTGGCGTCTATCTTCCACCATGAGCAGTGCAAAAGGATGTGCTTGTCGCTGGAGCTGAAATCCCCAATACCGATAGGCACCCTGCGTGCCGTGCCTCAGTCACCCTATTAGAAACAGGAGAGTATGAATGCTGTTTTCATGCCCCTTGGCTGGAACAGGATGATGTAAGGGCTGATTGGAAAGATAAGGCAGAGAATCGGGTTTGGATAAACTTGCCCATCCACATAATTTAGATCAGGACTCCTATTAGTAAGAAGTATTTCTATAACTATAGCCTACGTAGATAGGTAAGCTATTGTACATTAAGCTCCTCGCTTGTTTGAGCATAGCTACGATCTCAAGGAACGCGCGATGGTTCTTTTCAAACGTGAGAATTTAATAATAAGAACATGAAGGAAGCAAGGGGTGATAAAGAAGCTGGTAAAGATGTTAGACTAGGTACTGTCACTAATGATAGGGCCTCCATTTCCAGAGCAGCAGCTACAGCGGAGATAAACCTAACTAGCTGAGTCGAATTCTGCTCCACATATGAAATACTCCCAACTTCCCACTATATATACATATATTTCATCTATTTACGCCTCCACATCCTTCCCCTGCCCCTCAATCGCACCATTAACCGCGCTCCTCTTCCTCTCCTTCCTCAACTGCCTCGCATAATTTACCCCAAACCCATGCTTAAACACCTCGCGAATCTCCTCGAGCGTCACCCCGCTAACCTCCGGATAAAACAGATAAATCAGAATACACCCGACACCACATGCCGCGGCGTAGAACCCAAACGCACCGCTCGGCGTGATCCCCTTCATCATGCTCAGGAACGTGCTCGAGACGATAATGTTCGACGCCCAGCAGCTGCACGCAAGCCACATGGTCCCCAGCGCGCGCACTTCCATCGGGAACAGATCCGTGTTCATCCACGATGTATTCCCCATGCTGACGCCGTAAAAGAAGACGAACCAGATGATGAAGACCAGCACCGCGATTGCAGCCAGCGAGACACGTTCAGTTTCGAGCTCGAGTGTTGACAGATCCACGGGGATATACGTGAACGCGACAGCAACGGGTCATTAAATCCAACGAGTGCAAACAGCGTCGCGCTGTAGTGCATCAGCGTGTTGAAGCCGAACATCTGCGCGATGACCGAGAACCCGCACGTGGTGACGAGCGCGCGGAGCAGAGTGAAGCGGACAATGATTCTTCACTTTTTCCCGTTTAGTGTGAGTTTATCGGAAATCAGTATACGCAGTTATCTCCAGCCCGGGGGGTGAGGGGGGGGGTTGACGAAGGCTGTGTAGCTACTATCTAGTGGGGCATCTTGTTAATACAATCAAGGACGAGAGGGAGAGGAGGGGTTTTGGCCATGTGCAGCTGTGGCTGAGGGCTTCAGACAGAGTAGATACCTGTTACGTGAACGGTATCTGAACCTATTGAAACTGCAAACAACCTGGGTAAGAATACCTAAAGGGATTTCTTCAATTCGAAGACGGTCCAAGTTTCCGACACCACAGGTGTAGATTCCTCAATCCAGGATCAGGTATGACACGTTCCTTCGATGCCAATCTAGGACATGACTCCAACATGGCCAGGTATCCGAGTTCAGCATATTTTCTCCGCATTTTCCGCGATGATTCCAGATTGTTACTCTAGAGCGAAATGCGGAGAGAAGGCGGACCTGAAACGTGCAAGTTGCATGGCATGCACCTCCACTAGCCCAGACCTTCCAGATACGGCTGTCCAAGAAAGGCAGGTCTCTATTTAACCCAGGCGCTAGCGTGTCCTTTCTGAACGGGGCAGTTCGCCCCTTCTCGCTACTTCAGTGATAGCACTGATCAAGACACTCGGTACTTGTGTTGGGCAAGGCAACTGCGTATTGAAGACTAACTTGAGATCATCACTATGGCCATGGTCATGCTATTCTGCTTGAATGTCTATATCTATCGCGTATATCTCCATCAGTACACCACTTAACGAGGACAGGACACAGTCCTCCTCTACACGTCGGAACTTCCCTTTGTCGGCTCACAGAAATCGTTCAATATGCCGGTTTGGACAATGCTCGCTCTCCTCGGCGTCTGCGTGGTGCGTTTGCTGCGAGGAATGTCCAGGACCACTGGGGAGGGAAAGTGGTTAGGGGTGCGGTGCGCAGGTTCCTTGAGGCTGTGGAGGCACATTGTACGGCGCCCCTGGCCAACGGCATGGATCCAAATACGAAAGATTTAAACTTTGACTTCAGAATGTGGTCAAACCTATTCACTATCGACGTGATCGGGAAAATTGCCATGTCGGACCGATTGGGTTTGCTGGAGCGCGGTGAGGATACAGTCACTGCTGAGACAGTCGATGGGAAGGTGTACACTATGCCGTTTCGGGATTGTCTGCATGCCTCGAAGATCGCACATACAAGACTCGCATATGCCGATAAATGGCACCATTTCAATAGCCGGTATGCAACCCAGCTCTTGCCGTCATACCGACATCTCTGGAAGCTCTCTGCAGGCTGGTCCGACTTCGGGAACCACCAGGCCAAAAAGCGGCTGGCGCGGCATCTCGCCGGAGAGAAACTAAATGACATTTTTGAGCATATAATGCACGACCGTGATGGAACGCCGTATAACCTGGAATGGGGCGAGATTGTTGCTGAGTGTGCGGTTATCCTTGATGCAGGCTCAGCCATGACGGCCATTGCCCTGAACAATGTCATCTACTGGTTGGCTCGAAACCCAATTTGCCTTGCGCGCCTGCCAGAGTCTCAACGCGAGTTCTTCTGGCCAATAGGAGCTACATACCAGAGAATCGGGACTAGTACGGCACCACCAGAGCATTCATCAACCAGTCATCAAGCGCATTCTTTCAAGGGCTCCACTTTGTTTGCCAAAGGACGAAGATAGCAATTTCTCCCGGGCCTCCCAAGCCGCCAGTCGTCCTGCTCACTCCTAGCGACCAAATGTTGGTGTTCCATGTCGAGCCAACCCTCTCTCCATCTCGTTCGCAAGCTAATGTCGAAATTCACCACAGAAGGCAATTAATCGTCACCGCCGCTGCGGACGTAAAATGAGGAAAAGAATAAACAGCCCAGTTTCCCCAGAGTAGCATCTGGAAATGGTCTTTTCTGCCTACGTCTCGGTCACGCAGGAGCTTTGAAATGGCGCAATCATATGAATCAATTCATTCTATTTGGAGACTCCCTACCTCAGATGTCCTCGAACCAAGAAGATGGTATACCAGCTATCCTAAACGCAACTGCATGGCAGGGCTAAACGCATCTAGCATATAGCCGTCGCCTAGATGTGATCAATAGAGGATTTTCGTATTATACGAACCCTAATGCCTGGCAGAGGCTACACAACATCTAATGCACTCAAAGTCCTCCCGAGATTCTTTCCTTCACCCCGAACCGCTACCGTCCAATTCTTGGTGATTCGCCCCTTAAGAGCCGTCTCAACCTTGACGAACAGGGTAATCTGACATGTATACAGGCAATTTGTCTCGGCTGCAACGATGCGTGCGCCCCCGGGATGTCCCAGCACGTACCTTTGGACACCTTCAAGAATAACCTCAAGCGAATAATTCAGCACACATCAGTACAGGCGCATAATCCACGAATATTCCTTATAACACCACTGCCTGTGAACGAATACCAGCTCGAAGCCTTCGACGCCTCCGAGGGAGCCTCACACCCGAGTCGCACCGCCGCGCGGACCAAGAAGTACGCCGAGGCGGCCCTCGAGGTAGGCTCAGAGTTGGATGTGCCAGTCGTAGATCTGTGGAGTGCGTTCATGCACTCTGTCGGGTGGAGACGGCAGCAGCAGGGCGATCATCCACTGATCGGGTCGAGGGATCTTCCCAACCTTGCGGAGTTTGCGGCGTTATTCACTGATGGTAAGTAAGCTAGCTGTCATTATTCCTTTCTTTCTTGTCTTCTTCTTAACAGAGAAGGGCAGAATTCAGGCTAACCGTCCGAGTTTTATCAGGCTTGCATCTTTCTGGGAAGGGATACCGGATTCAATACGACGCGGTGATGGAGACGATACGTCGAACATGGCCGGACCAGGCGCCGGAGCGGCTGGACATCGTTTTCGAAGATTGGAGGGTAGCTCCGGTGTAAGGCCCGGTGCGCTGTCAGTGGATTGGATCCTCAGCTCCCAAAGAGGATATTGTACGACTGTCAGGTTGTTCCGATCATATGTGAAGTCAGAACTAGTGAATCATGTTGGCTTTTTTCACAGGACACTGCCAATGCATGACGGTCATTGGTGCAATCGGTATTTCTACTAGCGATCTGCTACGTCAGGCATCGCTTCAGCGTTGTTATATTTTTTGGCTCGGGCATGGGGATGCTGTGGCACCCAATTATTGGGGAGTCGTGTGCCATAAAGACCAAGAAGAAAAAAGAAAGAAAAGAATCAGAGGAAAACAATCAGGAGAAAAGGAAGAGAGGTCGTTTCGGGGCTATTTTACAATGCCCAGAAGGAGTCATGCGAGGACAGGTCGAGAAGTTGACATATTGCTTAATGTCTTCGAAATCATAATATGAATCATTACATCTTCAAGCTTTAAATGAGACGCCCAAACAGACGCCCAAGACTGCTGTCCACGTCTGACAAGAGAGACCCGCTCTTAGCCCTAGTCAGACTTTACTAGTTCCAAACTATGGTCGCTTATTCCTGAATTCGAGAATTTCCGTTATATAACTAGTTTCGGACTCTTGCATGGTTGTGCTATTAATTCATGGCTGGAACCACGAATTAGAGTGGCAACATTGCAAGGTTTAAACAGGTCATGGTCCACTTGAAGAACTTCATTAAAATACCATACAGTAAATACATTATTCCCTTAAATATATTTTCACATGTTTAGCGAGCAATATACCAGATGGAGAATTCCGCATTGGCTCTGGCGAAGGATCCATCTCCTAGAGCCAGGCGGTGCCCATATAGATCTTGGAAGCCTTTTTCCAGCTCAGTGACTAGCCTGCCTTCTTTCGCGTCCTCTGGTCCCGGGGTCATCTGGTATAGCTGTGTAGTGGATAGCCGCCGGACGGCCCCGCTTGAGCTTCTGCTATTGCCCATGTTTGCTTCTTTCGCTCCGGAGCTAATATCAGCATCAGCCAACCACAACGCGAGCATGACATCTTGACTGTGCAGCCGAGGCCCTGGAATAGAGGAATCTGGAAGGTAGAGCAGCGATTGGTCGACACGATATAATAGTTTTTGTCCTTGGCGGGTTCCGTCACTACCTAAGGCGCGGAGTTACTTCTCGCTTCTTTCACAGGTGTCACTGGAGGACATGGAACTCAAGAGCAAATAGTCGACATCATGCCCAGCTAAATACAGCCCTTTTTGGCATTAAATCTGGCGGAAACCAAGGTCCTCCATCTCGAGTGATATCGGGCTTTCCATTGCATAAACATAGTACATATATATTTCTACCAAGCTTGCGCTAAGCGCCGATCGTGCAGGATTAATGATCAAACCACAACACGTGGAGGACTGGGATTAGAGATGCGAGGCTAGAAACACTGGGTTTGTGACTGTGCAACCTTCGGGTACCTCGTCGCCAACTTTATTGTTTGTTGTTGATCACGTGCCTGTCGAATCATGCATCGAGGCTGCCGGTTTTGAGTTTCACCTTCTGTGCCAAATTCGACTTTTTGTCTCTTTGTTATCGCCTGCGATCGGCGCTTCATGAATCATTTTTATTTCATCAATTCGATCCTCTTTTGACAACGATCGCCCATCGTCGAAGCTATTGTCAGGTTACTGGTTCTCCTCGTGGATGGAAGCGGTGGGGCCGAACACCGCCGAAGCTCGAACCTGTTCGTGCACACTGCTCGAGCGCCGCCGCAAGATTTCGGCCCGCGAAGATCCTCCAATTTGACATCCGCAGTCTTGGCTCGCTAAAGAGTACCCTATTATCCACTATCGTGAACTTGAAAAATAACTCTGCCGGTTTAACCGAGGATGGATCGTGGATGACCATTCCTCTTACATACGCCGAGCTTCAAAAGCGATCCATGTTCCGCTCGCTAGACTCCCACGGGAACTCCCAGCAAACCATCCCATGCAAGCGAGAGGGGGTTTAATATATCCAACTGAGCATTGCCACCAATCACAGCTTGGAGTGCCTGACGGCTGAGCCACCATATCGCCTTCACATGCTGCGGGGTATTTTCTAAAGTAATGCAATGCTCCTAATTCATTAGCTAGATGTGGAAAGAGACTTTGTCTGACGCGTTTCCGGGCAGTTGACTGGATATTGACTCCGGAACTAGGGGCGCCCTGGTGCCCGTCTTGAGCTTGCGACGTTCCGACCTCGCTCAAAGGGCAGGACAGGTCTCTATGACAGATATGCGTTATGCTTGTCGGAGTGAAATTTGTCCGCTCAGAGGCGGCTTAGATCGACCTCTATTAATGGACCATGATGAACATTTTTGATAATCTCCCAATGTGGACATGCGGGAGTTTGACGATGAAGTCATCAGAACGGAACCATTGGCAATGCTTTGGGGCGAAGCTGCCCGGGGTATCTGCCACGCAATCTGCTAGAAGCCGCGGGTTAGGGGTTAGGGGGACCAGGAATTGAGCATGTCATTCAGTCATTCGCCTATTTATCTGCCCACCTTATCCCACCTTATCCCACTTTTTTCTTGTTTTCTTTCCTCTGAATGAACCCCTCATAATACAACAATGCCTAGTGAAAACAAAATTCAGACCGAGACGAACGAGTCGAGTCCGTGGATAGACGACCCAATTGCCATTACCGGTATCGGGCTGCGACTCCCAGGCTCTGTCCGCACACCCCAACAGTACTGGGACTTTCTAACAAAGAAAGGCAGCGGGCGCTGCCGTGTTCCTGCCAATCGTTATAATGTGGACGCTTTCCTCGGTCCAAAAGGAAAGCCAGGTCACACATGTACCGAGTATGGCTATTTCCTTGATGATGTCGATCTCGCCGCCGCCGACAGTTCTTTTTGGTCCATGAAACCAAAGGAGCTAGAGCTTCTGGATCCGCAACAACGTTTAATGCACGAAGTTGTATATGAGTGCCTCGAGAGCAGCGGGGCCGCAGCCTACAGCGGCAAGGACATTGGATGCTATGTAGGTGTACTTGGTGAAGACTGGATGGAGATTCAGACCAAGGATCCTCAACATACAGGCGTGCATTCAGTCGCTGGCTATGGCGACTTTGCCATTGCGAATCGTGTTTCCAAAGAGCTGGGTCTCACTGGACCCAGCATGACTATCCGAACGGCCTGTTCATCGTCGATGATGGCTCTACATACCGCTTGTCAGTCCATATACTCTGGAGAATGCTCCTCCGCCATAGTTGGCGGCTGCAGTCTCATCTTGTCGCCACGCATGACAGTTGCTATGGCCTCAGAGTATCGCGTGATTTCACCAACCGGGTACTGTCGGTCTTTTGATGCCACTGCGGACGGGTACGCTAGAGGAGAAGCAGTTAACGCTATTCACGTCAAGCGATTATCTCACGCTCTACGTGATGGCGACCCAATCCGCGCCGTGATCCGCTCTGTCTGCCTCAACTCGGACGGTCAACGAACGCCTCTCCTTGTACCAAGTCCAGAAAGCCACGAGCTACTCATGCGGCGGAGCCACAAACTTGCGGGCATAACCGATCTTTCTCAGACGGCCATGATCGAGTGTCATGGAACTGGGACAATAGTGGGCGATACTCTTGAGGGCCGAGCTGTGGCGAAAGTATTCGGTGAGCTAGGTGGAGTTATCATTGGCTCGGTACGAACAACCCACGTGGATGATCTACGCTGCATACATAATTTGGGAGACTAACAACTAGGAACAGGTCAAACCGAATCTCGGCCACAGCGAGGGCGCGTCGGGCCTGAGCAGCATTATCAAGATGGTATTGGCGCTAGAAAACCAGACCATCCCACCAAACATTCATTTTACTACTCCGAATCCGAAGAGTAAGTGCAGTGCCCTTTTTCGAAATGTCAAATAGTACAGGAGCTGATAATACAACATTCTAGTTCCATTCGGACCGGCACGCCTTCGCGTTCCCGTGGAGTGTGAATCGTGGCCGACGGGTAAAGCTCTACGAGTTGGCGTAAATGGGTTTGGCATTGGAGGTGCAAATGGACATGCAAGTAACTCATTCATCTAAGCCGTCTGATACTAATATTCTGTCAGGTTCTCTTAGAATCCGCCACTTCGTTTATTGGAACAGATCGCAAAATCCCGGAGGTAAACAGTTCCCAACTGCTTGTCTTCTCAGCAACACATCCTCAGACACTTAACCGCAGCATCACCAATACTCTAGAGTACGTTTCCAATAATCCCCTCCGAGCCGCCGACACCGGCTATACGTTAAGCTGCCGGCGCAAAAGGTTTCCTCACCGGGCGTTTGCGATTGGCTCTGCCAACAGCTGGGATGTGTCCGCGGTACAGAGAAGCGGGAAAGCACCAGACCTAGTGTGGGTTTTCACGGGGCAGGGGGCACAATATCCTGGCATGGGTAAGGATCTGTTAAGGGAGAGCTCTACAGCTCGTGAGACCATAAAAGCGCTCGACGCAGTGTTGAACACGGTCGATCCCGACCGATCTTGGACTATAGAAGGTGATTCCTCCGTTATAATATGGATGGATAGTTGCGGACTGACAAAACTCAGAGGAACTACTTCAACCGGAATTGTCTTCTCGACTTTCCAAGGCGGAATATTCCCAACCATGCTGTACAGCGCTCCAAATTGCCCTGGTAGACGTTCTGAAGTCGCTGAATTTGCGGCCTGCCGCGGTGGTTGGCCACTCAGCCGGAGAGATTGCCGCCGCCTATGCAGCTGGCGGTCTCAGTGCATCAGAGGCCATAAATATTGCTTACCACCGTGGCAAGGTAGCCCGCCAGGCTGAAGACACTGGAAAGGGGGGTATGATGGCGGTCAGTCTCGGTCGCGACCAAACATCGCGATTTCTGGTTGATGGAACTACCATTGCCTGCGAGAACAGTCCAAAGAGTGTAACCCTAAGCGGAGATAGCGTTGCGTTGGATGTGGTGGCCGCTGAAATACGTGGAAGCCACCCAGACGCCATGATCAAGCGTTTGCCTGTTCAGTGCGCCTACCACTCAGGCATGTAACCATCCAGCTCCCTGTATGAATACTACTGACAGTCACATAGCCGAAATGGGGTCTGTTGCAGCAGACTATCGCAGTCGACTGGGGTCTCTCGCTATTCTAGACAGACCCCTTTCAACGCAGTTCGTCTCATCAGTAACTGGAAAGCCAGTAAACAGCGCGAGTGAATTCGCACCAAACTACTGGTGTCGCAATCTCATCTCTCCGGTGCTCTTCCGTTCAGCCATTGTGGAGACACTTTCTCTAGGACTATCAGATCCGTCATTTCTGGAAGTAGGGCCACACTCGGCTTTGTCAGGTTTCCTCAGCGATATTGGGCAAGGTCAACGGTCGCAACAAATCCCATATATTCCAACTTTGATACGAGACTGTAACTCGTACGAATCCATCCTTCGCACAGCCGGTCGACTGTTCCAGGTCGGCGCTTCAATTGACCTATCCACCCTATGCGATGGCGCAACGCTTCCAGACCTTCCGCCCTACCAATGGCAGTATGACGCGACCTACTGGTCTGAATCGAGAGTGTCCCGGAACTGGCGGTTCCGTGAACATCTCAACCACGACATCTTGGGCTCCAAAATCCCGGACGGCAACGACAAAGAGCCTATCTGGCGCTCACTCATCTACCTTGACAACGTACCTTGGCTTCGAGATCATGTTGTCGATGGTCGGATTATATTCTCGCGAGCAGGGTACATTTCACTGGTTGCAGAAGCAATCTGCCAATTATCAGGATCCTCTGACCTATCCATGCGAAATGTGCACTTTCTTACAGAGCTAGAATTGTTTGAAAAATTTCCAACCGAACTCATGACCCAGCTGCGGCCTTCAAATCTTAGCGCCACTATTGACTCGGAATGGTACGACTTCACCATTACAAGTTTCTTCGACGGCGCTTGGACGAAACACTGCACTGGCCAAGTCCGAGGAGGAAAGCAGTTTTCCTCTGAAACCATAACCCCACGTATCGGTGCTCGGAAGGTCCAACCTACAGCGTGGCAGCGTGCGATGAAAAGAGTTGGTGTTTCTTATGGGCCTCGCTTCAAATTACTGCAAGATATCTCAGCGAGTGTCAGAGACACTGAGGCCGCAGGCACGGTGATAGACTCCCGTGAGCGACGGGAAAGTTCCTACACTTTGCACCCCTGCACCATAGACTCTATGCTCCAACTTCTGAGTGTGGCCAAATCACAAGGGCTTGCACGGCTGTGCAAACATCAAATTATGCCTACATATATTGGCGAAGTCTACATAAAATCAGTGTCCGGTCCATTGACATCCCGTGCGATTATTAACACCGACTCTGCTGGTGCCGACATCGGAAAAGTTGCTGGATTTGGTGACCAGCATCAGCCTGTGATAGCGATGCGCCAAATTCAACTTGCGCCGTTGGGTATCGGGCAGTCAAGTCAGGCAGATCCCCATGCAGGCGCTCGACTCGTTTGGAAGCCAGACATAGACGAGGTCAATATCTCTAGCCTTATCCGACCGATACCCGGAATTTCAAGCAGCATCATATTGCTTGAGGAGCTCGCACTAGCCTGCATGATCGAAACTCACCACCAAACGCGAGGCATCATTCCGCCTCTAGCTCATGCTGCCAAGTTCTTAGAATGGTTGGCAATACAGCAGCAGCTTGCTGAGGATGGTATCTACGAGCACGTACCTGCTTGCCAGACAATTGCCTCAATGGCCTCGGTTGAACGTATGAGCTACATAGATAACCTATACCATAAGGCTGTCGAGACCGAGGCACGAGACATGGCCACTGCGGTTACCCGCATCTTCCGTCACTCCACGGGGCTGTTCCAGTGTCAGGTAGACCCCTTAAGTCTCCTACTGAAGGACAACTTGCTTACAGCAATTTACGGCTTTGCGCAACTGTGCGACTTTACCGATCTCTTCCGTGTGCTTGCACACAATCGGCCATCGATGCGGATCCTGGAGATCGGGGCTGGAACTGGTGGCGTTACTGCGACCATCCTTCCGGCCATGCGCGGTCCCAATGGCGAGAGAATGTACGACAGCTATACGTACACTGACATATCGTCTGGTTTCTTCGACGCCGCACAAAAGCGATTCGGCGACTACGATGGAATTATCTACCGACCCCTCGATATTACATGTAATCCTCTAGAGCGCGGATTCGAGGCCTCTTCCTACGACCTCATCATTGCTTCTAATGTACTTCACGCTACCCCTTGTCTCCAGGAAACGCTTGCAAATGTGAAGACCCTCCTCAAGCCCGGCGGCAAATTGTTCTTGCAGGAGCTCGCGCCCACCACGAAGTGGATCAACTTTATCATGGGCACCCTCCCGGGATGGTGGCTGGGTGCTGCTGACGATCGGAAGTGGGAACCATACATCTCGTCTGAACGGTGGGATAGGGAGTTGAGAAATGCTGGTTTTTCTGGAGCGGATTCCGTCGTCCACGACGGTCACATGAACGCACATATCATTTCGTCCGTGCAGAAGCCTCCTACCCCTGCCGATCGACGGGCCACAGTGCTCTGCGAGGGTATGTCAAGCACTGTTGATCAGTTTGTTTCCTGCCTACACAATCGGGGGTTTAGTGTCGATGTCCGCCACCCAGCAGAGGAGCGTCCCGCGGACCAGATAATCATCTCGCTTTTAGAGCTAGACTCCCCGCAGCTAGACTCATCGGTTCCAGACACGTACCTGCGCCTTCGAAGCTTGCTGACGTCGCTTGACACTACACCAATGCTGTGGGTGACAAAACCCTCGCAGGTAAAATGCGCAGACCCTCGGTACGCCTCAACTCTCGGTCTCTTGCGCACAGCTCGGAGAGAGCTTGCCTCCACTGTCGCAACTATCGAACTGGACTCGCTTGACCTAGGCGCGTTTACTGCGGCAGTAACGGTCACCGAGCGCCTCTTGTTAAATAGCTCGTCTCAGTTGTCGCTTGACCCTGTGACTGAATATGCCTATGCAGATGGGAACTTGATGGTTGGCAAATTCTATCCTGCTATAATATCCGAAGAGATGCTTGAAAACGGTGTATCTGATCATTCAACCGCCATGGCATTGGATTACAGTGCATCCGAGGAAATAAAGACATTGAGCTGGAGGCCTCTACCAACCACCCGGTCCTCCTTCGTCGACTGGGTTGAGGTGGAGGTTCGTGTAGCGGGCCTCGATAGTGACGATCCCCTTAAGAACTCCGGTGTTGCTCGACAATGTGCCGGTGTTGTTCTCCGCGCCGGGCCCGGCGTGAAAAATCTACGCGTTGGAGATCAAATTATTGTCCTTACGACTGGGCCGATTGCCACCCGCTTTGTCACCAGCGAGAGGCTATGCGTTCGCATGGCGCGCGGTTTGAGTTGGGTTGAGGCGACTACTATTCCTTATGCCTTTGCTACAGCCCTGTATTCGTTGATAGATATTGCGCGGCTGAAACATGGTGATGTAAGTCCCTATTTCGCGTGAACAAAACTCAATCTAACATTTCCAGACGGTTCTCATACACTCTGCGTGCACTGGAGTCGGGCTTGCAGCCATCCAGATTTGTCGGATCATCGGAGCACAGGTAAGTTTCCCCCTCAAATAAGCAATGACTACATGGCTAATAAACCAGGTCTTCTGTACTGTTGAAACCGAGAGGGAAACCAACCATTTGGTCCAGCTAGGTGTTACCAAAGAACGCATAATGAGCTGCCATGACTCCAGCTTCCTCCAAGATATCCTAGCTGCCACCAACCAGGCGGGGGTTGACGTGGTACTGAATTCACTCTTTGGAGATCTTCTACACGCCTCATGGGATTGCGTCGCTGAGTTTGGTACCCTGGTTGAACTGGGAAAACAAAACCGCGTCAACCAGGGGCAATTAGCAATGAATTCTTTCGGCTCCAACCGCACTTTCGCTACTGTTGACATTGTCAAGATAATCGAGAAAAAGCCGGCCATTATTCAAGGGTATGTTTCGGTTACCAGTCAGCCATACGTATGCTAATTATCCACAGCCTACTTCGTCGGTGCATGCACCACTATGCGCTAGGTGAATTGAACCCTCTTCCGGCGGAGCAGTTCCCTGCTCAAAATGTGCAGGAGGCTCTCGAATGTTTGCAGCAAAAGACACATATTGGAAGCATTGCCCTTGTTATGCCCCAGGATACCTCAGCGTTGCCCAGAACCTTAAGTCGTCGCACGCCGCGATTCCGGTCGGACGCCTGTCACATTATTATCGGCGGACTAGGCGGACTAGGTCGCTCGATCAGCTCTTGGATGTCTCTTCATGGGGCTCGCCATTTTGTCTTCTTCTCACCATCTGCTGGCAACAAAGAAGACGACGACTATGTTCGGGAACTTCGAGCCCAAGGTTGCCGCGTTGACCTTGTTTCCGGCGACGTAAGCAATTCGCAACAGGTCGATGCCCTCATAGGCAGTCTTGACCAGAGCATACCCGTAGCCGGCGTGATGCAGGCATCCATGGCACTCCAGGTGACGGCACTTGCCGACATGTCGTTTGAGCAGTGGCAGAAATCCTTCGCCCCCAAAGTTCAAGGAACATGGAACTTGCACAATTCCTTACAGGAGCATAGTCACATCGTCGATTACTTTGTCCTTTTCAGCTCGCTGTCCGGGCTGATCGGACAAACCGGGCATGCAAACTATGCCGCCGGCAATAGCTTCTTGGATGCATTTGTGCAATATCGCCACTCTTTAGGACTCGCCGGGTCTGCTGTCAATATTGGTGTTATGGAAGATGTTGGATATGTCAGTAACCAGGCAGAGGCTCTTGAGCACTTTGCCGCCACTTCAGCCCATATGCTTCACGAGCAGGACCTCTTGGATACCATTCAGCTTGCTATCGATAACTCACTTCCGGACTCGGCTATTACCAATGAAGAGCGACTCTGGCCATCATATGTGAGTACCGGCCAGATTTGCATTGGTCTCCGAAGTACTACGGCCCTCGATTCTCCAACTAATCGGACTTCGTGGAGACGCGATCCACGAATGGCAATGTACCACAACTTCAAGAAGGCCGACGCAACAAATGCTTCGGGGGGACAAGAAGCCAAGAATGATGACACTCTTGAACGATTCCTAGCGCAGGCCAAACTAAAGCCGGAGATCCTCCAAGAGCAGGAATCTGCAGACATCCTCGGCCGAGAAATCGGCAAGGCATTATTCAACCTCATGTTGAGGGAGCATGCGGAGTTGGACATTGATGTCCCTTTGTCTTCGTTAGGTGCAGACTCGCTGCTTGCGATCAAGCTGCGGGATTGGTGCCGCCGAACCGCTAGGGTCGACATCACTGTTGTTGACATCATCGGCAGTGACAGTTTGAGGAAACTTGGCCGGACGGCGGCTGTCAAGATGGCAGCCAAGGTGGCTTCAATGTGAGGCTCACGAATGCATGGCGGATGATAAGGATTCTTTCCAGAGGGTGTGGAAGTATTGTTTTCGTAAAGTTACCAGTGTACCTATGTTTCCAACGTATTTTTTTTCTAGCTGCCACTCCAAGTTACTGCACAGGGGGCTTAACCCGTATTGCACGCGACAGAGCCTTGCAAATGCAATTAATTGAATTCTGTTGGTTGATACGTGGAATTGACCCTTCTAGGCAGTCTTGGCTGACATTCAGCCATATCTATCGGGCACGCATCAACATTGGCCTCCGACCTCGGATCCCCGTTTGCCCTTACATCGAGCGAGGGCCCAGTAGTAACCGAACCATCACGAATATGTTCCCTATTCAAGCGATGAGTGAGCTCTCCAGTCCTCAATGTCCAGCTGCATTCCAAATCCCGTCAGTAGTCCGGGAAGACCGGCACGAGGCCCTACGCGCCAAGATGCCCGCTAACCACAAGCGATGTCACCCTCCCCACAAAGTGGCCCCGTAAGCCATTCAAATGACAAACTGGCTGATGGACATTCAACCAGTCAACCCGGATTTAAGCGTCTCACGGTTCGCCACTGCGGGGGTTCCTGTTAGCTGCGCCCTGCTGGGCAATCCCCTGAACGAGGCTCGAGCGGATCTTTCCGGCCGAACCCTGCGCCCTGGGCAGCTGGGCTGAAGGTGTGCCCTGTAAGTGCGAGCTGGGCGTTGGCTGAATCGTTGAGACCCAATATTTTGGTTCCTCTTAATTCTGCACATGCCCACTCCTTTTTCGTCACCCGTCCCGTCTTGCTGAACGCTTACGCGTCCCGACTACATTCATTCGTTCCTCCCGCAAGATCAACTCTATACACTCGTTAATCGTTCTAATTCGCTCGTTCATTCATTCACCATGAAGCTCTCCCTCGCTCTCATCTCGGCTCTTGCTAGCGCTACCGTCGCCGAGGAGGTCGTCTCACTCTTGCTCTTCGGTGTCGAGCGCGACGCCGAGTATGAGGCGTCGGTTATTGGCAGCGTGAGTTTTATATCCTCTACCCGACAGCTTTGAGCAAACGAAACAGACGTAGCCATAAGGAGTATGTTAATCAATTACTCCAGAATGCAACCGCCACAACCTACAGCATCGACTGCCCCGCCAGCACCACCTGCGACCTCCCGTCGCGCGCCGGTATCACGGCTGAGGTCGTCGATAGCAGCACGTATGCGTGGTGGATTCGGAACTAGTACGTTTTATCCATCCATCTGGACAGTTTTCTTCATTTGACCACTTCTCGCTGACCATCTGGCTTTGAAAATTTACCCCCCCTCCCCCTAACCCCGTGCTGTTCCCTTTTAATCACCCAAACTCCAGTCGTAACCCTTTGAATCGACCGCGCTAATATAAGTCTTCCCTCCAGCGGAACCACATGGGCCTGCACCGCCTCCGCAACCGACGACGCCGCCTGCCACCGCACCATCAGCGGCGAGGACCAGGGCATCACCGCCTCCTTCACCAACTACCTCTCCGTCACCGTGACCGACGCTACCGCATCCGCGACAAGCACCTCCGCCTCGACCTCCACCTCTGCGAGCGCAACCGAGGAATCTTCCTCGTCTAGCACTACCACCGCTACCCCAACGGGTGAGACGGATGAGCAAGATGCGTCGGAGACGTCCACCGGTGGTGTGCCGAAGATGACAGGGGCCGCTGGACTGGTCTTTGGTGGTGCTGCTGTCGTGCTCATGGGGGCTGTTCTTTAGGGTGCCTGTCTGTGTGAGTGTGAGGGTTGAGGGATGAAGGTTCTTGTGCTATGTTGTACGAAAGTACATAATAATCCTTGCTTCGCTTCTTCTTCTTCTTCTTCTTCTTCTACTCGTAGCTAGGAGGATTTTATCCAGCTTCACTCTCTATTATTATCCATTTCTATCAATGGGATGTGAGGTCTCTGTGTTTGTGGCTGTTATCTTGTAGAACTGTAACTAGAGAAAGGGTCTTGAGCGAGGTTAGGTGCGATTAGGCCGGCCCTTATTCAGCTTAGGGTGCTGAGAATAACGATAGATCACCTTTGAGTTACTCAAGCTAAGCATATCTGGAGTAAAATTGAACTTAGGCTTGAAAGTGCGGTTAAATTGTTTGTAGGATATATATATATTGCAGGCAACGAGCACTGAGGTTGAGCTTTCTCAGGGTAAGGGAAAAACCAAGAAAGGGAAACGCGATAATACAGAAGCAATAGCATTGAAGGTTCCAGCCTACAGAATTCATAAAATTCAAACATTAAGGACTCAATCCTTGGTCACGTCATCCTTTTGTTTATAGCCGCTCTCTCGGAAGTTCGGATATTTTTCCGAACAGCTATGGATGGCTTTGCCGACGGAATGCGCAGGTCTCGGGGAAAAACAGGCCGAGCGACAGTTCGGAGAAAGCCCGAGCGACCGAGGCCGGTTATTAATGCGCCGACTGCGGGGGGCTTCGACTCCCCCGCCATTTCTTTCAACACTGTCACTTTCCTTCTCCTTACCCCTCCAACAACCAACACTCATTCAGCTCGTGCAATCGAATTCTATATACCCTATACATTAACTTGGATTTTACGCTCGCAATGGCGCTCAACTCTGCTGTCAAGACTGCGTTGAAGAAGCCGGACACGGCATATGGCTTCTGGCTCACGTATGTTGCAACTAGAAATCACTTGGAAAATGGGTTGACATGGGTCTACGTTTACTGATTCCCCGAATCCATGTAGACTTCCCGGCTCCGGCGTCGCAAAGACACTCCTGCGCTCCGCCGCACAGCACGCCCACCGCTTCAGCTGGGTCCTCGTCGACGGCGAGCACGGCCTGATCTCGGATAAGGACTACTACGAGGTTCGTAGCCGAGCCAGTGCCTTTTCTTCTCCAGAAAACAAAAAAACTAATGGGGAAAACAAATGTGTAGCTCAACAACGCGGTCGCTTCCGAGGGCGCCAGCCCGCTAATCCGCGTGCCTTGGGGCGAGGAATGGCTCATCAAGCGGGCGCTCGATGCGGGCGCACACGGAATCGTTACGCCCATGTGCCACTCAGCCGTGCGTACTCCGTATCCTCCATTATATTGCACGCCTGTTCTCGTACTAACAAAGATCCCGGTATAGGAGGACGCCGCCAAGATCGTCTCATACTGCAAATACCCGCCGACGGGAACCCGCGGCTACGGGCCCATGTTCGCGCTGCACTCGTTCCCAGAGGTCACCGGCGCTCAGTACGATTCCAATGCTGATAAGGAGACTGTCGTGTTCGTTCAGATTGAGTCCAGGGGTGGTCTCGAGAGCGTAGAGAAGATCGTTGCGGTTGAGGGATTGGATGGAGTGCTTATTGGTGAGTCAAGGCGAAGCTGTCTGTATGATATGTAGGCCCGGATGTATACTGATATCCGAGCAGGACCGTTCGATCTCTCGAAGCAATTGGGCGTTGAGCGCGGTGGACAAGAGCACGAAGCCGCTATCGAGCGGATCCTGAAAGCTGCCAAGTCTGCGGGCAAGAAGGCCGCTATTTTCTGTATGTCATTTCATTCTGATCCAGTAGATGGCTTACAACTGTGCAAAGATGTTCTGACTGTAGGTTCTAGGCTCCAACGGCGTCGATGCGCAGAAGCGCGCACAGCAGGGCTTCGACCTGGTATCGATCAACACCGACGTCGGCATTCTGGGCACTGGTATTGTGCAGGAACTCAGCATTGCCAGCGGCCAGGCTGTGGATAACAAGCCTCGCGAGGGATACTAAATGATACAGATCAGATTAGAGTAGCTCTATGAATGACAGATTATGACGTATTTATTTACCTTTTTGGATTTCAATGAGCTGTAACAGTAGCGCTCCACTTCTAGTGAGAAGGGGAGACCGGCCGGTACATATTGACATATTCTGTGCATCCGTGTCCCGTTTGTAGGAGTGCTTAGGATTCGCTGGTGCGATCCAAATCGCGCGAAGGTTTCGCAATGTTGGGGCGATAGCCCGGATCGACGTGTATAGGGAAGCGAGGGTTCGCCATGCGGATCATAATGCCGAAGCATTAGAAGAAAGTGTGCTCGCAATCTTTAAGATCCCTAAGAATACTAGTCAAGCTCTACGGGCGGAGTTGAAAGGGCATATACAGACCGCACAAGGAAGTGTAAGCTGAGCCCTGCTTCGCCGAGGTCGATGCACAAACAGCCAAATTGGGAAAGAAAGCAATGAAGGAAGGAGCGACTAAGATTGGGCTCAGGGTGAGATTCTAAAGACAGATGTCAGTCCAGACGTCTCATTGTCTTTTTTTCTCTCGCTTCACCTTCTCACCTGCGACGCTGCGTTCCCTCCACCGCCATTTCTGAAGGATTCGGGGCAAGTGAAATTCGTCTTCCAACCCCGCTAAGCGACGAAAAAGAGCCTCGCAAAAGGAAACATGTTCCTGTGACGGCGGACCGCATTGACTTATTACTTTTTGTTTATCGAGCGCTGGGCCAGACCGGACCAGACTCAGCCTGAGCTCGATCTAGACCCAGGGGGTACAAGGGGCCTGGAACTCAGTCGACCTTTTCTTCCACGTGGCATGTGGACCGCATCGAGGAAATTGCGATGATCGTCCTGCAGACCCTGGTGCGATGAGCTCTATCCCGCCTCACCAGGGCACCTTTTCCCCCTCGATTGTGCGTGCAAAACATCTCCCCACAGTTACCGTCAAGCGCTCAGACCGCACCTTCATTGTGGCAGTGACCGAGGCTTGAGCATACGAATACGGAGTCGGGTTAGCCCAACACTGTTAATCCAACAAAAGAGCGAGCTGGCTGGGTACGTGCCGCCAATGCTGAAGACGCAACTTGCATTAGCGACTGTCGCACATTGATGAACTCTGAATGTTCTGGACTCCCTATGATTCAAGATTAGGATCGGGGTCGGCGCCTTCCGTCTTATTCCTTGACGAGCTCCACAGATCTAGGCCTGCCATGGTTCGCACGTCGAATTTCGGTTGCCTCGTTACCCGGTTCAGCGAGCGACAGACTTACACAATACGGTGCTGCCCTAAGCATCATGATGAGTAGAGATCTTCCTGGAAACCGTCAGCAGCCGTGACCGCCAAAACCAGCTGACACTCTTTGCACTGCCACATCGATCGTCTCTCGAAACGCAAGGCTAGGATCGTAGGCCTGGAGGACGGGCAGGAACAGCTTAAAAAAAATAAAAAAATAAAACAAAATTAACCGCCCTTTCCAGCTAAATGTGTGTAACTGTGACCCGCGTGCAATTTTCTCGAGCCAAAAGGATGTTCGCATTTGCGGCGCCGGATATCCATAGCGCTTTCAGCATGACGATCGCCAAGTCAGGACATTATGTACATCTGTCTTGAGGCTCAGCGCATCTGTCTGAGAACTATAATGTTAAAATATGGCAACCACAGAATAAGAAGCTGCGGCTAATTGCCGACACATCTGGTCCTGATCTAGACCGCCAGCTTGCATTGCCCAACAATGAGGGCTTTGTTTCGTCGACACGAGGTGAATAGCTTAAATTGCTGCCTAACATCCATATACTTCGGTGTATCTGGCGCTATTTGGAAACCCCTCGGGCGTGCAATTTCAACTTTGTCAGCACTAACTCTGCACAATTAATTAGGACCCTCCAGACTTGACGGGGTGCCGGGGCGAGAACATGATGGAGGCGCTTAGGCCGCCTCGGCGCGACAACCTGCATGTCGATTTTGAAGATTCGGGCTCTTCTAGCCCACCGAGCTGCTCCCATCATATATAACCTGGATTCAAAGCGTGGGAATGACGTCCGATGCTCCTGTTTTGACATTTGTTTTTCTTTCCTGACAAAACCTAGGCTCATTTTGTGCTGCGTTTCCAGAGACCCATCCGCTTCCCAGTCGTTGCAGCGACGACAGTATCATCACCAGAAGAAAATTGTATGCTACTTTGTATCCCCGCATGGGTGTTGTCGGACAGTGATGAGCTGGTCTGTGGATGATATAGTATCACTCATTACACTGTGCATCACAATCCCGACATTCATCCTCGCGGTCCTGGGTCTTGTCAGGTGCTACAGGCGAAAGAGGAGACGAACACTGGGTACGTGATTTGTATATCCGATTTGATGAGCAAGCACGTTAATGTACCCTTTCGCAAACTTTCTTCTAGACCGATCCGGATCGTTTGACGGACATTTACTTCAGATCGATCGCATGCCACTGCTATCGATAGCCTCATCACCAACGAACCAAGAAAGGGATCTGGAGATGGGTTGGATCGAATTCAATCACGTTACGAGTAAGTGCGTCGGCCTCTCTGAAAAGGATACACTGCTGACACCGATAGTGATATCACGAACAGGGAGTCTTCGCTTTGACCAACGACCCGAACGTCGATAATATTAGTTGAGATGGTGTACGGAGTTTTGGTGCTGGGGCCTCAGACTTCCTGGCGGCGCTGGGAGTAAGGTCAGCGTAATATCAAGGAGAAGAAGAGGATTACATAGAGGGAAGTATAATACTGTCTGTCAATATAGACGTTTGTGCCTGGTAGCGGCGGGTTCTGGTCTCGCATCTCGTCAGGAATGAAGATGGCTGGTCGACAAATACAAGATAATGCATGATCGATAAGGCCATCAAGATATTCCTAGGCTCAAAACAAATACATGTCGCCCTCGATGAGC
Organism: Aspergillus baeticus; assembly: GCA_027569055.1. Classification (NCBI taxonomy): domain Eukaryota; kingdom Fungi; phylum Ascomycota; class Eurotiomycetes; order Eurotiales; family Aspergillaceae; genus Aspergillus; species Aspergillus baeticus. The sequence continues at coordinate 393,875 of JAPDEI010000016.1, read as the reverse complement.
TATCCGAAGGAAATCCCCTGGAGGGTGTTTTGGTCTAGTTTAGATCAGGCTAGACTGCCCAGCCTCACGAATCAGCCTCGCCCGATAAATAGATTAATTCATAAGCGCTTCCACTTCTCACCTTCAACTCCCCGCACAAAATGCCCCGAAAGCGCAAACTGAGCAGCAGCGAAAACGCAGCAGCAGCAAAGCGCGCTTCGAAAGCACGCCGCCCCTTAACACCTCCCTTCCAGCCACCACCACCACCACCACCACCTAAGAAATCCCTAAAATCCCGTATCACAAAGCCATCATCACCCCAGAAGACAGATGCGCAAAACCAATCCCCCTTCTTCCGCCTCCCGCGCGAAATCCGCGACCTGATTTACGATGAGATCTTCATCTTCCCGACAACAATCCACCTCGCGTACGTCGGTGGACGAACACGCAAATTCCGCAGCTTCCTCTGCAAAGTGCCCGAGGAGAACCAGCTTGAGCGGACCCGCGAGGGGACATTATGTTATCGGTGTCGTGGAGTTTTGAGGCATCCACAGTGCTCGCCGAGGGACCGTAAGCAGGGGTGGATTGTCAGGGTTTCGCCGACGAAGGATGAGAGGCGGGATGTTAGGGTCGTGGCGATGCTGAGGAGTTGTCGGAGGTTGTAGGTTCTCTCTCTCCCATTCTCTGCTTTTTTTATGTTCGTGCTCTGGAGAAAGGAGCAAAGATAGAAAGGGGCTGATATCGCTTGTGTCAACTAGATACACCGAAACAATCGACAAACTCTACACACGCAACGTCTTCTACATCGAAAACCCACGCACCCTCCTTGAACTCCCCACATACATCCCACAAGCACGCCTCTCCTCGTTCCACACCCTCTACCTCGAATCCCCCGTATACACCAACGCAGTCAGCATGACCAGCAACCCGATTCCCAGATGGAAAGAAGTCATCAACGCCCTGGAAAAGCTAGACGGCTTGACGGATCTCTGCGTGATTCTGCGACCCGTGTATGGGTTTGAACGCGAGATTGATGAGCTGTGGGATCCGCTGAAAGCGGCGAAGCTACCGGTCCATTTGGTGCCGAGGGTTCTTGTCGCAAAGGTTGTGGATATGGTGCCTGCGCGTGCGGCGCCTGAGAATGCGGCTTGTGCGGATGGGGATGCCTGTGTGCAGAATAGGGGGGTTGCGGTGGGACAGGGTGCTGGTGCGTCGCGGGTGTGATGCATGTGGTTGTTTTCCTTGCGCTGGCCGTTAAGATTGTCCATTAGGGGTTTCCCTTTCCTGAAGGCTCAGTAGAGCCGCAACCGAGCGTCTGAGACGGTCTCAAAGAAGCTTGACCGTATCAAAATGCTCTCCGCTTATCTCGCAAGCTGTAGAGCAGCTAATGGGCCTTGATCAGTGTTCGAACGCTTCTCATTCGGGGGTAGCGCAACCGTTTCAAAAGCCTCGATGCGAACCAACTCGGAATTACCACAACCAGCGGCGACCTGGAGAGCAGTTGCATAATGCTTAGAGGATGCACCTGCGTTAGGGTTAGCGCCGAAATTGAGGAGTAACTAAACAATTGCAGCGCGTTGGCTTTTTGTTGCATGTTGAGGGGCTGGTTCCCACCCATGCTTATTCAGACAAGCATTAGCATCTACAGCGGCACCAGAGCCACTCAAGCGCATTCTATGCACCAAGATATTGTCTTCACTTACTCTTCTGGCTCTTGAGGAGCGATGTCAAGTACCTAGCAGCACGTCATTACATCTCAATTCGTGATCTACACCTCAATCACTAATTAGTGGTAAGCATCTGTGTATAGCCGAAACAGACAGTCAGCATCGGATAATATGCAACATGGCATTCGCAAAACCATTGGTCTTTGCGCTCCTAAAACTCCCTTACCCTGCCAGGTTCTTAATGATGCCACTCAGAGCATCGCGACCAGGACGAGCAATCCCAAAACGCTCGCAGCGAAGCTGTCCCACACCCATAGCCCGGACGCCGAATTACCCTTGGTATCGCTATCGCTATTGCTGCTATTGCTCGATGCCCCGCCCGACCCACTGCCAGTATGATTATCATCATGACTCGAACTCGAACTTGAACTTCCCGACCCCGACCCCGACCCACCCCCAACATCCTTCGCATTATAAGCCGCAGCCGTAACAGTATAAACCTCACTGAGAAGCGTCACCGTCGTCGTCTGGTACCCCGGCGGCGTCGTAAGCAAACCCGGCCCCGTGGTCGTACTAAGCACCTTTGTCCCACCCGCCGGCAAGCTTGCGGGATCGTAGTATGTGCCCTCGTCCGCGGACCCGATGCCGAATTCGCCAAGGCAGATGTCTGATGTCAGCCCCGCGCACGACCCGCCGATATTCTCGTTGTTTATCGCGCCTCGGTCGAGGCTTGCGAGGCCGTAGGAGGAGAGATCGTAACCAGGGCAGATGCCGTAGAAACTTTATTTCCCAATCGGAGTCAAACGTTAGCTTGATACAACAACATCAAGATATGGAAGTGGTGAGGGAGGGGAGGGAATGTAGTACGCAGTAACAGCCGCACTCCACGCACAGCACTGACAGGTTGTCAATGCATTAGACAGCGACCCAACATATTGCGGGCACAGCGTCGAGATGAGATTGAGATTCGCTGTCGAGTTCTCGTAGATCTGGCCAAAGTTGCAGTCGCAGCCACCCGGGGCATTATCCGGCGCAGGCCAGAATGGAATCGGGTTAGCCGGCTGAGTCAATTGCTGGTTTAGGAGGCTGCCGACGAGGACTTGGTACTCGCAGGAGTAGACCTAGGCCAACAGACAGCTGTGAGAATCATATCATCATAAAATAGCATGACCCTTCTAGTGATTTACCATCAGGGGGCCAGGGAGCGGCTTACCTTATTCCAACAGCTTTGCAAGGTACACGCAATCTGATCGGTACTTTGGCCCCAGGAACAGGCGATGACCTGTTGGTCATTACCCGCATTGGACGTACACTCGTTCCAGCGTGAATTTGCGGTGTTTAGACAGTCTTGCATGCCGGAGGAATCCACGCATCCGGTCGCTGTGAGCGTTGTTGCATTCTGAGCTTGGACTGCCGAAATCGATAGCGCTGTGGCAAGAAGGAAGGAAGACCTTCCTTGACACGCCCTCATTTTCCGCTGACTGTCTGTCAAAAATCTCACTGTTAAACGGACAATAAGGAACAAGGGGGAAAACAGGAAAGTGAGGTTATGGGCACAGAGATATTTATGGGGCACAAGAGGGCGGCCACAGCCGCACAAACCATAGCCCACGGGGTAAAGGTACAGGGACTATTCGATAGGAAATTCTGCATAGGGGTCTAGTAAACATCAGGCTGGAAAATCCTTCATCTGTCCCCTTCGGCAAATCGGCACCCTTGAATCTCCAGATCTCGTGGAGCTGATCGGGAAAGGGTCTAGCTTCGATTCAGGCCGCAAATTAGATCAGGGCCGGGCATCGCTTGGGATTGCCTAACCTGACAGCCCCGTCAGTAAAGGGCCTGCCAAGGAGGATTTTCGGCGGCTACAAGAGGCTTAGCTACAGCCGAGAGGCTTGATTTTTTTTGCTTAGCGTTCACATAATCATTAACATGGCCCAATCCTGGTGCGAGACATTGCATGCTACGGAGCCCGCGGCCGTGTTGCCAGTTAGGCAGGGGCCTTTGTGAGAACGCGCTCGAATTCTTCCTACTCCGTAAACTTCTCAACCCCCGTGGAGGCCGAGGAGGCGAGATGGTGTGCCGCCAAAGGGCATAGTGGTCCCGCAATTGCGCAGTTTGCTGAGCCTCCAGAAACGCCTTTATTGCTGGTGCCTGATGCCTTTACAGGTTCGCGAGGCGATAAGACCAGTTATTTTGCAAAGGTGACCAATTGATTCACTGCAGCTGAAGTCCTCTGAGTGGCCATTCTTAAAGCCGCCGCAGGGTACCCTTCCGTGCTCTTCCAAATTTGGCATACTGTCATTGGTAGTGTCACTGGTGGTTTGCCTTGGCGATGTGGAGACAATTTTGGAAGGAGCTCGAAAGGAATTATTTATTTCGAGGGGCACACGGCCTTAGAAAAGCTAGAGGTTGAACTCGAGATCAGTGTGAGCAGATAGGCTGTCTTGTGTGTGCAGCGCGAAGCACAACAGCTTTACAACCACGGACCATCAGTGCTCAACCAGCGCAGGGCGGCAGCTGCCGACGAGTAGTCAGGTTCGGAATCTTTATACGGTCAAGTGGGGGGTTTGGGCCTGATTGATTGGTGTTTACATAATGGCCTTTAGTTTAACTAATTGACGGCACTTCTCGTTGTAAGCCCCCCTTGCGATTCGGGTTTGGCCTAATCGGATTTAACATTTCTGCAACTGCTTGGCCGACCGTCGAAGAACCTTATTTGAGCCTATTTTTATCAGAAGGGTACTCTCATTTCCAGCATTATTCCTTGTAGCGGCGTGCGTGTACCTGGGATCATACATTAGATATAAGATTTACACCCTTCACTCATTTATGCCATAGAGAAAGATCAAGTAACTTCAACTGCCATACGGAAGTCAGCTGGAGTTGGAATAGCTTTGATGACGAAATAGTACAGATGCTCAGTTACAAAAGGGACCACCTCATAGATGCTGACCCGCTACAGCTTTTCAGCACATTCCAGCCCTTTAACTCCAATCTTTAAAAAGTTAGGATCTTCATCAATCAACTCCCGAGCTCTCCCTGATTGAAGCTCGTTAACATCCCAATTAGAGTGCGCGAAACGACCATGCAGAAATTTCGCTTCGTCCGATGTGGCGAATTGTCCGGGCACGCTGACTATAGTTGAAGATTTGGTTAGCCTCAGTTCATCTCGAACTTTCCATTTTGAAAGGATATAAACTTACCATCAGTCCACAGAAGAGTATGCTCGTCGTAGCCACGATCTCTCGCTGCCTGCGTCAAAACTGGTCCTGGGTGGTAGCTCACGATCTGGAGCTCGTCGGCAGACACGTCTCTTGCGAGCATCTGCAGTAGCAAGGCGGCTGCGTTCTTGCTTGCGCCATAATTCAGGTTCTTCGGTGAAGCGTCGGAGTTGTAGATTGCCATTGTAGAGACATTTATGAGGTACTGAAATTGTTGTTTAGTCTGTGGATCCAATGAGAGGGGATTGTAGTGCATGCCATGGAAGTTTTTCCAGTGGCATACCTTCTTCGTCCCCAGCTTCTGCTTCACCAGCAGCTGCGCAAGCCGATAACTGACCAGTAAATTCACGCTATAATCACTAAGAAGAGTCCCAACCCCGAGCTCTAGAACAGGCCGTTCGACCGAGAAGCTCGCCGCATTAAGCACGACAACATCGATAGCAATACCCTCCTCCGCAAAGGCCGTCCATAGATGATCAATATTCGCTAGCGACGAAATATCGCACAGCCGCCGTTGGATCTCGCCTTGGAAAGCAGGTAGCTCACGTTTCAGCGACCCGTAAGCCTCTTCAAGCGCACTATGCCGGCGCCCGACGACAATCACCCGGTCAGCACGGGCTTCGGCGAAGGCGCGAGAGATCGCGTAGCCGATTCCCGATGAGCTGCCGGTAACGAGGACTGTGCGGCCTTTCTGGCTTAGTGGGGCGCGGTGAGGGTCGATCGCATCGTAGGGAAAGCGCTGGATTTGAGGAGGGAAATCTGCCATGTCTGAGGCTGGTAGAGTGGCCTGGACGTGGTGAGCGAGAGTGAGGCTTCGTCGGGGAAGTCAAGTCAGCTTTATACGCATCTATCTGGGGTGATGCTGGTGGACGCGTGGACTCCTAAGCTACACACGCGACAATATATCTGGGTCACTTTATTCTTTTAGGGTTATGGGTAGCGTCATGCCCATCAATGCGCCCCGCACCTGCTAACAAGGCAACTTTGGGCGAGACTAATCTTCGTTGGCTCGATAGTGATTTCTATCATGCCTGGCACTGGAACAGGCCATACCCAGTGTGGTCGTGACGCTGCAATATCACTTGTTCTCGGTGTACATTCAGGAAGGATATCAACAGGTCTTTCGCATATTCTCATCACGCCTTGGAATTAATAGGATAAGCGGATCAGCAGGTATGGTTGGATCGCTCGGCAATTATGTTATTCTGTCTAAATACATCGCGAGGTTGTAACAGGCAACTAGCCACTGTCAGGTTTATTTCGATAATGTGGGATAGCAAAGCGCCCAGAAATATTAGCGGAGTTTAAAACGAATGATGGTAATGCCTTCCAAGTTCTCGTAATGAGAAGTTGGGAGGGAAGTAAATATTGGTCCTTAAGGTCGAAGCAAGACCACTAGTATGAGGAAAAGACACAATGAAATACCAAAATAGCGGAAAAGAGGGAAAGAGTAAAGTAAATGCCTTTCAGGCACGAACAAGGGGACCTCTATGATGCTACCTCGCCGTCTTTGGGGCTCTAGTTCGTAGCTTCATCAAGAGATAAACAAAAGCATACGACGAAATAACGAATATGACGACGATTGCAGCATCTCGATAGCCGTAATAGTAAAAATTTAGATTAACGGCAGCTAGGTAATCGCTCCCTGACTGGAACTGGCACACACGGCAGGCATGGCATCTCTGTCGTTCGGGTTAGCTAGAGTTGATCTTGCTCCAAAAGTTTGCATATAGTTATGCAAGTATTGTCCGTAGGTTTAACCACTAGGCGGGTCGAATATTGCAAGTTCGGTTTTGGCACACTCGAAATCGGCCTCCTAAACACTAAACACGAGGAGACTGCCTAACAGATAGTTGAAAAGGTTGAGATAGTATATCCAGTATCCCCAAAAGGCCACCAGAATACTGATAATAAGCGGACCGACCAGGGTAGCAAAGACAGTGTTGGGTGAATATGCAGCAATAAATTACCCCATGCCAGTGTACAAGAAATTCATATATTAGCATCACAGAAAAGGTGATCCCTGCGCGGCTAGAGCTAGCCAGGAAACCAACAGTGTAATACCAACAGATATAGTAAAGAACAGCATATACACAAAGGTATAGAAGCTCTAATACAGTCAGTCTTGTAACAAAGGCAATCCATGAATACATCTTGGGCTCCTTTTCTCAAGCTTCGTAGATATCCTAGCTGTTAATAAATAGTAGCTGTGGCTAAGCAATAACACCTGGTGCCACAGAAATAAAGTTGAATATTGTAAAAAGGCGTAGCTGGAGGTCTGCAATGGTATCTCTGATTATTCAAAATAAGAAACCATTGAATAGGGTGGAGGTGATGTGTAGTATAAATTTATTGCTGGCATACCTGGTATTCCAAAAGAGCGCAATATTTATCCTATGTGCCACTATCTTGGTCTGTTCCCCCAATGGCATGGCAAATTCGTGCTTATCATTAACAGTTGCTGGGGGCTTGGGGGATGCCTCTTTAATAATGCGTTCCAGGTCCTTGGTCATAGCCGTATGTTCAGGGGACTTGAGCCAGACTTGGTTCCAGTCCTGATCGCGTAAGAAATGCCCAGAAATAATATCAATCATATGATCTGCTGGGTTGGCATCTAAAGGGAATGGAGCCCCGTGCTTTTCAAGTGACCCCGAAACACCCGCTTAATACACGTCCGCAATGTTATTATGATAGATCAGCCAAATTTGATAGGTTGCTACTACGGCATAAATGCGGAGTGCCGAAACACATTCCTTTATAAAGATAAAATATAGAATGTGCATGATTAAGGAGACTCTGCTGTTTATCACTATCACTAGTGGTTTCTTGCTTGTGCTATTGCCTGGGACTAATACCTATGGTGTATATGTAGCAAGCCCCGCTGCTATGCGGTGGGTCTGGCCCTGGAAATATTCCTAAGCCTTGCATGTTAACAGTGGGGTCTAGAAGGTGATGTGGGATGGTGTGGGTAGCTCACGGTTTCTGCCCCGCCACCGAGGACTCTAATCTGGAGTAGCCTCGCCAAAAAAGGAATCGGAACCTTCGAAAAAGCAACCGTGGCTTCTTGATCGGAAAATACCTTGTCCATAATGAGCCGTGGGAAATCGGGGCGAAGAACCGCTGGACGTCCGATGCCAACAAGGTCGCATACGCCAGCCTTCAACGCGGCCTCTATACCCTCACGGCTTCGAAACCCGCCGGTTAGGAGAAGGATAATTTTTGGGAACCGCTCCCTTGTTTGCCTTGCAAAATCTAAGAAGAAGGCTTCGCGAGCCGCTGTAGATTGGCTCTTCGTGTTGCTGGGTTCGTCTCGTACGCCTCGGCCCATCATCTGTATATCCAGAGACTTGTCAGCGTGTTGATATTAAGAGCCAGAAGATGGCACTACTGCTAATGTATGCCTGTGGTAGTTTAATATGCAACCCGATTCACACCAGTTTGCGGTTGTGATCTTTAGTATCACCGTGGAATGACCATAGCTTATACGCACCGTCGGATCCTCATAGCTACCGCCAGATATTTCCAGAAAGTCCACACCGGCATCCCCAAAAAGCTGAATCTGAGTCATGGTATCTCCAAAGTCTGATGCACTATGATCAGAGGAGTTCAACTTAATTCCAACGCAGAAAGTGGCCGGCACCACATTTCGGATCTGTTGGATGATATCGAGGACGATGCGGGCCCGGCGTCCAGCACTGCCTCCATATTGGTCATGACGAGTATTGCTCTGCAAAAAGTATTTCGCTCAGATTAGTTAAATCATGCTCTGCCAGGTGGGAAGCAGCGTGGGTGTGTTGCTTACTTTTGGGGAGAGGAACTGTGCTATAAACCGAGTTCTCGTTAGCCGAGAGAGCTCGATGTGAGATAGGGAAACTCACAAAGAAGATAGCCATGCGCCGCATGTAGCTCGACACCACTGAAACCGCACTGCGCCAACACGCGGGCACAATTTACAAATTGACCGACAACATGATCGATATCAGACTGGGTCATCGCCTTTGGCGACCCGAAAACGACGTTTCGAACAATACTCGCAGCCACGCCATCTCCGATGTGAAGAGGGATCTCACTAGGCGCAATTGTTTGCCCACAGAGGCCCCGCTCACCTGCACCTCTCGGGGACTGGCGACCAGGATGGCATATCTGAGCGATTGCGGGTGTACCAAATTCTTGACAGGCATCTGCATATTGCTTCCACGCATCCAGCGACTCCCGCTCGTCTCCTTTATAATACTTGCGTGTAGCGAGATCACCATAGCCTCCTAGGTGACGGACATCGACCTGTATATTGCCTTGTCACGCTGTTAGAGCCAGAGCCAGAGCCAGATTTCCTACTCGTGGAGCTGCCTTCAGTGTGTCCATACCTGTAAGTAGGGCTCCCCAGCCACCTTTGGCCCATTCGCCGTAGACCCGAGAGATCCGCGACCCTGGTAGATATCCTTTATCGGCCAATCCTTCTGCCATGGCGGCCTAAGGGCGGATTCAATCAGTTGGGCTTGCTAGGGATGGGTTCTTGCGTCTTGCCTCACCTTTACTAGGCGGTTGGGCAGGACTAAGCCGCATGGGAGCGTGAGTGGTTCTTTGATATCTGGTTCCATCGTTTGCGAGTCGTTTTTACTAGGCAAAGAGGAGTTTGTTGCACGCTTGGGAACTTCCTTCCCCCACGATGAAGAATGCCCTACATCAAGGAATTATGGTTGTAATTTGAATCATATGAAACCAGGAGGGAAACAACGCTTAGTGATAGCTTCCGAGGTCCTTGTTGAGCGGGGGTTACTATATGCCTCGGTGTATGTATGCTGCGGCGCATGGTGGACCGCAATCATTGCACCTTGGGTCGCAGGTCCTCTGACAGGATATGGGGGGTCAGTCCATAGTCGCAAGGTTTCATCCCTGACACCTCATTCTACTTTTTGAGAAAACCGTCGATTGGGATCCTGACATTCGATGAGCACAGGGTCGGCCACTGTTACTAGCATGCGCTACCAAGAGCCCTGCCAAGCTTTGGACGTGGAACGAAGCCTCGCAAGAATGGCCGAAAACAGCGGGCTGCCGAGGGGTTCTGGGCCCACTAGAACATTCCGTGTCGGTCGGGCTAACAATCCATCCGCCCCACATTCAGGGTCCGGGTACATACAGACTGTTGAAAATGGAGCAGAGAATCGATGCTATGTTTGTGGTAGGCTCCAATCAGCTAGACCCAGAATCCTTGCGTGGTGGGCCAGCCAAAAGAAAATCCTTACAGTACCTAAGAAAGATCGTAGAAACTCCGGCTCGGAGTTTAACTGACAGATACGGATATTGTGGAAGCTACGGCTTCCCCCCTCATTGCCTCCTCGCTCAAAGATACAGAAAATTGTCAGTATGGTGAGTGGGAGTTAATGCTGGCTAAAATCCAAGGCATCATATAATAATAAGTTCAAGGCAAAGTTGATGTTTAGTTTTAGGTGGCGATAAAATAAACTCTACCAAACACATAGTTATACTTAGTTATCAAGTGCTTCTTCTCTCACAAAGATTATCGACCGGAGTGATGATTGCTCCGAGCCCCGGTCGTTGGTGGGCCCAGCCCAAGACAGCCTCGGTTTCCCATCCAGGGAAATCCGGCTTTATCGACAAAAGTAGTAGTTCCCGCTGAAGATTCTCGCTTTCCGCGTTCATCGGATCCGGCATTTACTTTATTTCAACCTACTTTCCCCCTTTGAACAAAATGCCATGAACCTATGCGAAACAAGAGTCTCAGAAGCAAAATTGTGCTACCTATATCAGTCCACGAACTGCCAAGATGCAGACATCGCCCTCGAAAGTCCCCGTTGTTCATACCCCATGTTGGATGAACCAGGAGTCTCATCCGTGCTACCAACCGTCGCCAAATCCTTTTGATGGGGGGCAGGCTCGAGTTAGGGGTTGCTCCATCCACCACATACCATTTGCCGAGACCTGCTACGTCCACCGAGGGCCACGGAAGCGCGACCAACCATGTATGGAAACGCAAGTTGCGAGCCTGCCGGAGAACTTACATTGGATAGTATCTTCCGTTGCTAAAGATAGTCAACGATCCGATCTATGGTCGCCGCCAGATCATCACGAACAGCCCAAAGATGTCACTCGTTCGAGTATCACGAATGCAGATGCGTTGGATCATGAAAGCGCAACACGTCTAGCGAGAACCAGACTGTTACGTTCTCTAGGAGTGATTAAGATAGATGAAAGTAATCTTTGTGAATACTACTTTGGAACCCCAGATCTAAAGATGTTGGATGCTGGCTGGCGCGACCCGCCACTTACCCCTGGATCTATCCACCCAGAACCAGACTCAACGGGACATAATTATCCCGAAACTATCCAACCCTTGTTTGCTATATATCATCTCATGAATGAGCGGCTGTAAAATATTTAGATCGATGTTCGCCAGAGCCCGGATATGGGGCATGGAAGATAATGTACACTATGTTATTTCTACGTCGCAATCTTTTGGTACGGATGAGGCTTGGTTTCCGATATTTCGCCAAACTCCTTAACATGAGAGAGGCTTCTCTGCGGTTTAAACGAATTATATAATTAATCTTGGAAGCTAGGCGCTGGCATACTACAAAGCCACCCCCCTTGCTCGACTACATGGACTACATTCAAGAATTTTAGAGGATGGGATAGTCTCCGCACAGTTGTGTGAGCATGATCGGGCTTGCTTAAAAAAAACTGCCCCACCGACGATAATAATTTCAAGAAAACCAATCCGTTGGGTCTGCTTGAACCCGGACAACCATTCGACCTAGCCGCTTACTAAACATCGACTTAGTCCGTTTAAATCAAGAACCTGGTCCACTAAATAAGTTAACACTCAATCTCTGCAAGCATATATAATCACAGGGTATGGAGAACAGGGCTTACTATCCACTAGCTGTCGCGCTTGGTTACAGCGGCGAGTTCGCGGAGGATTATCTGCTCAGGCTACATGGAATAGCCGTGCCTTCCTATTCCTGCCGAGAAGAGAGGAGCCACTCAAGGGAAAACAGCCTCAATTAACGTGATTTGTGCCACTTTAGACCATGTGAGCCTGTGTGTTATAAGACTATTCTCCTCCTTTAGAGTACGCAACACGCATATGCCTTCAAAGGGATAGGTAAGGTGGGGAATACGCACAGCCGCGGAGCTGAGCTTATGTACATATCAAGTTGGACATAGGCTTGCGCTCTTCCAGGTCTCAGACGACTCCACCGGCATTGCTGATATACCATCTCTCTGCGCGGTGCTGACACCCTGTGAGGAGCAGCAAGAGATAGATCCTGGATAGCATTTGCAACTTGGCATATATAATTCAAAACGAAGTGCTACTGGCGCCATAGTAGCTAGGAAAGGCAAGGCCACCGACTAGGCCGTATGCTTCTTCAACGAATCCTCCGCAGACTCACTCAGAGTACCTTCCAGACTATGATACTCCAGTCCCAGGATTTGCGTTGCCTTCAACCCATCGGCGATATACGTCTCAATGTAATCCCCCAGCACACCCTTAGGGACCTTATCCTGGAGGTCCCGGAAACCGCCTACGGATAATATCGTAAACCTCCTCTTTCAAGAAGAGACCACCTGCAGCAATAAAGCGTTCATTTGCAGCATTTCTCTTCTTGTGCGCCTGAAAATGCGCCAGAGCCGCATCGTAAACGCTAACAAATTCAGCAAAGTCATCATCGGAGATATCCGTCAGCGATCCATTAATCAGATTCCAGATGACCTCTGTCGACTCGTTGAGCTGCGCCGAGCCTGTGCCGATGGTAGGCCCGAAGCTCCACGGTGGACAGATGGTCGTCACGCTGAAGGTTGGCTTGTTCTCCTGGACCCAGTCCTCCAGCCCTTTCTCGGCGAATGCTTTGGGCGCGCAGTATGCCAAGGATACACTTCAAGTCGTCTTCGCAGACTCGTAGCTACATGGGTTCCAATCGGCGTCCGTATATCGATACCAGGGGTCGGAATCCCTGGTCTAGCTCTAGGTTCGACGCGAACGAGGCCGTCGCGAGGAGACAACAAACGTTTGAGGCGTGCTCCACGATGGCTTTGGCGATATGAAGGGTTCTTTGGAGGGCTGTATAATGGATGTCCTTCTCGTTATTTGTCGCGTCGAGGAAGAATGGTCTTGCTGTATGAATTACGCTGGTGACACCTTTGACAGCGTCGTTGAAGGCGTCTTCGACGGCAATTTCAGGCACAATTTCAAAGGAGAGTTGTTCAGGAAACTGGGGACAGCGTGACTTGACTTGTTCTGCTGTTGAGGCTGAGCGAACTGTTCGACGGATTTTGTAGCCACACCTTCCTGCGGGCGCAGGATTATGCATGCTGATGTGGACGCACCTGACCTTACCTGCAGGACAGGAGATGCGACCTTCAGGCTTTTAGGGATTGGGTACGTATGGCTGGCTCATCAGATGCCGTGATAGTATGCCGTTCGACCCATCCATGTGCCCCATTGGATGCTCCACCATTCAGCGTATTGTGGGTTCATGTGAAGAGACTGAATGGTCTACCTGGATGGGCCTGTTTATTATACTTGGCGGGATTATACAAGCAATCAGTCAAACCATGACACCAGCCCCAACGGCTATTCTGGTTACTTTCGCTATCACCGTCTTTTTGCCCCATGTCCATCCCGGGCCCTCCACTTCCATTCTCACTGATTAACCACACGAAGTCACAGCCACCGCTAGATGGCTTGGAGTAGGGTGGCGTTATTTATCTAGCGAGTTTGGTACTTGAAAAGGCATCCTTGGCCAGGTTTGAATTTGCGGGAGCCTCACTAGACAACTCTGCATTGCTCGCACGAGTTGTCGCGATAAAAGCCTAACCAGGCTCCGCACGTTACCTATATAATCCGTGCCGATAGCAAAACTAAACCTTTTAGATTCTACCAGAATCGCCTCAAGTCCGGCCCTTAGCTGGAATCGCAGCCGATGGAGCGTAGCTAGTCAAGTTTAATTTGAGTGGGGATCTCGTTTTAGTTTAAGTAATATGTGAACATGTCAACTAAAAATAAAGTAAACATTCCCAGGCGACATCATGGATCCCTAGACGCATTCACTAATGACCCCCTTTTGGACCCTGACGAATTCGCGACCACTAAAAGTCCTCCAATCGAATAACACCATACGACGGCTCTTCATATGGATGTGCCCTGCCGGGATAAGCGAACCATCAAAAAGACACAATTTACAAAAGAAAGAAAAGAAAACCTACTTCTTCAGCGCCTCAACAACCCCCCTCACAACCCCCTCCCCCACAACGAGCGTCTCAACACGCAGCTCCTCAATCTTCTCTAACTCCCCAACAGCCCCAATATGCGGGTTCGCTTTATCGCCAGGTCGGAATTGGCCTGTGCCCGAGGTCACCCAGCAGCACTCTGTGTAGTTCCCTGGGCCTGGGTAGCGGCCTGCGCCGGCGGCGAAAATGGCGGTTTTCACGGACTCGAGCGCCGCGGGCGGGACGTGGAAGACGAGTTTGAACTTTGTGAGTGTGGATGCCATTTTCTTTATTATTATGGCGAGGTGGTTTGAGAAGAGGTATTGGGCCGGACTGCTAAGATGAGATCGAATTATCTGATAGAATTCGGAAGATTTTGGATCGAGCGACGGTGGTGTTTGTCTGTTGTTGTGAGGTTGAGGCTGGCTTAGGTTAGATTCGAGGTGGGGTAACAAGGTCGTCGACACCCCGCCTCAACCTGTACTACATCCATGCATGCATGCATGCCAGGTGTACTACGAGCCAGTTCCAGTCAGGATACTTCGCAATATATTTGACCAAGTGGCTATGGCAACTTTCATATATTGATATGCCCTAGAATAATATCCGAAGCCAGGCCTCCATTCCGGTCTATGTTACATACAAAAGAGTGGAGAGGTTGACAAACTCAACCATGGGCAGAATTCCGAGTGAAAAACCATCCGATGGCGCGGTGGATGAAATATAGTTGCTTCTAGATGTGGCAATGACCAATCTATGTGTGTCTGTTCCCTATTCAATAATGACGCCAGACCCCCTACAGCTCAAACTGGCAACTGCTGAGCAAATCCTTCCTCCTCCAAACAAACATGTCAAGGTGGCAGCATATCCGTGTCTGAACCGACCGATGCTTCGCCGCTGGCGGGAGCTGCATCCCGATGCTGATTCTGCTGCTGTTGCTGTACGAATCCATCAACAATTCCATGCACATTCTCCTCGCGATGCGAGCGTCTACGCAGTAATACCCGCACCGACCGGCACAGCCGACCCAGCCGTAGCACACTCTTCTCACAGCCGCCTCGCCATGAGATCAAAATTAGTGGCGAGTTTGTCAATGACAGCCACAATGTCAACAGTGCGCAGCACCTCCTGGAAGTTCCAGGCCGGGTCTGGATGCGTGGATAGCCGGTACAGCGTCGCAACCATGCAGCCCAACTGCGCCAGCACCGAGACCGGGAGCCCGAAGTACTCCGCTGGTGGGATGCGGAAGAATACCTCGACCCAGGATTTAATGTTGTGTAAAGAACTCCACATACAGAGCACTTGCTCCTCTTTTCGGCGAGGGTCGGTGGTGATGGGGGTTGGGGGGTCCCGTATCGAAGTTGGCCGTAAATGCCGTCTCGTGGATACTCAGTTCCACATAGTGAATGTGCAGGCTGAGGAAATCTGCAGAGTTCCGAATCAATCAGTTAGTGATTCCATATTTTCCGAAAGCTTTCAAAAGGAGGCCTCGGATAATGCCTTTGCCTTGGATGTTGGCGGGTACGGCCTCGGCGAGTTTGTCAACCTGCACCCGCAGAGATGAGGTGAAAAATGGGATTGGCAGTGGGCCCTGGTGCCCATCGCGAGTAGAGGTAGCACTATATGCGACGCGCTGGACGGGCGAGGAGTTCCAACGTTGCATCGGTCGGGCAGTCCTTATTCGACTCGATGGTGCAGAGGAACCCGTCCATCTGCGGCGCCCAGCGCCTGCAATCCATTTGCGCAAAATACGACGAGATACTAGCAACATACAACTTCTCAGCCGGGGCTCGATTAAAGGTATTCCAGGTGGAAGAAGACAACGTACAAAGAACTTAAAAGGAAACAGCCGAGGACGGTGCTGCTCCTCCAGGGAACAGTTTATCTGGCCGGGTCCAGGGAAACTGCCTAGACCCATCATGTGCAGCATGTGGGCATCGCCGGGGAGAGTTTTATTCTACCGGAGCCGGCAAACAAATGAGACGGTGGGTTCCATCAAGCGGGTGATGGTTGGCGTTTTGTTGATGAACTGGTCGTGGTCCTAGGGGAGATAGGTCAGGGTCCCTAGCAGCAGATCGATGTCAGACCAATCCTCGACAAAAATTGCCTCGGCTAGCGTTTTCTTCAGCTCCCTTGCCTACGTTCGTCTCCCCTGCATCGAGCGCGTGGTCACGGCGATGATGGCGCGGAAGAAGAAGGGCCGCTCGCGCTGCAGGTGCTGGGCAGAGACCGTGGGGGGTAGTTCTATGAAGGGACAGTACGGGAGCATTTGGTCCCGAAAAGACGCCAGAGCTCCTTCTGTAGACTGCTCTCCAGCGGCGGACGCATAGTATCCCTCGGATAAAGGTGATGTGTGTGGGGTTGAGGCGGCAACAGATTGTGAGGAAGGCGTTTGCTCGGCGGCTGGCAAAGGTAACTGCGATGAGATACCTCCAGCTCCAGCTCCAGCTCCAGATACAGCTTCAAAACGAAAATTGTGCAAGAGCAAGGTAAGATTATTCAATCTGCCCGCCTGCGCTTTCTGGGAGTATCGCTTCCTCAGCGAAGTAGAGGGCAGACACTCTTTCTTGAGCCGATTGCATCTCGTCTTTCGTTAGTAAGGACACAAGAGTAACAATATATGTGTCTTTAGTACCCACCTGACACAGCCATGGCCGTCAGGTATGCCAACGTATTTGCTTTTGGCCTTGAAACAGTTCATACACGCCAGACCATCCGAGCTGCGGTTCTCCATAGCTAGCGCAGCAGCGAATAGACTTAAATGGAAGGGCACACCCAGCAGGCGAGAAATAGGTACTGATAAGACCAGCTGATATGCATGTAACGCCAGATGTTGCGGCAACTTGACCCCCTGAGTCGCAGACAACGAAACCACTCCCTGGGCTGTCCACGTGATCTTACGCCTTGTGCATTGGCTTGAGATGCTGCATAACTTGATATTAGATAACCTAACTTGCATTCCAGGATTTATACACTCTCGAACCCCATCCTGCTCTCTGGTAGGAACTGGTTGAGAATGGTCAAGAAACTAGCACTAGCAGCTAGAGATGTGAGAATAGATCCTTAGAGGATATGGGAAGTGCTATAACAGGTTACAAAAAAAAGTTGTCCCATAGCTATCAGTGATGATGGGGATGATGTATACTATTATGTAGTTAAGAAAACGATACTCAAACGAAGCGAAAAAGATATAGTGCAACTTTTGCATAGCGCCTAATCTATGTAGGATACTCCCTCAGCCACTCCACAATCTCAAGATGTCCTTTCTCTTCCGCAAACCCAGCCGCCCTTCTGCAAACATCCTTTAATGCCTCATCCCCTTTATATGCATTGAGTAACAGTTGTACCATGTTAATACGGCCATTCTCAGCGGCACCATCTATAGCTGTCCACCCCAACCTTTCCGCCGGTGGCGCAGCAACGTTCGCGCCGAGCTCCAACAGTCGGACGGCAAGGCCGAACATGCCCTCTCGAGCGGCTAATTGCAGCGCCGTGCCGCCCTTGTGCCGGGCTGGTGGGGCATTGACATCGACCCCTCGCACCAGCAGCATGTCGATAATGTTTTCCCAGCGCTGCTTAATGGCCTCCTGGAACGGAGTTCCTTCGTGACGCGCGGCGGGCGTGCTGCACTCCGCTCCGCGGCTAAGAAGGAATTCGGCCGCTGCTTGGTTCCCCTGATGAATAACCGCCTGGAGGCAGGTAGTTCGTCTGACGGGGTGTAGCCTGTTCATATCGGCACCCAATTCAAGATGGAGTGCGAGGGCCTCTGCGGGCACGCAGGCACTGCCGCTGGCGATTATTCTATTCCAGGCACCTTGCATGAACATTCTGCGAAACGGGACAGAATAGGCATTCATGGTCTCCAATACTAGCGTCCAAACACGCTTCTCAGGGTGCGGTGCGCCGCACAAAATGGAAACGGCTGACATCACCGAGAGGGCCGGGTGCTGAAGGGCGGGTTCTCTTATGAGACGCTGCAAAATTTTGTAGTTCGCCTTGTGTTGCAGCGCAAAATCCACAGCGCTGGGCGGGTGTGATCCAGCGACCGGAGAGCAAACCATGCCCTGACTTGACCTTAAAATCAAGTCCAGCATGTCCAGGTCATCATTGCTGATTGCCCATCCTAATGGTGTGAGCTGGGATATAGGGCCCGCCGGTTCGATATGTGGCACCTGGACATGCGCCCCGTGGTCTAACAGGTATGTTGCACCTTCTAGCCACTGAACTCTTGCAGCCTCTTGTAAAGGTGTACCGCAACCCCCTGATGCCCCGGCATTTACTTCGGCGCCATGTTGAACCAGTAGTTCAACTAGTGATCTATTTCGATGCGGTATGGCCGCCTGTAAAGCTGTGTAACCGGCGTACTCAGCGCCAGGGGCTGTCACTTCCGCCCCGTGCTGGAGAAGGCTTTGCACAATGCCAAGCTTCCCTCCTGCAGCAGCTGCCTGAAGCGCGGTTAGGCCTCCTCTGGGTGATGGTGGAGCATGTATATCTGCTCGTTGTGCTAGCAGAAGATCGACCATCTCGGTATGTCCCCCTAACGCAGCTGCTTGTAGGGCTGTCCGTCCTAGCTCAGGTGCAGCAGAGGCATTCACATCTGCACCCGCGGCAATCAGCATTCGTGCAATGGCCACGTTACCACTCTGTGCGGCCGCTTGAAGTGCCGTCCGTCCATCCACTATTTGCGGGGGTGACCATAAGTTGGCTCCTGCTTCCAACAGTAGCCAAACCATTTGCTCATTTCCCAACCTGGCTGCTATCTGGAGTGGCGTATCGCCGTAGTTGGAAACCTCGTCAGAATCTGCAACGGGGCTGTAAGCCATGAGCGTCTGCACAAGTTTTACATTTTGGTTTTTCACGGCGTATTGCAATGCTGTTAGGGGGGGCTCGTCTCTGAATTCTGGCTCAGCTGGATGTGATGTGAAAGTTTTCTCTCGCTGACGGGTGATCGGGCAACTCCTTGGATTGGCATCATGGTACAGTAATAATTGCACCATAAAGATGTCATTTTTAAAAGCGGCGATCTGAATAGGGGTCTGAGCAGACATGTCCATTGCGCATGGTTGAGACCGGTCGCGGTTTGCAAAGTTCAGACGCCAGATACGCGCGTTCTCCGAGTTAATACAATCAGCTGGAATGTTCACGTTGGCACCAGCGTGGATCAACCGCTTGGCAATATCAATATTTCCAGCGGCAGATGCTGCCTGTAGAGCAGTTCCATGTCCCAAAGGGTCATAAAAGTTAACTCGCGCGCCGTGGCGCAATAAAAGGTTCACCCCTGCCAAACAACCATTCGACGAGGCAAGAGCAAGGAGAGGCCCGGCAGGTTGGGCTTCTGACTGGCCCTCACGAAATATCTGGCTTTCAAGAAGAACACTTAAGATATCCACATCTTGGACTTTGGCGAACATATTAGGAGGGTACTCGGTGACTTCCGGGGACACGCCAGCTTCGCAGAGGAAGCGAACCATCGATAGATTGCGCTGCAGCACAGCTGCAGGGAGCAGGTCGGCCGACAACTTCATTCCCGGCCTTATAAGTTGCCGCGCTATTGGTAAGTCACCCGAGTCCATGGCGCCATACATGATAACCCTGCCCAAGATCTTCATCGAGGGAATCGTTGATATGGAAACGCAATGTATAACATCATATATCCCAATTTGTATAAGAGGCCTCAACATGTGGTACGGAGTATGCCGGTCAATGAGGTTATTGCTAGATAGAAAAAGCAAGAAAATCATCATTCGGATTGAGTGGTGAGCTGACATAGGAATCCAATACTTTGGAATCCGCGCTAATAAGTCAGGATAATCGGACATTAGCTGTTGGGGAAGATACAGACTAAGGCTGGTGCAGTTGGAAGATATTTTATCGTATATACCTGGGGGAAGCAGAGCTAGTGTCGTATCGGTGACCTGCTTGCTGTTCAGGGCGCACGCACTGTATAATGAAGTGACTTGTCGAATGGAATGAAGGGTACTCTTAACTAGTTGAAGTCAGACTCGAGCACCAGGAGACGTTGTCTACTGGGTAGCAGTCAAAGGTAAGTAGATGACGTACTAAGGTCCAAAAATTCTTCCTGTAACCAGGACCAGGGCTGTGCATGGTCGCGCTCCAGCCGGTTCGGAACTGCCAGTGGACTCCCTGGAGGCGTCATGATTGTGATGCCCTCGGGTGTTGGAGCGTCGTCAAATTTATGCAGAGATGCAGTCAGAGGGACATGGCGCGAGATCTCTTTCATGATCTTCTCCCGAGACAGTACCTTCCCATGAAGAGTCAAAAGTGTCGATTTCCCCTCAGCCTCACGTTGCCTAATTTTGCGAGCGATCCAACTCCACGTATCAGACGTCGCGTTTTTGCCAATCTTCCACTCTCTCAGCTTCGTCCGATATTGGTTCTTACTGAGGATAACATTAGCAGTCAAGGCAACTCGCAGTAGGCAGTTAAGTACCTCGCTTCAAAACCATGCCTCTCTTTCATAAGAGTCATCATGTTTTCCAACGTGGATTGCGGGTCGAGATAAAGGGAAACAATCTGCTCCTTCTGTTTATCCCACTCGGCCTTTCCTATCCTGGGCGCATGTTTGGCCATGCTGACAAGGTCTCCGGTGAGAGAGGTGTATTAGTATTCGACCCTTGGGACGAGGTTGCAGCATGAAAATCATCCACGGCCGAATTTCCAGAGATTATTGATTGCAGAATGGCCCGTCTGTCAATGCTCGGTCCGGTTAGTCACGTAAAGGTTGAGGAGAGGAAGGATGGGCGGGATGGATCATCTCTCCGGCCTTGAGGAGAAGAAGCACAGTGGGTTGCACCTGCCACGCACTTTTGACACTGACCCCGGTCGCCGAGCCACCCCATGATTGGGCCGTGCCAGAAGTTGATTTATTTGATTCGTTCATTGCAGAATGTGATTTAATCCGAACTCGTATTGTCCAGACAGCGTTTACGGCCCCAACGGCACGCCAACAACCCATGCTGATTTGAGAATACCAGAATGTGGTTTGAGGGAGGGTTCGTGTGCAGGCCCGCTTCGTGCCTTCGAAAGGTAAGAAATTAATGAATCTCAGTCGTCGTTTCCAAAATGTTAGTCTCCCGAGATGAGATCTTCAATTTTCGCTGCCTTGATTATGTACTGGAACTCACATTCAAGCTTGTCCCCACCAAGCTGGTAAAGGCCTCAGCCTGATCCCTGACAGCCGTAGCTGCTCATTCGCGCGTTCCACAAAAATATTTTCCTCATTCACCGTCTGGCGATTCCATCCTGCTCTGGAACCGGGCGACCACTGAGGTGTCAACCTAACCCAAGCTCAGATGGTGCGACCTGTTGAGTGGTTCAATCCAGAATGTGCTCTATTTCTAGAATACTAAATCTTACCCCAATTCTAGTATACACTTCTTCTATCATTGCCTTGCACGGCGTTCCTCGGGATCGCACACGTTACTGGTCAGATCCAGAATGCGATTTCCTTCGCCATGGCGGTGTTTCCCAGACCATAATGGCGAAACCGCGACCTTTGAGCTGTGCTCATATTGGAAGCTCGACGCAAACACGGCAGCAGCCTAATTGACCCCAGTGAGAATGGTTCTCACCAGGTTATATAATGCTGTCTTGGATCCCACAACAGTCCGATTCTTTTCCGTAGCTCATCTTATACACTTCCTATCATTTAGAATATCCAAGAGTCGCATTCAAGCCCTCCAACTATGGTTATCACCACCGAGTCTATCATTGCGCTCATTGCGCTCCTCGTGACGGGACCTCCTTCTTTACTGCTTGTCTGGCGCTACTGCGTTCAGCGGCGAGCACGCAGAGCCGGCGCACCGAGCCCCCCTTCCACTACGTCGGACATCATCCTCGAGCCTTCGCCGCAAACATCACTCACGCGAAGCATCACACGGTCGGCTCATCCCCAATCACCAGAACGATTACTCGAGGAAGGATTATATACCAGAAGATCTCGGACGGATTTCGTGAGTGCCTTGTCAAGTTTCGACTGGGGCAATGTCTGACAGAAACAGCGTCTATCGCAGGTGTATATATCTCTCGAAGTTCGCTAGACAACCCGACATTCTCTCTTTCCTTTCCTTGCGATTTATAAATAGAGGCGGCATAATTTCCAAGCGCGCGTGGTTCTAGAGCTATACCGTTTGCTTTTATCATCTAGGATAGTTTGATTTCATTTCGGTTGGACCTCGTTTTGCGGTGTCGGAAGTACTGTATTATGGGGGGTAGAGATGGATGCCGTGTAATATAGAGGGAGGAGGAAAAGTGCTATGTTGAACATGTTGAACCACTTTTCTGCTATCAACTATCCGGCGAATGTCTACTGCGCCTTGGTAAGTATTGCGATCGAGAACTAGCACTCTCGCTAGGTTGTTCGCGTTTCTACTCTCCTGTGGGAACTCGATATGTCAACCGAGTGAGAGGCTCTGCAACTGAATTGGCTGAAAAGCTTCCATGCCTTGTAGGGGTATCGCGAACCTTCTCGCTTATCCACATGTGTCTCCAGCATTGCCAGATATCCAATCCTATCTTCACCATGTCCATGATATAGTCGCACAATTATACAAGATAGTCGAAGCTTGGGAGAGATTTCAACTTGGTAATAGAGTCGGATTTAATATCCATGGGAATGCCCTGGATGGAGGAGGAGCTGATCGACTAGAAGAACTCTATTTTAGTTCCCACTGATCCTGGGCTGACTATTCTGTATCTATCAAGCTTCTAATACCCATCTTAATTATCAAGCTTGGACCTGAAACTATTCTTGAATATCTCAAGTTCAAGGAGGCGCATTCTCACACATTTTCGTGTCCAAGACGCTTCGCTTGTTGCTCCAACTTATAGATTCTCCTTTGTAGGATTGCCACCTAAGCGCCCTAAGCTCCCTGGATAAGCAGGCTAAGCTGCTGCTAAACTTCTTTTTGGATAGTCCGAGAGATCTACTATTATAGCGACAGGGGAACAGGTTGCTGGAGTGGCTGTGGTGGCGGCAGGCTAGCCACTAAATCCCCCGCCTGAGGCTACAGCTATGCTGTTATTGGTATTATAAATCTAATTAGTAAGCTCTCGCCTAATTACTAAATTACCGCATCCCAATACATTAACTAAAATAGGTTGGTGGGATTGTAAACCCCAAGGGGGGTGGCGTGGGTAAGCTACCATGAGCGGAGGATGCGAAACTAGATGGGATGAGGTATAACATCTGCCATGAGGCCTGAACAGACCGCTACCAGAGTACATAATTAAAAGCCTTAAATAATACAGAGGGTATTAATAAGTTTGCAAACAAATCGTTACGGGAGGGCCCTGACCTTCCAAGTACTCTTTCGAACCTTGGGTCGCGTTTGACCTAAACCCTAATAGTTCCGATTGACTTGCCTAGGTTTCACAAGGGTGTTGCTCAACGTCCAACCCACGGGTAAGGTAAGTAAGTCATGGTCGGGTTTGGGTAGAGGTGGAACAAAAGCAAGGCCAGCCGGCAACGAGTGCTATAGCCTGTAGAGGAAGGGTTTATATAGAGTATACCGCAAGTTTTCTTCAAGGCAGTTCTCTAAGTAACAACTATATTAGTCACGAAGAGCAAGTAAGACTATATATAGTAGGTAATGAGAGTCCTTTATATATCCTTCATGCTTGACTACTATCCTGACTACTGTCTACCATGATAATCCCTTAGTCGAACTACCATGTATTATTTCCAAGACTTGGTAGTTAGTAGTCCATGTAACAACTGGGGCGCGGCCGTTTCCGCTCTATTTTGGCAATTCAAAATTGTACTTAAAAGAAGTGAAATACAAATCTCGCACGCCCTTGCTTATCTGTCCCCCCCCCCCCCCCCGAGGCTCGGTATGAAAATATAAAATTTCAATAAAGATGCTTTCCACGTATATAAATCCATTCTATTCACTAGAACTGTAGCGCAATATCACGTGTATCATTCAATATAGCCCAGATCGCGGAACGCTCTTTCTAGGATCTCATGGATCGTATTTCCTTTCCGGTCGGTATAATCATTCACTGAATCTCCAGCTATAGCCGTCTGCGCAGCCGCTTCGTGTTTCACTTTGGCATACAGTTCTCGATCTGCTGGCGTTTTGAGGAGCCAGTCACGAAAGATACGATGTCGTACAACTTCGGGCGAGTCTGGACCCCACACATGGACATTGACATGGTAGGCATTGGGCCAATCCTCCACAAAGAACCGGTGCTGGTGCCATCCCGGCTCGCGTAAGAGGAACCGAAACCCTGCCTCTTCCAGAAGCTTCACATAGGAGGCTTCGTCCGTGGCGTCTTTCAGGGTCAGATCAACATCAATAATATCTTTAGCTCGTAGACCAGGAACACTCGTAGAGCCGGTATGAGCGATGTCCAAAATCAAAGGCCCAAGGGCTTTCTGAATACGCTCTTTGACTTCTTCGAACCGTTGGGGCCATTCTGGATTGGGCTCGATAATGGTAATGGAAGGTTCTACCGTTCGTAAGGCTACACGCTCCACAAGCTCCATTTTACACTCGTAAGGGGCGAGGATCTGCGCAACTGTAGGGGACATTGTGAGAAGGATGGTAGGTGGCTCTAAGATGACAGTTGAGGAGGAATGGAAATTAGAGACTTGACCATATGGAGTCCTAAAATGGTAGAAAGTGAGGGGCCCCAGGAGGGTTAAAGCATTTATGTATCCGTTGCTGCCTTGGTGTGGCTGGTACGGAGTATAGTACCGTTAAAATACGTGGAACCATCCAAAATCGGTTGGCAAATACAGTGATGTTCCAAGAGGTTTTCACGCCCGTACGCCGTACAGTATGGTTATCACCGCCAACCGGCCCGTCCGAATAAGAAGCGTCCACGCAGTTCTACCCGCCTTGTCGTCTCACCGACTCCAAGGACGCCCACCGGCTTCGCCCCGTTGTTTGCTCGGGAAATTGCGTCTGCGCCCCGCTTCTCGGTCACCTCCAGTACCAGAACTCTTTTTGCTCCCTCTTAATCCACGTTATCCAATGAAATGATTTATATCCTTTATTCACCCAGCTACCGCTACCGGAGCGTTGGTCCATCCGAGTCCTTATTTTGCCTCTTGGACTTCTACCATATATACCTTTCCAACTTTTTTCAGGGCTAAATGATTCCCTACTTAAAAGCCAACTTCTAAACGTCTTGGGGCCAATCTCCACAGCAATGAAGGGGAGTACCTGGGTACAATAGCTGGCTCCTAATATTCATTTAAGGACAGGGCGGAGGAACAGCCTCGCGGCATTCCCTCCCAAATCTTGCAGCTCTTCTTTTGAAATAGTGCCAACCTTCCTCTTCGTGTCTGGCACATAGAAGGCTGACCCTTCTGGATCGATGCAGTTTCAGGGGTCGAATTTTATCCCAGTGTGTAGGTTTCCAGTGACATGGTATAGGCGTCCGGCTTCGGCGAGTCGGGGAATGCCAGGGTCAGTTTCAATAAATGTTGTTTCGTGGTTGGGCGCGCCAGAGTACATGGCAGTGTACGCGTCGTCAGACATGAAAATTCTTGAGGGTCAAAGATAAAAGACAGATGCAGAGGGTAGGAAACGCTATGGAAATGTTTGGAAAGAATTGAGGTCGCCGCAGGAGAGGTTGAGCAGGGCAGAAGATACTGAATACAATGTTGTGCAGCGATAGTCCTCGCAAGGCCGTCTCACTGGCCCCTTTAATATCTTCAGACCCAGCCCCTAGGCTTAGGAATGATCGGAGAGGCACTCATGTTCATCACGTATACCATGCATCCCACTGAGCGTATGGCCGTGAAAACGCAGACTAGATCAGCTAAAGATGCTTTGCCGCATATTGACAACGGTGCCGTAAGAGATAAAAGACCAATAGTATGTGCATCTAATTATCTAACCCTTTGCCTAGGCCAACATCCCTGTCGCGTTTGTTAGAAACGATTGGCTGGCCCCTTGAGCCCATCGCAAGCGTGTTCCCCCCTCTTTGTTCCTTCCTCCACCTCCACCAACTTGATTCTTACATTCGTCAGCCGTTGCACGAACCCTTATCCGAACCTCTCAGCTAACACAGATCCGACTCGAACGATATCCGCTATGATCGGTGCACCATGTCGCAAAGGAACTCCTTATCCCACGATGACTACACGGTGGGATGGATAAGCGCCCTGCCGATCGAGATGGCGGCGGCCCAAGCTCTCCTCGACGAAGTCCATCCAAGTCTCCCCGTGCCGCGACACGATCACAATGCGTATACCCTGGGGAGAATCGGAGAGCACAATGTCATCATCGCGTGTCTGCCTAGTGGTATCTACGGCACCACATCCGCTACAGCCGTCGCCACACGACTGC
Source organism: Aspergillus baeticus (assembly GCA_027569055.1). NCBI lineage: Eukaryota > Fungi > Ascomycota > Eurotiomycetes > Eurotiales > Aspergillaceae > Aspergillus > Aspergillus baeticus. The sequence continues at coordinate 367,457 of JAPDEI010000016.1, read as the reverse complement.
GATCAAGTTTCCCTTCGATACGCTTTGGTCTTATGGTCGGGATTGGTGGCGGCGTGCCGAACAAGGATGCAGATATCCGGCTTGGAGATGTTGTGGTTAGCAAGCCGACGGATACGCACGGTGGAGTGATTCAGTATGATTTTGGTAAAGCCGTGACGAAGGAAAAAGGGTTCCGGAGGGTAGGTATGCTTAATGGACCCCCGCAGGTTCTTCTAGCAGCCATTGCAAAACTGCAAGCGATGCATTTGACACAGGCCAGGCGGTTTCTTGGTTTTGTGGAGGAGCTTGAGAGCACGCGACCGAGCGATCGTCAGGCACCCTTCGCTCGCCCGGTTGCGAAGGATCGTCTATACATGGCTGACTATAATCACGTTAACCTCGAGACCATGACGTGCAGGAATTGCGATCCAGGCAAACTTGTCGCCCGATCCCCCCGAAACCAATCCGACCTACCAGTTATCCACTATGGACTAATCGCATCGGGGAATCAAGTGGTCAAAAATGCGGAGATTCGGGACAAGATATGCGGGGAACTGGGGGCATACTGTCTGGAGATGGAAGCTGCAGGCCTTATGAACGACTACCCTTGTCTGGTGGTCCGTGGAATCTGTGACTATGCCGATTCGCACAAAAATAAGGCGTGGCAGGGATATGCGGCAGCGACGTCAGCGGCATTCGCGAAAGAGCTGCTCCTGGTGGTGCCAGCTACCCGAAAACAAAAGGGGGAGAACGCCGCTCTTACTGAAACCGGTATGTGAGGTGGTTGTCGAGAACGAGTCTTAATTGCAGTGTTGCGAGCTCTGGGGGTTCTACTAACACGTTCTTATTCAGACGTCAGATTTCGCATTCCACTAGATCTTCGTAACGTGCCGGCGATCCAGGAGTTCATCGGCAGAGAAGACGAATTAGAGCGCCTATGGGAAGAGCTACGGCCGGACTGCTCTCCCATGCGAAAAGTCGGTGTCCTTCATGGGCTTGGGGGGATTGGCAAGACTCAGCTCGCCGCTCGCTTTGCTCGGGCGCACAAGGATCATTTCAGCGGGATCTTCTGGCTCAACGCGAAGGATCGCAGCGCTCTAATACAGTCTTTGGCGTCAGCCTGGTCCCGAGTTCCCCATAGAGCAGATACCGCATGCACGCTAAACAATGATGGAGCCACTCAAATTCGCATAACAAATGACGATGACCTGAATCAAAGAGCGCAGACTATGCTCAAATGGCTTACGACCGAGGGAAATGCGAGGTGGCTACTCATATACGACAATGTAGACCAGTTCTCCGAGGGTGAGGATAGTATATCAGGCGGAGCACAAGACATATCCGACTTCTTTCCAGTGGCGGATCATGGTTCAATAATTATCACAACTCGCCTCTTGCGGCTCGCCGAGCTTGGTACTGGTTTCCCTATCCACAAGCTGGATCCTGAACAGGCTACCCGGCTTCTCTTTGGCAGTGCCGGTTGGAATACTCAGAAACATGATCCCAATGAACCTGATCCAGGTATTTACAACTCGTTTGTCCCTTTTGCTGGCTCGATCTAATTTCCGTAGGTGTAACGGCTCTCGTTAGTCGATTGGATGGTCTCCCACTAGCCATCACTATAGCAGGGTCATACATCCGCCAATCCGGAGTGAGCGTGGCTCAATATCTGCGCTTCTATACAGAATCATGGCAGGACCTCATGGTGCAGACGCCACAGTCACACTATTACTCGCACGGCAACCTAATGTCGACATGGTTGATTACGTATAACGAGTTACAAAAATGTCATCCTGCTTCTGCCGAGCTATTGCTCCTGTTTGCGATCTTCGACAATCGTGACATTTGGTTCGAGTTAATCAAGAACTGTGGCCACGCTTCAAATTTACCAAGCTGGTTTGCGATTTCTCTTCGGAGCGAACTGACTTTCTTGGCTACTCTCAAACCCCTCATCGCGTTTTCGCTCGTCGAAACCAAGCAGGAGGGAGGGAGCTATTCCATGCACCCTGTTGTCCAGGACTGGTGCCTGAACGTCCTCCACGAAAATGACAATATCAGAAATATAGACGCGGTCAAAGTAATGGCGCTCACCGCGGTCAGCCATCTACCTCCTCTCAGAACCGAGACAGAGCATTCAAAGCTACAACAGCGGCTGGTTTCCCACGCTGACCAGATGAGGCAGCACATAGCGAGGTGGGATATTCCAGACGAGCCTGAAATATACACAGCGATTCATGATTTAGGATGTCTGTACCTGGCTCAGGGCAAGCTGAAAGAGGCCCGAGACTCATACGAGAGAGCATTGACCGGGAAGGAGAAATTGCTGGGTCTAACAGATATATCCACACTTGAAACAGTTAACAATCTCGGTCTCGTCTATACTAATCGTGGGGAGTTGCAAAAGGCGGAGAAGATGTGCCAGCGTGCTGTTGCGGGCAGGGAGCAGGCACTAGGATGTGGACATATATCAACCCTTCACGCGGTCAACAACCTCGGGTTCTTGTATACGCGGCAGGACAATTGTTTGAAGGCTGAGAGACTATATAAGCGCGCGCTAGCGGGATTTGACAAGGAGCTCGGCCCAGGCAACATATCTTCCCTGGATACGATCAATAACCTTGGACTACTATACACCAAGGACAGTAAATGGCAACTAGCGGAAATGATGTACCAACAAGCATTGGCGGGTTTTGAGAAAGCACTCGGATCCGCTCACACGTCCACCCTTATTACAGTCTATAATCTCGGGGGCCTCTACGAAGCCCAGGGCAAATTAGAAGAAGCGCGGCGTATGTATGCACGAGCTCTCGTGGGCTATCAAGACGTACTTGGGTCACATCACACATCAACCAGGCTCATAAACTATACTCTGTGGCAGCTTGATGAGATGCTAACAAAGTTGAGAGAAACTGCTCATACGGACGCCACTACTGGCAATCACAAGAAGAGGAAAAAACCCCCTTCGGCCAGGAACTCTCATTCCCACGCTTGGGGAAAGGTGTCGTATGGTAGTGGTCTCGCCGCTGTGTCAAGTATGGTTGGTTGGTGGTGTTGCTGCGCCTGTGCGTCGGAGGTCAACCCTCAACTCACCGAAAACACGTGTTATACGTGTGGACACGCTCGGTGTGGTAGTTGTAGGGACTATCGGCCATCTAGATAGCTTTTAAGCGAACGTCGTACACACGCGTCATTCGGTTCAAAGCTTGGGGAGGGGGAGGGGGGGGGGGGGGGGGGGGGGTTGACATGCGGAAATGCGGAACACTCAAGCTTAATGAAGAGCCATGCTGCTGCTCAAATGGTTCGTCTTATTGTGGCTAAAGCCTTCATAGCATCCGAGCTACAGCGATAATAGATCATATACATATATTCCGATTTTGAGGGCAAAGGTTACAAATCCACCTAAAGCATTGGCTGGCACTACTGGCGCCAGTAGAATAAAAGAATCAGCCCCATGGATACGGCCAAGTTCATGTGGAGGGCAGAGTATAATGTGTATCAACATGCTGTGGCCACGGGCAGGCATAGACATGCCCATCCAACCCCTTGCTCTCGTCGGAGCTTGCACCATAGCATACTGCATTTTCAGCTCCTGCGGGTGCCCTACGTAGGCAGCCGCGTGACTCTGCGCGTCGTCATCCTACTACTGATCCCTTCAAGTCCACGGAACCAGAAAAGGGGCGCTTGTAACACGGCGAAGCATTGTCCATTTACTGAGTCTGGATCCCCCAACCTCCCTCCTCCACATAAGCTGGTCCTCCACAAAACGCAACCGCGTCTGAGCTTCTCAGTCTCCTTCTTTGTCCTGGTTGACTTGGGCATAACTTTGCTTGACTGCTCTAATTAGTTGCGATAGAATACCCCGAGTTGTTGTAGATGAAAACATTCAGTTTGATTGTCGGCCCGCTGGAGAATCACACAGTTTTGGAGGATAATCCAGGTAACCCAGCCCTATGGTTTTTCTTATGGCTGGTTTTAGGTCCTCAGCAATAATCCGAAACGCTGTTAAGATGGGGGTGGATGCTGTTTTGGGAATATGCTATCAGGAATGCCGTTGGTTGTCGGACTCATATGTACCTCGGGTTGCCTTGATAACTCCGATTTCTTTTGTGACTTTGTTCAGACTCTCTGCTCAATCAAGGGTGATGGTACCGAGTCGGAGTGGGAGCAGTACGATAGTCGACTGATACATGTGACTGGGGTCTAACTATTCCACACTGTGGCAGAATACGATATTTCATGTCTGGACCCGAAAAATGGAAGAAAATAGCACATCATCGACGCCTCTGTACCATTCGCCAAAAAAAAAATCCGTTGTCCTGTCCGCTATATGCTAAAAAGATTCAAACCGCACTTCCATCCCCTCTATCAGTTCTTTGAACCAGCGCGTCCGCCTCGCATACCATGCCTCTACTTGGCCGTCCATAACCCCGTCCCGCTTTTGCCGTATGAATTCACTATTCAACCAGTCGCCATATTCTTGCTGGTATCGAGGCAACATGGTCCGCAACCCTGGAATTTGTATCCCCACTTCAAACGTATCCTTCCCGTAGTCAACGTGTACCACAGCCTATTGATATTGTGTCAGCCCAGTGTGAATCCTCTGGTGTAAATTCAAAACCGACCTTCTCGTTCAATGGCTCACCACATGGTTCAGATTTGCAGCGAAGCTGCTGTGTGTCAGATTTGATAACAGAGATCCACTTAGCCCAGACGCTTTCCAGCGGTTCCGATTCCAGTTGACCCATTTTTGTGTCGAGTATTCTATTTATTATACTTTCCTCTTCAAATATTTTATCAGCGTCACCCGGCACAAGGTCTCCCCACGCTGTAAATGTGGGCCTTGGGAAAGAAACACAACGCCTGTAGAAATTATAGAGTGATTCTCTCAGTTGTGAAAGAATTATGTGTTTGGCTTGCTCGTGTTGTCCACTTTCCTCCAAAATGCAGAGTACCTCGAATTCCCAGAAGAAACTCCTCGTACTACATAACGAACGGCAGGGTAACCCTGGAGAACGGTGGTAGAGGTACATGCAACCGTCGGTTGCCAGGATATCAAGTCCTCTAGCTAGGCACACGCGCAGGGAATTGAAGACCCGCGTTGATGATTCATCTAAAGGCCGAATCCAATACCGGAACAAGTAATCTAGAACCGTCCGTCCTCTCTCGTCGCGAGCATTAATATCTGCTCCTTGTTTGAGGAGGAACCCAACCAAGTCTCCAAGGTCTCGGGGATCAATCGTGTGGATAGGAAGTTGCCCACGGCTGTTCCGTTGATTCGTATTTTCAAAGCCGCGGCTCACAAGGGCCTCAGCCTCACTAATATGCGACACGTAGTGTAGAAGAGTGTTTCCTCGTACTTTGTTCAATGGATCGTCGAAGCTGAAGTTCACATTGTCGCAGGCATTCACAAGCTTTATAAAGCAGAACTGCCTTTTGACATCTTGAAACTCCACCCCTAGATAGGTATTGCAAAGTACGAGACGGATAATTGAATATCGGACCAGCCTCTGAAATATAGTCCCGTTATATTGCAATCGTATAGTCTCAAGTGCGTCCATGATCAAATCCCAATGTCCTCGTAGCGATGCGTAGCCAATCCAATTCAGGTCATATATTTTTTCTTCAACGAAGAGATTTGCGCCTCCAGCGATCAAGAGTTGAACAGTTTGACTATGGCCCAGTGCTGCCGCATATATTATTGGGGTCCGTCCCTCTTTATCGGCGATGTTCACATCATGCCCGGATTCCATCAAAGTTCTGACCATTTCGCAATCCGAAACCGCTAGATGGAGAGGTGTCTGTCCCAGAAAATTTATCTCATTGAGCATGGCAGGTGGCCGTGCAACCATAGACGCTACAGTGCCTTTTGCACGTTGTAGGACAGCCTCATGGAGCGGCGTTAGCCCACCAAACCCTAGCGTTTCATTAGGACGGGATTCAAGGAGTCTTAATGCTATTACTCACCTGACTCCGCTTCTGAAATCCTGCGTATACGGGTAATGAAGAATGGATCATTCGTGTCAAACCTTTCACCACTCCATCTACCATAGGCCCTGGGCCATTCTTCAAACAGCGGGGAATCAAGGGAAGCGAGATCGAGTCCGTTTTCGAGCGCGATATCTAGCAGGTCACCTGATGATGAATAAGCTTTGGCCATAACTGCAATAAGGAAACTGTTCCAGATACTATGTTAGCTTAGACTTTTGACATGTGTAACCCCTGCGGCTTACTCTTGGCCTTGCCCATCAAGCCTTATGGTCAATTCAGAAAGTAAAAATTTGAACATAGCTACAAATTCGTCTTGAGAAATACACCAAGGACCTTGCGATACAAGTTCCTACACATTGAGGTCATCATATGCGTGCGCTCGGGCTGAATGGGACTTACCTGGAGATAGCTGGAACCTGCTGGATTAGTATGGTATCTCATAGAAGGGTCCTCCCTGTAAAGGCGAAGAAGTCTTTCTTGAGCCTCCCCAAGAGATATAACACCACATGTGAACTTCATAATGGTTTCGAAACCGGGGGATGTATACTTAACAACAGTCTGGACTGTCAACGCTGGCCTCAGCGTATATCGATTCGCCGCTGAAAGCAGTTCAGCGCCTATGACTACCGCTAACGGAATACCAAATCTTGTCAGGGCAACTCGAAAATTCCAATGGTATCGCCTCCCCGAGCACTGCGGATTGTCACACATTTTGGAGAGCGTTGAGAGAGGAGTATACTCAAAGGCCCAGAAGTGGCGTGTAATATTCTGGGTCAAATGGCATGAACAATGGCAATGTCTCAGGCCGCAACTCTGTACCTTCCGTGAGTGTGATCGCGAAGGGCTTCCTAAAGCGCGGTCTGTCGATGTGCTGGATATCGCGAGAGAGGTGGGGGACGAGGTATCTTGCGCTGCGGGTGGTAGAGCAAGATGGTGGCGGGCCTTCGTACTCAATGGTATAGTGGCGAGGTTGCATCTGGATACGATGTGATGGAGGTCGCGCGTGAGCGCACTGTGTACATTAGCCAGATAGTGAGGCATAGGGACAGGATGCCAGCAGTACCAGTTTAGCTCGTTGATGATGAAATTGATCTTATCCCCTGCAGCGTTTATTTCGTCCTTCAGATTGCTGGACTTGCGAGCTACACTGAGCTTGCTAGCCTCGCTCTTCGACAGTCGCTCAACAATTGTCTCAACAGTATTGTCGACACTGCTGTAAACCAGCTGACAGTGCCTGATCGCAAGATCCACAACTTGATGTCCCTGAAAGCCCTCGAGCGAAAGCAGTATCTGACGCAGAAATTCGAGCCGATCGATAAGCAGCTCGACCTCGGCCGCAGCCTTGTTCTGGACGAAATGCCGGGTTTCGCGCAGGCGGCTAATGCTTCCTGCGATTTGAACGACAAAGGCTGCGATGCCGAAGCCGGCTGAGACGACTCCGACGACTTCTGCCATGGCGAATCTGGTTTTCGAGTTAATGGGGATGAGATGGAAGGAAGACGGAGGATGTAAGAAGCTGTGTTGTTGCGGTGTGAGATTTCCAGCCGCCGAGGATCGCGTGTTGTGTTCTCGCAGCCTTGCCAGCGACTCAGACACTGCCTCAATGAACGACCAATGAGAAGGGTCGGGTACCGGAGTCAGCGCATACACCTGTCACAGAAGCAAACCTTCACTAGGAGAACCATTCGAATCCGCCTTGGGCAGCACAATTGACGGAGCGGCAGGCTTTGCTCGGCATATGGCAAGCGCGAACGACACAATTTGATACGCAAAGTGCCCGTGTAGGCAGACCTTGAAGCGGAAGGGGAGATAAGAGTGGTCTAAATATTATATACATAATCCAAGCAGTCCCTGTCCAATCTATATTCCAAAACGCCAGACGAACCAAGGGCAGACACTCTTACAAATTACTGAGATACACTCCTCACGCCCTGCGCCTTGACAATTGCACTCTCCGCCAGCCTCTGCAAGTCACCGACGAACCGCTCCACGAGCCGCACCTGCCCCGTAAACGAGATGGGGGCCTGCTGCCACAAATGCTTCTCGATCTGCTGATTAGACACGCGCATGAGGTTCAGATCTGCCTGACTGCTGTGATCGAGCGGGTTCATGAGAATGCTCGAGAAGAGGTGGATTGTGGAGGTTGTGAGTTCGGGGAGGCAGAACCTGTTTTCGATAGTTAGAGTTGGTTGTCCTACTGAAGCGAAGATAGGAGAATTTATCTGGAGGTAGTGGTGATATGGACGTACAGCAAAAAATGGCCTAGATCGTGCGGCAGCGCCTCGAGGAATTTCGTCAGCACGGCTCGACTCGCCCCGACACTCAGCGCGAGGCTGGACCCGGCCGCGCGCGTATCCTGATTCAGCACCCAGGCCGTACACCGGCTGCTAGTCTGATGGATCGCCGCCATGCAGTAGTGGTATTGCATCTTAAACAGGAAATCAGCCATGGTGGGTTCGCCGTGGGCAACGCCCTCGGGTGTGAAGATGGGCACGGACGACCACCATTCCTCTAGCGCGCTGTCGAGCCGCCGGATTGTCGCGAGTAGCTCGGCGTCGCTTTGGCGGAGTGCTGCGCAGCTGTAGAGCCCGCGGTAGATCTCGGATTGCACGAGGCCTAGGCGGATAATAGTGATAAAGGGGGAGGGTTTTTGGTGGTGGATTGCCGGGAAGCTTGGCGGGTGGTGTGGGCCGCAGTCCGGGAGGGTGAGGTCGCAGTTCATGGGGTCGAAGAGGGGCGGGAGGCCGGTGCGCAGGCCGAAGATCTTGTCTTGGACAAAGCAGACCCAGAAGAGGTTGCGGATGTGCAGTTTTGCGTGGACGTGTTCGCCGTGCACGTCCGTGGGATAGAGGTTTCCCTTGAGATGGAAGATGTAGCGGACTGCCCAGGAGAGAAGGAGCTCGGTTTTAAGGACGTCGCCGGATAGCGCGGTACAGCAGAAGCACTGACGCTGGGGTTAGCTGCAAGTACATGAATGGAGGAGGCAAGCGTAGTGGAGTGTGGGGATTCGACATACGAGCATCAAAACGGCCTGCAAGCCGTCCAGCGTCACCCGCTCCTTGGATAGGTCCGGCAGCAGATCCTGGACCTCGCGAGCGTACTTGTCCGCGTTCATAATCGTACCCTCGTGAGGCTGTCCGGTAATATACGACGACAAAGCCATAAATCCAAAAACACACGCTCTAGCACTGATTATACTGGGAGAAAGACCTGAAAGCTCCTCGTCATACGCAGCCCGGATAGTATGCTCAAAGCAGGGAGGGTTGACGAGGGGAAATAGTGGCCCGGAATGCGACATTTGGTAGGCCTCGAGGTGTTGGCGGAGGACTCTCTTCTCTGGGAGCTCGACGCGCTGCCTGTTCTCGTGCTCTTCCTTGGATTCCATCGGCGGCCACACATGGGGTCCGCCGGAGCTGTACCAGTCGAGAGACCCATCGTCTCCTGTCCTGGATTTGATCCATGCTAATCCTCCAGGAGAGAAGAATGGCAATCCGTTGAAACCACAGATGTTTCCTATAGACTGCCCTGCGAAGCAGATATCGCTGCCGAATCCCCGGGGTGCCACGCCTTGGGGACCAACACTGGCAGAAAACGATTTCTTGGCCTCCGAGACATCAGAACCTGGAATCTGGAGTTAGTCGGACACATTGAGTAGGTGTGTGAAGATACCTTTCTTGATCGTAGTACTTGAAACTGATGACGTGGTACTAGGCGGGGTGCTCCTGAAACATAGTAAGCGGAGGACACAATTCCGGGGGAATTCAGCCAAGATGCGCCCGGCATACCTGTTCCTGAGCTCCTTAGCCTTATGTAAACTTAAACGCTCCTGATTCCGCGTGTAGGTACAGGGGATGCTATGATGGTGGCACCAGTCACACTTGGGGAGCGTGCCGTCGCACTTGATCTGGAGAGCAGCCTTAGCGTTGCGCCATGACAGCACAATGTGAATCCATGATGTGCCTTTTCGTACCTTTTTTCGGAAGCATGAGTCGCAGGCATAGACGCGGCGCCGGCGCCGAGAGCGGGCTGTGTCACCATCCCTGCTAGACGGCATTTCCGATGAAATAGCCTGGGAAAATTAACACCTCAATAATGGGCATTGTCAGCTGGAGTTAAGTCCGCTGACTGTCGGGAGAAAGCGGTGTCGGGGTTTCGATGTTTGACTTTTCCGACCGCAGTTTGGCAGCTGAAAGCACCGCTTAATCAGCGACACGTCTGGGCCCGGAGATAGTGATGAAGATTTCAAGATAAGCTTGAGGAGACTGTGCAGATCTCGGATACGCAAACTCTGCATCCGAGCTTGAGGAAACAGCACGTCGGCCTCGGCCAGGGGGGAATGTGATCGGGACTTTGCCTCTTTTCTGGTGACGTAGCCCCGAGAGTCGGATCTCCGCTGAGTCAGCGGGGGATCCAAATTGTGTGGACAAACATGATTGGCCAGTATTTTCGAGACTTTCAGGGGGGAAGACGGTGGTAGGTCGCGGAGTAATACGGTTTGGTTCATTGAGAAGCCGATTAGTTTTTGGCGTCAGATCTTCCCGGATCGGTCCAGAGTATTTGGTCGCGGATCCTATTGTTTCCGGCTCCGGATGCTGAAAATTCAACTTGCACTATTGCACCCGTGCAGCTATATATTCTGTCGGTCGGCACCATGGCCCACAATTCGACTCGGGACATAAAAGACAATTTCATGGTGTTCCCCTGGCTGACACCTGAAAATGAGCCTTAACACAGTTGATGAGCAGCATCTGCTCAGAAATAATACACCGCAGACAGACGAGCCCTCATTTGAACCCATCCACAACTCACCCCTGAACCTAATCAGCCGCTCCGAAACAGACAACCTCCACAGAATCGCTACAAACAAGTCAACAAAGTCGCGTCGGCGATCAAGCGTCTATACTAACAAACCATCGACAGACAACCCCGAAGCCGCCGGCCCGATCCCGGACAATGATGACCCAGTCCTCGACCCGCAGTCACCACAATTCAGCCTGGAGAAATGGCTCAGAGTTGTCGTCGCGGACCTGGAGGGAAGAGGCCGGTCGGGGCCGCAGGGAGAAGGGGGCGGGATCCTGTTCAAGCATTTGAATGTCTCTGGGTCGGGGGCAGCACTGCAGCTTCAGGGGACAGTAGGCACCACGATGTCTGCACCTCTTCGAATCCCGGAACTGCTCAAGCAGAGGCACTCTCCGTCTAGGAGGATCCTCAACGACTTCAACGGGGTTATGAAGAACGGGGAGCTGCTGCTTGTGCTTGGGCGACCGGGCGCAGGATGCAGTACGTTGCTAAAGACGATATGCGGGGAGACCAACGGGCTTGATCTGGACCCATCGAGTGTGCTTCATTATAATGGTAGGTCTCTCTTATCGCGTGGATTGCCAGTGTGCTGACAAAACCAGGGGTTTCGCAATCCAGGATGATGAAGGAGTTCAAAGGCGAAGTTGTGTACAACCAAGAAGTACGTCGACTACCACTATCCACCACTCCACTGCTAACAAATCCAGGTCGACAAACACTTCCCCCACCTCACCGTGGGCCAAACACTCGAATTCGCCGCAGCAGCACGAACCCCTGCAACCCGGTTCCGCGACATGACGCGCGATGAATCCGCCAAGTACGCAGCCCAAGTGATCATGGCCATCTTCGGGCTGAGCCACACCTACAACACGAAAGTCGGCAACGACTTTGTGCGCGGCGTGTCCGGCGGCGAACGGAAACGCGTCAGTATCGCGGAAATGGCTCTGGCTGCTACACCATTCGCGGCTTGGGACAATTCCAGCCGTGGTCTCGACTCGGCGACGGCGTTGAAATTCGTCGAGGCACTGCGGCTGTTCGCGGATCTGGCGGGGTCTGCCCATGCCGTTGCTATCTACCAGGCTAGTCAGAGTATCTATGAGGTCTTTGACAAGGTGACTGTTCTCTACGAGGGACGGCAGATCTTCTTTGGCCATGTCGCTACCGCGAAGGGGTTCTTTGAGCGACAGGGCTGGGAGTGCCCGACCCGGCAGACGACTGGAGATTTCCTCACGTCCGTCACTAATCCGCAGGAGCGCCGAGCGCGGGCGGGTATGGAGGGGACCGTCCCTCAGACACCGGAAGACTTTGAGAAGTACTGGCTCCAGTCGCCCGAATACAAGGAGCTGCAACGCGAACTCGCCGACTTCGAGGAAAAGCATCCAACAGGGGACGACGAGGCCGCAGCAGCAGCCTTCCGACAACGCAAACACCATGCTCAGTCCAAGAACTCCCGACCAGGCTCTCCGTATCTGCTGAGCGTGCCCATGCAGATCAAACTGAATACAAAGCGAGCCTACCAGCGCGTCTGGAACGACCTCTCCAGCACAATGGCCAACGTGATCGGCAACATTATCTTGGCCCTGATCTGCGGCTCGGTCTTCTACAACACTCCAGATGTGACAGGAGGTTTCGCTGCCAAAGGTGGAGTTCTCTTCTTCGCCGTCCTACTCAATGCATTGACTGCCATGGCCGAAATCAACAGCCTCTACTCCCAACGTCCCATGGTCGAAAAACAAGCTTCCTACGCCTTTTACCATCCATTCACAGAAGCGATAGCAGGAGTCGTCAGCGATGTTCCCGTCAAGTTTGTTGTCGCAGTGGCTTTCAACGTAATCATGTATTTCCTGGCAAATCTCCGACGCGAGCCATCGCAGTTCTTCCTCTACTTTCTCGTCTCCTTCATCATCATGTTCGTGATGAGTGCCGTCTTCCGGACTATGGCCGCGGTGACAAAAACTATCTCCCAAGCCATGGGCTTAGCAGGGGTCCTGATCCTCGCCCTAATCGTCTACACCGGCTACGTCCTCCCCGTCCCCTCGATGCACCCGTGGTTCGAATGGATCCACTACCTCAACCCGATCTACTACGCCTTCGAAATCCTCATCGCAAACGAGTTCCACGGCCGCGATTTCCCCTGTTCAAGCTATGTCCCCGCGTACGCGGACATGAACGGGAGCAGCTTCTCGTGCTCGATCCAGGGAGCCATCGCCGGCGAGACGACCGTCAGCGGTGATAGGTATATCCTCTTCAACTACGACTACAGCTACGATCATGTCTGGAGGAATTTCGGCATCCTGCTTGCGTTCCTTGTCGGCTTTATGGTGATCTATTTTGTCGCCTCGGAGTTGAATTCGTCTACTACGAGTACCGCTGAGGCGCTGGTTTTCCGCCGGGGTCATGAGCCCGAGTACATGCGTGCAGGATACAAAAAGTCAGTGTCGGATGAGGAGAGCTCGATCGAGCTAGGAGACGTCAAGCCCTCGACTGGAGCAGCAGCAGGAGAAGAAAAACTTTCTCTCCCCCCGCAACAAGACATCTTCACCTGGCGCGACATTTGCTACGATATTGAGATCAAGGGCGAGCCGCGCCGACTGCTAGACCACGTCTCTGGCTGGGTGAAGCCCGGAACGCTGACGGCGCTCATGGGCGTGAGCGGTGCGGGAAAGACCACACTCCTCGACGTTCTCGCCCACCGGACGACGATGGGAGTTATTACAGGTGACATGTTCGTTAACGGGAACGGGCTCGATGCGAGCTTCCAGCGGAAGACCGGCTATGTCCAGCAGCAGGATCTGCATCTGGAGACGGCTACGGTCCGTGAATCGTTGAGGTTTAGTGCTGCGCTTCGCCAGCCGCCGTCTGTGTCTATCCAGGAGAAGTATGACTATGTCGAGGAGGTGATTAAGATGCTGGGCATGGAAGACTTTGCGGAGGCGATCGTTGGTGTTCCCGGAGAGGGATTGAATGTTGAGCAGCGAAAGCTGTTGACGATTGGGGTGGAGCTGGCTGCGAAGCCGAAGTTGCTTCTGTTCCTCGACGAGCCTACTAGGTAAGAAACTCCCGCGGATTTGTTCCCTTATTCGTATCTTTCAAACACGGAAAAGCTAACGGTCATGTCCTAGCGGCCTCGACTCGCAAAGCTCATGGGCAATCTGCTCCTTCCTGCGCAAGCTCGCCGACAGCGGACAGGCGGTCCTCTGCACAATCCATCAGCCCAGCGCGATCCTGTTCCAGGAATTCGACCAGCTGCTGTTCCTCGCTAAGGGTGGCCGGACCGTCTACTTCGGACCCATTGGGGAAAACTCGCGAACATTGCTCGACTACTTTGAATCCAACGGTGGGCGGGAATGCACCCAAGACGAGAACCCGGCTGAATACATGATCGAAGTCGTTAACGCTAAAACTAATGATAAGGGGGTTGACTGGTTCGATGTGTGGAAACAGAGTCCCAAGAGCCAGGCTGTTCAGGTGGAGATTCAGCGCATACATGATGAGAAGAAATCTAGCCAACAACAGGGAGAAACAGACGTGGATGAGGCGATGAGCCACGCCGAGTTTGCGATGCCGTTCTGGTTCCAACTCAAGGTCGTCACTGTTCGCGTGTTCCAGCAGTACTGGCGTATGCCCGAGTATATCATCTCGAAATGGGGGTTGGCAATCATGGCCGGTCTGTTCATCGGCTTCTCGTTCTACGATGCGAAGCCGTCGCTTGCCGGCACGCAGAATGTCATTTTCTCGCTGTTCATGGTTTGCTCTATCTTCGCCTCGCTAGTTCAACAGGTACGCCCCCTGTCCTTTTCTCTTTTCCTACGCATTCCATTCCATTCCATTCATGCTAACGAACTCAGATCATGCCCCTCTTCGTGACCCAACGCTCCCTCTATGAAGTGCGCGAACGCCCCAGCAAAGCCTATTCCTGGAAAGCATTCATTCTCGCCAACATGGCCGTCGAAATCCCCTACCAGATCATGATGGGAATCCTGACCTTCGCCTGCTACTACTACGCCGTCGTAGGCGCATCGCAGTCCTCCGAACGCCAGGGTCTCGTCCTCCTCTTCTGCATCCAGTTCTACATCTACGCCAGCACATTCGCACACATGGTCATCGCCGCGCTCCCCGACGCCCAGACCGCAAGCACAGTCGTCGTTCTCCTCTTCTCCATGTGCCTGACCTTCTGCGGCGTCATGCAGCCGCCCTCGGGCTTGCCAGGCTTCTGGATCTTCATGTATCGCGCATCGCCCTTTACATACTGGATCGGAGGCATGGCTTCGACGCAGGTGCACGACCGCCAAGTCGTCTGCTCGTCAGCCGAACTCGCCACCTTTGACCCGCCCGCGAACCAAACCTGCCAGCAGTACATGGCCGGCTATATCGGCCTTGCCGGCGGGGCGCTGCAAAACCCCGACGCTACGCAGGGGTGCAGCTACTGCCCGCTTACCGTCGCGGATCAGTATCTTGCTGGGAGCCGGATTCATTGGTCCGAGCGATGGCGAAACTATGGGCTTATTTGGGTCTATGTGTTTTTCAATATTGCGGCTGCGGTGATGCTGTATTACCTGTTCCGGGTGAGGAAGTGGGATCTTTCGGGGGTTAAGAGGAGGTTTGAGAAAAAGAAGTGATTGCCTATTGGCTTTCTTAATATGATGTGGCATTGCTTGGTTGTTTTTTTTTTTATTTGTGTCCTGTGCCCTAATGTCAGGCACAGGCACATACAGGGCGTCTTTCCCTTCACCTCATACATTTCGTTTCCTATCATCCTCTGGCAAGGACCCACTACATACTCCACCCATGCTTTCCGCACCTACTTTCCTAGTGTTAATACTTTAGATTAGACTTGTTGCATATAGGCTTCGATATGGCCCTGTGCTCGTATATAGATAGAATCACTATTGCTTTACTTCTTACCTTGTTTGCGCCCCCCACTGCAAAGGCGACAAGCTGCATTCGCTGCCATCAAGCTATACTCAGAATGGAGGACTTTTCTTATAATACGACAAACCCGTTTTTTGCATTTGGCGTGTGTCCGGACTCCATTCCTAGAGATGTTGCTTGGTCTTTTGTCTATCCTATTTCTGAGAGTAAGGATAGCCCATGTCACCTGATGTTTCCTTAGCCTGAAATATGTTCGGTAAATAAGGTGCCTCATGTCGAGAACGCGAGTTGCCCCGCTCTTTGCTTCCTCACGCCATCAAGATGCTGCAACCACTACCAGCTGAAATCCAACTCCTTATCGCACAGCAGCTCGAGACTCCCGATAAGGCAGCCTTGGTGCTTACATCGCATTATTTTTACAACCTGGTTACTCCCTCTTTGTACGAAAACATCGAAAACACCTACAATCGTGGGTTAATGCGCCCAGTAGAGACGCTTGCCCGAAACCCATCGCTCCGCTCATTCGCTCGCGCCCTCACACTGGAGGCATGGGATACGCCGGGAGGAGACCCTCCTGACAACGTATGGATCGATCCCCATGAAGAAGAATCGGACTATCCTGGATACAGGATTGGATTGCTCTGTCGCCTCGCAAAGGCCGCGTGCCCTTTCGCGAACGAGGCCGACGCCTAGTCTAGGGACCTGAGGGACGAAAGGGCGGATGCTTCGCTGGCACTCCTTCTCACTCTCATGCCTAATCTGTTCCGGCTGGAGGTGCAATTTCCAAAACCCGGTCGCTGGGTACAGTGGGTTGTCGAGTGGGCCGCTGCCCAGGCGCAGCCTATTGCCGCGTCACCTGCGCTCCAGCGCGTGCGAGAGATTTATGTCTCCGTGCGGTGGTTCGAGTTCCAGGACGAGAATCAGGATGTTACCAAGTGGACGCTGATGTTCCTTGGCTTGCCATCTCTACGTCGCATCGCGACGGATGGGCTCTTTCGCGACGAGGATGAGACCTTGTTCAAATCTACATCCTCTGTTACTCACATCAGACTCGACCACTCCATGGGCGTAAATAACCTCTCCAGGCTAATCAGGCATTGTCCACATCTTCAGTCATACCGACACCTCTATTCCCCGCGATCTTCACGTAGGTACTTTCTCAATCCTCGAGATTGGTATCCCGCCTTCTTGCTAGCTGCACACAGCCTGAAAGAACTTTGGCTGGACATCTTCCCCACATTCATCGTTGAGGCTGTCAATGGTATTCATTGGCCGACCTTCAAGAACTTCCCCCTGCTCGAGTTGCTCCATGTGCCTCATTTTCTCCTCGGGCAGTATCAAGAAGATACCCCCGCCGACCTCCAGGCCGTGCTCCCGTCCTCTATCAAGACACTCCACGTGACCGAGGTGGACAAATCAACCCTGCAGGGTGTCCTAAAATCCCTTTTGGATTACATACCCTTTGTTGCCCCGGCGCAGTTCGACGAGCTCATAATTGCGAATATGAGCAATGTGTTCGCGCAAAACGCTATTATGGCCGCGGTTGAGACGGACGCGCGAAGGGGAACACGGAGACCCTATTTGACGCCTGCTGAGCACGCTGCTCCAGCAATCAAGTATGCCACAGAATTGTCTTTTCGCTGCAATCAACTCGGTATCCGCTTTGGCATCTACTAGGTTCATCATTCCGAAGCCTTGCCGTCTTGGACACCTTTTGATCCTTTTGAGGAGACGCGGTAATGCCTGTTCTAGTCACGACACATGTGTGGAAGTAGATTGGCAGCAAGATATTCAAACAGATGGACTGTGCCTCCCATCGATTCTGACGAGGACAACAAGGATAGTTTACATAGTAATCTAGGGGGAGGGTCTACAATAGCAGGGAGAATGCTCCGGCCCTTTTGATTTTTCGTTCTTTATTGGATCATATGCTGTTTTCTGTCCCCACCATTATAGTTGAGCTTCCTCCTGCCCCGCCTCTAGATTTGATTACCATTTCTCCAATCGGAGAAAAAACGACAATGTCGAATCAGTCTCGATTTGGTGACTCTTGTTCGATCTTCGGCCATAGCTTGTTCATCAACAGTTCCACCTTGCACTACTTTGAGAATAACTACTCCGTGCAAACAATCCGCACCAACTTCTCAAAAGTTGCTCAAGCGAATTCAAGACCTATGCGAGTCAAGGAAGCTCGCCCTGAAGGTTGAGGCCCTCTAAGTATGGCCTTCCCTCACGTTCCTGAAGGACGAACCTATGCATAAATTCTGTTAGGGATTCTCTTGAAAGCGCCACAGCAAACTGCGACAGCGCTCCTGGCTAGTCGAAGATCATAGCGCAGTCCACAAATGGCGTAATGCATTCCAGAAGCTCGTGAATTTCAGAAGTTTCACATTAGGCGGCTGGAGGTGGGACCATCCGTGGTCGTTTAATGACTTGCTGACTGCTGGGGACACCCTGATGCTGTTGATGTACAATATCGGTGGGCTCGAGTTACCTATCAAGTCGTTGGCCATTTGCCCCTTTGACACCCACGCAGACGAGCAGCCTGTGCAGCACAATCGCTTGGTTTGGACAGCCTTTGACACGAGCCACCCATTTCTGTCAGCATGGCCGAACGTCGAATCCCTGTCGCTCAGCGGTCTAATGGATGATCGAAAAATCGAATTTTGCGGCGTTCTTGTCGCTACCGCGGACCATTTGCGAAAGCTGGAAATTCGGAATCGCTCCAATGGCTTGCGGATCGCGGATATAATCGGTCACGCTTCCACAATACAAATGCAGGAGCTAGGTATTGGCGGCGGCGGGTTGCTCAGTAGTATCACAGTTCCAGCCATGGATCATCTGCAGCGGGCGCTCCAACACCGGGGCGCTTACTTGCGCAGGCTCACGGTCGAACTCGTGGTCTTAGGTGGGGGGAGTTGGATCCCTTTGCTCAGCTCGCTCGGGCAGCATAATACGGCTCTCGAAGAGATCGAGATCTCAGAGCTTGAGATCGGGCATCCAGAGTACTAGTTACTGCATTTCCCAGGATTGTCCGCCAATCCTATCGTTGATCCCGTCACCGGGTCCAAGTTTATATACCCATCGGCTGGCAAGAATTTAACTATCCGCTACGCGGGTCCTAGGATGGACCTTGCCCTTCAGAAGATTGAGCAGTGAGCACAAGAGGGGTGATTATTTTTGGATTAGAGTTGTACTGCGGTCGTTTCTATAGAACTTTTCTAGGCCTGCTGCTAGCTAGATGACTAGTAGTATTGTTAATGTGGATGGCGGTTTCATTGCAAAGTAGGAATTGTGGCAAATAGTAAATTATTGTCTCTTGAACTAGTATGAGGACTTGTTGATAATCCAGACTCGTCGACTAGCTCTGACGGCATGATCGCATTTTGCTGATAATGAAGTTTGAATATCCGGCAACCCAGGCCCTGTCAACCTGCCGCTTTGATGTGATACACAGATGCGTAATGTTGATTGTACAAGACCTAGATACGTCCAGGATACAACCCCTGTGTGCGAAGTGACAGTAGCTTTAATACTACTACATTTCCGATCCCCCTCGATCGGGATGTGTGTACAAGGCTACGCCTAAAACAAATACGGTCGGAATACTGTCCGAACGACGTAAGAGCTGTCAAATGTGCGTAGTATAATCAAAATGGAGATTAAGGAGAGTGACTGAAAGTTCAATGGCGCCATAGTCTGTATCCCTATTGATCAATCCCTAAACCCCTCAATCCTCGGATGACGCACTAGATAGGGTTTTCTGAGATCTAATGTTGTTGTCAGTTGACGCTTGATATTCCCTTTCGAAAGCTTCCTGGGGATATTGGTCTGCATGATAAGCGGAGAGAACATGCTGCAGTCAACTTGCCAGTATAAAGCATAGGCGGAGTTCAGATAGGGTTTTTGCAGTTCAAATTAAGATTTCGATACTACGTATGTGTTCAATGTGTGTGCGCCACAAGAATAGAAAGTCGTGCCGAGAGAGTAGGACAAGACGCTCCTTGCTCAAATCGCTGAAGTACCCTTCTTCATCAACTCTTCTCGTGTTAAATGCTACGTGACATATCTCGTGCAGACTCCATATACGGCGGTCAACCAATGCTTCACGCCAGAGTTCGGGCATAGATCTCCCGTCGGAACTCGACTGCGAGTGCCATCGAGATCTGGTCTCCAGGTGGAAGTATCTGCGAGGCATACATTCCACAGTTACCGGCCATCGGGTCGATCCACCAGAACTAAAACCGCGAGGAATGAAAGTTAGCTTCTCTTCAAGGCGCATTGCAAAGCATAAAAGAAAACACGCCATACGAATAGGACAGGACGGCAGTACCAAATTAGGAAGCCCACCCCAGGAGAGTGTGCCTTTTCTACAGATCCCTTCCACATCTTTGGTGGTCAAGATGCCACCAAGGCCAAAATTCCAGGTATTACAATCTATACCACCGCGGAACATTGCGCCACTTTTCGATCCCTGTGTCTCAGCCAAGAGAGGCATTGGATCATCAAGCTGAGGCTCAAACATAGTCGTCACCGTGTCTGGCCGGAGCAAAATCCCATCGTTCCTCAACAGTGATATCAAGACTTTCATATAGTCGGCCACAGAGCTGTACAAACCTCCTCCGCCACGGTCATCTGCAGGGTTCAGGGGATTGTACGGATTTGACAGGGTCAATTTGCCGTCCACTGTCCGTTGCGCCGTTGCACAGAGACGGTCACGAATGTGCTCATTCTCGGCAGGGCGGAAGCCGGTCGAGGTCATGCCCAAAGGATCTAAGATGTGCTGCTTCATATACTCACCTAGCCGAGCACCTCCATTGACTCGTTCGACAATTTTCCCTACCCAGTCGACTGCAACACTGTACATCCACCCATCCCCTGGCTCATACAAAAGTGGAAGAGCCTGTCGCGTGAGATACATCTACTGGTCAGAGTGCTTCCAGGTATTAAACAGAGAACTAAACTGACAATAGACTCATCGGAAGCACCGAGAGGCTGCCCTTTCCACTGCCGCCAACTCGCTAGGTCCGGTGATAAGAAGGCGTAACCCATTCCACTTGAATGTGTCAGCAATTGACGCAGCGTGATCTTCTTTGTTGCCAGCTTTAACTGTGGCTCGCCCAAGCCATCGAAGCCTGTCAGGATTTCTGGCGCTTTCCACTCCGGAAGAACCTCGTAGATTGGGGCGTCGAGTTGAAGTAGGCCTTTCTCGACACATTGTAGTGCCGCCACTGTTGTAATGAGTTTTGTGCACGATGCAATCCAGAACGTTGTATCAGTCGTCATGGGTGTCGCTACGTCCAGGTCGAGTGACGTCTGCCCTTCCGCCGCGGAGAACACAATCTTGCCTAGAACGAGTCAGAATTGTCGTTCAGCCAACCCCAGAAGAGCACGGTCAATACCTGACGCATCTGCTGCCATCACCACCACACCTGGAATTCTTTGATCCGGCCCAGGCGCCGTTGCGGCTTTGAGAGCCTCAGTAAGGCTCATCTTGGTGTGGGTGTGGACGGTCAAAGTCACCGGATGGTACGAGGCCAACGAAACTCGAGATCCAAAATCAAGAGGTATGTGCGAGTAACGGGTGCTCTGCTTGATTTAAATAAGGTGAGAATGAGTTTGCGAGCTGGATGCCACCACCCGAATTTGTCAGCAACCAGTGATGTCTCTGACATTTGGTCCAGAGTACACAGCTCATCCGAGCTTCCTGCAGGAATGTCACCCCTGTGGTTTTTAAGTAGTTATCAAGCAGTTACTAAATATTTAAATAAACTGAAAAATATCAAGTAAATATCGAAGTTAATAGCTATTTCTTTAGTACTTAATAGGTAGTCAAATATATATCTATATTTAGGAAGTATATATTTACTTAGGTATTTTTAGTTTATTTAAATAGTTACATCGGCGCTGCTTCGGAGGGTCTAGCGATGGACAGGATGAAAGCTCTACGTTCGATACAGAATAGGAAGGATATGCCAGTAGTTCAATTGGATCAGAATGAATCACTTGAGCTCTTCCTAGTCAAGCGATTCTGGTCCCCTAATATACAGTAGTTCGGTTACCGAATACACGGTCAGGGGGTTGGATACGAGCTGTCGGTTACCGAAGTCATCTGTCAATGCCTGGCTGCTCAGGCATCCGTCGGCGACTTTTCGGGGCTCTGTCGCTGCCTTATCAGTAAGGCGACCGCCGTGACAGATAACTACTTAAAAACCACCTAGTTAAGTACTTAAGGAAATAAAAAATACTATTTATTATTACATGTATTATTCTGTAAAGTTAACTCGAGCTGTAATTAATTCACAACAAAGACGGCCTTTTCGCTCGCATCCACGGAGTTCCTTGTCTACTGAGTTTGCATATGCTCGAAGTGACACGTTCGGTCTTCCATTATTTCCATTGTGGTCTTGGCGTTTCTCCTTCGGATCTACTGTAAATTCCACCTAAGGGCGGCTGGGGCGGATCCCACGGTTACCGCATTGTGATTCGTTCAATCATGATCTGCGTTTCCACAACAAAACAGTTCCGATAGCTCTGACAGGAGCATACGGAAGCTTCTTCACTGTGACCGTGACGCGATTGATGACATCAGGCGATTGATGACGTCTAGGTAGGTCAGTTTATGCACACAATTGTCCGGTCAGTGCACCTGAATTATCTTAAACGACCGATGATCAGATATAAAGCTCAAATATATATTTCGATGGTTTCGGCGCCTGCTCTCACACCAGAGTTTCAAGTCCCAACCTAGATTGCACCTTATCAAGTCATCCCGATTTGTCCCCCCCCCCTTTTTTTCTTTCAAGCAGACATGCCGCGCGAGAATATCTCATTCAAGACATCGGACCATGTCACACTAAGAGGATGGTTCTACAAGCCCGAAGATGCCAGAGACAGCAAAATCCCATGTCTTATTATGGCTCACGGGTTTTCTGCTTTGAAAGAAATGGATCTGGACACTTTTGCCGATCACTTTGTGTCCGAGCTTGCCCTGTCCTGCCTCGTGTATGATAATCGTGGTTTTGGTGACAGCGATACCAAAGAAGAACAGCCACGTCAGGAAATAATTCCTGCGCAGCAGATTAGCGACTATTCAGATGCCATCACCTATGCCCAATCCCGATCCGATGTTGACTCGCACAAAATTGGCGTCTGGGGTAGTTCCTACAGTGGAGGTCATGCTCTATGGCTTGGTGCTGTCGACAAAAGAGTCAAAGCGGTGCTAGCTCAGGTGCCATGCGTGGATGGATGGTCAACTTTCCACAGGCTTATCCGCCCTGATTTCGTGGGAGGCCTAAATCAGATATTCCAGGACGGTGAGTGGATAACTGTGATCGCCGCTGATAAGATGGTGGCTTACCTTCTATTCTTGATAGATCGTCTAGCCCGAGCGGCAGGGAAGCCTCCAGGAACGTTACCTGTGGTCGATGCTGACGTTCATAAACCATCTGTATTGCCCACACCCGACAGCTACGAGTTCTTCACGAGCTGGGTCAAGAAGAGTAACTGGAAAAATGAAGTGACTATCAAGAGGTGAGTACTTGTTAGTTAGCCCGGCGGATCATTCCTGATGGCAACAATATTAGTGTTGAGGCATTACGCGAGTATAATCCATCGGCACACATTCACCACATTTCGCCTGCGCCATTGTTGATGACCGTCGCCCAAAATGATGTTCTCACCCCTACTGACATCGCCCTGGAAGCATTTTCGCGTGCCCTTGAACCGAAGCAGCTTCATATTCTGCCCGGAGGACATTTCAATGGATACTCAGGACCAAACTTTGAGGCAAATGCGGGTTGTCAAACTGAATTCCTTCGCAAGCATCTTTGCTCCTAATATATGGCAGGAAGTGCTGGAGAGTAATGCGCATGGGATGTGAAGATGCTGAAGAGTGCCATTCTAGGGTGCTAAGTTCCTAATTCAAGCATGACCTTTTGTGTTACCTTCCCATGACTTCTTATCTGGTGCACTCCTTAATGGCAGCCAATGTTGGGTCGTTTGCTGAACTACTGGTCGGACAAGTGCTCTCCGGAGTGGGTTTTGGATTCGGCATACAAGCAGGTGACGTGGCGTAATGAAACCGGTAACATCACAAAGTCGCTTATAAATAAAGTTTCATGGATTCAAGATATGCCATTGGATGGTGATTAATCGCTTCTCTTCCACTGATGTAACTCTCGTTCTTGGTAGTCTGGTCCCCAAAGGAAGAGTTCAACCCCGCATTGGCCAGTCCCTGTGGGGATCACAGTGATTTGGCCTCGGCTCTGTCCGTCGTCTTCTGGCGTTTGCAATTCCCTGATTCTTGCTCTCAAATCAGCGGCGACAGGCCGCCTTATCTCCTCCCCTCAACGACACCACTTCGAGAGCATACGACAAAAGGTCCTTCACAATCAACTTGGCCCTTTTGAGCTCTCCAACGCACATCATCCACAGTCCCTCTGGATGGCGTCCTTCCAAACGATGCGTCCAGTAGAGCACGTCTGCAGGCCAGCTCCGTACGTCAAAAGCGGCCGTCGACAGTATCAAAGCTGTGATCACTGTCGACGAAACCGGCGGGCCTGCGATGCTGCAGCATTGGGTGTCCAACTTTCATTGGGAGAAAATTACTGTGACCAGAATGCTCCCAACGCATGCTCCTCGTGCACCCGTTCGAAGAAGCGATGTATTTTCAAATGGCTCCTCAGTCGACCGAAGAGTGCCCTGCCTCAAAGCATAAGACGCAAAAATCGATGATTGCACCACTGCCGCAGACCAAACAATCAAGATGTCCCCTGCTGAAGCCATATATGAGTCGGCTTATCACAACATCGATGTTGGCGGCCTTGAGTCAATTGAAGTTAGTCCGTATGCAACCACAGTTCCAGGTATAAACGACCATACCTGCGTGTCTTCTTTGCCAGAAGCGCAGTCGAGTCATCAATTCGGCAAGGCTTCGCAATGGGAGCACCAGCCGCTCGAATTGCATTCTGCACATCCTAGTATCATAATCACTTCCACCTCTATGGGATATACAACCGCTTTACATCAATCTGCCCTATCTTATTGTAATCAGCCCGGGAAGCTTTGTCCAAGAAAGGACGAAGCATCGGGGTTGAATACAAATCACTATGATGATGGCACTGCGCCATCGCTCTTACAGCATAGTAATCGCTCAGTGCATCGACGCCTATCAGACTGTCCTTACATGGAAAGCGACGGTCAGTCAATGAATGATGTGTTTTGTGGGGATGAGCTTCTAGGACTGCCCGGCACATTTGGCGTCAGCGACATTCAAGCCAACTCTCAACAATATCCCGCTAATACGCACCACTCTGAGAAGAAGGATGATTGGAACTTCAACGGATTTAACTCCCTACAAGAAAGCATATCGCATGGCACAAATAGGTCACTTATCTCCACCAGCTTATTGTGCATTCACAATGACACCCTTGAGAACGCCCTCTCTTGTTGGGCGACCGAGAATAATTGCCCTTATCAGAAACTGAAGCGTAAAGACCGTGATTTATTACATCTAGGTCTGAAACCAAAAGCTGAATTGGCTACGCATTTCAGTATTTATGCACGAGTTTGTCGGCTTTATGAAGTATTTGTTCCTTTCCATAGTTGATCAACGACGAAAGCAGACAGTCGCAAAGCGTCGAATGCGCTTTATGCTTCCATGATGGCTTTTGCCAGTCAGTGGTCCCATGTTAGAAATATGGAAACCTCATTCGACGGCGATGATGGCCTTTCAGGTCTCTCGCCGACCACATCTACGGCCATTGATGGATTTGCTGCCCCATTCGAATGCCTGCTTCAGCAAAGTCTTTAGCACGAATGCCAAAGGTCTCTTCTTGGGTGTGGTAATTCGGATTCCTTCAAAGTTATTTTTGCACGAGTGATATTTTCGATGACACAACGTTCCTCGGTTCTAGCGAGCGTGTGAAAAGATTCCATAATCCCACGTTCGGCATCGAGGCCTAACTCCTGGTCCTTGCAGGGTCCAATTTCCGAGCACTATAGCGGATCTCAATCCATTAGATTTGGGCCAGCAAGCTTCAATTCAGGGGATAGGAGAGGGCTCGAAACCCACAGTTTGGCACAAATTGGCGCCGTCAAGAGCTGGGACGGGCCGCCGACTTATCTAGAGACAGCACTTCGCTGCCTTGCGTCGTGGCGACGGAGGATAGCAGTACAGTGTTCAATACGGGCACATACAACATCAAGTGCTCAATTAGCCCAGATGCCTCATGCGGTTGACTTGCAAAGCTTCGATATGCTTTTCTGGCTGGGCGTCATGTGCGACACCACTTCAGCTGCACTCACTCAACGCCCTCTCGTGATCGCTGAAGAAGATTGTGAGCTCCCATTGGACACACCTAGACAGGCCCTACCCTCGTATCAAACCATCGGTGCTCGTATCTCATCCACTTACGATGTCGGTGACACCAATGGAGCAAGTACTATGTCTAAACTCTGGGGGACCTATCTCTTGAGCTCTCAGCGTCTCAGCGGCGATCAGGCTCGATGGCCTTGTGACACAGATGAGGCATATGCAATCTTGCAAGAGGCGATCCCCGTCAAGGCCTTGTTGTTATGGCGGAGAGTTGCACAATTACAGACTCTCGGAAACTCTTCGACTGATCGGGAAGACATTGAAGATTCGATCGCTGCAACTCTATCGGCTTATCAACATTGGACCATGGCCTACGGCTAGTTCATGCGCGGCTGCGTGGCGGATCACGAAACTCTACCAGTGAAGGTACAGTCCTGGTATGTGATCCTTGCAGGTCACTGGCATCTAGGGTGTCTATTGGCCGCCAATTGTATCGAGCGGATTGATAACGACTCGCTATCAGCAGGTCTGCAAATGTCACTTCGACGATCATCTAACCTTGTCATTGAATTGAAGGAGGCAAATTCCAACGCAATATCAGATCTGGCTCGAGTGTCTTGTGCAAGTGGCCATCAAACATCCCGAGACAGTGCAACGTTTCATTCTGCTCTACTCATAGAACCATGGACGAATGTGCTGATACAGGCTCTTGAAAGAGCATGTGGTATCTTTCTTACATGGCTTTCATGTCAACGCAATGGTGCGGACGAGCAACACGAATGGATATACCTCCATACCAATCAATCAGATCTTTGCAGCCGTGCTTCCAGCTGCATTTACGCATTGAAACTACTTGGACGAAAGTCAGACACGGCCAGTTTGGCCGCAGCTGCACTAGAAATGCAGCTCACCTCGATCACTAGCGACGACGGATTGTTTGTACCGTCAATCTAGACAACAAATGGAGCATTGCCCTAGTTTAGAGGCGTAAATTGAGGACCCGTCTGAGGGCCTGGCGGGAAGCACTCCACCTACTCCTAGGAGGCAAGATCGTTACCACATATGATCTGGCTCTTGTGGAACCTCATATCATACGATAGCCCTCTTTCAGCTTGACCAGCAACGAATACTAGGAATAGGCCCGTCGTGTCGTCATCGAAGATGATGATCAGCCTGCGCGTCATCCCCTGCCCGTTCGAGGGTCAAGATGCTAGCATCCGGGAATACCTGGTGTCGAAAAGCACCGTCACCGATGCCGAGATCTGGACGGATGCGGGCAGCATTGCTTTCGCTCCACAAACCAGCTTCAACATCTCCCATCAGCTACCTGTCGTGCGATATCTCGAAGCCAGACTTGCGAAATGCTTCTTCGTCCGTCAGCACTGGTCAAGCAGTCTTTGCTGTCTAGAAAGAATGGAGGAGGGAAATAAGGAACGGAGACTCATGTCGTGTCTGTCTAGTGACATACGAGACGGCCTGGAACCTCGTGGAGGGCTAGGATTAATGTCCGAACTCTTATTAGCCTCATACAAACAGGCCCGTATTTGGAATGTCTATTTCTCTGTTAAAAACCTAACTATTAGTTAAGCTATATCTAGGAGAGCTTGAGTCAACGTAGCATAGCCCGTCAAAACTTCCACCACATACCTTGCCAAGGGAAAATTCTGCTTGAGCTCTCCACAGCTACCGCTGATATCCATAAGATAAATCAAGGACATCCTCGTGATCTAAATGTTGGCAGTTGTAATGTGGAAATTATTTAGCTCACAAAGGTATCCTTTAACGAAGAAGTGAGCAAGATGCAGCTCTTTCTTAGTGGTATAAACAAGTTCAACTAATCTGGGACAGTACTCCAATAGATTAGTCTCGCAAAAAGTCGACGCTTGATATCAAACCCTTGCGGTTTATTTTTGATCTGCGTTGCTATCACTTCTTCAGCGTTGTCCAGATCGAGAGGTCGCTTGGAGTGTACTAAGAATGAAAGGAGGTGGATTGCATCATTTTTCAGCTCTATTGGTATGTTTAAAATCATATGCTTGTATGTCTTATTTAGAGCCCGTGGTAAATATCAAAGCTGCCTCATGCCGACATCGATCCTTGCGTCGTCGGCTTTCGTAGATGGATCTGGTGGATTCAGCTAGCTCTTAGTCTTGTCGCTGTGAATGTTAGACTTGATGGAATCAGTGACAGCTTTCGTTGCAACGCCGGTCTGTTACACGTCACATATCTGCTGTTGCACTAGTTGTAGTCAGGACATATGCCAAGTACAAATTATCACTTAATCTCGTGTATGTGCTTGTTTAGCTAGAGAGAAACCAAAAACTAGCCCGACTGAAGCTCTTCTAGCGCCCTCTTGGTCTCTTCAACGTCCACGTCCGGCACAGACACCAGAAGCTCCTTCTCACACGCACCCGCAGTCACCAAAGCATAGCGTTGCCATCTATAATCCTTCTGAAAATTAGCATAGCCACAGATCCCTTGGATCACAAGACAGGGAAGTTGGTTTATCAGGCCGGCCGCTTCTATCTTAACGCAGATGTAATCCTCGCCGACCTTAGTAACATGATAATAGTGCATAGTAGTATCTTGAATAAGTGTGTTGCCAGATGCAGTGGTCCCATAATGGATCTTGGGGTTGGCAGTGTCTCGAGGATTGTGTTAAACTACGCCAGATGCATTGTATCCCTGGCAGTCTGGGCCAGGTCGTGGTACACAGAGTGTCGAAGAGGCGGCCTTTTTAAAGCCCCAGTGGATATAGCCAGGACTTTGCTTGGTCATTTAACTATCTTTAAGTTCCTCTCTAGCATCTCTTCAAGGAATCTTGGTACTTTGGAGCCCTTCCGCTTATAATCTGCTTGGATGCTGGCGAGTGCATAAGAGGAACTGTTGGAGGCTGTCCAATGAAGCTTTTGCGCTCGCGCTTATTACTTGTCTTTGCCTTTATTGAATGATATTGGTAGACAACCCCCATGGTCCCTCAAGGCTGGCTCACAACAATATTACCAAGCCAAATATCGTGTTCCTCTGTTCGGTCAAGCGATGACACCGCCAATACCGACCAATATACTAATATTGATTAATGGCAAAGATGCAAGTCGGCCCGAGGCTGTGGTCACAGCCAGCGTGGTTCCATATTCTGCGGCAGTTAGAGAGGCGATCACAATGTTATACTCTCCCACGCGACCCCACTTGTAGATGTTCGCGTCGGTTTGATGTCTGGCGAAACCAGTCTGCAAGGGCATGTTCCTCATCCAGCATTGCTGCTGCTGCGGACAACTTTGTAGATCGCCTTTTGTCTGACTGGACAGCCCTCCAACAAGCAGATCTGTGTCGAACAATATTTTCGGTCGGCGGTGGCGTCGACCGAGACGGTGTTTTTACTTTCAAGGGAAAGGGGGAAGGAATGGCAGGCGATTTTCGCGTTCCGCAGCACATGTCGGTACTTGGCCGAATACACGCACTCGTATTTTTCTCAGCGCTATATGCATACCCTATTGATGGAGTTCTCCATAGAGACTCACGAGAGGCTGAAGCAGATCTCCAGGGACCTAAATTTCGCAACTCGTACCAAGACACTCGTCGTCAAGCTGACAGATGTCAGCCAGCCAGTGATTGTCCCTCGGGCGGTATTCATCGTCTCCCTACGTCCGCGGCCGGGCTTGCTGCCGTGCGACCCGGATATACTGGGGGAAGGATTCCGGTGGGACCATCTCGAGGACGGGTTCCTCGACCTGGACCAGCAGACTGTCGGTATGTGGTGCGAACTAGTCAGCCGCTTTGCTAATCTGCAGTCTTTTCGCGTGAACCCGAAGTCCTCGACTTCAATTCATTCTACTTGTGTGGGCCCGGATGAATTAACAATGGGCGATGCTCTAGGGCTTATTCTACACTATATTTCCAAGCATGACATCAACATCGTCTCTTTAGACCTCTCGCTGTTCAGCTTCTACCCACAGATCCCCCTACATGAACGGTGCTACGAGGATCGGTCATAACGCGAGGAAATGACAGAGGCGAGACAGGACCGATGTTTTAACCTGCCCCCAGGCCCCAGAACCGGATATACCTGGTATCACTTGAATTAATCACTTTCCGCACAGGATCCATGCATCGTTCAAACACGTCCCCTGTACTCGGCTGTCTCCTTTCCGCCGCGCCGAATCTCAAGACGCTTGCACTGCGCTGAGGTTATCTGATGCTGTACCTGGATGCGGTCCAGGCGAGATTTGATGTCCTGCCGGACCTGCAAGGCCTGTCGATAAGCGAAGAGGAGCCTTCCAGGCCCGGCGAGGAAAGCGTCCTCATCACCTTCCCCCGCGCCGCCGCCTCTATTCAGCGTCGACGCGCAAGGCGCTAACTAACTCTACACAGTCCGTATCTACATTCCTAACCGGAAGAGCTAGTGGATTTGAAGATCAATCCCGTAGGTTTTGTCGGTCGTTCGGCTATCCCGCCTAAATGCTATAACTGATTTCCCTTCATTCCTGGGCTGGGGGGTGGGGGAAATGGTAGAAAGGAAGAAAAGAAAAGAAAAAAGCCCAAGTGTTCAGCTATTAAATACATGATATGTCGGGTTTTAGTTGCTGTCCCAATAGTTTCAAAGCTGCGTAAAACTTATTCCCTGTTTCCGTACGCCAATCGATTTGTCCCCTTGTTCATTAATCATTGTTCTTCTCGTCGAAGCAGATACATAACCCTGCGATCAGGGCTAAATCCACTCCAGGCGCCACAGAGACTGTATAGGTGTCTTGTCCAAACAATAGATTACGAGCATTGAACCGTTTTCTGAAGATGGAGGCCACTGGTTCCCCGGTCTGTTGATTGACAATCTTGGCAACGTGATCCATCCAGTTTCCTTGCATTACCAAATTCACTGCGTTTCCGGTCCGGGGGTCAGTATAGGTGGCTGTGGCTTTGGACCCGATGACTATGTTGGTGTTAGTTATACGGGAAAAACACACAGAGTGCGGCTGGAATTTGCCCCAAAAGGTCTGGGGGATATGGAAGACCGGGTATCTGCTTACTTTTATAACTGCTCCTGACCTCGCACATCTTATTTCCATTCGGGCCCTCCATGACATACGTTGTATGAAGATGCAAGTGCTCCTTGCGAAGATCGTACAGGTGATTTCCATTCATATCCTCGATTCTCTTGCGCCCGGAAAACGAGAGTACAGAACCAACCACTTTTAGAACCGGCATTCCATTGTCAAGCTTGATTTCGAAGCTGTCCCCCGAAAGGGAGAGCACTCTTTCTTTCAGGATCATCCTCTGCTCTTCCCTTCCAATGAACTGCTCGAACAGCGCGACCGGTTGGGACACAGGATAGAGATGGGGTTGAGACATGGTAGATAGTGATTTCGGCTCGATGGAGTAAAAAAAAAAAGATATTATGGTGGGTTGCATGAACTTGGAGCCAGGGAGATGGATGATATAAATAATTTATCTTTCAAATGTTTCTTTCAATGCTTGCTGGAAGCGGGGCGGCTCTGTACGAGGCTGTGTCTAGCTGACCTCGGCTACGACTAAGCCTCATTTAGTTCCAAAGACCGGTTGGCGTCACCAACAGAACTGAGGCGCTTTTCAATTGGCTGTCAGCATTCACTCAACTGCGGCTGAGGCTAGGCCAAGAATATCACCAGTAGGGCTCAAAGACTTCTGGTGAAGGAGATACAAGGTAGCCAAGTCGCTATTTTAGTTGGGGACATGATTATTTCGACTTTACCCACTTGTAGCCTTTTATCACGATTACCCGATTCCTAGACCGAAATCGAGGATGAATAGCGCTGCCCACCTTTTGGCATTATGTCTCTGCAGCATCCACGTTTCCCTCTCGATGATGGAGACGGGATGCGATGGGGGATCACGGCCAAGAAAAACAAGACTGGTGGCGCTAACTCGGTCGCGCTTGTTCCGTCTCCCGGCAGAAGGGCGCGAGTCGACTCCAAAGATGGATGAAGTGGAGGCATTTACGCTTTGCCCAATAAAACTGCGCCAAGACCAGCCTAAGCGGAAGTTGACTCTTGATTCAGTCTAGCTTTGGATGTTGAGGTAGGTACACCGCAAGGCGGGAAATGATCTGCACTTCGGCTACGTACTGACTCGAGCTGTCTGTGAGCAAGTTACATCTATTCTACCAAGTTAAGGAACAAAAACTGCAGATGTTTTCAATCGCAGCTGAAGCCATATTCTCGAGAATTTGAGCGTCGCAGCCTCTGGGGCTGAATTGCTAAGATGAGCTTCTGTTCGACCGAAACGCAGAATGTACCCTGATCGAGTATAGATTATCCAAGATAGAACGCGAGTAATTTCTGGCAGGTTACTATAAATCTGAGCACGCATTCCGCTCATGATGGCACTGATCTCAGCTATTTCTTTCTAAATCTATATCATCTACTTGAACTGAAACCAGAGTGACAAATACAACATGGTCGTGGACGAAACCTATCACCTGGCGGGCATCGATGGCCCCCCTCCCTTGCCTCTCGACCTTCGTGAGCACAAACGCCATATAGCCATACAATGGGGAATTATACTCCTCACATCCTGCATCGCGCCGCTGGTGCTCTATCCATCTTTACACTGGGGCGCAGATCTAGAGGACAAAATTTGTTAGTGTTCCACTGCGTGTCTTCAAATTACTCTTTGTCTGTACCATGCAAAGCTAATACTAAGATTCTCGAACAATCAGCCCTGAGTATCGCTAGTGCCATCCTAGGAGCATCGACCTTGTTTTCTTTGGGTATACGAACGTGGCGACTACTCAAACCGGCATCGAATTGCCGACCCCTTATATCGGAAAGTCGTTGGAATGTACGTTTTCTGTCTCTCTTTCATTGTCCCTCGCAAAAAAAAAAAAAAAAAAAAGGACGCGACAAAGAAAGGACCTGCTAACAAAATCTCCGTCATACAGTTCGACTTCTTCCACTGGAACTATCTCCTAGGATTCGTCCTCGTCACAATCATTATCGTAGTCGGCCTGATCCAAGAACCCGCCAGCGTTCGAATGACCTCTCTGCCCCCCTCTATCCTCCTCGTCCAGGTCGGCCTCACCCTAGTCATTGTCGGCATCCTCGCAAAACTCGGCATACGCCAGCCATTCCCAGTCTCCTCCTCCCCCGCAGGTCAGATTTTTCGCCCGGGCATCCTGGTCATCATCGAGGATGTCGTTGCGGTCGATGGCGGTAGGGGTAGGCTGTATCGCGCCGCGCTCCTGGAGAGGTTTGCAGCCAGCCCGCGGTTCCAACGGCTAATGGTGGATCTCAATTGGTTCTGGGGGTTCGGTGGGTTTGTCATGGGCGTCATTTTGATAGCGGTGCTTTCTTCGGTTCACGCTGAGACATTCGCTTATGGGCTGGGTAAGTAGGCAGTTTATTGAACCATCCCCTACCATTCTTTATTTTAGGAACCTCCTTTCAAGGTCCCTGTCTGACCCAGGCTGACATTTGATATTTTCACTTTGTAGGGTGGACAATTCCATGGATTTGGGCTGGTGTCTGGGCTGTTATTACCACCTACTGGGTCAAATCTGCCCTGCGGGAAGAGAAACTTACCTGGTCCGAGAGCCAAATGACTGGCCTGGCGTAGACGGTTTTGTTTTTGTTGGTCGAGGAATATACGACGGCGGCACTACGGGAGACACTGTTATCCTAAGCAGGTCTACTAGCCACGGCGGATATGACATTTATATCCTTGACGACAGTGGCTCACTATGCTAGTTTCGACCCGGACAGAAGCGCTCCTATTGCTCTTGTTTTGTTTTTCTCTCTCTGAGTGAGGCATGAGCACAAGTAATGGAGTCCAATATGCCCTACAAATTAGGCTTCCTGACATAGACTTCTTCTCGGTTCTCTCTAACGGGTGTCGGATAGCATAACGCTAAGAGAGTGAGTTCATAAGATCATAATTGAAGGAATTGCGCGTCTTATTTAGTTGAATGTTGAGAAGGGGCTGACTAAAACCCCTGCTGCAGTCTGTACTCGAAGGACTTCTTCAAAAGAATATAAATAACCACCCTTCCGTATTTTCTCAGCCTATATTCCCTATATCGCCCCCACCCACCTTCTGCTCAACTACGGGACCAAACCACCATCTCCGCATCCTCAGTTCTACCCCATCCCATCCCGGTATATCCTTCCAAGATTGTGCCGGTGTATCTACCTTGTGAAGATGGCCAATAAAACGCGCCGTATACGCCCTCATATATGGCTGCGAGACTGTTTCATGTAAAAACGCTCTCTCCGTGGCCTGACTAGAGCCATCACCACCATCACCCTCGCCCTCGTGTGGGAACAGGTGCGCGACGACAAGATAGCGGAGGGCCATGCCTAGCGGGAATGTCGAGCATAGGGCTCCATACCCCCCTGCAAGGGGTCCGTGCGATAAATGCATGGTGTGGATGATCCTGTGCGCGTGAAGCGTGGGATTTCGTTCGTTGTGGTAATTGGGGCTTCCGGGCGAGGAAAAGGGGATTGAATTAGAGAGGGCTGACGATGATGATGATGGTGATGACGATGGTGTTGAAGATGATGGGAATAATAGATCCTGTTGATGACTGGCCTCATTCGCGGCCATGTAGATGGTGGTGTATAGAAGGATCGAG
This sequence comes from Aspergillus baeticus, assembly GCA_027569055.1. Lineage (NCBI taxonomy): Eukaryota > Fungi > Ascomycota > Eurotiomycetes > Eurotiales > Aspergillaceae > Aspergillus > Aspergillus baeticus. Next base: position 332,898 of record JAPDEI010000016.1, on the reverse strand, counting down.
CAGCTCCAGTAGAGCGTGCTCATGTGCAGCACTGCAAAGTCCCTATCAACTTGCGGCATCGGTAAGGGATTAGTATCTGAATAGTGGATGTAATCATAGCTGCACAGCTCATTTGACAAGCTGGCCTTCCAACCAAGTAACACTTGCTCAATGCGGATGCATTCATCAAGCAAGTTGTTCCAAGCCTTCGCGCTACGCTTCGCAACTGAACTTGTTCGAATATTGTCCAGTCTCTCTAGCAAACCAGGGATTTGCACCAGGATGTCGGTGAGCTTGTCAAGAGGGGACTTTGGAGTGTCTTTCCAGGGAGCTGACATCCATTGGCTGTCGCTAAACGGCGAACACTTTCTTCGGCCCACGCCTAGAATAAACTACATAGAAATAAATAGACTTAACACAACTGTCATGACGAGAATTCTTTGGGTATTGCAAACTTACCGACACAATCCGACCGCTTACTAGTAAGTACATGCCCGCTTCGCTCCATCTCCTACGGCAACCCCTGTTCATAAACAACGCCATTTCGCCATCCGTATGCGCGTAGTAACCGTTGACCTGGCCGGTCGGATTTTCTTGGTTGGGACCATTGGACTCGGCGCCATAGAGAATCTTACAAACACGTCACATGAGCAAGCCTGGACCCCGGTCTAGCATGGGAAGCAGGACACACAACTCACTTCATAGAACCGGAACAGCCGCACAGCGGCCAAAATGCCATCACCGGTCGCCCGTTGTGGATCCTGCAGCGCTGTGTGCATTTCCCGCAACGCCAGGCGGTGTGCCTCGAAGCCCTTGAGCTTCAGTTGACTGTCGTCATCCCTCGTGGCCAGCATTGACAGGCCGTGGGCTAGCGTTATTAAGCGCAGGGTCTTCTCGGATCGACATAGCTCGTCATGGTGTCTCAACCAACCCGCAGAGGATATCTGTGAGGCCTGTCGGGAGAAGAGGCGGCCGTTGGGCAAGAAAGCTGCCAGATAAAGACCGACATACCTATCCGCCCTGGCAATTCTCGCAAGGGATTCATGCAGGGTGATGGTGGTGGCTGGTGGAGCCGCCACGCTTCTTCCAGTAGTATTCGTAGTAGCAGTGGTGGGCGTTTGTCCGATGCTGCAGGATGTGGCGTATTTGTGACTTTCGCCGTCTATTGAGTTGATCCACACCGAATGGTTGCGTGTGTACCCTTCGCACACCAGCCCGGCTTCGACACACCGACTACAAAAAGGGGTCTTCTTATCGCACTGTTTTGCCCGCAGGCGGGCATATCAGCACAAGATGATATCTATTGGCTCCAGGGGATTTTCAACATACGCGTTTCTTCCTCCTGCGACATGTCGTGCACCCACCATATTTACTTGGCACACCGACCATGTTGATTGATCTGAGCCAACAATGGGCCAAGCTTGGGGGGCAACGGGAGCCAAAAAGACAGGGAAGTCTAGGCTTGCGCAGAAAATAGCTTGTTTTGGAAACAAGTATGGAAAGGGGTTTATGCGACTCAGAGAACAGATTGGGGACGGGCCTCGATACGTATTTAATTATCGACGTCGATCAGTGGCGAAGCTTTCGTTAGCATGCTTCTTGTTGAGGCAACTCGTTCGCATTTGCCTTTCTATTGGCTGTCAGTCAGAATGGTATCAAAATGGCCCCCACAATTGGACTCTCAGCTTGAGACTTGGAGAGCTGAAATTAGCGTCTTAGTCAGGTTTAGCTCTCTCAGGGGCTGTTTTTGGAGTGTTTGAGGTGCATCTTCCTGATTCGTTCGTTCGTTAATTGCCAGTGCCTTTTACATGACTGTACATAACAATGTACCCGCAAGAGCTGATGGGTTGACGTTAGATCACAATAAGACCTCAGCCAGGATCGCATAGGACGGGGAACGATACCTCCAACGACACTCGTTGTGATAGCCCCTGCAGCGCCGTTGGCCAACCCATTAAGAATTGGGCCTGCTACCTCCTTGAGCCGGTCACGCGTACGTTTCGTGTCGGCAATTTCCTGGTTCGCGGTGGTGACAATCTGCTCGTGCGCGTGGAAATTGTCTTTGTCATGCGACGACTACTGCGAGGAGCTCGAATCTTGTTGAATCTGATGAATCGACTCCTTCAACTATTGTTACTCTTCCTCCTTCTCGGCGATCTTCTCTCGGAACTCCTTATCTAATTCCTAAATCTTCTTTATCCAGGTCCCTCGCTCCTCCTGATGGAGGTCACTCATTGTCTTGCGAAGCGCCACTTTCTCCTCCTCTGCCCTAGTGGTCTTGTTCAGGATCTCGCCCTTCAGGTCTTGTAGCGTAAGTCAGATTTGGTAAGTTGGCTTCGCAGCTCCGTCTCCAGCTCTCGTAACTGTCGTTCATGATCGCGCCGCGCCTTATCTAGGTCATCTGGGATGGCACTCCCGGCGATCAACTCGCCCAGCGTTTTCCCCTCGTCAATTATTTCACGTTGAACCCGCAGTGGATTTGGCTGGTATCCTGGAGAGTCCGACTCACTGATGAGATACCCCACGATCCGCCATGCTGACAATGTGTGTGCATTCATGCTGTTTGACCCACTCTCATTGTGGCGAAACACCGCTGTGCCCTTTGCAACAACCTCGCCCAAGAATCGCTGGTCGGTTATCAGCTCTATCTCGCGTTGTTCTAAAGTTGTTGGACTATCAATGCTGAGATCCGTACCCCCGGCGCCACCGTTAGACGTTGAGGATACTCTGTCTGGCCACATAGTCGATGCAACAGCCATGTTCTCGTACGAAGTCCACCCACAGATCATCTTCAGTATCTCCATCTTCCGCATACCCGACCCGCTCATTCGATTATCCGTTATCGGATGGAGAAAGATAATTCCATGTATCTAGACACCGTTCGCCTAGGAAGCACCGAGGTAGGAGGCGAGGACTCCGAGCGTTTCGATGTCGGAACGGTTCGTGTCGTTGAAACCGGGCGTGTCAATTAGGTGAATGCGGCGCGTGCGTGGCCAGCCGTGGGGTTTTGGCAGTGGGAGAGAGTAACTGTATGTGTCGATTGCGCTGGTGCCTGTGGAGTATTTGCCTTAGCTGCCCGAATGCGATTTTGGAACTTGGGTGAGGGGTGCGCGTACAAGAATACACAGGAATACAGCCCGTGGCCAACAGTGACGTCCTGTCCTGTACATCTCGCGATGAAAGTACTTTTCCCTGACCCAGTCTTACCCAAGCTGACCGCGACAACAGGAAGACATCCGTATTTTGCGGACGTGTATCCCAAGCTTCAATCGGCCATGGATAGGCGGGACTCATGGTATTTGAAGTTATGTACCTTGGGACCCAAGGGTACATACTACGCGCAGTGGTCTGACGGCTACTAGGAATGCCACGCGTCTAAAAGGTCTACGGACGATTACGCCGAGCGCACAGCGATGGCAATATTGCAAAGGCTGTGGCTCTGGGGTACGGCGGATCCTACGCGATTTTCTATGGACCTCCAGACGATGAAATTGGAGCTTCTTGGAAAAGTTCGTCGACCTGAAGGGATACTATGGCAATTTCCATCAACAGAAGTGGTTTCCCAGTGCTAATATCATTGTTCGTCTTTTGGCCTGGGATTTTACGAAGCTACAGAGACTGACCTCTTCTCTAGGCCGCCGCACTCGATATAACCTGCAAGACAGACTTTATAATGATCCACATGGACGCTAGCGAGGATTTGTATAATACCTATTTCACTCGCATGTTTCCGAGGTACGACCCAAGGATGCGATTGATCGATGGTGGAAGGAAGAGGTGGAAAAAAATGAGATAATATCATTTTAATGCAAACACGAATTCCATGAGAAGCGCCTGCCGAGGACTTTTCTAAATTGTTCTAGGTAATGGGACGTTCTACCTGTGCGGATTATTGGCCTAGAGAAACGTCTCACAAGCTCTGGGTCGCTGGTTGTTTCGGCCCCGCGACCAGACCTCATGCCCAAACAGTTGGACATCAGCCTCAGTCGATCGATAAGTGAGGCAAAGCCTTAATGCTGAGCTGATGTTCGGGGAACAATGAATACGACCCTTTCCCTCTTAGCCCCTGGCTACATATTACAGAGGCTTAGCTCGTGATGTTCGTATTCTACCACTCTGGTTAGATTAAAATGAGGGGTATCCTCCACACTCAAAGGGGGTTGCCTGAAAACTATTTCATCTCCTGCTCTTCTGCTTCTCTAAGTGTAGCGCTGGGATATCCGCAATTCTGCGGGGTCGTAGATGTGTTCGGCGCCCAAAATGACAACCTCGGGAACCCGCGAAGAGATTTACACGTCCGCGGGACTAGAACACGATACATACGCGCATTCTGGCGACGACGATGATGGCAGTTCTCCGCCAGCAAGCCCAGATCCCACCGAGCTTAAAAAGCAAGCCTCCTTCTCCAAGGAGCACAAACTAGAGGTCGCCAACGCCTACCGCACCGCGCATAAAAAAGGCGCGCTCCGCGTGCGCTTCGTCGCGCCGGGGCCCGGCGAGACTAAGGTCTCGACTACGATATCCTATATCGGTGAGAGAGAAGCAGTGGAAGAGGAGAGTCCTGCGGCGCTGCACCCATCATTTGGTCAGACCCCTTTCTCTAAACTGCCGGGACGTCTTCCGCTGCTATGGACGGGAAGATGGAGAAAACAGAAATTCGTCTCGCTGACTAGATAGATAGAAGCGTACCACAAACCCGCAAATCTAACCAAACTCGAAGAAGTCGTGTACTTCGACTGCGAGGCACACCCGAAATACCACAGCGTGCACCCTGGTGCACTCACGGTGCACGGGTACGGGCGGGAATGCTGGGAGTTTGAAGAGATGCTTGGGCCGCACACTAAAAATGACGCTGAAGCGGGCGACAGCGAGGACAAGCAGGACGAAGATGGAGAGGCCATTCCACTATCCGATGTCCTCTTCAAGCAGGTAGTCCGACGAATGAGCGAGCTAACCCCGGCAAAGGCAGAGGGCGATAACGAGGCAAAGTTGGGATTGAACGCAGGATCGTCCCTCGGTGCAGATCCGGTAGCTGACAAGTCGGATGTGATCCAATTTATCGGGCGCGCAGCCATGGAAGAGGCAGAGAAACGACGAGAGAATAAGGATAGCGTGGGGTGGGACGGTGTCCTCGATGCGCTGTTCGTCGCCCTGAATCGCGGGGAAGGGATTCTTGATTGTTCGACCGAGCCCGCTCTCGCGAACGAATGGGTCCATCTGAATCCGGAGGACGGCCATATGGGGATGTGTGCATTCCTGCGCCAGATGGTTATCTCGGCGGAGATTCTGCGGCGGTTGAAGAGCGAGAAGAACGCCGACGGCGATGGCGATGGCGATCACGCTGTGAAAGGGTTTAAATTCGACCCGAAGCACCTCACGATGCAGACCGTGTCCTCTTTAATCGTCGCGCAGCAGTGGATGGCAAATCAAGAACCGCGATGGACAAGGGGGCTGCCGCTAGCGGCAGGGAAGCCGGTTTCGGCGGTCGCGCGGAAGCAGGCGGACGAGGCTGTGAAAATCGCGGACCAACTTATTGAACTCGGGGTGTATGCTGTGGCTGCGGACACGCTCACGGTTGCTGTGGAGATAGATCCCGCCAACGTGGAGTATCGACAGACGCGCGGTCATGCGCTGCTACGGGCAGCTCAGGCGGAAGAGAGAACGGGGAACGAGGCCGGCGCAAAGGCGATATATGAGCAGACTGTTGTCGAGGCGTGCCGGTTGACGCAGTATTTGGAGAAAGACTGGTTGACGTGGGCGCTGTATGCAAAAGCGCGGATTGGGTGGGGAGGGATCAAGGAAGGGCTGCGGGCGTGGGAGCATGCGCTGGAATTGGCGACAGAGGAGGATGACAAACAAATCATTAAAGATAACATCGTTGCCGCAAGGATGGAGATGGCCGAGGAGTTGATTTCGGCGAGTCACATCCAGGACCGACACGAGCAGCGTTTGGCAGTCAAGGCGATCGAGGACTGGGACTTCGACCTCCTGGGCAATGTTCTCCAGTGGTGCTCGACTGTGTACACGAGACAGGAGCAAGGGCTGATTGCATTTGCTGAGAGCATCAAGTGGCCGTACATTGAAGAAGTCCGTCACCGCGTTACGGGCCTCTACGATCGAATGTTGGATATGAAGGAGGACGACATCTTACCCTGCGTCCATGACTGGTTGCATGGGCTGAGTGTTCCAGGTCGTTGGTACGCTGATAGTCTCATCAACGCGCTGGTCTCGTCCTCTGCGTCCCTTAAATCAATCGGCATCTCGACGTCCGGCAACTTGGGACTAGTCTTGACGGGCGCCACATACTGGCGAACGACTACTACACTTGGCCGCGTCCTGGCCGCGCTCCCAGGTGTCGTTTCGGTCAACGGCTGGGTAGGTCCTTGTCCACCGGCAAAGGTTGACCAGGGCTGGAGGTCTGGGCCTCAGGCGCGCTGGGTCAACGTGCCCTTCCTCGTACCTGCGCTGGCTCACCGGATAATCAAGACTGGTGATAATGATCCGGTAGACTTCCGTGAGAATGAGGAGATAGACACCTATCTGGCCGAGATCATGGATCTTTCAAAGTGGACTATACCCGGCACCCCGGAACATGACGCACAAAGCTATGCGGTAAAGTCAATCATTCTGAAGCCGTCACAACCAGACCAAGATAAGGAGCTCGACCTCGTTTGCGATGCTAGCATCACATTTGAAGTCCACATCCCGGAGCCAGAGGAGCCCAGGAAAAACGAAAATCGCCAGAGCCTGACGAAGCGGCTTTTCCGCCGCGACAAGAAGACCTCTGAGAATGCCCGTTACGATGTCAACCTCAGGGTGCTTTCCACATTCGTCGTTCTCCCCAAATGCCATACATTTGGCGAAGCAGGACACCCGGTCCACAATCGCGAGCTACATCTCTTTCAACTTAAAGCGTGGACACCAGCGCATTTTATCGATGACGACACTTGGAAGAAAGCAGCTGTGGGGGATGTAATCGTGATCAACGCGACAGGGGAGGGAGCAGAAATCATGGCTCGCGCGATATGCTGTCTCCGATCATTGAGTGCTGTGGTGCGGAAACCAGGAGGCCCCTGCTTCGCCTGTTCGGTGAAATCAGCGAGACGACTGAGGATTCTAGCCTTGATTTGGTGTGATTGAAAGTGAGCAAGTAAGTGAAATGCTGACCTGCTAGTTCACTGTGCATCGATGTTTGGTATTTGAGTTTAGGCGCAATGCATATTTATATTCTATTTTTAGTATACCAACCTGGGGTTCGGTTGGTATTGGAATGTGACAGGCAAGGTGAAACTGCAATGCGCAGGGGCCGTCCCTTATTTTAGGGCCAAATGAGCGTGATTCCCGCATTCCGGACTCCGGTTCAATGTGGTTGGCTGTCTTACTTGCATTGAACCAGGGGGGCACCGCTCGTTCCAGAAGCAAGGGCTGCAGGCTCACCGAGCGCTTAGACTGTCTCCCTTCTTACCTGGCAAGCGATACTGACACTAACAAGCGGCTTTCTGCGTGTTTGCTAGGCTTTTACGGTCCACGGTACGTTTGTCTCCTTCCTGTAGAATTGGGATTCCTCCTCCAGGTTAACACGCCAGGGTGTGTCCCATCCAGCTCGCTGGTTGGGAAGGTCGGCATACGCAATATCCAGTCACCCATGCCCAAAGCGGCCCATTACAAAGTTGGGTTGGGTGGCTCCTCTCTCGAACAGCTCATAACGTGGCACAGCGATGTTTTGTGGAACCAAACTGCTGCCCCGCGCTCATTACCCCTCGTTATATTTGCTTCTTCGCCTCTCGTCTGGCTTCTGGAATTGGAAGCCCTCGTGTTATTGGTTTACAGGCTGCAGTCTGGTTTGGAGCCACCGAATCACCCGCAGAGAGCGCATCATCTGGCCCCATTTCACGTCTTCCGTTACACAGTCGCTTCACACCCCCAATGTCAGCAGGAGGAGGCTCAATAACGGGGTTATATCAAGACACTGAAACAGCTCGGCCATGTGTTTGGGTGAAATTTCTTTCTTTCTGCTAATTTTCCGAGAGGCGATTAAGAACACCATGGCGGACCTGGCACCTGTCTATTCTCAAGAATACCTCACCGAATCCCGGCAACCACTTCTCCTTTCTGTCGTGATCCTCTTCATTGTTATTAGCACCAGTACCGTCCTGCTCCGTCTCGCTTCGCGCAGGGTCGGCCATATAAAATGGCAGCTCGACGACACCCTTGTCATTCTCGGCTGGCTCACCTTTAACGCCTTTATGGGTCTCACGATTGGTTTGCACCCACTAACACCTCCAATCCTCCTCCTCCTCCTCCTTCTTCTTCTTCCTTGCTTTTATCGATATCTAACAATCACAGCGGACATGCGCCACGGCGGCGTTGGCCTGCACCAAGCCTCTGTCTCGACTACAGCCCTAAGCAACTGGGCGAAGTTCCTCCTCACCAACTCCCTCGTATACATCTACGCAGTGGGGTTCCCCAAACTCGCCATCGTCGTACTCTACGTGTCGTCGTTCTCCTCGCACCGGGCCTCGAAGATAGTCTGCTACGTCACGGGAATCACACTATGCCTAAGCATCGCGGCGAACACCGCAGCAGGGTTCGCCATCTGCCGTCCGCTCCATGCGCTCTGGGATGGCGGCATCGCCGAACACTGCTTCAACATTAATGCGTGGTTCCGGTACGGGCGCGTCGTGAATATTGTCTCTGATGTCGTCATGCTGGTGCTTCCTGTACCGCATGTCGTCAAGTTGAATTTGAGGCCCGGTGTTAAGGTTGCGGTGCTAGCGACGTTTTTGTTGGGGAGTGTGTACGTGTTTCCATCCTGTATACCATTTTCTTCTTCTTCTCTTATCACATGCGATACAAGTATGCTAACAACTCGCGCCACGAATAGCGGCCTCGTCGCAAGCGTCATCGGCTTCACACGCATCTCGACCACAAACGCCGTCGCGGACAACACCTGGTCTGCCGCGCAGATCTTCCTCTGGTCGACCGTCGAAATCGGCATGTACCACGTCGCCGCGTGCATGATCGCCTATTTGCCGCTGGCCCGATGGATCTGGGACAGAATTCGGCCGCAGCCTGCGAATGCCGATATGTACGACGCCAGTGGGGCCTCAGGATACATGGCTCGGAGGCGGGTCGATGTCCGGACGACGATGGGGGATTACGAGGATTATGAGATGGGGTTTGTTGTTGATCTTGATGCTGATCTTGAGCTGGGTTCTGGGCGGGCGAGTGAAGGGAATGAGGGCTACAGGACTAGGGAGGTTATCAAGGTTGGGAGGCGGGTTTTTGTCGGGCATGTTGAGCGGGTTTGAATTCCAGGAGAGTATAGATTGTGTGTTTCGCTCTTCACTTTTATTGTTGCCCACCCGTCTGTTCTTCTGACCTGATGATTGACGATTGATGATTAGTCCACAAAGATGGAAAAAGGGTTATTATAATGTCTACTAAAGTTTGCGCAATGTTAAGTTTGTTTACAGGATCATTTAATTCTGTCTTTATAGACAAGGTAGCGAGAAATGCCTAGCGTTAGAAAAGAATGACTTAAGAATAATCAACACAAAGGCACTGTACTACCAGTATTCATCTTTGTATATAGTGTCATCCTCTTTTTCCTTACTTTTGAAACATCGACGACTATAAGTCTCAATAATATCAGTACCATTATCAGAGCTATACAACGCCATAAGTATATTGTACAGATGACGTCCTTTGTGCAGCAGTCCTTGGCCAAGATATACAAGGATAACAATATCCTCTCCCTCTCCCTCTCCCTCCGGACAAAGACCATGAAGATACAACATCCCATCAAAGCCTTTCAGAGATAATTGCCTATATTTAATACGCGGCAGCCGTCTACCTGCAAGCCCCCTTCTTCCCCCCACGTCTTTTTGGCATTTCTCGTTATGCAACCTCCAACCTTCGACGTCGTCATCGGGAAATCCGCCTACCCGGACAACCACACGCAAAGCTGGGTCCTGGTCCTCTTTCCCGGTAAGGACCTACCAAAGAGCAACCCCCAAGTCGTCCTAAACACGTACTACCACATCCAAGGTGGTCCTCACCAGGATCCGCCGACGGAGTACGAGGCCTTCGTTGATGTGGATATGGAGTTCTACTCGTGGACGATTTCCACGATGGAGAAGGTCTGTGCTATTAGTGATGAAGATAGGGGCTGTTTTGATGAGTTTGTGAGAAGTATAAAGCCGGCACGCTCTCAGTTATACGTCTGTGGGATTTTGAAGGCGCTGGAGGAGATTCAGCTTGTTCCTCATGGGTCTGTGGAGGAGTGAGAACAGAAAGTCTGATGCGTAGTTATTTCTAGGCTCGAGTCTCCTATATGTACATGACCCTATAGTATGTTGAGCTTAAGCCAGGGGGGTTATAATATACGTTTGAATAATCGGACTTTTTTGTTTTTCTTTAATCATATGTGCATATCGAAGCCGGTGTAGCAGAGTCCTGTAGGAAGGCAGATCTATAGATTGCCGATTATTATGACGAAGCGGGTTCTTTGCTCCATTCATGGATCTCTTTGTTCCAGGATTATTCTGTCTTCTAGTTCTAGTTCAAGAGAAAATGCTGTGTGGAAAGAAAGAAAGATAGAAAGAAACAGATGCTTGCAGTTTTATATCCCCGACAAATGAAAGGACAACAATAATGAAAGTACTCATCAAAGGAAGTTCCTACTATATAGCCCATAAAGGAATCCCCATATTCCTTCAGCCATAACCATAATCAAACGAGAAACGTCCGCTCAACCTATCTTTACACTACGATACAACCATTACAAACAGCGCAAAAATGGCTCCCGCACCTATGCTGTACAACCTCACCATTGCTCCACAGCTTAACGGCGCGAGCAACATCCGCACCGAAAAATGCATGCTCTTCCTCACGCCCACATACCCCCTCCCCTCACACGAATCCGCTATGACCCTCTACAACACAAAGCCCATTCCACAGCGCGGGACACGCTACGAGACATTCATCGAGACGTGCTCGAAATCGGATTCGTCGCGCATGGATGTCCCTCGGGGCGGGACGGTGATCACCACCATCACGCTCGAGCAGAAAAGGGTGTTTAACGAGGTCGTTATGTCCGTTAAGCCATGCGAGCCTGCGAGGTGGGTTATCAAGGTTATTGGAGCGTTGGAAAGGAAAGGGGTCGTGAGCCATGGGACAGCTCGCCAGGTCATGTTCCCTATGGGGCCTGCGCCGCGCGATGAGGTGAGGTTTACGTAGGAAGAGGAGGAGGAGGGGTGGTTTGAGGGGAGGATGGATCCCCCGAAGGAGTCTGGGGAGGAGGACTTCGTGAGTAGAAGGGAATAGGAGGAGCCTCTGTTTTATATATTCTTTTCCCTATGTCCCTTTGGTGTGACCAGTGGTAATCATGAAGCCATTTTCCTTGTGCCTTGATTTATAAGAATGCGGCTAGGTTTATATTCCTTGAGGAAATCGTATCAAGAAACACTTACATTCAGCCATCTGACGCGCTGATGACCTGGTTGGCCTTCTTTTCCATGATTCCGATACCAATGAGGATCCTCTCTAACGCCCAAGATATCCTCGCTACTTATCTCAAACTGGGTATAGTTCCTAACTCAAGTGAGGCCTCAGGAGAAGTCTCCATTGAAATTGCTACGCCAGGTCAGAATTTAAGCGCTCTAGCTCTCTTGTTGATTACAATACATACTGGCAGCTGAGGTGCTTGAAGTTGCAGGTGCCTCTATGGCTGGTTGAGAAGATAGACCGAAGTCGAGTCCATGTGGTCTCTTGAATACCGACCTGGAATCGCTCGAACTAGCAGGGGATGAGACATCACTTTGGACGCGTGATGCCTCATTATCGTGACATCTAGCATCAATAGTGATCCAATCCCCTGATATTTTTTGGAGGCTGGTATCATTGAAATGGCCTCCTGCTTGTTTCGTGTTGGGCCCAAAGCCCCGATTGCTCCCACGAATTATGGTCCTATCACAGGAAGCCATGAACTGCACAGAATTACCAATGGAGAAATTGGAAATGGTGCTAATATTCCTCTCCGGAAGGTCGTGGGAGTAAGTAGATGCCTGGCGAACTTTTCGCTTAATCTCCATCTCACTCATATTTTCAGACAATTGTGTGCAGACCCGGAGGCAGTGATGTAGATACAGCTGTTGGTCGCTTAAATACTGGGACTCAGATGTTGACTCGATCTTCATGTCAAGAACCTCGATCTCTGTCTTAATATCGACTTCGGCCGCCTTTATCGAGTCCCCATGCGCGCTGAGGTCTTCGACAGTAATGAATAATTTGCGATGACTAACAGGGACGGTCAGGAATCACAACAGGCCAAGTTTGATGGGGGATGGATGGTTCAACGCCACAGGCCTGAGACAAAGTTGCCACTTACAGTTGCATGTCAACAAGGCTAATACTAATAATTAAGTGGCACACGGAGAGTAACTCTTTGAACTCATCCACATTGCGACCCATACAATTTAACCTAACCCAGCTCCGAAGGCGGCCACTCTTATTGTCAGACTGCCTCAGCTGCTGTCGAACTTCATTATTAAACTGCTCACAGGCGGTGCCACAGTAGGATATAGGGGAGCGCAGATCAGACAGATCTAGGTCTGTATGACTTTGAGCTGCTTCATCAAGATCACTTAGAACTTCAATCAGAGCCTGCAGCTGAAAAAAAAGACTAGTAACACTCTTTGTATGTGGCTGGAGGTCTTGTATTGTGCGGCACAGTACAGAGCCAGCATTTAAGGCGAAAGCAAACAAATCAACATTTTCCATGATATTCATTGGTTTCTGTGATGAGTAGCAGGAGGGATGATTATTCCAAGAGTCTGATGAGGAGGTCGGTCGTCAGCAAGCGGGGTAAATCAGGTGACTTCATGTGATGCGCTGTTGAAAGTCTGGTGTCAACTTTTTAGCGTGGGTATATTTGGTCCACCGCCAGAAGAATAAGACTAATTCATCAAGTTTAGCTACAAGACTGCATGCACTAAAATAGAAATTTAAAAAAACATACGACAGTAGGGATTCGCATGTGGTCACCCACCATACTACTAACCTACCGGCGTGTGGCTTAAGTACGGCTGAGCGGACGGGAAGCCCTGTTCTCCACACCCTGTGGTCGTATGTGCTTGAAATACTAAATCTATGACTTATATAGATACAGGATGGGTTGATTCGACATTGATCGCCTTATGTCCTTGACGCTACTATTATATTGACGGAAATCCTATATGCCTTTGTTCGGTTGTTGTCATATGCCATGAGATACTCAGGTAGGAGTCTCCATTGCTCTTAACAAGCCAAGGTTATGTGGTTCTGCTGAAAAAGTAACCAAACATATTTATTATATATACCTTATATACCTATACACACTCGGCAAGTCTATCGCTCAGGCAGGTGCACGGCTTTGTGTCTTGGTAAAGGGATCTACCCTGAACGACTGGTTCATAGATCTATTCTGTCAGTGACAGTACAGCAAACCTCCCATGATTATTAGCAATCTATGTAATCAATGCAAGCCACCCTTTGTGTGGGAACTGTAGTAGTATGCTGGAATACACGTGCCCTGGTGCCTGAGGCCCCAAGTCGTGCACAGAACAAGGTTACACAATCCGCTCAACCCTTTCCCCAGAGGAGGGAGACCGTCCATCTTTAACAGGAGACTCTCTATCCTTCAACAAGGGAGGCGTCACCGAGATTGTCTGCACATTGTGCTTCACTTCCCCTAACCAAGCGTTGTCTACTTTACGGAGAGATTACATACGGTGAGGCAAGCGAGCAAGATGCCAATATCCTCCATCACCTGGGATACCAGAAATAGAAGCTTCGATACTTCGCGCATCTACACCGGATCCGCAACTTAACCAAAAATTTCATCGCTCATCATCTCGGTCTCTCTTTGCCAGATGTCCGTGATCTTGTCGATGTTGAAGACTGGATCCATCGTAGCTTCAATGATTTCCTCTGTTCTGTTACGCAGTTTTGCCTGAGGGCGAGAGCTGGTTCATTGTTTTAGCGTCCATCTTAATTTGCCAACCCGTGGCTTGAAACAGTCTAACAGACCCCGCGAGCTCCAGTGGGTGCTATCCTTAACTACTGATCCTTGTCTAGTAATTATACTAAATACAGCTAATCAGCAGGAGGCGGATTCTGTCAGGGAGGAGCAAAGAATAAACAGTTCAACTTGGCATTTTAAAGTAAAACTAGAAGACTGCCTGGAGGCAATTGTGTGAAGCTGAAGAATGACCTAGATCCTATTTATCAACAACAAAATTAGCTGTACGCATTGCAGACGATAGCCAAAGTATTTACAAGAAGGTCACAGGTGTCATTACCTAGTGGATGTCTGATTCCCCCATTCCTTTCCGGTATGGCAAATGCCAGGTACATATATATACCTAGTCAGACAGAGATAAAGAGGGGGGTTCATATCTTTTGATCACTTCATCCCGCTCACCGGCCCCCAGTGCCCTCAAATTTTCCAGTTTCCCGGTCACACCGAGCCCAAGGTGACCAATAAGTTGTCCTTTTGTCCATGGAGTCAACTTGGTCACATCGTAACCATCGTCATACCCCGGAAAAACAGGTCTCGATGACCCCATATTAATCAAAAGGCCATGTTCATATTGAAGGGGGGTAAGGTCCATCTTCGGCAGCGGCGCCAGCGTCTTCAAGTATCCCAACGGCGTCTCCCCCTCTAGTGTTTCCGGCGGAAGAACAGAATCCAGATCCACACCTGGGCCCGAATCTTCTGCAATGGCAAGCCTACTCGTCTTGAAGAACTTCAAGATCCCCATCGCCGTCCCGCAAAGACTAGGCGACACAACCCACCCCTGACTCCAGCTGCCCTCCCCTCTACACCTGCGCAGGATAATCCCCAGGATCGCGAGCGCGCCAAAATACGCCGTCGTGTAATCATTAATCACCATCCCCGGCGGCCACTGCGGTCTCCCATCCCCGAACCCTTCGCCCATGAGGTACATCAGGCCGCTCGACGCGCTCCCCTGCATGTCAAACCCTGGCTTGGACGCCCAGGGACCCGAGGTCCCATACGCGCGAATGTGCGTGATTATCATCCCCGGGTTCGCTTTTCGGATCTCCGCATCGGAGAACCCGAACTTGCTGATCGCGCCCTCGCGGTAGCTGTCGATCCAGACGTGAGCATCCCGGACGAGCGTCCAGAGACGCGCACGGTCGGATTCCTTGTGCAAGTTTAGGCGCGTGGACGCGGTGCCGAGGTTCGCGTATGTGTAGACGAAGGCGTGCTCGAAGCCGTGTGTGAACATTACCTGGAGGACGGAGGCGCCGTGCTCGGCGAGGGTGCGACCCGTGGCGGGGCCGGCGATGGCGTGGGTGAGGGTGATGACCTTGAGACCGGAGAGTGGGCCGGAAGGATTTCTGGACAGGCTGGGCTCTGTATTTGTGGAAACATGGCTGCCATTGGCATGATCATCACTCGGCCAGTGTTGGATAGGGACGATGGGAAGTTTGGCCATTTGTGACCCCTGTGGGTGACTAGCCCAGGCTGCCTCAGACTGACAGATTGCCATGGGCATATTTGCTTTAGCTCCCAAGGCTTCGAGGTCTACATAGTTGGATGTTTAGTATTGTTGTATACATGGGAAATAATAACCACACGTTAATTGGATCACGTACCCGCAGCGTCCAGCTTCTTCACTGCTTCTCTAACGCCGCTCTCGGTCATTGAACAGTCCAGCAATGCGGTCCACTGGTACGCCAAATCCACGTAGACAGCACTGAGAACGGCCCACTTCCCATCCCTGGTCTCGAAGATATTCCTATTGAACGGGTTTCCCGCAATGACATCTAACGTGATCTCCTGCCCATTCAGCGAAGGCGTCATGCCAATATCTGGATCCACATAGTTATGGCTTCGGCGAAGGTCAATCTCTATTGTTTGATCGTCGCCTCCGCGTGCTTTGAATATCTGAGCGGCCGTGACCGCGCAAGCGAGCGCTGGAATCCCGCCCACGAGCGAGAGACATACTTTGTCACTTTTTGTTTGTCCGAGAGGCGGGATCGTGCCTGTGAATGTGACCTGTGAGCCGCCATCTTTGTCGGTCGGAAGAGGGACACCAAAGTCGCGTAGGATCTCGTTTAGGGCTTTGGCGGCGATACCATGCGAAGGATGAGTGTGAGTGCTTGTCATCTTAGGTGATTCGGTGAGAGTATAGAGAGCACGTGGTTTGTTTGCCGGTGTGACGAGATGTGTACTCACGCTAAGGGATGGGAATTGAACCTTTTTCAACTCACCCGCATACAGCGACGGGATTTGGTTGTATAATGCGGATATAGCAGGCGGATGTACGGGTGCGGACATAGAAATGCGGATATAGCAATCCGGTAGGTCGAGCGGATATAGAGCGTGGAGGATGTATAGCCTTTGTGAATAGGAATCTGAACCCACAATCTCTCCATTTGAAAATGTATTATCCAATCACGGCTCTCGTTTTCCCCAAAAGACGCCAGGTATCCATTGTATACCCCCGTACCCCGTATATTCAGGCCCTGGCCACGCGGGGAAGTAGGTGAGAAGGAAGAGGCCAAGAGGGAGCAGTAAACTATTTATAAAGCTGCGAGCTCGTCAGTATATTGTTATTCAGTGCAGAGCCTTTTTCAAATCTGTGAATATTTTCCAACAATTGGATAGTGCATTCAACAATGGGAAAAACTGAAGCTTACGCAGTCCATCGGGACCACATTCCTGATGGAACCGAGACCCGCGTCTTGCGAAAAATAGACTTCTTCCTGATGCCTCTGCTCATCATTACATTTATGCTTCAATATGTTGACAAGGTTATCCTCAACGGCGCCTCGCAGTTCGGGATTATCGAGGATCTCGATCTCTATACTGTGCAGGGGTACACAGCCGATCCAGAACCAGAGCCGATTCTGGACCTGCACCGATTTTCGGTCGCTACACTCATCTTTTATTGGGGTTGTCTGGTGGGGCGTATGTATTTATACCATATTCCTTCTCGCATGAACGTAATCGGGAACTGACGGGGCTCTCTTATCCAAAGTACTACCCGCATCTTGGCTCGCCCAGAGACTGCCGATTGGAAGGTATCTCGCGTATACGGTGATTGCATGGGGGGCGGTTACAATGCTGACGGTCGTTGCTGGTGGCTATCATGGCCTTCTGGCTCAAAGGTAGATAAAGAGAGAAAGACCAGCCACCCTCAAATCCGATATTATCACACTGCTAACGCAGGACATGAGTTAGGTTCTTCCTCGGCGTCGTGGAGTGTGCTGTCGCTCCCGGATTCTCTATCATGATCGCGATGTGGTGGAAAAGGGCCGAGCAACCCCTCCGATACGCATTGTGGTACACCTCCACGGGGCTAGGTGGTCTTCTCGGATCTCTCCTCACCTTCGGCATAGGCCATATCCAGGGCAGCCTCCGCGCCTGGAAATACCAGTATCTGATCCTCGGGGCGGCAACAGTGGTCTGGGGTATTGTATTAGTTTTGCTGCTACCGCAAAATCCATCATCTGCACGGTTCCTGAGGCCCGAGGAGCGCCTGGCCGCAGTAGAACGCATGCGGTTGGAACAGATCGGTATCGAGAACAAGGAGTTCAAGTTCTACCAGATTATAGAGCTGCTCCGCGATCCAGTTACGTGGATTCTCATCCCAACAACCTTCGCTCTCCATTTTGTCAACGGGGGTATCTCCGGCTTCGGCAGTGTCATCATTAGCAGCTTTGGGTATTCCCCTTTCGACTCCGTGCTCCTCACGGGCGCCGTTGGCGGGGGTGTGTTCGTCACCTGCATCTTCGTCGGGATCATGGGCACGTTCGTCAAAGACTGCAGAACCTGGCTCATCATCGGCTGCGAGGTCTGCGTGCTGGTCGGCGCGTGCTTGATGTGGAAGCTGAACTGGGACACCCAACGCGCCGGCGCAATCTTTGGATTTGTCATGTGCGGGTTTTTCGCGGGCGGGTACATGATGATTCTAGCACTGGCTGGCGCGAATATCGCAGGACACACCAAGAAGACGTTCATGTCGGGGCTCCTCTGGTGTGCATGGGCGATCAGCAACGGTGTTGCGCCGTTGACTGTTAAGAGGCCCGAGGCTGCGGACCATTATCCGTCTTGCTTCCAGGCTATTGTTGGGACGGCAGCAGCTGCGATCTGCGGAGTGAGCCTACTGCGGGTGTACCTTGTGCTTGAGAATAAGAGACGCGATCATGAGTATGGGCAAGTTGACCAGACGGCGGCCTTGCAGGTTGGCTTTGAGGACAAGACCGACAGGGAAAACAAGCTGTTCAGGTATTCTCTCTGAATAGCACTGATAGTTTCATAGATAAGATGGATTGAATCATATAGTTCCTGCGTTTGGCTGGAACCAAAATCTCAAGAAAAGGAAATCACAAGTCTCCTAGCTCGCCCAAATTAGCACTAAAAAGTCCGTCGAAGTCCCATTGTGCATCAGGAAAGGCCTCAGAAAAGAGAGAGCCAGAAGTAATGATGTCTCCAAAGCCATCGCCATCCCATTGCTGGAGAAGCGACGATTCACGTGCATCTGCCCGCTGATCCTGAGAAGGGCCCTGCGGCTCCCGGTGACGATCCACATCCAGGACATTGGTGATGAAATCTTCGTTTGCAGCCGGTAGGATGTGCTTGAGGTACTCGGCGGCATTGAGTCCACTTACCGCCGCAAGAGACAAAACGGATCGCCTCGAATCATCAAGCGCTGCCCCCCATCTTGTCCGTTCGAATTCCAAAAGTGCCAAAGCATACGCGCATGTGCGCCCGGCCTCATCGTACGAAGCCTCTCCATACCAATAGGCATACAAGATAATTAGAACTGACGTCATGATTCGCCGTACTTGGCGCCATGTGGGAGGTAGTTGATTCCTCCTGGGAGCCAAATTCCACTCTGGATTAGCTGCAGGTGTATACGCCCGAGCTATTACTTGGATCGCTGGGCCGAGTATGTTGAAGTATAACGATAGGAGCATCTGCGCTGCACGGACACAGATACTGAGTGAGGGTAACCAGTGTTCGTTAGACAAAAGAAATGGTGCACGGAGCATGATACGGGACCTGCACAGCGCATTAATCCTGTACATACCTGTCTGATTATATTACCCACCAGAACATGTGAACGTGAACCAGATTAATGTAGTGTTCTTCGAAGCCGTTTCCGTCACTCGAAATTGCAAGGCGTGGTTGACCAAGGCTAAGGCATGCCCTACCAATGACGGATTCAAGGTTGGTGACATTTTCGTACATTAAGGGAGAATCGTGCATTTCGTCCAGTACTTTCCCGTTCAGCGTTACTAATTCCACTAGATTCCTAAGTCGCGCACTCGTCTCTCGCAGTGGGTTGAAGATAGCAGGGTCATAATCTGTCGGCTTGATACATGGTGCAGTATTATGTGTCATGGCACAATACCTGGGACCTGTTGAGCAATATTCGGGGGAACGATATGAGAACACATACTGATCTGTGAAATACAAGGCCAAGTAGACTCTGGCTGTTTGGAGCGAATTATCGCCCTGATCGCCCCTGTTCATCCCAATATCATGAGCCAACTGCACGGCTTGTGCAATCAATGCTCTACTGCGGTTGGACGTTCCCGTTCGAAGGACACAGAAATGTTGAAGGAAAATTGAAAGGGTTAGAGTGGGCGTTGGCGGGCCAACATACGCCTCGGCAGACTTTACTGACAGCTCAAAAAGGGCGACCGAGGCTACATCATTTCTCTCGGCGAAAGTTGCGATTGTGAGAGCAGAAAATGCAAGAGCCAGGTCATCAAGGGAAGCCGGGGTGCTCAAGACATCGATGTCTTGCAAGCTCGCATCTTGTGGACGGCCCAGAAAAATCGAAGATATTGAGGCTTCGACTTGCGATATGTCAATGAGATCAATTGGTGTGTTTCGCAGCTGCTCCATCCGACTGACCATCTGCCGTAATTTTTCATGACTTAGATCGCAGAGAACTGAAGTGGGGTTCACCTGTAGTGGGGGATTCAAACGGCCAATGTTGTCTGGGCGAGAGCATCCTGGTTCCACAAATTGAGAGTTGAATTCATGGTCTATTTCGCCGTGTGAGGAAAGAGAACATGCATGTGCCTTGATGAGCTCACGTACTATACTTTGTCTCGGACGCTACACGAACGAGCGAGGCCACTATTTCAAGCGGGTCACGGGATGGCTGTCCTTGCCCTGTACGCACGCTTCGATTCCTGGATGATGTATCGCGACGCGTTTGTTGAAAGGATGCCAGACTGCTTGGATCCAGACACGTCGTTTGATGGTTATTCACCCGAGGCACTGGGCTATTGCTTCCTTTGGAAACGCGGCGTGGCCTGCGCGCTCAAATTAGCTGGTTACATATGCTGACATGTTTGAGCGTGATTTTTTTTTCTCTTTTTTTTTTACCTTGGCTTGTCTCGAACAACGCAAGTTTGGCCACACCGGACGCATGCTTGACAAGGATAAGGGGGCCAACAGCGTCGTTTGGTATGTCGGCAGCGCTCACAGGCTTTCGCGGATCGCTGGCTCCCAGCCATTCTCGATCAATGAGGCGACTATTTCAAGGTAGACTATATAGAGACAGGGAAGGTGGTACAGAGGTGAGCGCAGAAAGTGGATCTTGAAGCAAATCGATTGATAATCATGACCACTCGGTTTTGTCACCGAGCAAGTTCAATTTTGGGGGAGACTGGGCTTTTAAATTATGGAGTGTCAAGCGTATGTACCGAGGCGGAAGGAAAGAGCCCCGCTCACATCACTTTAGTCCTTCCAAAACACAGTACGAAGTATCTACTATTCACTTAGTTTTCTTTGCTATCTTAAAGAAACTTATTTTTCATTTTTGGTTTTTCCCCCGAGCGGGGTACATAGATCGACCATGGGAAGCCCACTCTCTGAGAGGGTCAGCTCTCCTTATATCGTCGAACTTCGGGTGCCATGTGGTAATTTGGTTAAACAACAAAACACGCACTTTGGATTTTCTTCCTTCTGGTGGTTCTCAATCATGCTATATACAAGTGGGTAACCGCATAGAGGAACGTCTAGCAAACATCCAACGAAGCATTCCCCGAGATATCCCAAGTGACATTCTCACCGCACGGGTTCTCCACAACAGCGTTATCGTTAACCTCGAGCCTGATAGAGATATCGCGCGTATTTTCAAACTCATCACGCGCCGCAATGCGAACCTGGCCACCGCCGTTGACGGTGCCACCAAGGATCGAAACCCCATAGCAACTTTCGATAAGAATCGCATTATTCTCATTATCAGCAAGATCTACATTCTGAATCTCAACACCCCCAGACTCAGAAACACAGAAGATGCCCCGCCCGCCGCCGTGTGATATCACATTCTCGACGACCACGTTCGTCTCATAGCTCCCGTCAGACAGGCGGCCGTTCTGGTTCGCCATGCGGAAGGTCGCGTACCCGGTGCCCGAGGCAACATTGTCGCCGTCAACGGTCCCGACATGCGCGTTTGTCGTCGTCTGCAGGAGCAGGCCGCACTCGCCGACGTCGCGCGCGATCACCGAGTTGATCGTCAGCCCGTCGATGTTCCAGGTTTCGACGGCGTGGCTGCCCGCGCCCGTCACGTTGATTACGTCCATTGAGACGTCGCGGTTCGAGGCCTCGTCGCGCTCGAACCGGATGCCGAGTCCGCCGCTCAGGTTCATTGTGATCTCACCGAGCGAAAGACCGGTAACGCCGTAGAAGCGCAGACCGAAGTACGGCGCGCCGGTGAGGGTCAGGTATGGGATCTGCGCGTTTTCCGTGTTGAGGGACTCGATGGCGCCGTGGCCGGCAGCGTACCCGACATCGATCGTCCCGCAGCCCTCGAAGATAATCCCGCTGTCGATGTGGATGATGTTGTCCCCGATCGAGCCGGAGGCGATCACGGAGAGCCGCTGACCAGAGCTGATTCCCTCGAGGGCGCTCGAGATTGCGGCGTAGTAATCGGACCCGGAGTACACTTCGCTGGAGCCGACGGATGCGACGTACGCGCCTTCATCGCCGGTGACGGTTGCGTCGGGGGTTCCGGAGCCGCACTCTGCGGCCCTGACGGTGGTGGAGGCGAGTGCCAGTACTGCCGTTGCGAGGAGAGAGCGTGGGGGGAGCATGTCGCCAGGACGAGCTATACCAGGAAACAAAGCTTGAAGACGGAAAGTGAAAGGGAAAGAGCGTGTTTGATCTCCCCAAAACCGCCTCAAGGGAGCAGCCCTCCATTTATATCCCTCGATACCAAGCGTAGGATAGCCTATCCCACACGCCAAGCGCAGGCTGAGACTCACTCTTGGCGGAAATGAAACGCATTGGCACTGGCGATCAACGCACACCGGACGAAAAACGCCTCCAATTAGGGATGGGTCCGGACCCCTTATTTAGCCGAAACGTTCAGGGTTCGGTGAATTGCTGTTTTTGAAAGGATTTCCCCGTAACTGTGCGCTTGGCTCGGGGTTCGTGTTAATATACCTCCGATGTCTGCAGATGTTTGCGTCAGGGTCAGACAGACAGGGGTCAATCAGGGTCTTACATACACTAAGTCGATGATCTCCTCCTGATGGGGTGAACTCCGGAAATTTCCATCCATAACCCGCCCATACGTTGCGCTTTATGGTTCGGGCTATTATAACATGCCAATGACGCTTGGTCGTCCTCCAGAGCGACGGAGATCATGAATTAGAACTCAGATTCAGCGCGGTTGATTCATGGAATCTGCAAATCCATATCGCACCATTGTTGTGCCGCCGATTAAGGATAGTTCAGGAATCACATCGTTGATCATAGGGGAAGCGGCGTTCAATTCGGTAAGGAAGCCTCGTGAAACCCCGGATTCCCTATTCGGCCGCTCTTAAGACTAGATGTCTTTAGAATCTCTGGGTAATGCGAGGTGAAATTATATTCCCAATAAACAGAGCAAATCTTTAGGGCTGGCATCGCATACTATGAACAAAAACATCATCTCGTACAACGAGATCTAACAGTATCTCTAGCACAGGCACAGTATTCGCTCGCGTCACTTAAATGACGACCTACACCGAAGAAATACTCAATTCCCTCCACTTCTCATCACTCTCCGCAATCACTTCCGCCGCCTTCCCTGCATAGTGAACAGCATCGGGCCCAACCAACAGCCTCAGCGGTGGCTCCGCCTCCTTGAGAAGCGTAAGGATAATATCCGCAATCTTCCCCGGAAGCGACGGTTGCGACCCATGCGACTTGCGGAGATGCTCGCTGAACACGCCGACAGTTTGTTGATATGGCTCGCTAACAGGAGGAATTTTCATCGACGAACCCGCCCAGTCCGTCCGAATGCCACCGGGCTCAAGAACGGTAATCTTGATCCCAAACGGCGCAACCTCCTGCGCGAGGACAGTTGAGAACCCGCCAACGGCCCACTTTGCGCTCTGGTACGCCGATAGCCCCGGTGCACCGACCCGGCCGCCCACAGAGGAAACTTGGAAGATATGTCCCCCGGACTTCTGTTCGCGGAGGATGGGGAGCACGGCTTTGGTCACGTAGACGACGCCGAGGAAGTTCGTGTCCAGCTGGGCACGGAAATCCTCGATCTCAATGTCTTCGACGGAGGCGGTGTTTGCGTAGCCGGCGTTGTTGACGACGATGTCGATCCGGCCGAATTTCTCGTGCCCGGCTTTTACGGCTGCGAGGACTTGGTCGTTATTGGAGACGTCGAGGGCGACTGGGAGGATTTTCTCGCGGCCATGTTTTTCAACCAGGGGTTTCAGTTGAGCAGGGTTTCTGGCTGTTGCGATGACGAGGCCGCCGGAGGCCAGGGCGGCTTCTGTTATGGAAAGGCCCAGGCCGCGCGAAGAGCCGGTTATGAACCACACTTTGGACATGGTGGAGAGATTTTAATTATGTTGCGGAACAGGAAGTTTTAGCTTGAATCGTGGATTTTTTGGGTGTGACCTGCGTAAAGTGCCCCTTGTCGAGAACAGAGCAGACTATATACACTTCCATAAAGGCTGGCAATGCCTCCCGGCGTTAAGGCGGTAACTCCGGATACAAGTCCTGCAAGAGCGGCCGCAACTCCCGCAGCTGGAACTTGACTCGGCGGCCGCTCTACCGAAATCGCCCACCCCTCAACCAGTACTCCGAATTACTGCAATGGAGCCCGTCGACGGTGATGAAACTAGCGCCCGATCTCGATCTGCCTCACATGTATGCAGCTCCTGCAAGAAAAACAAGCGACGCTGCGACAAGCGTCTTCCGCGTTGCGGGTCGTGTATGAAGTATGTCGTCATCATCTCCGGGGCCGCACAACTCTTTGAGAGATAGGTGCTGACGCCGGATTTTCAGGACCGGTCGGGCGTGTAACTACTTGGGCCCTTCTTCGCCATCCAAGCCTGAGGCTGAGGTTAGTGACCTGCAACGCCGTGTGCGGGAGCTTGAACATCATCTCCACCTCCTCCGCTATCCGGGCCGGACACCACCGGCAACTCCACTTTCCACAGATGGATCTGGACTCTATAGCCCTAGTAGTTCGAACCTGGCCATTCAGTCGTACTACCTTGACTCGGGCCTTTGGGCCCCGAATCGTATCCCCGATGGCTTCGCTCCAATACCTGTTCCCCGAGAGATCTCCGTGGCGCTTGGTGGAGAGGCAGAGATCCAGAGCATAACGGCGACCTATTTTCAGACTGTTCATTTCTATTTGCCATTCGTGAGTAAGATCAAAGTCGCCCGACACATTCAGTCCGTGGAAGGGAGTCCGAAAGCCGACGTCGCACTCCTGTTACTGTGTATGAAGCTTGTGCAAGAGGTTCCGAACATAGACAACCCGCAATCCTTTGAGCTTTACGATCTCGCCAAGGACTTCAGCACGAAACTCGGCTTGCACGGCGTAGTTACCCTCCGCGCGCTCCAGGCGAATATCCTTCTTCTCCTCTACGAGATCGGACATGGGATCTTCCCCGCTGCATTCATGACGGTCGGTGCCTGTGCTCGACAGGGCGTTGCGCTGGGGCTGGGTAATAAACTTGCACCCCAGCTTGCAGGTAAGGCTCAGTCTTGGGTTGATGTCGATGAGAGGCGCCGGGCCTGGTGGACAGTTATGATTCTCGATAGGTCCATACCCCCCCTTAATACATATTCCTTCTACACTAAACGATGCTCATACTTTTACTTCTTAGGTACGTGGCTCTAGGTGGGTGCTATGGCGCACTGTGCACCGACGACCCGGCTAGCGATACGCCTCTGCCAACTGACGACGCCGTCTGGAATCATGGCGTAAGCAAACCTTCGTCCGAGTTGACATGATGTACAAATCCCCCTGACAAAGATGTATACATACTTAGCAAATGGTTCCCCCGGAGCTGATCCCCCTGTCCTCGAAAATTAGCCCCATTGGCATCATCATCTCTCCTTTTGCGCGCGTAGCGCAAGCATCGCTTCTACTCGGACAGGTGATCAGGCACTGCGACGACAACAACAACAGCTCAAGCGCCGATCCTGGTCTCGACGACATCGGGAATTTCAACCAACTCTCCCGCGACATCTACTCGTTGATCGACATCCTCCACAACCAAGACGCAATCGCAAGACTCGACGTGATCGTCGCGCGGACACTCTGTTTCAGCGCGCTGTTCAAACTCGCCAACCACTACTACCCGCGCGATTCAGCAAGCCAAGAGGAGCGCGATCCCGGTGCTGCGGTTAATCGTGAACGGCTCTGCCGATGCGTGGAGATCATCGATGAGACCTGCAGGCAAGTTGCGACTCTCATCGGCGAGCTTCGCGGGCTTCTTACGGGGGAGGCGATGAAGCTTGTTTCGCCGCTTTTTCTAAATTGCTTCTATGTCTGTGCGAGGAATGTGGCGTGGATGGTGCGCGAGACGGATGATTTACGACTTGGGGGGTTGAGGAGGGAGTGTGAGTATTTACTTAGGCTTGTGGAGTCGAGATGGAGAGTTGCTGGTACGTAAACTACTTTTCTGTAGATGTGACTTGGGTTTGTTTGTTAACAGATCCCTGAATTAGGTGTTTATTTGGAGTTACTTAAGATACGTGATGCGGGTCCTGGTGGGTGACAAATATATACAACCACACCCTAAGCTCAAGAAATGAAATTATATACAAATCGCGCCATTACAAGGTGCAATATGCGACAATTATCGGCATATCTACGCTTCGCCTACAAGAAATATATATTACTATCTAAGGCAAGAAAAACTAATCAGAAATGGGAGGCCGGAGTATAAATATTGTGTGCTTAACTCCGCTAGCCATCTTTGGCATGGGGTTGAGAATTCGTCTCACTATTCTGGACAATTTCGAACCTGTGCAATGTTCGATGTACTCACACTGTCGGACAGGATATACTCCGGAATCCCTGCACCTGGATAATTGCATCTCCTAGATATCTCCTAGATATCTCTCAGTGGTGGCGGTGGGAATCACGTGCTCCGGCAGTGGAGGAGAAATCGCGTATCAATAAAAGTCCACCAAAAAGCTGCTGACTTTGCCAGTGCCGAACACACCGCGCGAATCGTATGACTACTGGCCAATGGGATGGCGTGGATTAGCTGGGGCTCCGGAGATCCGGCCTGGGGCAAATCCCGGGGAAGGCACCCTAGTCCCGACGTGGACTAAGCGGCGACAGAAACTTTAACCCGCGGGTAAAATCAGTTCCGCCGCTTCCCTGCGCGGTCGTAGTTCCAGGCTTGCAGGCAGCACTGCTTGTCTCCTGCACGTCCATCCCTGAGAATGGTTGTGGCCACCGCCCAGCGAATTGGTGGGCTAATCAGCGCTCTCACCGCAGTATTGCGCGCGGATTAGGTTTTGACAGCCGCGAAAGCGAACCAGTTTTCCCAACTCGCATCTCCAACCGGTCGGCATGTAGCACCGGTACTGCTTGGGGCAGCCTCCCCCTCATCCACGGGTAGCCGATTCATCTGCCGTCACTGCGGGTTCTCTGGATATAAGATTCGCCTCGTTCTCATAATGGCTCCCCCTTCTTCAACTCTCCAACTCTTGCTCCCTCTGATCACACAGACTCTTGTCGATCACACTCACACACCATGTCTACCAACGCCCGCTTCGACCCCAACTTCACGCCCTATGTGGTCAACGCCATGGGCCCCAACACCCCGGAGCGCGCTCGCGTCGTCCTCGGTTCTCTGATCAAACACATCCACGACTTTGCTCGTGAGGTCGAGCTGACCCCGGCCGAGTGGATGCTCGGTGTCGAGTTTATCAACTCGATCGGCAAGATCAGCACTCCCATCCGCAACGAGGGTCACCGCATTTGTGATGTGATCGGTCTGGAATCGTGAGCTTCCCCACATATTCTGAATTTCCAAAACCGCAAAACTAACTGTTGTTTTTTTTTTTTTTTTATCAGCCTCGTCGATGAAATCGCAAACCGCATCGTCACCGAACAAGGCCTCTCCCCCACCTCCAACGTCATCCTCGGCCCCTTCTGGTCGCCCAACGCCCCCTTCCGCGCCCTCGGCGACTCCATCATCCAGGACCCCAACCCCAACGGCAAAGTCACCTACATGCACGGCGTGCTCAAGGACATGGAGACCGGCGCGCCCATCGAGGGCGCCGTCCTCGACATCTGGCAAGCCTCCGCCAACGGCCAATACGACTTCCAAGACCCCAACCAGAGTGAGAACAACCTGCGCGGCAAGTTCCGCTCGGACGAGAAGGGCGAGTTCAACTGGTACTGCTACCACCCGACCCCCTACTCGCTCCCTACCGACGGGCCCGCCGGTGTCCTGCTGAACATCATGGACCGCTCCCCCATGCGGCCCGCGCATATCCATCTCATGATCACGCACCCGGACTACGCCACCGTTATCAACCAGATCTACCCGTCCGACGACCCGCATCTCGACATCGACTCCGTCTTCGCCGTCAAGGACGATCTCGTCGTTGACTTCAAGCCCAAGACCGGTGACCCCAAGGCCCAGCTTGACCTCGAGTACAACGTCACCATGGCGCTCAAGAGGCACCACCCCAACCCCAACTCGGCGCCGCCGGTTTCGTCCTTTGAGCGGTATAACAAGGCTGCTAAGGAGAAGCTGTAGAGCGGAGATACTCCTGGCAAAGAAGTGGGAATTTTTGGGAGTCATGATGCATTTATGTACAGTTAGATTGAATTTTTTTTAGCGATTTTCTTTGATACATTTTCATAAACAGTTTTGACTACAATTTTATCGAAACTTTTCGAAATTCATTGATCGGGTCTGATAGGAACGCTGTACATGAGTAGACCCACAATGCCAAAGCAGCATCATTTGTTACAACTCTTGGAAAACTACATATGATTACATCTACTGGAAATTAGCCTAGTTTATATCACTGAGACTCTTCTCGTTTTTTTGTTTCCCGCCAGGGACAAACACATGGTCCCATGGCTTGAATAGCAGCGTCGGCACCAAACCCGGGGTCTTCCCCTTAAGTAGAAAGCATCTAGAATCAACATCGCAAAAGGTAGTCGTGTATGTACATACCTTACTGCCCTGATGGCCAGCGTTCATTATTTTGTACCATAGATAGAGCGGGAGAGTTTTTGCTGCTCCTCGCGCCGCCAGGTTACCAAGTATCCATCCTCTCAATATCCTCTGTATAACTACTGAACCGTAAATGTATACAAAAACGAAACTCTCGCAGTCACCAGGCGATGGCACTGTCGGAGACTATAAACCAATAAGCATTCAGAGGGCACTAGTGCCGAATATTGGAAGAGTGGAGCTTGAACTTTGAACAGCGCGACGGACGGACGCTGGGAATGCTTCCCCTGCAGCTAAGAGCATGCACATGCAAATGCAGAATTAGGGCCGTGAGGGACCTGTAGTAGTACAGGGGCAATGTACATACATACGCTCCACGTTCTAGGATTTATTATCGGATTTATTCTCCATATAGGTGTCAAGGATATCACCGACGTAGCCAATATCAGCCTTGTGGGGTAGCTTGCCAGAATACGGGGAAGGACAACGAAGACTGGCGATCCATGTGTTCATCCATACTCCGACCGGTACACCTCCCCCTCTCCCTTTCGAACCTGTACGTAGTAAGTGGAGCTTATCCCTGGATTCGAGGCCCCTCGGCCGCGACCCATGCCAATTCCGGCTGTACCTAATCTGTGGCAGCTCCGTTCTCGAATATCTTCACCGCAACCTTCCACCGACAAACCGCGATCATCAAACGGCTTCCTTTTTTTTTTTTTTTTTTTTTTTTTTTTTTTTTTTTGAGTAATGATCTGTGGGGAACTACTGTACGTAAAACGTTATAGGCTCGATCGTTTATACTTAGAGCTGTCACTAGTGATGATGCAGACTGGGGGCGCGATTGGGGGCTAGAACAGACCTCCGCGGGCTAGGCAAGGCAAAGGCAACCCTCCACCCGTCATTAAATATACTGATCTTACCCTATACTGCCTCTAATCGCATTGTTCGAACTTTGTTTTTTCTCTAGCATATCTTCCTCTATTCAATTGCCCACAGCGTAATGGACTTCCAGAACCGCAAACATCTCCTCGCTGCCGCCACGCAAGCGCGAGCCGCGTACGCAAAAAGTAGCGAAACGACCTCCATCTCGGATGCGCAAGCAGCGAGCCTCCGAGACGATCCAGTCAAGGGTCCGATCTGGGTTGCCAAATTCGAGACGCCGGCACCGGAGCCGGGCCAGGATACATCGCGCGACCTGCTCTTGTCACTCGTAGATGAGCTCAACGACAAGAACGTTCCCTACGACCGTCCTGATTCAACCGCGCTCCAATTCGAGTGGGTTGGATACTGGGACTACGTCTAGGAAGGCACACCCGAGCCTGCCATCTCTGAGGAAGAGAAATTCAAGAGCCTGGCCGCGGAGAATACAGCGCCCCTGACTGACTGTGCTGTACGTCTACGGCGGCACCTTCGTCCTCAACACACCCTCTTGCTACAGACGGATCACCTCGCTATTATCCAAGCGCACCGGCGCACGAGTCCTCATGGTCCACCAGCGCCTCGCACCCCAGAACCCCTTCCCAGCAGCCCTCCTCGATGTGTTTCAAGCCTACATCACCCTGATCTCCCCACCACCCGACTCCCTACACTCCGCAATCCCACCATCCTAAATCGTCATCGTAGGCGATAGCTCCGGGTCGTGTCTCGCCCTCGGCCTTCTGCAAATCCTGCTACACCTCAAACGCACCGCGAAGGAAATAATCTTCCATGGCCAGACCATCAACCCCACAACCACAACCTCAATCCCCGCGGGCCTCGCGCTCCTCAGTCCAGTCTCCGAACTAACAAACTCCGTCCCCTCATACACACGCAACATCTTCACCGACATCTTCCCGGACATGTTCGCCCTCCCCTACAACCAGCTCTCACACCCGAAATGCGCCCTCTGGCCGACGGATCCGCCACGCGCAGACCTCTACTGCGAGGGTGCGATGCTCGCGCACCCGCTTGCGAGTCCCGCGGCCTCGGAGGATTGGACCGGGTCCTGTCCGATCTGGATGGCGGGGGGCCAGGAGCAGACAGTTGACGGGGTGCGTTTGATTGTGCAGACTGCGTCTGCACAGGGGGTTCATGTTACGCATTATGAGTATGAGGCGCTGCCGCATACATTTTACTTTGTGTGGCGCGGTGCGCCGCAGAGTTGGAAGGTGCTTCGTGAGTGGGGGAAGGCGATGGTGGGGTTTGCTAATGGGGAGCAGAAGGAGGGGAAGAACGGGATTTCGAGGGCGCTTTTTGTGCGTGCGAAGGGGCTTGTTGAGGAGGGGAGGGATGTTAGCAGTCTTGTGCCGTTTACGGTGGGTGAGATGCGCGGGTGGATGTGGGACAGGACGAAGGGGTTCAAGGTTCCCGATTTTCATTATTAGAAGGGGGCGAGGTTGTAGATTGGAGAGAAAGTCTCCGTTTGGGATCTTCCAGTTGAAGGAAACCAAATGTCTTTCAACTCATATTAAGTTTTTTAAGTGGATGCGTAGTAGATCTTTGATTATTGATTATTCTCATCCCACTGTATCTATCTTGAGAGTCCTGAATTTAGGAGAACTGAAATCAAACCCATGGCTTCGATCACATTGAATATGTACCTATTTTCCCCAAGGCCTACGAGACAACTCAGCCAGCCGCATTTTTGGCTTTTGCTTAGATGTGTACGCGCTAGGATTCTCATCCAGACCAGGTGGACGCTCTGAAGCACCAAATCTTATCGAGGCTACGGAAATGGCTGCGCTAGATTACTTGCATCTCAATACAATCGTACCTTTCAGCCCCGTACTGCATCTGTCACGTCATGTATGAGTCTGTCATCGGGTATACAAATGATTGTGCAACCCTCCCAGCGAGTCAACGAGGAGCTTCCCCCGCATCTCAGCCAGCCACTACTGTTCGGCGACTGGAGAGGCCGAAACCCGGGTGTGCATGCAGACAAGCGTTCGTGAAGATAAATAAACGCTAGCATATCCTAAATTCTGCAGATGTAGATCATTCATCAAAAAAAAAAAAAATCTCCGTATGTCTCGGATTCCAATTCCGCCCTCGGACAAAAACCCTCCATCCATTCTCAACCTGATCTAAGGGGTTTATAAGTACACGTAGCGCGATGGAACACCTCCCCCTCCCCTCCGGCGGCCGCCACTTCATAACAGCCCCCTACGAAGCTCCCGAGGGCACCTGGTACAAAAATGAAGGCTTCCTCGACTTCCCCTCGCGGTATGGCTGGAGCGAAGAGAACCTTCGCGGCGGCGACGATCTCTGCAGAGAGGACCGCGACGACCCGGCAGGCTTCTACCAGCACACGAAGAAAAATCTCCAGGTCGCCGAGCAATTCTTCCAAACATGGCTCTTCTTCGGACTCGCGATCGACGTGCTCGCCGTCGGGGACGTCAAAGCCAGCACGGACACTTTTCTCAAACCGAAAGGGCACACCAAAGCACGGATCGTCGATACATCGAATCTCCCTGGTCTCCTCACAAGCTGGGAAGCGAACCTCAAGCGCAAAGGCGCAGACGCAAGCACTTTCCTCGACCTAAACGCCCGCTTCGAAAAAGCAGCCGAAATCCTCGACCGCTTCTGCGCCATCACCGACCCCGCCGAACACCGCCCGCTCGAGACGAACAAGCCGCGTCCCTGGCCCGTCCGCGACGAGATCGCCACGACGATGATCGTCCTCGTCTCGACGCTGCGGCAAGCCGCGCTGCACGCCTGTGGCGACGGCACGGGGATTGACCCGACCGCACCCTGGCCAGCGCACGCGCGCTCGCGCATCCTCGCCCGCCGCCTGCAGCGGAAAGCATGCATCGCAGACGTCATGACCGCACTTAAACAGCTCCCCGTTGACGGACACTACTTCCTCGCAGCCTCGCCGGGCCTAGACAGCGAGGAGCTGGATCACCATGCGGCCTGTGTGCGCGCGCACTGTCTGTACGACTACGACGAGAACATGTATGTGACGCGGCATACGAACGATAAGTATCATTTGGGGGAGCGGTGCCCTGATACGGTTGAGTATGGAGGGCAGTTGGGACCCGAGAGGGGGTTGACTGGGTGGGTGCATGCGGTGCATACTATTCTCGATAAGAAGGCGGTTCCGATTGCGTTGTGGGTTAAGGGGCTTAAAAAGCTGTGGAGTGTGGAGTATCATTTTGAGGGGAGGAGGAGGCCCGATTATGTGGCGATTTCGCATGTGTATGTCCCCCTTATAACCTGCTCTTCCGATTAGATCTGCAATCATATGAGATGCTAACATGGGATCAGCTGGGCCGACGGCAAAGGCAACCCGAAAGCCAACGCGCTCCCGCTGTGCCAAATCGAGCGAATTCAGCGCCTGGTCGAGGGCGTGAGGTGGGAAGGCCGAAAGGAAGTCCCCGCGAACCCGAACGAGAGCGACGGGATCGGCTTCTGGATGGACACACTGTGCCTGCCCGCCGTGGACAAAAAACGCAAGGGGCTCGCGATCGAGAGCATGCGGCACGTCTACTCGCACGCCAAAGCCGTCCTCGTCCTCGACGAGTGGATCGAGAAGATCGGCTCGGATACATCTCCGCTCGAGATGATCGCGCGCATCTACACCTCCAACTGGCTCAAGCGCCTCTGGACGCACCAGGAAGGGTTTCTCCCGCCTGCGCTCTGGTTCCAGTTCGCCGATCGCGCACTTGAGATCAAGGACCTCGACGCACGGCTGATGGCGCACCATGCGACCCTGCAACGGCAGGGCCGGTATTTCGGCTGGCTGCTCAGCGCGAATGCGCAGCTGACGGCCGTGTACGCGTTCCTGCCGGACATGTTCAAGTCGGTCAAGGTGGACACGAGATGGACGACGTACAAGCTGCTCGCGATGTCGATGTCCGAGCGCAAGACGGCGCGGCAGGAGGATGAGATTCTATGTCTTGCGACGATCATCGGCATGGAGCTGAAATGCTTCGTTGAGCTCTCCTCCAATAAAGAAGGTGAAACTGCGCAGTGGCGCATGCAGCGGTTTCTCGAGCAGCTGGGTACGTTCGACTCCGGGATCATCTTCAACAACTACGCGCGCCTTGAAAAGGAGGGATACCGCTGGGCGCCGCGGTCGCTGCTGAACCTGCGGACTGCGGATCTCGCGCCTCATGAGCCTAACTGGCCTAACCCCGAAGCACCCTTTGAGCAGTACAATTTCAGTGATGGAACGGGGCTGCGCGTGCGCTTCCCCGGGTTCGTCATCAGCTTCAGCAGCGGCGGGAATCACTCCTTCTCCTCCGCAGAGCGAGGGTGCGCGATCCGCTGCGAGGACGTCGCGGACTCATGGATGGATGTGCAGGGGTGGTGGTTTGTCGTGCAGCTGCCGCCGAACGACATCGAGTGGGCGAGCAACAGGCTGTACGCAGTGATTCTGTCGCGGGTGCCGGATCCAACCACTAAAGGGCAGCGGGTGCCGGCTGCTGTAGCATTGGTGAGGTCGGCGGTTACGGGGAGGTATACGGTTGCGCATGAGACGATTGCGACGGTTTGGGTGCAGGAGACGGCGCCGGAGTATGTGGACACGTTGGAGGAGAGTCTTTTGCCGAGTGATACGGAGTGGCTTGTTACTTGATGATCTGTCTGCTTTTCGTACGTATTCTGCAGTGATGATCGTGAATCCGTGTTCTGGAATCTTATTTTATTTTGGCTCTGCCCTACCCGGAGGGATATCCACTTGGGACTGACGATCCATGGATGGGAATGAGGTTATTTGCCCCCCATACTTAGTTTTACTACACTATGCTTGAGACTGCTCTGTTTTGCGCCCTCAAGGCTCTCCTCTCGGCCAAGCAAACGCCATTTCGCTTCCCCCTCAGCCAGCCACGCGAACTAACCCTTGTTGGGCAAGCAGGATTCAGCTGAACGGCTGCAGAGTTTTACAGACGATTACATTCGCTGCCGGTTTCAATACCAGCCGTATCGATTCCTCCTTCAGCTCTCTTTGTCCCCACATTTTGGGCTGAGCCTGGACCAAGAACCCCCGATTTCCAGCTCCAACTTCAATTCCCTCTCCCAGCCTCTTTTTCTTTTCCCGTCTTCCCTCAGTCACCTTACCATCCTTTTCTCTTCGCCCATCTCCGTCCGAATTCCCTCCTGCCCTGCTGAGAATTATCAATCATATTCACCCTCAAGGAGGTCCAGGTCCAATCCCGCGACGATGGCTCCAACGTTCCTCGAAGCAGGCGAGCCCCCGCTGCTCGTCCCCCGCCGCGACTTCAACCCGGGCGCGACCTCGTCCGCCTTCCGCGCCGAATGGACAAACCCCTCCAACTACGCGTTCACAATCCTCCTCCTCATCGGCGGCGACCTGATTAATCGCGCGCTGGCTCAGCTCGCCGGCGGCTGGTTGACTCCTGTCGCGTTTTCGTTTGGTAAGTCCTGAGTCTCCGCTCCTTCTTACCCTTCTTCACTCGAAAGGCGCAGCGATCTCCTTCCCCTTCGAAAATAGCTAATTAGTTGATTTACTGATGGATGAGTGTACAGGCTGGGTCTCCTACGCAACAAACAGCATCTGCTCCGCACTCGGCGAATACCGCCTGATGCCCGACGCAGACACAGGATGCAGCCTAATCAACGGGAAGAACGGGTACGTGCGCGGCAACAACTCCTGGGTCCTGGGCCGGATGATGCGCGACTACGAGTTCTGGATGGGATCCGCGGTGCGCGAAAAGACTGAGTCGCTCATCAACGCGCGCTGGAACTTCGACCAGGCGCGTGAGGCCGAGATATATCCCGATTCCGGTATTGTCGTCCCCCGGCCCGCGCAGGCGGGGCTCGTCGTTAGTATCTGGAAGCCGAGCAAGAAGAAGCCTGCGGGTGTCCCGGGGCGGGATATGCTCTACTGGAGCGGATTGGCCGTTACCGTTGTGCAGCTGGGGATTGCGGCGATTCCCGTCGGGCTGGATGGGGACTGGGGCGTGCTGATGATTACCGCGGCTGCGACGGCGCTTTGCTACGGGACGGGCGCGCTGAACCAGTGGAAGGTGGAGAAGTGGGCGTGTCGCAAGCTGGATACACGGACGAAGAAGAATTTTGTGATTACGCGGGGGAACGGCGCGCAGCATGCGTTTGCGATTATAAGCGATGGACACGGGCTTGATCTGGAGGATCTGGCGACCGGGTTTTCAAATGTCGATGCGCCGGTTATTACGCTCGGCGCGCAGTTGAGTACGATTGTGCTGGGTATTGCGTGGGTGGCGCTGCTTATTACTGCCTCCGGCTTGCCCGGGGATTCGTGGTATCTGATCGCGGTGGGTGGGGTTGGGATGCTGCAGAATATCTTTGTGGCCGGGTGGAAGCGGACGCCGGAGGCGTATGGGGTTCCGTTGGAGTATGTTGAGGTTATTGGAGAGGTCAAGGTGATGAAGACACTGATGGAGGTGGAGAAGAAGTATGAGAAGTTGGGCAAGAGTATGCTGGGGACGTTCTTTCCGGGTGATCTGAGGGAGAATGAGGTGAAAGAATGGGAGGCGATTGCGCAGGAGTGGAAGAAGAAGAAGGCGCAGGCTGGGGAGAGCAAGAAGTAGGTAATCAATCTGCTCTTCAGCCCATGAACAAGGGCAGGGGTCAGCGGGAGGTGTCCCTATGTTTAATGATCTTATCAATGTTAAAATATACGAAGAGCTGGTACAAAAAGTGTTGATACGTCTGCCATCAGATAGAGTCACGCGGTCACCTAAGGTGCGGCAAGCAGAGAAATCGATAGGGGAGTGCTAGAACGATATCCGGGGAGGAAGGATGAGTTCCAGCGGCCTCCTCCAGGCACCGACCAACTCTTCAAGCCCACAATCATCTACAACACAAACAGCAAATTTCACGAGAATTGTCTTGTGCAGCGACAGGAATGCCCGGCATACACGGGGAGCCCAAAAATTTGGTACGGCACCATCGCATCGGCCAGCCAGCTCATGAAAGATGCGATTATCCCGTATGGACTCTGCGCAGAAAAATGGGCCTGTGCTTTGAGATGTTGGCCGCCGGCATAATCAACCATTTCCCACGCCTTGCGATCTGGGAGATCTGCAACTATGCTGATTAGCATAGCAACAAGACATGGCAGGGTTACGCGGCGATGGTGGTAGCTGTGTACGCGAAGAGAATACTTGAGATGCTTGCTCCTACAATAGATGAGGCTCGACGGTCGATGCAGGAGATGGAGAAGGAGGAACTCAGGAAATTGAGACAAGCCACTAGCAGAAAGCCGGCTGTACCTAAGCACGTTGCTCGTCGAGCTCGGGTGGATCGTGCATCATAGTTGCTCTTTTGACGGGAGGAAGCCAATATGACGGGACGACGGAGTGTTATGATATTTTACAAGGGAGTTTAGAAAGCGCCACGATCGCATTAGTATCTAAGTCTAATCTCAATGGGGTTCTCACTTGTGCAACCAAACGCCCATGTTTCCGAGATCTCCGCGAGCATATCCTGCCCATCAGCGATCCCACAAACGACACTGTTATCTACAACCTGAACAAATTTCTCCCGAGCAAGCAGCACACACCAGACCCGTCGCGAGTCTATTCCAAGCTTCCTCGTAACACCTTCAACCAAGTTGCGAACGGTCCGCTCGGTGAGATATACAGCTACATGGTAATCAACCTGCGTTTGCATCATCCCAGCCCCCACGAACCCAATATAGAAACACGCAACTATAAATGAAAGTCTCACTCAGTGCCAGTGATATTGGTTTATTCATTGGTGGTTGTTTCTTACCGGATTTACTCTGTTGCAGAGTGGGGGGTTTGTAGGTTGGGTCGATATCCAGCACCTTGATGTAACGCGTCGTTTCGTCTTTCAAAGAGTTTCTAGAAATTTTGATTGCTTGATTGGAATAAGTTCCGTCTTGAGTGTCTCCCGGGGAGAAACTTTCACGTCCAAGGGGTGGGTCTGTTTCCCATGGATAGCCCGTCTTCGAACTGCTCCCGCTGCTGATGGTAGACTGATGATTACCATAAGGTGCACTGGCATACTCGTATTGAGCGGAATGGTCGTCCGTAAGCAAATCAGGGATATCTTTCGCATTACCTCGCAATGATAAAACAGTCACAGGCCTTGCCGATGAAAGTATCTCCCGAAGGGACACAAGCTTCTCCTGTAACTGCTGAAGAATCTTCATCTGATTCTTACGGTATGACTTCGTAGATTGCTCCCAGGAAGCGTCTGATCCAGGACCGGTTCTCGTCACGGTGCCATTCTGGCTATATGGGTTCGGCGTGGGCTGGCGCTTGTGGATCTCCCTGCATACCTTCTCTCGAGCCTTCCTTACACTAGCAGCATCCGTCGCAAGCTTTCGCTCCGCCCCGTACATACGGAACAGATTGACCTTGCAATAGCACGCCTCTGCTGCAGCTCCCTCGCGAGCTGGCACCAGCGGTGATTCCTCACGATCGTCCGAGACCATCTCCGTGCTCGTACATAGCTGAATGGGAAAACCCTTGACGCCCTTGAAGTGGCAGAAATCTGTTGTGAGAAAGTTGAACCAGACAGTGATAGTGCATTCGGGCAATGGTAGCAATGATGCCCCTGTTTCCGAGCAATTGCCGGACCAGACGATAGTAAATCCGTTAAAGGAGGAAGTTTCAAGCTGGACATCCTGCTGGTGATTTATTCCAATACCACCATCATTTCGGACAGTTCCAGTTCCGACCGGTTGAGGCGTATCCAAGCAGAATCCAATGGCATCAGGCGATCCGCTTCCCCCTTCTTTATCGTTGTACTGCCCTTTCCCATGATCACACAATCCACGCCTAGCCCTCCAAAGCCGCCAATGTGCATCCGAGTCCGATCGCTGGTCCTCCATATGAAACGATATGGCAACATGCGTCCTGTATCGGGCACGGAACCGGTCTGTTGGATGGGATGGAGGGTCCGTGTCGGTGATTGTCAACTGATATCGTTGGCCTTTGTTGAGGTACATGACGGGAGGCACTGACGCATTCGTGATCATCGCCGTCGGTGCTCTTAGTACAACACGGTATCGTGAATGGAAACTTGTACTGTAGCTTGCACCGCTGTTAGTGAGGGTCGGCATTAGTGGGCATGTGTGCAGAGCAGGTTTGACTATACGTTTCATTAGCGTCGGCCTGTCGGTGATGGGGATATGCTGGTCGCGGGGCTAAAGGTCGTTGGGCCGTCTCTCCAAAGTAGTTTGTTGCATCGTGAGCCACTGGATGATTTTGAACAGGCGGGTAAGGGAACGTCGTGATTGTCGGATTCTGAAAATGTGCATTCAGGTCCTCGACTGGGTGTGCGATACTCGATTTACTAGCATCTGGAAAATGGCTGCCCGGTAGGTGGTTGGGTGAGAGCATGTATTGAGGCGAGTGCGAATTCATCACCGTCATAGCAGGGTTGCTGTGGGTACCGGGACCCATCATGAAACTATGGGTGAAAATGTAGGAGTCAGAAAATTCATGGTTTTTGATAATCTCTAGGTTTCATGTTGAAGGTTTTGGAGTAATCCGGAAGTCGCATACCTAGGTTGTAATGTATAGGAAAAGTGGCCACAAAACGTACTGGTGTCGGGTCGAGCATTTGTCAATGATTCTGGTAAAAGTCCTATATCCAATTCCTCACCGAGAATAGTCAAGTCCATACTACAAAGCGGGACTGTGCTGTCAGCCCAAGCGTGAGTACCGAAAACAATGTTTCTACAAACTGTACCTCATGTCAAACATCACGGCCTCGTCGAAAAAGGTTCTCCCTCAGACACGTGTAACAGCAGAAGTGAGCTGAGGGGTAGGAACGTAATTTTCAACAGGAGTCCAAAACCACCGATTAGGAGAGGCGTGCTCTTTGCTGTGGTTGTTCATTGTCA
Source organism: Aspergillus baeticus (assembly GCA_027569055.1). Taxonomy (NCBI): domain Eukaryota; kingdom Fungi; phylum Ascomycota; class Eurotiomycetes; order Eurotiales; family Aspergillaceae; genus Aspergillus; species Aspergillus baeticus. Next base: position 293,627 of record JAPDEI010000016.1, on the reverse strand, counting down.
GTGGAGTTTCATGGTGACCTTGTCGGAGGCCCGGCGAGCAATATAACAGCGGAGCGGCTGTGCCGGACGGCGGTGGCTTATAGTACAAAGCAGCTCTATTGGTTGGAACTATGGAAACTAAAGAGCGAGCACCAGCGAACTATTGGCAAAAGGACAAACGCCACAGCATCGATAAGAAGTCAGCCTAACCTGATGAGGCAGGGAGTGTGAGTTGATAGATAAGCCAGCGGATGTGGCGCGCTCCGATGGTGCCTGAAGGCAAGGTCTTCCTCTTCGTTGAAAGTAGCGTCATCATCCTTTCGACAGGTCACAAAGTGGACATGAATTCAAGGCACGAGTCACCGACTGATGCCATAGGACAACTTCAGCAACACCAATCGGCGACACTATTGATCCTGGAATCCTTTCCATCACAATAGACAATCCTCACTGGCCGGAGACATCGAACCTGTGGGGTGGGGCTGCCCCTGTGCGAACAAGGTTCTTTCCCGGCCCGAAGTCGGGCCGGGCTTCGCATGCGGACCCGATCACGGCTTGGAGGCTGGGCTGCATGTTGTTCTCGATTTGGTAGATATGGCATGCCCAGAGATCTTGTAGCCGTCACTAGGGTAATAAGGCTCGGAGATCGATCGAGGCGAGCTGCATCTCGCTCACATTGGCGATAGAGCACGTCACTGTACACGTCATTCACGTTCAAACCCAGCCTACATTCCAAACCCTTGCTGCGTACCATTGGAAACGAGCGATGGGCCCATGGCGGTCTCGCGATTGACCGCTTTATCTGCTACCCAGCCTCCCCTCAACAGAAAACATCCTTACATCCTTACACGCATCTAGATCATTACGGGGATAGTTTAATCCAAAGGATTTGGGACTGTCTCTTCAAATTCTTCCTGCAGAGCATGCGAATGTTACTAGCAATCCGTTCGTCCGCCTCTGCTCTAAAGGGTAAAGTGCAACCCTCTGTCGTACTTTTGACTAGGCTCAGCTCCTGAGTGCTGATGGTGGGATCGGCAGATAACTGGGAAACGCAGCCGATATCCTGGGTTTCATTGCAGCTTATCGAGACGAGTGCAGATCACGAACGATCAGGAACCTGTCAACAGACCACTCGTCGCTTATCAGTCCTGATATTGGCGGCAGCTTTTGATCCATCGCGTATTAGCGGCACCTGCACAAACTGACCTCACCAAGGCTCTGCTTACTGGCCTGTCACAACAGGCCCAAAAGGTGCCTCCGGACTTTTTGGTTGCACTAGTATCATCTGGTGGCCCAGAAAGGGATGCTAGTTTTTATTATAGCCGCGGTTTCCTTTCTTGCACAGTTGACAATTTCCCCGGCCACTGGTTCCTACCCGAATTAGGAGGCAAACACATGGCACATCTTCCTTCCCTTTATTACATTTTATATGAACGTCATTCTTGGTCAACCTGCCTTGCGCGTTGATGGTTGTCTCCTTGGTGTTAGGTGCATTAATCTTCTGCGTCCGCACTATTTATACACATCTTGCATTCGCCCGCCGGAAACTAAGATGATTTGCAAGCACCGTACAAAGGCCATCGAAATAGATTCCACAGATCATGATCCCGTCTACAGCTTTGCTACCTATTTAGCTCGCTTGATTTTAGTGCCTACAATCCACCGTCATTCAGTACTATTACCTGATGGTGCATCCTTGGTATTGCGTACCTCGACTGGCGTTTCGATGGAACGTGGGTGTCATTGAGATATGGAAGGTCAGACTCAGCTGGTCCTGAATTAGGACAGGAACACCAAATTCGCATTAATTGACAACCCCAATTAGTCTTTGAAACACTCGGAAGATCGGCCTAAGCATTATATCACCATTTAGGCCAGGAGGACAAGATGGGTAGAGGAGACCCGCGGACCCCACGGACTTCCAGTTGGAAGTCCTAACAACTGTCTACAACTTGTAACCCCCTCATCCCGTGGTATCCGGCACCTGGTGCAGCGAAGAACAAGGCCCTTCCGACCTTTCCCTCACTATCTAACAACACCACGACCATGTCACAGAAGCGTGAGTGCTTTACAGATCCCATGAGTGAATCAAGATAGCTGTCAACGATGATGACCTTGAAGGTTCAAACCAGGTGATGGGGGAGGAAGAGGCCTAAAAATATCTCCGATTTACGATGCTCTCTATTGTGCTTTGTCCCTCTCCTCGTAACATATTAGTTCAGTATAGGTTTGCGTATCACTGCTTGAAGTCTTCACTATCTGGAACTTTACTCCACGCATGCGCAAAAGGGTACCGCATCTGTGCACTGTCAACCAAGGTATTGCCGCAGAGTTAAGAAGATAAGGATGATGCTCAGCTACCTTCTCGTCACAAGTTAGTGGGACTTCCCCGATATCTAGGCGCCCAACATGGAGAAGCTAGACGATCCAATGCCTCCAACCAGGGCATCCCGATATGCATTGGTTCTCCAGCATCTGGAATTAGACTGCCTCGGTAGGGCGATTTGACATATCCAGGCAGTAAACTTCCAGGAACATGCATATAGCGACTGGTCGACATTATAATCAGAACATTTCGTGTGGATCGAGACGGCGTTTCGACTTTTAAGGCTATCCAGAGAAGAGCGTGGCAGGCACGAATAAATTCCCCAAAAGCTGTAGGCTGGTTGCGCCGTTCCGCTTGTTTTCGTCGCCCTTCCTCTCGTTTTCGCAGGTCGGCCTCCTTCAAAAGAGAGCTTTATAGTCTGGTGACCGGGTAGTTACTAGACATGATCACATAAGCTCATTTGAGGGACAGGGAGGGAGCGAGATTGATTGTTAAGGATTGGTGTGTCGATCTCTGTGCTTGTTGGGCCGAGATGACTTCGACAGTTTATTGTTAAGACCTATTTACCGCCTACGGTTTCAAACGATGAGGCGTTGCACATCTTCGCGCATCAAAGAGTTGGCACTACCGAACGACAGAATCTCCGAGGCTGGGGCAGGTTCGTGGACTTTCTGCTAAGAGCTACATACCGCCTAACATATTGCGATGACATGACCAAGGCAGTTTGCTTGGGATTTGCGAGCCATATATGTGAAAAGGGAGCAGGTTGAAGCTTCACGAAGCAATCTCTTTGTCGAGCTTAATCCTTTCGCAAGAACGGGCAGAGGCGGAGCGGATTAGTTATTTGCTAGAAAAACTGGCCAATGCTTTGGAGAAGATTTACTTTGAATAGTACGAAGTACATAGCGCGGAGACTGAAAGCCTTTGGGAAACACCTGAGAGCCTGCCTGAGCAGCTTTTGAGCGGAGACCACGCGACGACTATGGCTGGTTGGCTCAATGCTCTAGTTATCACGTGATACTAGGTACCAAATGGTCCGTCATCAAATTATAGTTAACTAGTGTCGGTGTATTAGCTAGAAATAGTGTCTTGACGGTAAAGTTCGACAAAAATCAAGTACATATATAACCCACCACCATATTAAGACAACTGCTTCAGTGAAAACTGGGCAATCTCATCAGGGCTCGTCGCAATAGTCTTCGCCGTCCACATCCACAGATCTTCCTGCTTGTCCTTCTGATAGCTCACTCCGCTCGACTTGATCTTCTTCTTCCCCTCGTAATAATCCCCGGACGTACCCTTCACTTGATCGCTTGCCGCAAGCCATGCAAGGTTACCGCCCGACTCAGCCGGTGTGTGGATGTTTGGTGACACAAGCAGCCTCAAGAGAGGTAAGATCTTGGGTAGAACGCGCTGCCATACGAATAGCTCGATCGGACTTCCCTGGCGAACTAGTCCCGTGCCAGGAATGAGCCCCGGGTCGAAGGAGGCAACGGTCCAGTCGCGCACTTTGCGCTCGCGAAGCTCCTTGAATCGAGTTTCGAGTGCATATGCCCAGAGAATATTTGCCAATTTGCTGCTCGTGTATCGCTGTCGCCCCGCATAATTCAATGACTGTCCGGTTGGATGCGCGAGCTCCTCGGCGGTGGAATAGATCGCATCGGGCATACCAGTCTTCTGCGCGGGGTCGTGCGTGCCACTTGCTGTTATAACAATGCGGGCGGTATGGGCGAGGTGTGGGACTAGCAAGGAAAACAGGAGTGCGTGACCGACATGGTTGATGCCGAATGTTTGCTCGAACCCGTCGACTGTGTGACCGAGTGGGCCAGGGAACTGGAGCCCCGCGTTGAGGAGGAGGTACTCGATCGGCGGGTAGTTCTTCTCAGCCCATGTTTTGGTAAAGGCACGCACCTCAGCGAAGCTTCCGAGGTTGAGGCGAAGGTACTCGACGTTAGTCTGGCCCAGAGTTTTGTTGATTTTCTCCGAGGGGTTGTTCGTATTTGATCGTGAGGCGATTACGATGCGGTGGTTCGGGTACTGTCGTGCAAGCGCAAGGGAGCAATGATAGCCCAGGCCAGCAGTGCCGCCAGTGATAAGAATCGACATGTTGCTTTGCTTGGCAGAACTTAGGATTTGAGTTGCCTCGAGAATTGCTCGACGGCATGTTCTGTTTTATAGGTGCCTGCTGCTTCTTGAATACATATAGAATGCGCCCCCACCTGATGTTCTTGGCGGCGGATTTAGCGCGAACGGCACCGTCGCTTTTACCTTTCGTCTCCGCTTGAGATGCTCCGTCAGCAGCCTTCCCTGAGGTTGAATCCAGCACCCTTCATCGGCGCCGCCGTTCCATTTGAATTGCCGTACGCTATTGCACCCCTATTCCCTATCCCCGTCCAGACCTAAACGACCATGTCAGCATCCAGCCAACCGGACAACTTATCTCCGTCTGAGCTCCTGAAGTACCTCCCTGAATACGGCATCGTGATCTGCACGGCCTGTCACTACGCTGTCCAACCACAGGCCATCTGGCGTCACCTCAAAGAAATACATCGTATTCTGCGCAGTCACCGTCGAAAGTACACTGCGTACGTATCCGGGCTCTTCCTGCGCCGACCGCAGGATGTTATCCCGCCGAGCGAGACATTAGCCTTTCCTGTGCCATATCTTCCCATCGAGCCAGGATTTCGATGTAGAGCGCCTGAATGCGAGTACATGTGCGTTTCTTGTAAGCGGATGGAGGCCCATTGGCGCTCTGATCATGGGGAAAAGGGCCTCCCAGAAAGAGATTTTCGGCCTGTGCCGCTACAGACTTTCTTCCGGGGAAATTTGCTGAAATACTTCACTGCCCCGGAGTCAGCATCCCCGAAAGAGCAGTCAGTGAATTTCGGTGTCAAACATCTTACGATCGAAAGACCGGTCTTGAGTGTCGAGGACGTGGACTTACTGGACTACTACTTTCACCACACCGCGCGGTCCTTTATCACCGACGCAGAAACAGAGCACATCTGGAAGACCGTCGTCCCAGAACTCGCGCACGAACACTCCTTTCTCCTCCATGGGCTCTTGGCCTGCACGGCGTACCATAAAGCATATTCAGATGGCGACAACCATGCACTCAAGCAAGAGTACATTCTGCGTGCCTGCGCTCTTCAGGACGCTGCCCTACCAGCGTTCCGTTTCGCGATCGAAAATCCGTCTGAAGCCAACTGCCATGCAATTCTCGCCTTCGCTTATCTGCTCGTTGTCTACTCGTTTGCGAGCAGTGGACAAGAGCAGCCATCACCGGAGATAAACGGTACCAGTGAGAGCGATGACAATCCAGCTGCTCTGTTCCTTGCCTGTGCGGAAGAGAAAGATCGCTTGGAACCAAACACCATCCTCCCCAACTGGCTCTACATCCTCCGTGGCGGATGCTCGATGCTCTGCGACGTGTGGGGTTTTATTCAAGCCGGTCCTGTGCACTCCCTCGCGATGGCATGGGACATTGACCTCGAAGAGTTTGACAATCGCGACCCAGAGATTCTTGCACGCCTCCTCGATGTGATCCCGACAGCCTCGGCCGCTTTCTCTTGTACATCTTCAATCAGCGCTGAGTATAATTGCGATGCCGAGATCTGGTCCGACGAGGTTAAGGCCGTGTATACCGCCGCAGCAATTCAGCTAAGTCGATCCTTCGCCTACCTTCACAGAACACACCCCGATATCTCGGAAATCACGACTTGGGACATTCTCCGCGTGTGGCCGATGGAGGTATCGATGGAGTACATGGCCCTGTTGCAACAGGGGCATCCGGGAGCATTGATTTTGCTCGCGCATTACGGCGTGTTGATGGGGTATATGGAGCGGTATTGGTACTTCAAGGGGAAGGCAGGCATGTTACTGGAGGGGATTGGGAGGAGGCTCGGGGAGAAGTGGAGTGGAGCCCTCGAATGGCCGGTTGGTGTTGTTCTGGGGAATGTGCGAGATATTACTGAGATAGATTTCGACCACACACAAGAGAAAGAATAGGCCAACCACCGTCACCGCGTCAGAGAGAATATTGAAGAGTAAGTCGAGCCTCCAGTCGGGGCTTCTAGTGTTGCGGAGAGACTTTGAGGGGGTCCCTTCAACAATCGCCAATCCTTGTCGCTCACCTCCGCTATGTAGTCCCGGTCTGGTCTAGCAGCAGGCCTGCAACTACTTGAACGAGTCCCAACGAGCAACACATGAACTCACCTTCCTCAGCATCTCTCTTGCTCTTGCACGGCCGTTTCTTTCAAGATTTTAAAAGAGAGGATACGGTTGCCAACATGCCAGCCTCCCCAGTGTGCTTACCGGCCGAGATAATCTTCTTGATTGCAAAATACCTCGACTACCACAGTGAGGTCAACTGCCTCTGCCGCGGAAATCGAAGACTCTATAAGCTCCTCGACAAAGAAAACTCCCAGGGAAGAACAAAGTCTTCACAAACACTGTTATGGGCGACTACAAATGGGTTCGAGTCAACCCCGGCAAAGGCGTTAGCAGCAGGCGCAAAGCAAAGTATTGTCCATCTGGCAGTCGCTGCCCGCCATGCACACGCGCCACTGGTCGCTCTATTCTATCTTGGCAGCAGGGATATCGACTGGTACATTGACGTCTTTAACCCGTTTACGAATGGACGCTCACTCCCTACCGGCGAAGTCAGGACACCACTTGGCGCCGCCGGTGATTCGGTCACGAGACTGTTGTGGGCTACTTCTGAGGTACGGGGCCGATATAGGACTAGGATCGGGCGATAGGCGAACTCCGCTTATGCTCGCCGTAGAGGCAGGTCATCTTTCCGTGGTAAAAGTCCTCCTCGGCGGCAGGAGAGCAAGAAGCAATCTCAATTCGCATTGGTATCCAGCGCTGTATTTAGCTGCTCGAGCAGGTCGCACGGAAATTGCGGGGTTCTTGGGAGTTCTTGATCGATAAAGGTGCGAACCCGAACGCCATGTCGAGCCAAGGAAAATGGGATGCGACCCCTATAATGGCTGCCGTGGAGAAGGGCCACGCCGAGACGGTGCAGTGCTTGCTTGATAAAGGCGCAAGGATAGGTGTGGGAGCGTTCTAGGCAGCCCGGGTCTCAGGCCAACCACAAATCTTCAGCATTCTTGCGCCACACTGCAATAATCACCTTCCATGGGAAGGGCAGGACGAGAAAACCAAATGTGCTATTGGTGCTGCCGCTTGCGGGATTTCTGACCTACTCGCGAGTATTGTCCGGACGAGGTGGTGGGATGTCAACCGCAGAAAAGGAAGAACCGGCGATGATTGGGATGCCTTAGCGTGGGCTGCATACCACGCACGGATGGTTGAATATAGTGCGCCTGCTCCTACATCATGGCTGCATGTTCAAACGGAAGATCAACCATTGAGAGAGAGACAAACTCCCTTGGCCTACTACTGGACCCGGTTAATCTATTGTTGAACGCTGTGAAGCGAAATCACACGGAGGTTGTCTCACTTCTGCTTGAAAGTGAGGCCAAAACCAATATGTATCTGCGATAACGGAAACGAGATACTATTCCACGCCCTCCGGACCCGCCAGATCGAAATCAAGGCAGTCTCGCCTTTCTCGTCCAAAGAATCGATATCCATCTCCTGCTCATCGACCAGAAAGTTGAGCATTATCACAGCATCACTCTTCTTACGAATCAGCCCCGATCTGCGGATAAGCGCGGCGGGCCAATGTGGGCGCGCTTTTAGAACTAAGCCACGAGACATAAGGTGGCGGAGGAGATGTAAATTTCCTTCATAGACAGCATCCAAGGCAAGTTTCAGATCATCGTCATCGCTAATCCCAAATCGGGGAACGAGGTGATACCGGGAAAAGATTTTCAAGACATCGTTGCCGCTTCGGCACAAGATTTCGTCTAGGGTCAAGCCACCTCGCACAACTTGAGGACCAAAAAAATCAACACCCTTTCTGATTAACATCTCGACTAGCGATGCATAGCCTTTGAACGCTACGCGTGTACCAAGCATCCCAAGGTCACATCCGTTGAATCCATGGGGTGTCGCGCCGCTGTCAAGAAGAAGCCTGAAGATGGCCGGGTGCCGCCTGCGCTTAATTCAAATGCGGCTGATCTCCTCGTCCGGAAGTACGGGGCGGACCCATTCTTTGAGAATCCCGCTGGCAATTTCCCTTTGTTCGCTACCATTTAGATGGAGAAGCTCGAAGTATCATAGGTGCAGCCATTGCTGGATATGTGGGAACCAGAAGTATGGAGACCTGGACGCGTCGAGGATCAGCTCCTAAAAGTAAGTGGTATTCTTGAAGACAGGGGGATCCATCCTAGGCTTCTACGCGCAGTCAAGAGGCTTTACTGGCAGATTATATATCCGGTCTAAATGATGGGGTATCAACAGGTCGAGTCACTAGACGGTCCCCTAGATGGCGTGCCTGTTGATCTCCTTTGATCTACTTCTATACTGGCGATTTGTACTTATCAGGATATTTTGGCTAGTTGTACCAAGCGCAGGACACAATGTGATCAAAAAATATAGATGCCATCGCTTCAATGAGACTGACATAGAATGGCCGAATGGGTCCCTCTAGTTGACCTGGAATGTGCATTCGATTACCTAGATCTACTTACCCACGTTCTTTTGTCGTGTACCTTGATCTGCGGTCCACAGCCAACCTCGATGTTTTCCGTCTTGTTTCACTACCCATAGTTCCGAACCCAGGCGATTGATATGTAGATCTTCTATTTCCGAGCCACCCCCCTTTTTCAACGAGAATACATGACGTATAAACACCTCTGCTAGTCAAATATCGCAGTTTACCTTTTCATCAAGATCTTGACAAATTGCCTTAGGCGATAGTATGCACAATATCGTGCCTAGGCTTTTCTCCAATCTAGCATGTGATTGTTTACCTAACATTTGTTAATCTTTCCCTATTTGTCTATGCTATCCTCCAGGTTTAATTGAGGAACAATTTGAATAAAGGAAATTCGGATATGTACAGAAGTATATGGACTCCGAGATAACAGAAAGGGGGACAATATTTGGGGATATCACAGCGCAGCATAAAAGGCCCCCAGCCAGCAATTCCACCAAGGATACGAGTAAAAACAAAATAATAATAATAATAATTCAAAAACAATACTTGATCGTCGCACACGCCTCATACGGCTCCTGAATCTGGTCCATAAACCGGGGCACATCCTTGCGGAACTCGCGGCGGTAGTTCTTGCAATGCCCCGTGGAGAGCAAGTGCCCGCGACACGACTTGTCCATCGCGTAGCGGAAGAACTGCGGGTTGCCGCGCACGGGCACGTGGTCCATCTTCTGGATCATGGATTCGATGCGTCGCGCGTAGTGCACGCAGTCGACGCACTCTTCGGCCTCGGTTTCGCTCATGATGTGTGGGCCGCGGTTGGAGAGCCAGGCTACGAAGGGGGTTAGTCCCTTGGCTGAGTTAATGAGGATGGACGGGGGAAGGGGATGGGTTACCGATGCCGATGGCTATGAGGATGAATGTGAAGAGGGAGATTGCGAGGGTAGAGAGTTTTAATTTCATCCCGGGATCATGGTTGGCCGGTTGTTTTGTTGTTGGTGAGGTGAGATTCCAAGGTTGAAGCTGAAGCTGAAAATGCGGAGTGAGACGCGATACATAAGATTGCGGTCGCTCAGCCACAAACCACACTAGCTAGTTCAGGTTAGGGGGGTGTCTGGCTATTAATATCTTGGCCAACACGTGACTAATAGCCATTCCCGAGGCTTGGTCCGAGTAGAAAGCAGATAACTACTACTGGAGAAAAGGGTGAGAATTGGAATGAAGGGAGTGGTGCTAAGACACACAACGATCTATCCGGATGTGGTACATTGATTAAGGTGGACATCGCGGGCATTGTGCTGCCGTCTGCTGCGCAAACGTTTACAGAGTAAGGGACGAATGCCGTGCTTTGTTTCGGAGTTGGTATAATCTGGCTTTTGTTGATTTTTATGTAGTTTTTGTTGGTTGAAATGCGGAATCGTGAGATTTACTAGGATAGGATGTAATTGGGAGAGGGGTTGTCGCCCGCACGATGACCTTCTTTCTCTGGTTTTTTTTGTTTTTTTTTTTTCGACGCTCGTAGCGCGTTCTACTGATATCCAGCCATACAATGGCTAGATTGAGCTCCGCTCTGCAAATCAATTTCAATTCCCCTGTCCTTGACTGAGGACACACACTCCCTCCGCGCCAGCCACACGGAGATCAATTTTCCCGCAGTATATTTGATAAAGTATGGCTTGCAGCGATTGGTAGCAGATTAAGGGTCTGCCTAACTGGTTTGAGAGATAGTCTGATGCGGGGTACATAAACACGGAGAAAGGTCCGTGAAGAAAGACCAGGGAGGGGCAGGCGGGGTTTAAGTGAGGGGCAATCCTTCCTATTCCATGAATCTATGATGGGTAAATATGGAGGTATTTTAGAATAACGCCACCAGTGTGAGCATTGGATGCGGTCAAGTCTGCGCACCAGGGTTGGAACGGAGCAGCTGCTGGCTGCATAAGGGCCAGTTGCAAAGATATGTTTGCTATCCTGCGGAACTGGGCTGTCAAGCTGTCTCTCGGACGGACGGATGTTTTTTTCTTGGACATTGAGGAACTTTTGTTACCATCTTACAGGATGGAAGGGCTTAAATATGACATATATCTCTTCCAGGGTACGTTCCAGTCTGCATTGATTTCTCTCAACTTGACCTTCACTTGTCACTCTTCATTCTAGACCAATGAAGCCCTACCTACCTGTCCTTGCTATCGCGGGCATTGCTGCTGGGCAAGCCCCAGCCTGGGCACAGTGCGGCGGGAGAGGCTACACAGGCACAACTGACTGTGTAGCTGGCTACTCGTGTCGCTCTCTGAATGATTGGTACTCCCAGTGTCAGCCGAGTAGTGGGGCGTCTTCGTCGTCAACAACCTTCACAAAGACCTCGTCCACAACAAGCCCTCCGACAGCAACGTCCTCTCAAACAGCCCACGTCCAGTACCTCGGCCGAGTCAACCCAGCTACAAATGAATTAACCTGGCCCGGCACCGGCGTGGCCTTTACCTTTAACGGAACCTCAGCAACTATTAATCTAGACGGAGTCGCCGGCTCCAACAGCGTCGAGTTAACCATCGACAACGCCGACCCGATTGTGCTGTCGAACGTTGACGCCGGGGCTACAACCTCGATCTCCACACCCGCCGGGCTCCCCTATGCAATCCACACCGTCGAGCTGCGCAAGCGATCCGAATCGCTCTTCGGCACAATCGTTGTTGGCGACATCACAACAGACGGCGCGCTGCTCGACCACCCAGCACGAGAGCGCAAGATCGAGGTGATCGGCGACTCGATCACCGTCGGCTACGGACTAGACGGCGTAAACCCGTGCACGAACACCGCGGCGCTAGAAAACAATCCAAAGACCTACGCAGCCCTAGCGGCCAAAGCCCTCGGCGCAGACTACAGCGCTATCGCCTGGAGCGGCAGGGGTCTTGTGCGGAACATCGCAACAGCCGATCCCGACCAGGACACGACCCCCATAATGCCAATCCTATACACTCGATATGGCGCCAACGACGCTAACAATACCTATCCCTCTGCCTCCCCAGACTGGACGCCGCAAGCCGTCGTCATAACCCTAGGCACAAACGACTTCAGCTACCTCGCCTACGACTCCTCCGGCCAGTCGTACCCATCGCGTCCCACTCTCAACGCAACGACATTTACAGCGGGCGCGGTCGCGTTCGTGCGCACGATCCAGACGCGCTACTCCCCGGACGCGCACTTCTTCCTTCTCTCCTCGCCCATGCTGAGCGATACCTGGCCGACAGCCGAGGACGCGCAGCACACGACGCTTTCAGGCGCGCTGCGGGACGCCGTGGGGCAGATTGGGGGCAGGGCGCATTTCGTTGATTGGCGTACGCAGGGGGCTGATGTTGGTTGTGATTATCATCCCAATGCGGCTACGCATGCTGCGCAGGGGGAGGTTTTGGCAGATGTCATTCGGGGGGTGTTGGGTTGGTAGTATGGGGGATGGTTTATTCGAGGGGTGTGCCATCACATAAAATCAGTGGGTTTAGACGGATTACTAGGGTTATTAGAACCGGAAGCGGAGGAATGCACACTTTAGTTTGGTGTGACGGGCGGGAAGTCTACCCTGCCATCCCTCACATTCCCCGATCTGGACTCCTAGTCAGTGCATATAGGAGTGCAAAAGTATATCTGTCACAGTCTTTAATCCTTCAACATTGTGCCTGTCATGTTTCAGCCCTTGCACCCAATAATCGAACTACGTTCTATTATTTCGTCTCTTTCACGCCTTCTTGTCGGATTATACATGGCGTCCTCGCCAAGTAATTGAGTAGCCTTTACTCTGGAGCGCATGACGCTACTTAAACATCTTTCTCTAGCTTCGGCCCGACAATACGCGACAGGTAATAGGGCCTAATATGCTTTTTGGAAGTGAATCATAAGATGTAGGAGGCAGAACCGGTCTCCATAGCCTTACATTTTACCCATGCATGGTTTGCAATATGTGCCATATAACTAATGTACGAGGTGGATGATGGGTCTATGCTTCCGCGTTTCAAACTAATGGCGTTCAGATAGAAGAACAGGAAGAGTGGATAAACAATCGCTGCAAGGTAAATGGGTCTGGGATTTAGCTTTCTTTACACTACGTTTGAGGGAACTACCTAGTTCCGGTAGCCTTTAGGTCCTTTTGGAGCCACGGTCAAATTATACGTCGTCATTTTACGTTAAAAGAAGAAAGCCTCTACGCGGTCAGCTCATGTTGAACCATCTTAGTTAAGCTTGATTTCACTAGACTGGATAAACTGGTATCAAGGTCAATAACACCCAAGTGTATGGCTACAAAATATCCAAGCATTGACTGTAATTCGTCATTGCCTCACTGCTTCTCCTGCGTTGCCGCGCCCTGCACAAGCCCCTCCTGAGATGGGGAGGGTCCGGTGGTATACACATCAACATGCGTCGAAGCAAACTTGCGTGCCGGAACCTTGGTCGCAAAAAGAATGTCCAGCTCGGCATACGTGCGTCCCTTGGGCTCGGGGAGACGGAAGTAGGCCCAGGTAAAGGCAATGAAGGCGGTGCCGCCCCAGAAGAAGCCCGTCTTGCCGGATGCGTTCCACGCGGTCGGGTTCATGAAGTACGGCTCGAGGACCTGCGAGACGACGTTGACGATCTGGTACGCTGTGCGCGCCAAGCACACGGTCAGCGGACGCAGGCGGACGGAGGAGATCTCTGAGACGAGCGAGTAGGTGACCGGGCCAACGGTCATCGAGTAGACGAAGAGCCAGAGGAAGCAGAATGAGGCCTGCGCCCACATGGAGCTGGTTGTGTGTGACGAGGCGCTGAGGATGCCGATGAGCATGAGGAATGTGCATAGCGTGCCCAGCCCGCCGACGTACAGGGTCCGGCGTCCGAAGTAGGTAATGAGCCACCAGGACAGGATAACACCAACGAGGGCGACCCCCGTGCAGCCGACACCTAGTTGGAAGGCCTTGCTGGAGTCCATGCCAGCCTGCTCGAAGAAGTATGTGGGCGAGTACGCGAAGCTGCTGCCCGACAGGATCTGACCAAAGAAGGCAACGCAGCAGATTTCCGTGCGGCGGAGGTCGACACCCTTGAAGCAATCCACGTAGCTCGTGCCGGCTTCGATCTCGGCCTCGAGTTTGATCGTGTGCACCATCATGGCTAGCTGTCCGTTGATCTGGTCTTCTGTCTTGTTCCCGCCCAGGCGTCGGATGCTGCGCTTTGCCTCCTCGAAGCGGTCTTTGCGGACCAGGTACCAAGGGCTCTCCGGCGCCAGCCAGCACACCACCATCAAAGGCACGGGCCAGATCCACTGCAGAGCAAAGGGGATGCGGTAGCCCCAGTCGTCAGGGCGATCCTGCAACCCGTACAACACGCCCATGGCGATGAGCTGGCCGATGGCCCAGCACATGTTGACGTAGGTCGTGAGGTAACCGCGTAGGTTAGTTGGGCACACCTCGGAGGCATATGCAGGGCCGATTGTTGCAAAGACACCCCATGAGAGGCCGCAGAGGATCTCACCGACCAGTAGCACAGCAGCGGAGTTGGCGAAAACCACGATGAAAATAAAAGCGGTCAAAAAGACAAGGGCGACGAGCATGACCATCCGGTAGCCGTATCGCGATGCCGCGTATCCGTTAATGATGCCGCCTAAAAAAGGGTGGGTTGTGATCAGCTGCTTGCTCTTCCTCTATATACTACTGCCTTCTCCTGATCGCGTGAAAAATCTTACCAAAAATACAACCGACCGTGCTGCCCATGTTCAATCCCGTCTGCCAGGGCGCAGACACCTGCCACCCGTGCTCTTCACCGGTATACGAGCCGAACTTCTTCTGGAAGGTCGGGTAGCCGAAGAAATTGCCCATCAGGATGGTGTCGTAGCCCTCCATGATGATGGACATGGAAACGAGGACCGACCACATGACAGCCTTGCGGTTGTCGCGCAGCGCCTGCCACAGTGTCTGTGCATGCTCCTCGTCGGACGCGTGCTTTGCGTCGACTATTGCGCCCGCGCCCAGCGTGTCTTCCACATGGTGCGCGGCAGATTTCTCCAACGCGATCTCGGTGTGCGCTGCGGTGTTAGCCATGGCTGGCGGCGAACTCGAGCGGTCGATGGTGAGAGGTTCCGTTCGGTTCGGTAAGTTCTGGGCAGGATTGCTGGAGTCAATCATCCCCACGGGCTGGGGTGCGGGGGTTATATATGTTCATGGGGCCATGCGAGTCTCGACGGGCCGTCTGGGGAACCGCGCCATTGATTGGACAAGAGAAGTACTTACACTTGCTCTTGCTCTCGAATTCAGGCTGATTTGGCCCATCATGCGTTGGCCAAGCCAGGCCAGTAGGAGGGAGAAAATACCCGCACAATGTAAAGGCAGCGTATTTAAGACCAATCAGCGAGAGGTGCGGGGAGTGTGGAATGGATAATGGACGAGGCGATTGGTCCCCGCATGCCCGAAGCTCGCCTCTGGGGAAGCAATTGGGAGCCATTCCCAATGCGAGACGGTCGGCTGGCCGGGCCTTATTCCAGTTGCCACCCCAGAAATTGCACAGCTAAAGGGCCGATCGCAATGGCATGGAAGGTATCCAAAGAGCCGACTCGCTAGCTGTCATTTGGTTTGAAACTGGAGTCACACGTCGCAAGGCTCAACCCCTGAATGACAAGGATAGAACTGGAAATAATCTTAGGCGGGGATGACTTCCCATCTTCGCAGAACCTGGAACGCAAGGCTTAATTATTACCCGCCGAGACAAGCCTCGGATGAACTTGGCAGCAGCAGTCAAGGAGAGAGTCGGATGCTTGTGGGAGAGCTTGACAAAGCTTGGGCCGCCAAGTCAGCCCCTCCGTGTCGCTTTCGGTTATTTCCCGTCTGGGGGTCGGCCACGTTCCCATAACCAGCACTGGTACTTTGCATTCTTGAACGACAAGAGTCGAATTGTCTCGCTTGCCCTGTTCGCCTCTCTGCCGCATTAGCCTGAATACAGCGACTATATATATATTCCAGTGTCCGGGGAAGATCGGGCCATTCCTTCCAATAAACGCCCACGATTAGAATAGAGCTATGGCTCAAGGTTCCCTAGACAATATCTTCATCGTTTTACCGAGGATGCTAATCAAGACCCTGGAAATTTGGTTGCGGGGGTTTACCTTGAGGAAAGCAACCAAGGGCGATAATAGAGTAGCAGGAGTAGACATCTGTCATCGATGGAGACAGCTGGAGGAGACAAGCCTGCGCGTGAGATAGAATTCAAGGCCAAAAACAACGGTGCAAAAAAGGTAATAATCATATAAGAGTAGGGATTCGCATGTGGTCACGCACCATACTACTCACCTATCGGCGTGTGGCTTACGCGTGGCTAAAAGTTGGGCGGGTGCCGCCTTGGGTGAGATTAGGGGGAGTCGCACGACATAGACAGGGTGCGCCACTCACCCTGTGCTCAACCCTCGCCGCGACTCCTCATCAGCTGGAAACTTTTAAGCTCCACTACTCTATAGGCTTTCTATTATGATTGGCAAATTTGAGGATCGCTTCGAGTAGTACGGTGGATGACCACATGCGAATCCGTACTGTTGTATTTTTCTGTTCCCTGTCATTTTTAATTCAAGGGGGGGAAATATTGCGATGGGGTATGCTGATCTGGTCCCTTGGTAAAGGGGCTGTCGCCACACCATTGGCGCGCGTCTCACAACCACGCCAAAGTTTACGTTGCCATCAAGGTAGGGCACTACCAATCTGTATCCATCAAGTTCCCCTCTACCAACACCGCGCGGCTGGGAATAGGGACTTGCGCTCAGCAGACACACGGGGGGGCTCTAAAACTTTCTTCCGATTAGGGCAGCTGACGCCGATTCCGATCTCTTAAGGACCGCCGCAATCTGATATCGTAGCTGGAATACATCGCTACAGTACATCTGGACGCTGGTTTAAAAAAGCCCCATCTATGCTAGGGAGTTATATAGTATTCCAAGATCGGCTGTAGGGCATACGGTGCCCTAATCCACCAATGATTACCCAGATAAAACGCATATATCAAACGCGCAGTTTATCTATGCATTTCACCGATAAATTCATATCCCCTGTACCGCTTCATCTGGCATTGCGGAAAGCTGACTCTGCTGTGGCTCAGCCCCTGCTCGACCAAAGTGACAGCAAACCCTACCGTGGTCGGCAGCGGGTCAATGACCGGCACCAGGACGCCCCTAGCAGCCAGGTACTCCTGGATCCCCGCCGCGCAGCCCAGCAGCGCGCCACAGCCTAGGATAATCGCTCCCGCGTCCGCCTGCTCTACCAGCTCCAGGGAAAGCCGTCCCAGACAGTCCTGCACCTCCTCCGGCGCGCGGCTGTGGATTTCCAGCACGGGGATATCCAGTGCGCGGCTCCCCGCATACTGCCGTTCATAGCCGCAGTGGGAGGCGTTATCGCGCAGGATCGGTGCGACGCGGTTGAGGACTGTGACAAACGCGAAACTGTGCGCGAGGGTCGCGGCCGTGGCCATGGATGTCTGCGCGAGACCGACGACGGGAATCGCGACTGCTTCGCGCAGGGCGTCCAGGCCCGGGTCGCTCATGCAATTAATGACCAGGGCGTGAGCGCCATCCTTTTCGGCTTGTAGCGCGGTTGCGATCATGCCGGGGACGGCCATGGCTTCGTCAACGCGGGATTCGATCGAGGGGGGCCCGGCGGTCACGGGGATTTCGGTGACGGATACCCCGGCGCGGCAGAGGCGTTCGATTTGGGGGTTGGACAAGGCGATGTTGCCGGTGATCGGGGTGATTATTGTTATATTGATTGTGCGTGTCATTTTGGGGGGGGTGTGGGTGGGTTTGGTTGATGGACTGCTCAACGTGGAGGATAGTGGGGTGATGATGATGTGCAGACGAAAAACAAAACAAAGACGTCCAGCCTAACGGATTATCGGCATGTTTTGTATCTCAAATCAAGACCACCAAGGTGGAATATAGATATTCTTAGTTGTTTCTCCTTGGGAAGCCACTCTGGGGGGTATAGCCCGTGATTGTCGGCTTGTACTGAATAGTGCGTTGAGCTGGATAGTCTGCGTGGTTCCCCCTTGGAGAAGCAAGCAAGGAGGAAAGACAACAGGGAAATATTCTTCCAGCCTTTCTCCACAATGTGGTCGACATTCAGGCCCCAAGCCTGTGGCTGCTGATCATCCCTGGGGGTTTGGCTCGCGAAGCCATGGCGCAGATTACTGGCAGTGCACTTGGCACAGGCCAGACACAGGCTGATATAGCATGAATTTATGGGTGTACGGACGTGTATCTATTTTGCCCCTGCTATTCGCAACCCTGTTATGAACGTCGCAGATACCTTCCATGATATACGAGGCATTATATATATAAACCCATCATGAAATTCGCAGCTGTTGATACGGCACTAATTCGCGAAATTTATGCTGGGTCTGCGGGGCAAAACAATTTGCTCAGGTAATACATACAAATGTGCGATTTTTGGACGGCGCATTCCTGAGCTGCAGCTTGGTGGGTCACCTTGCCGTCTCCTATCTACTACCACTACGAAGTAACTCCTTACAGCAGGGCTGCTCGGCTGTATGCGGACTACGGACCGTGAAGCACAGAGAGACCTCTGTGAGCAGGTCTGAACGGGGAGCTTGATTTCATTCTTGAGAGAGTCAGTTTACCTCCTTCCACAATGCCAGACACAAGTTGAATGGGCCGGGCGACCGCGCCTAGTTAGCTCGAACGTGCTACGGCTGACAGCGAGGTTAATTATGCTTGCTTCAGGATACCTAGAATGCTGTGAAGCGCAGCTGTTTGGGGCTAGGGTGACTCTATTGGACTGGAACAGCCGAAAATAAAGCTTGGGATGTAGAGTAGCGTAATTTCTTACAATAGACGGCTAGAATTCCAGAGGTACTAAACCATGGCCATACACTTGACCAACCGGCTAGCAACGGAAAAAAAAGGGAGATTGGTCTGGCAGTTTAGTGGATTCAGTACTTGATATGGAGCACGTTTATGTGTAGGTAGAGAATTGCATTGAAGCCCACTGTCTGGGCTTTTGCAGAAACCAAGAGGGTAGTTTTCTCACGCCCTGGCCACATTGGCAGAAGGGTATGTGTATACGGTAACATAAGGCCCGGACTTGATGGTATAGGCCAGGGCAATCCACATGTAGCAATTCGTGTTGTTTGGGTTGGAGTGGCACACGGGGCTAGGGTAGCAGGAAGCTGTCAGCCACGGAAAACGAAAACATTGATCCAGATTTCGTCGCTTTGGGGACAACAAAGAAAAAAAACAAACTGGAAAAAACTTACTATGCTTCCTGCTCGACTCTCTTATGAGTCTGGATATGGTCCGACCACCCCAGTTCATTGAAGAGATCTAAGACAGCTTCAGAGACGTACCGGTCGTAGTCATCAATGACGGTGAAATAGATCTTTGGCGAGACGCGGCCAGGCTTGTCGGGCGAGATTTCCCAGTTCATCTGGACGAGCATCGAATCTCGCTGGCGCCCATTGGGCATTGGCTTCGGGTAGAGCGCCTTCCACATCTTCCCGACAAGCTCGAATCCCTTGTCGATCTCCGGTCCGGCGACTCGCCCGCCAAGAGTCCAGAGGTCGTGCACCTCCGCGAGGCTCGTCACTGCCGTCTCAGTGTAGATCTTCATGCGCGAGCGCAGCGGATTCACGCAGTCAACCGCGACGTAGGTCCTGTCCATGACGAGCCTGGCCTGATGCTGGCGCATGAACTCCTCGATCTTGCCAAAATCGACGGTCGACCCCGTGGCTGCGCGGTACTGCCGGAGCCCGTCGAACAGGAGCGAGACCACGTTGGTAGCTAGCATAGCCGCGCGCATGTACGGGGTTAGGTAGAGCTTCACATTGTACGATGCATCCGAGTCCCTCTTCAGATCGAGCGCGATCGCCGTATGGAACATGCGGGGGAGCGAACGGATGGCGCTCATGTGCGTTCGCGCTTCATGGCCGTCGATGCCGAGTAACGGGCGGAGGTAGCCAAATGCCGAGAGGTCAACGCCCTGATCCCCCTTTTGCAGGTGACTCAGGTGCTGGAACAACTGTGCCGCGGCGAGGTCGTTCACAGGGTCAGCGTCAGTCCCCGCGTGTGGCCCTGTGGGCTCCACGGTGAACCTATACAGCGTGGCACCGTTCCCCTGGTAGTTGACGCTGGCCTCCATGGGACCCGGCCGGATCGCACTGCGCCAGGTGATGTTTGTTCCGGCAGCGTTGGGGAACGGACCCAGGCTGGGGATGATTGCGGCGTAGATCTTCAGCAAGTGTCGGTATTGTGCGTCGAGACTGTACCCGGTGATTGCCAGGCTTGACCCAAAGACGGGCGCCAGTGTGTCCCACCAGAGCTGGTGGTCGGGGTGAGCGAACCGTAGCACTTTGCCAAGGAACTGCCATGGTTGCTGTTGTAGTAGTTGTTTTTCTTGTCGCGACTCGCCGTCGTTGGGAATCGTCTTTAAGGACTGGGCGGGTGGTACCAAGTTGTCAATAGTCATCTTAGGAGTCGATTGTAGAGTTTTGCGGAAGAGCAATACTGGAGCAGATAGCGCGCGTATGATTGTGGGTGCACTGATCGCTGCCAAAATATAGATCCGACTGTCGTCAATGACCTGCCGTGGATAGCCAACATAGTTAAAAGAATTGGGGCAAGGGATAGGAATGTCTCTTCGTACGACCTTGACAGGATGGGGGCACACATGACCAGCCAGGCAGAAGGAGGGCAGAGGGGAGGGGCGTGATATGCGCCTGTTGACGGGTCAAGTTCCATAGTCCACCTGTGTGGGTTCAACCTTGAATGCTTACATGTAGACCCAGGTAGAGGAATGTGGATCCATTGCAGACGCGGCATGTCTATTGTGACCTCAACGTCCTCTCAACTTCCTACCCTTGCCTTCGTTATTGGCGACGCTATACACTGTGTAACCTGCTGTAACATTTGGCCCTTGAGCTTCTGCAAAAAACAAGACCAACAGCCTTGACCCGGCAGACGACCCAGGGCTAGGTCTTTTCAGGGAGTGAGAAGGAGCTACGGAGTCGGTGAAGCGATGTCACGATAGCATGTGCCTTGGTCACACCGGAGCTATCGTGGCGGCACTCGCTTGTCTTCCCAACAGCCAGGCCGGTGCAGCCTTGGAAGCTCATTCAGATATTCCATGCGCGATGCTGTAATCGGAGTATCTCTGAAGTATTCCACCCCTCATATGCGGGAAGAAAGAAATGGAACAAATAGAAACACATCCCCAACCCGAGGTCACCTAACTGTCAGAGCCTCATTTGCCGCCCCGCCTCGCCGCCTCGCCCCTCCCCGCGTCTCCATCTCATGGGAACCCAGAAAAACCCCCCAATGCCAAAACACGCAGCCCCCACCGCAACAAAAAACGTCCGAGCCACAGCCCCATTATACACCTCCAACACATCCGGAATCAGTTCATGCGGGACAACCCCACGAAACCCCGTCGCTCCCGCCCCCGTAACTAACTCTGGACCCCCCGGCAGACCAGGCATATCATTGGCCAGCCGTGTATGCAGCTGCAGGTTCAAGACCGCCGCCGCAACCGAGGTCAGCACCGTCACGGCTAGGTTCTGACAGAGCAGGATAATCGTTGTCCCCATGGTGATGTCCGCGTGGCGGGGCATGGACTGCACGGCGGTGAGGCTGAGTTGCATTCCGAGGCCCGCGCCCGCGCCGATGAGGATTTGGTAGCCTATCCACTGGCTAGTGCTGCTGTGCGGGGTTAATGTGGTTAGGAGGCCAGAGCCGGAGGAGCTAAGGATGGGTGAGGAGAGGGTGAGGAGGGCGAGTATTGTGGTTCCGGAACAGGGATTACATATCCGTACGTGATTGGGCAGGAAGCGTTGGTTGAAGCGGCTGAGGCGGTTGTATCGGGCTGGAGACGGAGAGGGAGAACGAGAAGGAGACGGAGACAGGGATGAGTTGCCGGAGCTGAGTGTGCCTCCTAGTGTGGAGGCGACGAGGAAGCTGATGGTCAGAGGAAGGTTCATCAAGCCGGACGCGGCGGCAGAAGCGCCCTTGACAGCCTGGAACCAGATTGGAAGCTAGCACTGGTCAGTCAATCGAGCAGTCATCCCACCATGGAGAGTACATGACGAATGCCCAGAAGGGTACGCGATGAATAGTAAAGGGAGGAGATAAGGGGGGGCGGATTCCTCACATTGTACAAGATGACGAGAAACGAGCCGCTAGCAGAAGTGCCCAGGATGGCTGAGGTCCAGACGCGAGGATCCCTGATCAAGCGTGGCGGGAGCATAAGGCGATTTTCATCCTTGCGGAAGATCTGGGTGAGGATGAAGCTGGTTCCCAAAACCCCCGCGACGACAAGCAGCCCGATGACTCGGCCGTCGGACCAGGGGTACTCGGTACCACCCCATTGCAGCGCAAGCAGGAGACAGACGATCCCAGGAATCAGAAATACGGCGCCCAGCAAATCCATCTGCAACAAGCGCTCACGGAATGGGGTGCCCATTCCGGGCGGTTTGTTGCGGGGGATGAAAAAGGCCACGATCGCGGCGGCCACGGCGCCCAAGGGGAGATTGATGTAGAAGCACCATCGCCAGGTCATCACGGAGTTGTCGGTGATTGCGCCCCCGAGCAACGGGCCGATGGCCGCCCCGCATCCAAATGTGGCGCACAGGACCCCAATTAGGGGTGGACGCCGGGGTGGAGGGAGGAGGTACGTCACGAGCACGAGCGAGCCAGCAGCGGTGCCTCCACCGCCCAGACCGGCAATCGTACGCCCGACAATGAAGCTCGTGGACGAGGGCGCGATACCGCAGAGGAAGGAGCCGAGCTCGAATACAAAGAGCCCCACGAGATACGTCCATTTGGCCGCGCAGAAAGTGTACAGCTTGCCCCATATCAACTGGAAGGAGCAGAAGGTCAAGATGTATGAACTAGGATACCAGCCAATGTCTCCCAATGCGTGGAACTCGTCCGTGATCCTGGGGATGGCGGTCGAGACAATCGTCGTGTCGAGGCCTTGGAGGGACTGTATGACCACGAGTGCCATGATAGCGAGCACAAGCTTGTGCGGACGATCGGGATACTGGGGGTGGTCTTGGTCGAAATTCTCAGATACTGCGTGGGATTGGATCGGATGCACTGGCGTATCATTGGGAGTAATGGCCTCATCTTTGGAGGGCTCCGGGGTGAGAATCTTAGGCGTTGCCTTGCATGGGTCACTTTCCGTCACAAGGGTCGCCATTGTCGTGACGCAGAATGAATTGAGCGATTTGGTAGGCGAGGAGTAGTGGCACAACGCTCGAGATATGAGCAGTTGGCCATGGAAGACGGTCACGGGGAAAGCAGCAAGGGGGTTGCACAAGGGATGGATGGGCGTGCATGAGGTGGACACTACTAGGCAGTTGGGGCTACGGTACTACGAATATTGCCATTCTGGCTGGGTTTCGAGGAATGCGGCAAAAGAGGTGAAATTTCCTGTCGATTGCGAATATTGCCATGTCTGATATCTTATCTTTAAATATGGTCAAGCTAGTGTCGTGCCCTCTTACAAGGAAACTGTCGTGATGGGATCGGCCGGGTGCCGAACAATCCAACTGACTGCCCGGAAGAAGCGGTCCAGAATCTCCGAGGCGTATCTCTCTGAGCAAGTAGACGACCAGTATCGTAGCTCGACGTCAATGCGCTCCAGCGACAATACTGCGGCCAAGCACATATCGTACTGCGTATGATGGGAGAGTTAGAATCGGCGCATTTCGTGTGCATCAAAACAAAAGGCTCCTGCCCAGGGCTTGAAGTGCGTACTAACCTCTGTAGCATCGTCGAGTTCCAGCAGACTGAAGCTAATACCTGTGGACGTCGAATATTCGAAGTCCGGCTGCACGGTCAGAACGGTATTGAAGAGCTGGGATTCGCGCTGGATCTCCAGCCCAGCCGGACGGACGACCTCGGGAAGGGAACAGTGATGGTGGTCATTGCGCCGCTGGATGTTCTTCTGGTTTTCGCGCAACACATCCAAAACGGTACGTGATGCATCGTTGAGAAACATTATTCGGCATGGGAGGATATTGAAGAAGGGGCCGATCATCTGCCATATATGCGGCAGGGGGATGTCGCGGCCAGACACGATACTACCGAAGCAGACGTCAGAGGCGTTGGTGTAATGGCGCAGGAGCAGCGCCCATCCGAGCTGCAAGACGTTTGCAACTGTCAGGCGGTTCGAGCGCCAAAACGCGTCAAGACGGTCTAGGTCATCGGGAAGGAAATGTCTGCGTAGTGAACGGTGCTCGGGAGTGCAGGTATCTGCCCCTTCTACTACGGTAGTACTCGATAGTCGGGGGAGCCTGCATGGGCTAGCCCCTGCTAGTGCTCCCTTCCAGTATTGAAGCGTCTCCTCCTTGGAATGGGTCTGCAGGTACGCCAAGTACTCGCTGTACGGGGTTGCGGCGTCTGGTGGGAGGCGGCCGCGCAGGGCCAGAGCGAGGTCGTTCAGGAGGATGGGCACCGACATGGCGTCAATGAGCGCGCAGCCAGTCTCCAGCCGGATGAGGAGCTGCCCAGCTGGGTCCTGTCCGATGATCAGCCGGTGTGGTGGGGATCCCTTCTCCCACGGGGTCGGTGGCAGAGCCTTCAGTACTCCGAGAGCATCCCCGACAGCGGGCAGGACCACAACCGTCGGCGCAGTGCTCTTGAGCAGAACATGGACGTACTGCTCCTTTCTGTCGTCGGGATGGCGGATGATCAGCGTGCGCAAGGCTGTATGCCGCTGAACAACGTCATTCCAGGCGGACACGACCTGGTCGGGACTGATGGCATCCGCGCATTCGAGGGCTAAAATCAGGGTCCCCCGGTACTGACAAGTGTAGACCTCCAGCATACCCGAATGCGCGTCTGAACAGAGATAGACATTCTCGATGGACCTGACGGACTGCTGCCCAGCCAGATCATATATACCTTGCCACTGATGATGGCTGAGAGACAGAAGCGTTGGATCAGCTCGGGGATGTTCAGAGGCGGTCTTTCCATTGGGCAAGGGGGCGGAGACACTACACTCCAGTGTCTCACGCAGACGAGGCTTGGATTTTGTCATAACAGCGCGGGCCTTTTCGCAAAAGAGAGAGACGGTATTATACGTCAAGAACTCAAACATGGTCAAGCTCATACTCGCTGTCCGACATAGGCCGAGCAAGCGCATCGCCGTGATTGAATCGCCTCCCAGGGCAAAAAAGCTATCGTCAACCCCGATCGTGTCCTCGGCCAACGACAGCACGCTTGAAAACGCCCGATGGACGAACTTCTCTCTTGTGGATGAGGGCTGCCTCTTTGTTTCCTGCGCCTCGCCGCCTAGATATCCGGTCAATTGAGCTCGCGACATGGCCTGTGCCGATCGCCGCAGTTGGTTGCGATCGGCCTTACCGCTGGGGCTCAGCGGGAGGTATCGCAGCGGGATCACCATGGAGGGGACCATGAAGTGCGGAAGCGTCTGACTGAGATGGTCCTTGAGTGCTTGGGTAGGCGCTAGTTCTTGGCTTGAATCAAGTGCGAATGGAGAGCTCGCGAGTCCTGTGGATACATGTGCGGGTTTTGTGTGTTGATCAAAGCCCACCTCGCGAGCTGCACAGGTAAAGAGAACAATCCGAGCTCCATCGAGATGCTTAAAGTTGACCAGCAGTGCGATGCATGTTGCCCCGCCGCACTGATACGCTTCGGCATGGTGCTCGATCTCATGGAGCTCGATGCGCTGGCCGTGCAGCTTCACTTGAGAATCCTTGCGGCCCACGATGGAGAGACTGCCGTCAGTGTTATGGTACGCCAGATCCCCCGTCTTGTAGAATCGGTCTCCCGCCACGAAGGGAAAGTCGCTTGCCCACGCCGGATGGTGGATGAAGGTTGCCTTAGTCTCTACAGGGCGGTTGACATATCCTCGCCCGACGATCGCGCCCCCAATGACCAACTCCCCCACGCACCCAACGGGTTGCAGGCGGTGGTGATTGTGCGGATCCACGACCCAGCATGATGCATTTGGCGGCGGCCCCACGTTGGATGGATGATGCCCCTGCCCCGGCTTGATGTGTACTGCGGTGGTCGTAAGCATGGCGCACTCGGCGGGCCCGTAGCCATTGTGGAGGTCGACGTGGGGGCCCCAGGTTGAAATGTCGGCTTCTGACATGGGCTCGCCAGCCAGAACAAGGGTTTCCAGCGTGGGGACCGTGGCTGGTGTGAGGGTGCGCGCGACTGTGGGCGTGAGCATTGCCCAGTCGACTTTCATCTCCTCAATTGTCCCCGCGAGATTATCCGTCCGTTGTGTCTCGGAGGGGATACACAGACAGCCACCGGCCCCGAGGACAAAGGTGATTTCCAAAATGCACATGTCGAAAGCGAGCGATGAGAAGGAGAGGCCGCGAGATCTGTGCGTCAGTCCGCAGAGCTTGGCGTGGCCGCTCACAGCTAGAGAAAGCATTCCGTGCTCGATGGTAGCGCCCTTGGGCGCGCCAGTCGACCCGGACGTGAACGCAACATACGCGGCATTCTGGAGGCTCAATGACGGAGGTCGGCAGTACGAATCGGCGTCGAACCTTGACACTGCATCGTCGGACAGAACGATGACGTTATCGGTGATCTTGCTGCACTTGTCATGAAGCATCGCAGTCGATACCAAGACCTGCGCATCCACGTCCCGGCAGATACTCTGCAGGCGCTGGACGGGGAAGTTGGGCTCCAAGCAGACCATAGCGGCGCCGGACATGAAGACCCCCAGCATGGCAAGAGGGAGCCACTTGGAGCGCTCCGTGCAGATGCCAATCACTGTCTCCGGCGTGGCGCCCTGGGCCTGCAGGTGAGCAGCTAAAGAGCGCGCTACACCAACTAACTCGCTGTACGTCAGGGCGCCATCCCACGCACAAACCGCCGCAGACTCGGGCTGCGTCGCCCCGTGATACTCTACCAGCTTGTGCACAAATTCTGGGGGTCCCCCGAGCTCTCTCTGATTCCACGCTGTCAACCTATTTACATCAGAGGGGCAAGTCAACATCAAGTCACTGATGCGTGCTTGTGGTTGGTGCAGAATCCGTTCCAGAATTGATGCAAACCGCTCCAGGATGATTTGCACCTGATCTTCATTTAATACGGCGCGATCGAAAAGCGCCTTGAGCTGCAGAGAGTCGCTTTGCGCCTGCACAACCATAGAAAGCGGGTACGTGTTGAAATTGCGCTCCTCGTCCTCATTCTCCGGCGCATCCGTCATGATGGATTCCGACGACCGCTCTGCTGTACGCAGTCGGACTGTCAGGAGATTGTCAAAGGCGCAGGCCGCCGCAGCCTCGGTGCTGGACTCGCCAATTGATAACAGGCCGGTGTGCTCAAAGGGGACGAGAGAGATGGCATGATTGTGGATCTCAGTCAATGCGCTCTGAAGGGCTTGGTCGGGCTGGAGTTGGACCCGAAAGGGGACGGTCGCAATGCTGGGCCCCATGATGCGGTCAATCCCCTGCACCGGGGCCGTCCTGCCCGAGACGGTCAGGCCAAAAACAATATCATTCGTACTCGTATGCAACGATATTACTACAGCCCAGGCCAGCTGAACCTTACTTGCCAGTGCCCAGTCTTGATCGATGGCTGTAGTCTGGACATAGAGACTTCGAGACCGAGGAGAGCGCGACACCGCCGGTCCGATTGGGAGGCGAGGTGGGAAGGAGACCGCTTTGTAACCAGCAAACTCGGTCTTCCAAAACTCGTGTGCCGCTCTCGAGTCGAGCTGGGATATGTGTTCAACCAGGTGACTGAACGGCTGCCGCTGGGGCGATGAACCGCCCTGGTATACCGTCTCGACATCCTCCAGGATCTGAGCATAGGACCAAGCATCGAAAATCGCGTGGT
This sequence comes from Aspergillus baeticus, assembly GCA_027569055.1. NCBI lineage: Eukaryota > Fungi > Ascomycota > Eurotiomycetes > Eurotiales > Aspergillaceae > Aspergillus > Aspergillus baeticus. Next base: position 265,925 of record JAPDEI010000016.1, on the reverse strand, counting down.
GCATCTTCACGACTAACAATGGTTCCTGATCACAGTCCGCCCGATCAATCAGGGCCACGCGCAAGAGTGGGCTTTCGAGGCCCATGGCCCAGCTATCATCTGTTGGGTAGGAGTCGGCCCATGGGACTTTATTCGCAGCAACAACGACTTGCAGCAATTCACCCTCACATTCTACAATCCGTGTTCGCAAGATAGGGTTGGCTGCAATCACCTGCTCCCAGGCGGCCTTGAATTTCGCAAGGTCTGTCCGCGGTGGCAGATTGAATGCGAATGTGCCAACCAGCGCATCCGGGATTTTGACAGACAACGCCATCATACCGGCCTGCAAAGGGGTGCAGGGGTACACATCTTGAATCCTGCTGCCCTCTTCGAACCGACGGATTATCCTGGCGGCTGCGAGACGGCTTTCCTCACCGGTGAGACTAAAAGGGGCGATGGCGGCCAAGTCGTGGCACCGAGAAGCAGCCTGGGCGAGAGCCGCCGGGGTCTGAAGATTGATCACGTCGGTAGCTGTGATGGCGATATCCCTGGATTGGGCACAAGCCACTAGCTCAATCGCTCTCAATGAGGTGCCTCCAAGGGCGAAAAATTCGTCGTCGGCGACGATGCGGTTTACAGGAACTCCCAGAACGTGCGAAAAGAGAGAACGCATCGTGCTCTCTACGTCACATGTCACTGCAGATTGTTGTTGTCCCACCGGTGCTGGCCGGTCTTGCAGCTCGTCCGAGAGCAGAGCGTTGGAAGCAAGAGCAACCAAGGTCCGCCGGTCCAGCTTCCCAGTCGCGGTCAGGGGGAAGCGAGTCATGGGCACGAACTTTGTCGGCACCATGTACGGCGGCAGTCGCTCGCAAAGCCAGTTCCGCATTCCTTGCCAGAAGGCGCGGCTGCCCTCGTCCACCGGTGCGAGTAGGTTTGCTACTCCATCCTGGTTTGCAAAGACAGCCGCCGTCTCCGAGTCTGTTTCCTGCACCACCACGAACAAGGTCAGTATAGCGTCCGCGACATGGCCCCGCGGGTTTACAACATCCGCCGCGGCCACAATCCCCTTCCGGTACAGCTGCGCGTGGTGCTCGATCTCGGGCAGTTCGATGCGCTGCCCATGGAGCTTGACCTGTCGGTCTTTGCGGCCCAGGTACCGCAACGATCCGTCATCGATGTTGTAATACGCTATATCGCCGGTACGATAAAAGCGTTCCCCCGGCGGCAACCCGAAGTTTGTAGCCCAGGGCGGGGCTGCAACGTACGCCTCCTGGCCAGGGTGGCCGCCCAGGTATCCTCTTCCGACAAGGGGTCCACTGATGACAAGCTCGCCCGCCGCGCCGAGCGGTTGAAGCTGGGAAATATCACGGGGATCGACGACCCAGCAATGGCCAGCCTGTGACCGGCCGATATTCGACGGGTCGGACTGCTTCACGTGGGGCTGGATCGTGGTGACGACACTGCACTCGGCCGGCCCGTAGGCATTGATGAGTTGCACCTTGCCTGACCACGTCGCAATGTTATCCTGCGAGAGCGGCTCGCCGACAAGGAGCAGTGACCGTATATTGGGGACCATCTCTGGTGTGAGCATCCGGGCCACCGACGGCGTGAGCTCAACCCAGTTGGCACGGAGCGTGTTGATGCTTGCGGCGAGTTCGTTGATCCGCTGGGCCTCGGATGGGACACAGACGCAGCCGCCAGCGATCAGGGTCATGACTATCTCCAGAATACTGCTGTCAAAGCCGTAGGAAGCAAATTGAAAGGCGCGCGAGTGGCGATTGAGGTTCTGGACTCGGTTCTGCGCTATAGCATTGGCACAGAAAGACTGGTGCTCGATGACAATGGCTTTGGGCTTTCCTGTTGATCCTGAGGTGAAGGCGACATATGCGGCGTTGGCGGGATTCCCGGGGGGTGTTGGGGCTGCATGAGCCGGTTGAATACGTTCAGTTTGAACCGCCAAGGGAAGACAGACTACCGTCTCGCACAATCTCCTCGCTGCTCGGCCGAGCGCTTTTGAGGCGACAATCAGCTTCGTCTTGCACGTGGAGCACATCTCTGCCAAGCGTGCATGGGGTTGCGAAGGGTCCAGAAGAACAAAAGCAACCCCTGCTCTCAGAATGCCCAGGATGGCGACGGCCGTCCACATGGACTTCTCAAAAAGGACAGGCACGATCGCCTCAGCTCGTACACCTAGCGACACAAGCCGGGCCGATAACAGAGCGGACATACGGTCCAGTTCGCCGTAGGACAGGGAACCATCCCAGGCGCAAAGGGCTTCTGCGTGGGGTTGCTGCTGGCACTGCTCGAGAATCAAGGTATGTATACATGTCTGCGGTCTTGCGAGTGACCTGGGATTGTTCCACTCTGCAAGTAAGCGGGAAGCGTTCTTCGCCAAGAATGAGATGCTGCTCATTTGGACGTGCGGGCTCTGTAGTAGGCATTCGAAGAGGTGCGTCAAGGTCTCGGTGATCGCTTCAGCGTATTTGTCGCTTATGGTTGCACTCGAGTATCTCAAGGATATGTCAAGGGGGGATCGGCTCATGTCCAGCGTGACGAGCAGGTTGCAGCATTGGGGGAGCTCAACGCAGTCACGCGTGCCATCTTGATGACTGTGGCGGAGTATTCGAACCCCAGTATCAGACAAAGCCTCACCATTCAGGTGTATATCTGGCCACGGCTCCGTTTTAAGTCTGCGCGCCCCCTCCACAACACATGTATTCGGGGTTTCAGATACTTCCCAGGTCTCGATGTGAGCTGCTGTATGATTGCATGGGGCCTCACATGGGCCTAGTGACTTGTGTACGTCCTCGATGGCGGCGAAGTTCGGGATTCTGGTGTCGGCATAGCGTGAAGTTAAAAGGGCCCACGCGGCTTTGATAGAATGAATCCAGCATCTGTCGCTGTCGCTGTCGCCTTGTCGCCATTTTGCGGCCAGATCCGGGTCCAACTGTGACCGAGTGACATTATAGACGGGCTTTGCATCGTTGCCGCCGTTCAAGATTGGAAAAATAGTAGGCTGAGTCTCCATCATAGGCGATGCAATCGGACTAGGTGAACTTACAAAGGCCAGTAAACACTCCTTGTACCCAGTTTTACGACTCTACGGGAGCCAATATATGACAAAGCTCAGCCATTGGTGTCAATGGCAACCAACCAGGGCCCATCTGTGCCTAGTGCAGTCGTTTCTGGGCGAAGCAAGGAGACACCAGCGCATGCTCAATGTCAATCAAATGACGGACAATTCGACATTTCGCTCGTCCTACACTGATTTGTGCTTGTAGCGTTGCGACTCAACGTCTGGTCTTGATCTCCTTTCTGGCCCCGCACCGAACTAGGCAGATTCGATTGGCTGGGCTGCACAATAAACGCAGCGCATGCCTTGGAGATCAATTCCTTCCAGTATTTTACTAGAACATGTGACACATCCAGTTCTGGGGACTCTTGCCTGGCTGTGCTTTGGCCAATTCCTGAGAGTTACGTAACATTCAATATATCAGCGAGAGGCACGTCAGGGGGCGTTCGGAAGTTGCGGCAGAAACTGTAGCCTTGTTGCTCCCCAGTCAAAATTTCCTGGTGGGGAACATCTACAGAAATGGGACTCCGGTTAGGTGCGGGATTCCAGCAAGGATACCAGCCTGGACGGTGGAATGCAAATGCTGCTGGCTTATTTGTCGGTGCGTCTTGGGCGCGAAAGCCTTGTGTAACCTTGCCAAACATCCCTCTTGCGGAGGATATATTCAGTGAGTGTCCTTAGGATGATCTCTTGTACATATCCTGGCATCATGCTGTACGCATAACGTCCCTCCCCTACGCCCCCTTACAGAATGCCGTTGCTCAACAAGGGGAGCGGCGGTTTGATCCATTACACATAAGGGGGTTTTCGTTTTCCCCACACCCAAAGAACGAGCCTGTTACGAAAGCCTCTGGTGTGGCTCCTCGCAACCTGGTCTCTCAATCTCGTGCTTGCTTCAAGCGCCTCTATACACTCGGATCCCACGGCAATCAACGATACTATGACTCGTGAACAACTGATCTGGGTGCAGGCAATATTTACGGCCATTGCGGTTTTTCTCTGGTGGGCCTTTGACCCCAAAAGCTGGAGCAATTCGGTCCTATCGTACGTTATCGATGTGAGTTGAACCGCTGATGAGTGGGCGTAGTCGCGACCCCCCGGGCTGATGATACCCTGTAGAGATATCTGCAATGGCGATACCCCATCAAGTCTATCAACGGGGGACCTCAGATTCCAACTCGCCCTTACAAATTTCCTGACGGTGGCGGAAGCACCAAGTTCCTGGATGGAGAGACCGTCTCAGGCGACTGGGAGAAGAAATACGGCCCAATTTACCGTATCTGGACAGGGCTTGTTCCCGAAATGTAAGTTTGTTTGCTGAAACAACAGCCTCTTGGTGCAATGCTCATGCTGACGGTCGGTGTAGTGTTCTGACGCGGCCCGAGCATGTCAAACATGTATACAGGGACTCGGACACACACTTCAAGGTCGGGAGCGCTAACGCCGGATGGGTACTCGGGGCGCTTCTGGGCGACGGCGTGGGCCTCCTCAATGGGGACGCCTGGAAGCGCGTGCACTCGGTCGTGGCCCCGCCATTCGGCCAGAAAGCCACGTCGTACATTCCCCTTGTCACCTCGCGAGTGCAGCGCCACTTTGCCGAGTTCGAACAGCGCTGCGCACAACGGGGCCTGAAGCCGCTGCCCCTACGGGCAACAGAGGATCTCAACTCGTTCCCGTTTTGGATCCTCAAGGACATCATCTACGGAGACCTGCCGGACGCGATGAACAAGGAATTGGGCGAGCTGATCGAGCTGCGCAACGAGATCTGGCTGCACACGTTCAAGGGCGGGTGGTCTATGTTCTCCATCAACAAGATCTTCTACCCGACCATCCGCAGGCAGTTGCACGAATTTGAGAGCCGGTGGGACGCATTCAATGACCAGGCGTATGCGTACATCCTCAAAAAGGGCGAAACATTCCTCCCCATCATCTCGCTCCGCAACGCCATCGATGAGGGCCGCGTGAAGCGCAGCGAGGTCCTCCACTCCATAAGCGAGGGCCTCTTCACCAACATTGACGTGACAATGGGCACCTTCGCCTGGCTCGTCCTCCTCCTCGCTGTGCACCCAAAGATCCAGACCGAGCTACGAGAGGAGATTGCCGAAGCGCGCACCAAGGCGACAATGGCGCCTGAGGCCTGGGACCGCTACATAGCAAGCAGCACGACGCTGCTCGCGGGCTGCGTCATAGAAAACGGGCGCCTGCGGCCAATTGCAAACTACACGTACCCGCAGTACCTCGCCGTCGACCGCGCGGTCGGCGGGTACGTGGTTCCGCGGGGCACGTACTTTATCGTCGACACGAATGCTATCAACCGGCGGGATACGGCCTGGGGCGTGGACGGCGATGAGTTTCGGCCACGCCGCTTCATGGAGGCGGGCGGCTTCGTGGGGGAGCACAGGTATCGGCTGTGGCGGTTCGGGTTTGGGCCGCGGCAGTGCCTGGCGCAGTCACTGGCGGACACGATGATGAAGTGCCTTGTTGTCTATCTGATTGAGAAATACAGGGTCTCGGTCCCGGAGGCCCTGGCCGGAGGCAAAGAGGACTGGAGGGAACGCAGGCCCGATACATGGTTTTCGATGGCGGAGAATTCCGTTTTGTGCGAGGAAATTTAATGGCAGGTTTTGATTTGGAGGTCTATTAAGAGCAAGTGCTGGGTTGCAATGTCTGTGGTTTTCTCGGCATCCATTATTGTACGAGGACGAGCCTCAAAACGGTCGATATCCAGAAACGCGAACTGGAAAGGGAAATCAGGTGTGTGATAACAAGGCCTGGGGTCCGTTGGTGGTTAGAGTATGAGATCGACTTAGGTATAGCGGCTGCGTGATTAGGGGTACGTACATAGAGCCGAGAATCCCTTACCTACAACGAAAAACAGACAAGTAGCTAAAGAAAAGAGCAAAAACATACGACAGTAGGGATTCGCATGTGGTCACCCACCATACTACTAACCTACCGGCGTGTGGCTTAAGTACGGCTGAGCGGACGGGAAGCCCTGTTCTCCACACCCTGTGGTCGTATGTGCTTTAAAGAGCTCATAAAGTGGCTTATATAGGCTGAAACACCAGACGTGAAGCATGGCTCCCTCATTCGCAATAGTTCGTTCGGTACATAGGGTTGAACATGCCTCACCAACACGCTGTTGGGTTTGCTGACGGATTCCGTATGCACCGCAACGGGAAGAAATGAACATTATTTCATTCTCTGAGAGAATGGGGGTTATTCCGAGCTTCCGTATTCTGTCCCGACTCTGAAGCAGAGCCCCACTGTCACAGATGGAGGGATAAAACCAGCGATTTATACCGAAGCTACGAGCACAGGAACTTTGTCTGGGACCATCTTGCAGTCTGATAAGAGCTACGCAGTTCGACCATGCGGCCCACTATCCCTGGTATCGGGGCCTTGCTCCGTAATCCTTTGGCAGTAACCGGCCATTGCATCGTCAGCGCGCAGTGCAAACTCCGCCGGTGATATTCTCATACCCTCAGACTCTATTCACCGATATTCAGATATCGCTATCCGTTCCAATGAAGAGCTTCTAATCATTTATATTACCTCGCCAGAGACCTATCTTCTCGATCCTGCGACCAGTCCTGTGCTGCCTGAGGTTGTCTATTCCTTTCTTGAAGCCAACTCTACCGCTGGCATCACCGAGACCACCCTCGTTGTCTTCACTGTGATTACCGGAAACTACTCTACCAGCACATTTCAAGGAACCCGAGGATCATTTGCGGTGTGGACTGTTGACCTGCAGGGCGGCCTGTCAGCTGTTATGAAGAAAGTGACATCTATTCCAGACGCAGAGGCTCTAAATGAGGCTACTGTGCTCCCTCACGTCCCTCTAGTCATTCTCGTCGCTGATTCGGCACTTGGTGCCATTTGGAGCGTTGACCTCAGCACGGACGCGTATTCCCAGGCCTTACAAGACGCGTCGCTTGCTCCGTCAACGACATTCCTGCTTGGCGTGAATGGAATCAAAGTCTACCAGAACAACCTTTACTTTACCAACTCCGCTCAACAGACCTACGGAAAAATTCCGATTGACCCGATGACTGGTGCAGCAACAGGCAATGTGACAGTTCTGGCGACGCTTTCTGAAGGCCTTGCAGCGTTCGATGACTTTGCCATGCACTCGGGCGGCAACGCGTGGGTCACAGCGCACGACAGCAGCCTGTACAAGATCTCAGCATCAGGAGCCCGATCCCTTGTTTATGGCCCTGACGCCGCGCTGTTGAACGAGTCTACGTCTGCTGCCTTTGGCAGGGGTTCAGCCGGGGAGTCGAGTGGCCAGGTGCTGACCATCAAAACTTGCTGGAGAAGACAAAGCAATTATTCCCATACCGAGTCTCCTATTCAGCGGAGGCCTTTGTTTGATGGCTTAACCCAGAGTCCTTGGATTAAACGGTACCTGCAGGATGTCAACACCAATGCCTCAATCCCTGTCTCAACTTAGCACGCCAACATGTCGAAAACACAAAACAAGCTTCTTCCATATTTTCTTCTTATTCGGAGCTGAAGAGGATCACAACTCTCCTGTCGATAAACTCTTCCCAGCTTAGTCATGGTTGCAACGAGTTCTCCGCCGGCTTGAAGCGTCGCCACCGTGGGTTATTAATATAGTAACACCCCCAACCAAAACCCGCCCCATAACAAGCCTAGTTACCAGCATCTAGCATATTAATAGCCCTGCAAGCTCTAAAACCTGGCTTGGGACAAGAAGAATTACCTTGAGGTTAACTTTGCTAGGCTTAAGTAAAATATTACTGTTACTAAAAGCAAACTAGAGATTCTGCTATAGCTCTTCCTAAAAAGGCGTGGGCATCGGGATTAAGTAGTTCAATTAACAAATCAAATGGATCAGGCATGGTTGGGATGAAATTAGCAGAATAAAAACGAGTTCTCCTTCTTAGGTGACGCGTGCAAGGCTGGTTAGAACGCCAAGTCTCGCCAACAGTCGCCAGCCAATTGGCATGACCAGGACCCTGGGGGAGCACGCTGAAATGCAGATGAATCAGTTGAACGCACGTCATCTATGAGTCCGTGCTATTTACTTCGTTTTATATGCTTCGGCCTTCAATATGTTCTACAAACTATGCCTGACAATACGACTAGTGCTTGCTGTCTTGAATCCCGATCTTTGTGATTCACGGGCCTGACAATTGCCAGCCGGTATTGAAAATTGGTATAAAGTTTCAAGCCATCTAGAACCTATAAGTTAATAATGGCCTCCCAGGTCGGAGTCAATTATTTCAGAGGCAGAACTGTTCCTTTTTTTTTGTCGGCTAAATGGCTATTCGTACTGCACTTTATTTATCAGCGTTCCGATCCCGTCAATGGACACTCGAATATCATCGCCATCGTTGAGGAACACCCGAGGTGATCGAAAATATCCAATCCCCTCCGGAGTCCCCGTCAACAAAATCGTTCCAGGCTCCAGCGTTGTGCCTTTCGACAGATAGGCAACAAGTTCATTGACTCCGAAAATCATATCACTTGTATTCCCATCCTGCATGGTTTTTGTGTTGTGGATAGTTCTCACTGAAAGATTCTGCGGGTTGGAAATATATTCTGCGGATACTAAAACAGGCCCTATCAACGGCTCCATTAGCAAGCTACCTCAATATAATAGCTATAACTGAAAATGGGAAGGAAGCCTACCTATTGGACAACTCGAGTCTAGTCCTTTGGAGAACGTGGGCATCGCGCTTTCCATCTGCGCCGCGCGTGCAGAAATGTCATTTGCTGCCGTGTACCCCAAAATATATCGCGGAGCCTCTTGAGCCAAAATGTCTCTCGCAGACGTACCGATTACGGCAACCAGCTCAGCTTCAAAGTCACTGGTACCGTCCTGAGCGAATCTTGGGATCCGCACGGGGCCAGGGAACGGGTCGGCGATGGCCATCCGCGGCTTGGTGAAGAGTGCCGGCACTTTTGGAATGTGCATATTTGCCTCCTGTTTATGGTGTTGTATAGCGTCAGTTCGTTGTGTAGCAACGGCCTTTTTGGCGCCGGGAAAGCGACTACCGACGCTTGTCTTACCTGGGCGTGATTTCTGTAGTTAAGGCCTATGCACCGGATATACGAGCACTCTGCAGGATCGATTGGGGATAAAAGCTGTACGATTAGCGTCTTAAATAATTCATGCAAATTTTTAAATCATACTCGGTAAACGTGTAGGATTTCCTCAGTAACTTTTCCAGTATACATAGACCCCTCAATCTTGAACGCGGTAATGGGGATGCCGTCGAAGGAGTCTTGGCCGATATCCCGGGTAGTATCAACAAGCTGCCCGAGGTGGGTTTGCCCGTCCTCCACGGCGACGAAGCGGATAAGGTGAGTCCAATGGGGCATCTTGGTTGGACTTCAGAAATACAGGCGGGTTGGCCGGTGATGTGGTAGGAAGAAAGTTGCTGTTATACCAATAGGATCCTTAGGTTAATCTAACGGCTGGTGCTTGGAACGGCATTAGAAAATGTCAGTAAGTTCCTTGTTCTCCCCAAAAGGATATTGACGTGTATTTGCTTTTCCGCGCTCACGAGGGACAGCCCAAAACCTCCGAATATTTCGCCCGACCCAAAACGGATTAGTGAGGAACAGCAGGACTGAAGGCCCGGACTTGAGCCCACCGTCTTCAAATGAACCCTAGTTTGCATCCATGAAGTTTGCCGCGTGTAACCGGTGCTGTCGGGCGGTCCATGATAAGGGTGTATGTGCCATTAAGAAGCGCGTGTAGAATCTGAGGCTCCCCTCCGCCCACGCACAGCATTGATACTAGCAATGGTTACTAAATACGTCCACCCCATAAGATGCGCACGCCAATATCGAACATACACGAGCGCCGCGACCCAACGACGACTCAATTTACCAATCGACTTCAAAACGACTTCTTTACTGCACCATACTTCAGAGACATTCGCCAACACAGAGGGTCTTCCCCGCGAAGGTCCATCAAAACGACTTAACCTATTTCAAGCCGTCAACGAAGCGCTCGCCACCGCTCTTCGAATGGACAAAAAAGTGCTTTGCTTCGGTGAAGATGTCGCATTTGGGGGCGTTTTTCGCTGCACAACCAGGCTACAGGCAGAGTTTGGCTCGGACCGTGTCTTCAACACCCCTCTGACGGAACAGGGCATCGTGGGTGCGGCGATTGGAATGGCAGCTGAAGGGCGCAAGCCCGTCGTGGAGATCCAGTTTGCAGATTATGTGTTTCCGGCCTTTGATCAAATCATCAATGAAGCGAGCAAGTTCCGATATCGTGAAGGGTTAACCGGGAGTAACCTCGGGGGGATGGTGGTTCGGATGCCATGTGGAGGAGTTGGTCATGGTGCGCTGTAAGCCTAACAACGCGCCGGGTGTTTGTGTTCATAGTTAACATTCTATTTCTCTTCTAGGTACCACAGTCAATCGCCCGAGAGTCTATTTTGCCACGTCCCGGGAATGCGTGTTATAGTTCCACGTTCGCCTTCGCAGGCCAAAGGGCTCCTACTTTCTTCGATATTGGAGTCACAGGACCCGGTAATTTTCTTAGAGCCCAAGATACTCTATCGTGCAGCCATGGAAGAGGTACCAGAAGCTGCTTATACACTCCCACTAAGCAAGGCGGAGGTCCTCAAGCCAGGCTCTGACCTGACCATCATCTCCTACGGCCGACCTCTCTACACCTGCCAGGCAGCAATCGAAGCTGCGGAGCGTGAAGTCAGCGGACTCAACATCGAGCTTATTGACCTACGGACTGTGTATCCTTGGGATCGGCAGACGGTTGTCGATAGTGTGAAGAAGACTGGTCGAGTCATTATTGTCCACGAGAGCATGGTGAATTTTGGAGTTGGAGCGGAAATAGCGGCCACGATTCAGGAGAAGGCATTCTTTCATCTGCACGCTCCGGTCAAACGCATCGCTGGATGGTCCACGCATACTGGACTATCGTGGGAGAAATACATCTTGCCGGACGTGACACGTATGTTTTGCTCTCCCCACCTATTGTACGATTATGCTTCTAACAGTTTGGTTTTGCTCTCCAGGGGTATACGACGCAATACACAATATTTTGAATGTCTCGGCCTCGAAATAGTCTGAAGATTAGCATTCGGACTTCTTTTCTGGGGCCCTTTCCTGGGACGCAGGTGTAACTCTACGAGATTTTGCGAATTCGAAATATGGAAATTAACACTAGACATCATTTTATCATTCAGTATAAATGACGCTAGCATGCAAAACACATGGCAGCCTTTTAGCATAGGGAGCGCTCGGTTAGTAAATAAACAAAAATATGTCTTGAGCGCTACTCACTTAATATTGGCTATATGTTTAAGTGCCCAGCAATCATAGGCCCCTAATTCCATCAAGATGAGAGTTGACATCGTACTCCTCCGGGTACTTGTTCATCAACCTCCTCAACTCCTCCCGTTGCTCCTCAGCCTCCTCCGTCAACTCCGCATACACATCATCAAAGACCCCACTAAGCCTGGGCTTCGGTTTCCTCTCCGCCTCAACAAGCTCGCGAAGTACAGATTTGCGGATTCTTGCTCTCGCCTCTTTATCTTTCTCTTCATCCCATAGACCATTATTCTCCAACCATACCTTCAGCCGCGTGACTGGGTTATGCCTCGTCTTCCAAGTCTGCACCTCAGCCTGAGACCGATACGCCATACTATCATCACTCGTGCTGTGGTGCGAAACCCGGTAGCTCATGAACTCTAATAGGATAGGCTGTCCGCCACCTTCCAGTGCTCTGCGCCGCGCCTCGCGCGTAGCCTCATACACAGCGAAGATGTCGGTCCCATCCACGCGGATCGATGGAATTCCATATCCTAGTCCGCGAACGGCAATGCCGTCTCCGACGTATTGTTCGCTTACAGGTGTGGAGATGGCGAACCCGTTGTTGCGGCACAGGAAGAGGATTGGGCACTTGCGCACGGCGGCTACGTTTAGCGCGGCGTGGAAGTCGCCCTCGCTCGCTGCGCCGTCGCCGAAATAGCACGCGGCCACGCTCGGCGGCTGGTATGGATCCTCCTGGGCGTCTAGCTTCAGGGCATACGCTGCTCCAGTCGCGTGCGGGATTTGGGTGGCTAGGGTGGATGCAACGGCGTGCTATATGAGATCCACCTCCGTACAGCAATTAGTGTATGTGATGCATGCATTTTGAAGGAGAGTGTGCGGGGGGTGATAATGGCGCCTACCACATTGACCTTTTTCTTCCCACTATAGTGCACGGGCATATTGCGGCCCTTGCCCGGGTCCTCGTGGTTCGCAGCCAACTGGCTCATAAAGTCGGTCAGAGTAAAGCCTCGCTGGAGGAAAACTCCCGTTTCACGATACTGGCAAGTGATCACGTCCGTTGGAGTTAATGCTGCGGCTGATCCAACCATCACAGCCTCCTCTCCAGCAGAGACCTAGAGCGAGCGCCGTCAGTTGTTTCATTCATTCCCATACTCTCCTGAGCGAATATTAGCGTTATATACTTGCCATGTAGAAACTCAAACGGCCGTGCCTTTGCGCTTCGAACATAATTGAGTCCATGATGTTCACTGTGGCGATTTAGATGGTTAGTTCTTGTGTGTCCTGTTTTCTCGTGTGCTGTTCCTATACCTGTCAACATATTCTCATACCACTCGAGGACCTGCTCGTTCGTAACATCCAGCGGCTTGCGAGCAAAATCCGCCATATTTCCTGAAGAATCCATAACATGGTATGTTGGAAGAGGTGGAACGCTGGACGGCTCGAAGAAGTCCATCTTTGTAGTAAGAGGGCTCTTGGGCGCTCCAGGGAACGGACTAGAAGCCTCGTGCCAAAGACAATGATTACCGCCTGGAACTAAGAAAGGAATTGATGTTGCTCACGTTGCTGGATATTTCGCGTCGGCTGTCGACGTAGTTGCACAGAATAGCCGTCGCGTTCCTGAGCTTAGCCGCCCTGCTCGAGCAAAAGGCGGCGATCGAGGGGCGGCGCACTTGCACCATGCTCGCCCAAACATGATTGCACAATATAGCCTAGCCAGGTAGGAGTTGGTTTCGTTTCAGTGTGGAAAGGATCAGGGAATGCAGCAAGGACACCCCAGATAAATCGCCCTACAGTGTATCCCGGGCCGCCGGTGCGATTGTTCCGAAGGCGTACGCCTCTCGGCCATTTAGTGTACAGATGCGGTTACTATCGGCACTTTCTATTTTCTAGAGCTACTGCGTTCCTCCGGAGGCAGATGAGTTGTTCCGTAAACCCTGGCTTAGTTGGCAGATTCACACGCTAAACTCCCTTCATATCTGCGGCAAGCGTCGGGATGTAGATATAACACACTATATCTGGCTACTCTGCCCCGCGTACGACAGAATCGTGGTATTGCAATTGCCGACTAAGTGTCTGGCTTATATCGCACAGTACCGCAATGAGAGCTGTACTTGCACGTCATTATTGGACTCTCGGTAGGAGCCCGCTATGGCTCTCGGTGCGTCAGCGCTACTTAGGTGGCAGACTGTTCCACGGCTCCGCCGGACGCGGTAGAATACAGCCATACCTCCTTGCTGATATCGGCGAAAGTGAGTAATAACTGCCTTAGTATTAACGCACGCTGACTGAGGAGCACGCACAAGGCATAACTGAATGCCGCATTGTTCAGTGGTTTGTCAAACCCGGTGACCGTGTTGAACAATTCGAGGCTATTTGCGAGGTTCAGTCTGATAAAGCGTCGGTTGAAGTATACAAATATGCTTTACTCATACTTTATTTGTACCTATCTGACCGTTCCGCCCTAGATCACGTCGAGATATGATGGCGTAATAACTGCCATTCACCACGAGGTCGATGAAATGGCGATAGTGGGCATGGTACTTGGTCATCCTCCTTCTATATCGTTCAATCTAACTCAGCCCCTGGCACACAGCCGCTTCTCGATATCGACGTTCAAGATGAATATTCAGACGCACTTGAAATGCCCGTGGAAGACAACCTGGTAGAGGACATCCCAGTGGTTAATGAGCGTGTCGAATCGGAACCTGCCACTCCATCCCCGGCCACAAGCGAAAAGCTCATCATAAACCAGCCAGAAGGCCCATCCCCAGTGCTTGCTGCTCCGGCTGTACGACGCATGATGAAAGAGCACAGTATCGACATCACGCAGGTGGCTGGGACGGGCAAAAGTGGCCGTGTCCTGAAGGAAGATATGCTCCGACACCTATCAGAGCGGGACACACCACAGCCAACGCCCTCTCTGCCCAATAGAAGCAGTGCCGATGAGATTGTGCGCCTTTCACCAACGGACAGCCAGATGTTCAAGGTTATGACGAGGGCTCTGAGTATTCCGCACTTTGGATATGCACACAATGTGGATTTCACCTCGTTGAACAATCTCCGTCGCAGGATTAATACCCGCCATGATCAGTCGGCTCCTAGGCTAAGCGCTTTACCTTTTATTCTAAAGGCGCTGTCACAAACATTCATCCAGTATCCGAGACTAAACGCCCACCTGGATACAGAATCTGATAGTAATGCGCCGCGACTCATCCACAAACATTCTCATGACTTTGGCATTGCTATCGACACACCGAGTGGCCTTCTTGTCCCAGTTGTAAGAGGGGTACAAAACCGTTCCATCATGTCGGTCTCTGCTGAGGTCAAACGACTAAGCCGGCTGGCGAAAGAGGGCAAACTTGCTCCAAATGATATGAAGGGGGCGACATTTACAGTCAGCAACATTGGAAGCATAGGAGGTGCCATCGTCAACCCTGTGATCGTGCCTCCGATGGTAGCCATAGTCGGTGTGGGTAGGGTAGAGGAGGTCCCTGCGTTCGTTCAAAACGAGCAAGGAGAAACTCATATTGGGAATCGTGAGAAGGTGGTTCTTAGTTGGAGCGCGGACCATCGAGTTCTCGATGGTGCATCTGTGGCCCGATGCGCAGAAAGCCTGGCAAAGTCTTTGGAAAGTATTGATGAACTTAGCGTTTGGTTGAAGTAATCCGGATTTTCGGGAGGTAGAGTATAGCTCAGTCAACGGATAATTTGTGTCGAGCTTGACTAAGATGACGATAGTAATCGGATATATACTTATGTGTGAATTTCCGAGACTCCACAAACCGAGCATTCCGAGTTTAATTCCTATAAATAAGTACTGACGTCAAACAATCTCTGGATTCTTCGTATTACTGTGTATATTTTCTCACACTTCAACCTCTCGTCCAAACTATCGGATTATGGAGCCATTCGAGCTCGCTTTGCCGAGCGGCGGCGTTATATCCGGCCGGTATCACTTCCCCTGCAAGGAGTCTGCGGTAGTTCAACCACGCCCTCTCGTTGTGTGCATCCCCGGGGGCTCTTATGGCGCGCAGTACTTTGATGTATCAGGCGCCCAGTCAGTTCTCAACCTCTCGATTTCCCTGGGAATCCCAGTGATCGCGATAGACCGACCAGGCTACGGCGATAGCACGCCAACACCCCCTCAGGATGAAACAATGACAAGCTACGCGCAAGAACAAGGCCGGTACCTCAACTCCACGGTTTTCCCCGCGCTCTGGCAGACGTTTGCCATTCGCGCAGGTGCGTCGGCCATTGTCCTGTTGTCCCATTCGATCGGCGCAATGATGGCCACAATCGCTGCTGCCTCTTACACCGATTCTGAGGGGTACCCGCTCGCAGGCCTCATTGCGTCCGGCATCGGGAGTGAGCTCGTCGAGGGCCCGAGGCAGGGCATGCTGCATCTTCTTAACGAGCCGGCAGAGCTCATTCAGTTCGAGGCGACTCCGAAGGATGCTATCATGCTCCAGCTCCCACATATGAACCTTGCGCGGCAGGAGATGCGTACCTTTACTGAGCGGTTAAATCGCCCTGTGCCCCGCGGCGAGCTTCTGGAAATCAACACCGCCTGGCTTGAGTACTGGAGGGACTATACTGCAAACGTCAGGGTGCCGTTGTTGCACGCATTGGGCGAGTACGATGGCCTCTGGACTTGTTCGCCCGAGGCTTTGGCCGCGTACAAGGCAGCCTTTCCACAGTGCCCCAAGGTCATTTGTGAAGTCATCCCCATGGCTCCGCACTGCATAGAGTTGAGCTTCCAGAGCCACGCCTGGTATATGAAATGCTTTGCCTTTGCACTTGAGTGTACAGTGTCACAGTCGCTACGGTCGAGACAGGAGATAAACAAGGATCCCAGCAGCGGACCTCTATCGAGCGAGGATATTGCTTCCTCATCGGGCGGTATCACTACGATTGTTTACTCCACCACAGCGTACGGAGAAGGGAAACATGAAGCCTAGGGTTTGAAGTAGAGGGGGGAGAAAAAAACGAAATCCAGATGATTTCCTAGCGTTGATGTGTGGCCGTGTGGGCGCTGTTTCTGGATGAAATGAAGATCCGTAATTCCGACAAAATGTCTCGGCCCGACCTTAACGGGTTTAGCGCCGGAAGGCTGGGAGGTCTCTTTGGAGTTATCTGTTTATTTCCATCTCTCTCCGGAGCAATCGACTTTGTCTCTTATATATATATGCACGGTAGGCCTAATTGTATGGATACACTGACGTATTTGTTGTATTTTAAAGTCATTCATGTCGCAGCGCTTCCCTCCGCTCCAAGTCTTCTGCCTCTCCATCAGCTTCCTTCTTAGATCGCGCAGCGTCCCCACACACCATTGCTTCATTTTTTCCCCCAAGCTGTAGTCATTTTCTTCGAGGGTTCTAGTCATTGATACAGATTTTCTATTAAGTTTCTAGCAAAACGATCTTTGTGTCGTTCAAAGATGATTCACTAAACTCTCGTTACATCATTCGAGGTCTACAGAAGACCCAATTAGAAAAGCATTTCAGCAAACTACACTGTATAATAGATGAGACTATTTGGTCCAAACGTATTGTGGATTTATACAATTTCCAGCTATGGGACCTACATCTGATCACCCAGACAGCCATGCCAGAGCCCCTTCCATCAGCCGAGCACACGACGCGGGGTCATCGATACCCGGCAGGTCTTGCTTGACTTGAAACCCCCTCAGACTTAGAACCCAAGAAAGACATCTGTAGCTCTCGCGCCCTTCTACAGGCAGAACTACCTCGCTTGCATTGCCAGGTTGGACCGGAGTAATCACATCCCAGTCGTAGATTGCCTCCAATGAGAGGAGCTTCCAGTGACCAGCGACACGCTCCAGTCGCGAGATGAAGCGTGTGACCGCGACGCAGTCGAAACTGTGTCCGGCATATGCGAACCGAATAGATATTGACCCCGTTGACTCAGTAACCGCCTTGTCGCCATTTAAATGGACTTCCACAGGCGAGATGCAATGGATCGCACTGGTGCCGCCGCTTGCCATTTCCCGGGAGCCGGACACAAACCCATCGATGTCGCCGCGGTACCTATTGAAACCGCATGCATGTCAATATCCCGTTTCTTCGCGGATCCCTGTATGTGGCGCTGCTTACTTACCAGGTAATATCGATTTGTGTCCTGGAGGCATCGGGGTGGTAACTTGCCCGCAGTTTCTCCCATTGGTTTGTGTCGCGGTAGTACCGCTCGCGAACAAGAAGCGACTTGATTTCAAACTCGGCCAGGGTCACGTCCATGGTGTGTAATGTATTGCAAAGACTGAGGGGCTGGATGGTGTCACAGGTTTCAGAAACGACCTGCAATCTACTGGATGCAGGGATCTGAGCGCAGATCCTGTGTATTTAACACTTTTATATATCCGAGATATATTTCCGCCACATCCTGTGGTTATGTATACATATAGGTTCCAACCTAGGTTTTTTCAGGCGGACCAGTCCTATCCTGGAACCTTCAGTGTAATTGACATCCATTCGCTCTTGAGGTGGAAAGGGAAAATGTCCCGTGGCGGAAAAAAGGGCCCCATCAGCCAATTTGTCCCCTCCACGGGGCTTATTCGCCGAAAGGCCTATGTAAAGCAGCCAGCGATTCGTTAAATGGTCCCACATGCCTTGCCTAATCCACTCGGACATTTTCATTTCCCCTTCGGGACAAAAACTCGGCTATTTGGGCCAGTACCTCACAATTTGAAAGACTAGTCGAGCAGTTCCAGCGTCAGGGTGCAATAGAACTTGTGCTTGGAGTAGTGATGTAATCTGGGCATTGAGTTCCATCTGCACCCCACAAAACAGCTGCTTGGCGAGCATGTTATCCTTGACCAGTCGGTTTAGATGGGACAAAACAATTCAACTAAACGATTCCCGTGTCTAAGGCATGGATAGGGCGTCTTGGAGTTTTGCTGAATCGCCTATCAAAGTAGTTATTGAATTTTTGACGTAATAGGGGCCACCAGACTTGAGAGAACAGCTAAACGTTGCGCTTCCAATGCCAATGCAACCTTTATCAATAAGCAATCTCTTTCATATGAAAGTAAATTAGGTAAATCAGGCCAAGAGAACATTCTACAATATAGCTGTATTTACTGGTGAACAGGGATAATTCATCTGGTTGTATGGCGAGAAGTGTCTCAACCAGGGACATTGTCGGTCGCATCTACTGCTCCAGAGAATCTGATATAAATAGCCGATTCTTGGTTGGAGTGATGGTTGAGAATTGATTACCAGCCAGACCTATTCAGATCCCAATCTGTCTACTGATACTGCGAGTCTGGGCGCATTATGTCGTCGATTACCTACATTCTCGCGCCCCTAACCATTGCCGCGGCATGCGGTCTTCTACATGGGTTCGAAAAGAGAGAGCTGACACAAACGGCTATCAAAAACCTCCATGTCTGAAATGGCAACAGGTTCTCGACTGATCTCTCGACTGTTGTGTTCATCGATGGCAAATTGAGTAATGCGCCCGCGCTTGGCACCTCCGTGGTCGATGGAAAGCAGGGGTATCTCCTTCAAGGGCTCATTGACTCGCACTGCCACACCGCAGACTGCGCGTACCTGGATGCAATGCGCAGATACGGGATCACCACTGCCCTTGACATGGGCACGTTTCCTATCTCCTCCGTCGACGCGTGCACAGCCTTCTCCCACTCTGGCGTCACCGATATTCGCACCCCAGAGCAGCCGGCACTGTCAATGGCACGCTGATCAGCCAGACGCCCGGTCTCCCGTCCGACTCGCTCATCCCAAACCCGGCCGTGGGACGAAAGTTCGTCCAGAACCGCATAGCGCAAGGGGCAGACTACATTAAAGCGCTTCTAAACCCGCTCGGCCCAGACGAGGAGACACTCGCTGCTGTGGTGCAGGCCGCGCATGCCGCTGGCAAACTCGTCGTTACCCATGCCACGAGCTATGCCGACTACACCAGCGCGGAGACAGCCAAGGCCTATATCCCCTGCCGTGTCCCGCTCGACAAAGCGATCGACTCTGCCTCGATCGCCAAGTTCCTGTCTAACGGCCAAGCGAGCGTCCCACACTGATCATGATGCAGTCCATCGTGAACAACACAGGCGCCCTACCCGCCGCATACACATTCAATGCCCAAGGCAGCGTGGCAAACATGTATAACGCCGGGGTGCCGATTCTTGTCGGCTGACGCAAATCTCAACCCGCATGCTCCAGCTAATCCGCCCTTTGGGTTATCCCTGCACGAGGAGCTGCAGCTGCTCGTGCTGGCGGGCGTCTCACCAGTTGATGCAATCCGCGGCGCAACCTCGCTGGCGACAAATATGTTCCGTCTGTATGATCGTGGTGCCATTCGGCCTGGCCTGCATGCGGACCTGGTCCTTCTCAGCGCGGATCCCACAGTTGATATCCGTAACTCGCTTGCGATTGAGAAGGTCTGGGTCAATGGTCTTGAGGTGGATCCTGCATCGCAGTCTGGTTTATTAATTTTTGCACTGAGGTAATTGGAGCCCAGGTCAACCTAGTGGCTATGACACAGAGAGAGAGAGAGAGAGAGAGAAATATGTTTGTGTGTGTGTATGTGTGTTTCCCCGCCGCTACAGGACAGATATCTCGTTACACAACGTAGAATTGATTGACAGATATGAAAACCACAAAGCTAAAATCGCAACAAAAGGAAACTGGACTAGTTCCGCCGTAGTAAATAGTAGCCACTGGCGTTCATTGAATTCGGGTCATTTACATCTTCAGCAGGCGAACCTCGGCCTTTGACCATGAGAGGTGCCTCAGAGAGTAATCATATCCCCCGCCACGACAAAATCGTCAAAAAAGTCATCCGGCAATCCACTCCAAAAATTGTCGATTGAGCTCTGACTCAAATCGTCAGCCTATAATGCGAAACATCCAGTCAATTTCTCTCCACACGAATCCCCAAAAAAAAATCCTATAAATTCTGCCCCTATGTACTCCTAGAGAGTCGCGAAGGATGCAGCAGCGTCGTGCTATATAAGGGAGAGGGGCGGCATGACTTACCCTGGAGGTATCGAATAGCCCTTCTGCAGACTCATGCGGCACAGAGATAGCCACATTGTACATCCCCATGGTTCCTTCATTAGTCTTAGATACTTGAACAGCTCGCTCCGCGATGCGGATCGCTTCGCGAGGGAAACTAAAGGAAACATGCCCAGAGGTGAGGTGATATATCTGGCCGAAATGGCCAGAGGCGATATCCAGGAGGGCTAGGTCAGACTGCACAGTGGGGGAGGTCGGTGATTTCAGGATATAGATGAAAAGATTAATCGTAGCTAGTATCGGGTAATAGAAAGAAACACTTGTGTTTGGGGACGGGAGTTAGCGAATTTCAGAAGAAGAAAGAAGGAGAGGGGTGGGGCGGGGTAAGTGCATTTGACATCGGGGAGGCTCACGGTGATAAAGACATTAGGTCTGGGTTCAAGTACTTCAGCCAGAGGAGAATCTGTCGAGATGATGCAGCAACCTCTTCCGAGCTGTGTGTGGCTCGAGCGCGAAACGAGGCTCCACCATGAGATATCAGGAACGAGTTGATCCACGGGTAGTAGATATTCGCGTGCAGCGCGATATTACTGCCATGGTATGCGATGTGAAGCCGGATAAGATTAAACTTGCGGTTCAGGGGGGTTTTGGAATTCGAAATAGATTCTGGTCGCAGACCTGGCGGAAGTGAGCTTCGCCATTCTTGAAGTTTCTCCTCGTGTCTATCTGTCTGGCGGAAAATAAACTCTGTGGTATTCTTGAATGACCTAGCTGAGTACAGCTGTTTGAGGATTAGAGAGCAGATCTGAGCATGGTTAACAATGGCAGTGAAAACTTCAACGTCGATTGTGCTTCCGTGTGGGATCTCTGTTGGTATCTCGCAGCTAATGTCGTCGTCGTCGAGAATCTAAAACAAGTCAGAGACAAGACTGCATGGCTTTATCGCACAGGCGTGGGCGAAAGCAACAGTAGCTTGATAGGAAGACAAACTCTTAGGCAGTACTAATACTTACAGGCGGCCGCCCACAACGTAGGGAAAGGTACTTATCATAGCAGTAAATGGTCCAGAAGACGCAATATCGATGTGTTACCTCAACCGGAGGTAAATTCCAATGTCTTGCTACCTTACGATGTAGACCCTTGGATTGAGCAAGTCGGGCAGCAGATGAGCAAAGCATGTATTCCACGGAGGGATTGCCAAGTAGCTCAGCGTAGGATGTCTTGATTGTGAGAGAGAATTGTCAGCGACAAATGGAGTGCCTGGAGGAAGCTTTGGTCACATTCCAGGATCACAAGATGGGCCAGCATACCATAACAATCAAGGCCTCCACCGCAGCAAGGCCACTGGGCGTAAAAAGGAGGTCGGTATATACAGAGAGCGCATTCTGGAAATACTTCAACGAGAGCTGCTGCGTTTCGGTGAAACTGGCAGAATCATCAAGCATCGCTGCAGCTCGACAACCCACGGCATAGACCGCATTGCGCAAGGCATAATGCGCAGCATCATCTGCTTGCATGCCTTGGTGATGAAGGCGTAAATGGGTTTCAAAATCCGGTCGATGTACAGCGCCGAAGATACTATCGTGTGAGTATTCAAAGTAACCTGCGAGACTGCATCAGATGGGTTGAACTTGGCAAACCTGCGCTCCAAGGTAGATGTACTCGCGACATAATGGGAGGCCTTTTCCATATCCGGCTCAGCGTACCTCTCCCGACTTAGGTTTTGTCTCATTGTGAGATGCTTCGTCCAGTCCATGACCAGAGTGTGGGCAATCTGTCCGAATTGATTTGTTTCCGCTCTGTTGGCCACCCATTGAATACCGGGCTTCGAACAAATTGACAACCAGGAGCCGGGCCCTAAACCGTCAGAATTCAATCAATACTAGGCAATAGTACTCACCATGGTGCTCCCAGTTTATCTGCGGCAAGGATTAATAAGGAAAAATCAAATAGGGCCACAAGCCCATACCTGCTTAATATCTATTGTAGCCTCCTCTCGCTCAATATCAGAGTCTTTCGGCGTCAGGACGACGTTGCTGTGACCCATCATATCGGCAAACACGTAGCCCGAGGGATTTTCCCGCTCATATCCGGGAGACTCCATGGCGGTGCCCTGGGGATTGCCTTCAATATGGGGGTCAAAGGGGAAATCCTGTTCTCCTGCTATTGGAGACGGCAACGGAGGATGAGAGATATGCTGCGTCTGCTGGACAATCTCAAGAGTACCCTGGGCGATCGGTGTACGTGAGAGGCCACAGCCGTATCCTCGGTCAACTTGGGTTGGCTCAACAATCGGGCTGGCGAGCGCTCCAGGGGCGCGAGTCGCGTAGTTGTGATGCTTTCGCCCGCGTCGTTTAGCGGGCAGATATATGCATTTCTGCTGGTGATCCTAGACCTTCCATGAGCATTCTATATTTGGAGTAAAAGAGCTCGAGTTATACTAGGGCCCATACCCGGCAGTTTCCGCATGGCTTCTCACCATCACCTACAGATGAATTTCAGCGATCTCGCCTCACAGAGCGGTCTCATCATCCTACATTTGACTTTTCTTCCTCTGCAATAGCTGCAGGCCTGGGGCTGCCTGATGGTGCTTTGTTGTTGAGGCATGGGGGAAGATGGGAGGAATATTGTGGGAAGAAGTGCAGATGCGGGCAGGCTCGGATGTGGTGAAAACGCGGGGAAGTTGCTACAGAGAGGTGGAGACTTGGCTTGGCTTTTCTACACCAGTCCAGTACCACCCAACTCGAAAAGTATATTAAATTTGAAATTAACTTTGAAAAATGGTCCAATGGAACTTTGACCGATTCACCTTTTTATGAAAACAGATACAAGAAGTTTTATAACCAAGTCCTAGCTTGGCATTTATATCTAGAGTATAATGCGGCAATTTGCATGTCATCGACTTGATGCTGTCTCATAATATACAAATTCAAGAAGCCCCTCACCGTATAGCACCATTGGTAGCAACAGAGCTCTCCGCGTGGTTATCACCTCCAGAATTGCCAGGCCCTTTGTATTATGCAACTGTTCTAGCTTGTTATCTACCTCCCCCGCTAGTAAACAGTGATCAGCTTCCATACCTATTTCTTTTGCAGCTTCGATAAAATCTAGGTTAGCATGGCTACTATAGTAGTAGGGCTTTGTAGTACACTAAATAGAGGTGCGTAACCATTACTTACTCCTAGACTTTTCAAAAATGAAAACCATAATATTACTATTAAACTGGCTCGCAGTAAGGACTTTATTTAGGGTTATATTGAAACACATATTACTATTAATATTAATCACAAGGGTATCTGGATATGCGACCTTTGTTTTAATAGCCACAGGAAACCCATAGCCCATGGTTCCTAGTCCGCTGGATATTATTATTGAGCGCGAGTATTGCCAGCGAAAGTGCCAAAGTGCTGCGCCGCCCATATCTCATGCTGCCCAACGCCTGATGTTATGATTGCGCGTTCCTTAAGCGGCTGTACTAGTAGGTCTAGCGTCTTGATGAGCGTCTGTGGTTGAACCAGTTCACTTGTGGAACCGCCGGCTTTACCTTGCTGCTCTGTTCGAAACGGAAACTGCAATTTCCATTCAGCTATCTGAGCTAGACTCCGCCACTGAACCCAACGAACCTAAAGGTCGAAATGTCGTTGGCATCATCATAATGGATAATGTTGTACTCAACGGTCGTCTAGCTCCGCCGAGGCGTCTGTAGGGTACGGACATCACATTAGCTTCAAGCCCCGCACCTCAACGGGCCTGCCGCGACTCACTGCAATGGAATTAGTATCACCTACAGATTTCATGTCATTAGGCCGCGGGACTTGCACACCTCGGGTTACCGTGGTCTCAGTCATGCGCTCAAATGGGGGGGACACAGTGGTTATGTAAGCCATACCTCACCTGTCGTGCTGGAGCTGAAACAAGCCGCGAACACAACCATCTGCGTCCTGTCAACGTCAGCCCTAGGGCAGGCTGAGGTCTAAGACCACACGTCATCGTGGTCTAACGCCACATGAACTTGCCTTTTGGAAGTTTTAATAAAAGAAGTCTTTCAAGAAGAATACAAACACAACGCGCCATCTTGATCCTAAGTAACAGGTAAATTACCCCAACAAGCGCTGTCAGTCACCGCAACCCCGGAGGATTGCACCTTGCGACTAGTGGCCCCGGCCCGCAGCTCAGCAGGGTTTAAATTGCCCGGTCCAATTGATGTTGACATGGCTGATTTCCACTTTTGGTTGGACATTGAATGTAAGAGCGCTACTTCCGCATTCGACACGATACTAACTATCACAACCCGGGACGGCCACATTCGGCGCGCGATTGTTCTCCCGCAAACTCCACATCAAGCCCGTTCTCAAAAATTCAATTCCCCACCCACTTCCCTGAGACGCCTCCCAAAGAGTTGCAGGACAACAACAATCAAAAACACCGCCAGACAAATCGCTGCCTGTGTCCCAAACGCAACTGTCGCGCCCACGCGCGAGACCCACTGCACCTGGAAGTAGCTGATGATGAACCCCCCCGCAGTACGTGCGAAGTTGATCCACATGCCTACCTCGGGGCTGGCCTCGGGATACGAATTGAGCAGATACATATTTACACTGGCGGAGTTGACAATCACGCCGAATGTGTAGAATGCCCAGCCCAGGGCGACAAGCATGTAGTGGTAGTTGCGCCCGAGGGCGAAGCCAACGATGACAAGGCCTGAAATCATGAATGGGATTGCGAGCCAGACGATGATCAGTCGTGATTCTGGGTCGAAGCGGCCGTTGTTTCGGCTCGTATGCACGTGTGCAAGAAGGTCGTGGAGCCAGTGGCCGATTAGATAGGCCAGTATGGCAGCGAGGACGGGGGCAAAATACATAAACCCTGATTCAATGGTCGCCTCAGCGCGCGTTAATGACGTTTTCTCCATATAAAGGGGTAGGAACAGAACACGAACCAATCTGCTTTGACCCAAACCCGTACTGCTCGGTTAGGAACATGGGAAGGGTCGCGTTGATTGCGACAAGCCATGCAAAGATACAGACGTAGTATATAAGCACGAGAACAACAACAGGCTTTTGCAGGATGCGCAGTGACCGGAGCATAGCTTGCGCAAATGTATTTCCCATCCTACCGGTCCGCCATTGGTTCACGCCTACCAGGTCCAGCCAGCGTGAACGATGACTCGGTTGGTCTCTATGTGAACGGCGTCGATTATAGTATGTCTCTCGGCCGAATACTACGACTCCTAGGAGAGCGAGTCCTGTCTCCATAGAGTAGATGTGGAATGGCCATCTCCAGGAAAGTTGGATAGTCATGAACGATGCCAATAGTGGGCCCATGAACGGCGAAAGAATGACGCATGACTGCCAGAGGTTGATTTTTCTCCTGCCAAGGATATGGATAAATCAGCCCTCTCACTCAATTAAGCCATGGATAAGGAACCGACTACGCTTGTTCATGGTGGAAGAATAGGTCTTTGATGAACATCAGACCACCCTACTCGATGCGAGGATCAGCTGAACGTCCGGGTTTTGACAGTAGGATTTCGCGGACTCACTCCCTGCGCGACACCAGAGAAGAAACCGTTCATAACCCGTGGGATGAAAAACCCCATAAACCCATGAGACAATCCTTGGCCGAGGGCCGTGGCGAGGGCACCGACCATGAACCAGAACAGAACAGGAAGGCGGCCAAAGTACGCAGACAGCATGACAGCTACTGTGCCTCCTGCTCCTACCATGAACTGATTTCCCGACTGTGAGTGGTTGACAATGTCTGGGGTGTTTCCATACTCCCTAACCCCACATTAGCCACCAATATGTGAAGAGATATATGTAGCACAGGCGGATGCCGACTTAGCCTGAAGACTCAAGGTCACCGCTCCCGTCACACTCCCATAGTCTGGCAGGAAAGAGCAGGCAATTACCACTCCCAAAACCGCGTGCTTTGTGAACGCATCCCAGTTTAATGGATCATTAGGACTGTCAGAGGGCTGGGGAATCAAGATTGTACAGCCATCTGCTGCGGTTTTGGGGGCTGGCCGCTTCTCTATGTGCAACTGAAGAGAGGCATCATGGTCGTCCTGGGGATATTTATCGAAGCCCTCTGTCACTATGTCCGCAGACTCCAAGTGGGCTGCAGACTTTTGTTCCATGATAGTTGTTGTTATGGTCAAATAAAAGAAGGTAATTGTCAATGATGGGTAATTCTAAGAGCAAAGACATGGAAGAGGACTGCAAATGGCCACATTTATCTACCAAGCTGACACAACCTTCCAAGTTCTCGGGGAATTGGATACGATAAGACTGCCCGCTACAAAGCGTAACCCCCGCGCAGAATAGGGCTAGTTGAAGTTCATTGTAACAATTCCCCGTAACACCACTGTTGGAAATCTGCGATGTACTGACTCACGGGGAAACAAAAGACTCCGGGACAAAAACAAAATCACGGTTTAATCATTGTTACGGTGTGATAGAGGTTACAACTTTGGACGAGAGGCGTCCTCGCTATGCTCGGAAACTTCTCGCAGGCCTCCAAGTAATATATCCACCGCTTCTTCCAGCTCTTTGCCATTCCGCTTGCTAGGGTAAATGGAGCGCCAGGCGACAATGTTATCGGGGCGAACGAGAATCGCTCCACCCGGTTGAACCCCCTTCAAGTGCGCCCAGCTATCTTCATAGTCCCTGTAAGGACAGCGATCTCCGACCTGAGCGACTATAAGGGTATTATTACTAATGCACGCAGCGATCCGTTCAGCGGTAGATACCCATGTAGAGCCCTCTGCATCTGTGATCAGGGCAAAGGCGAGGCTGTGGGAGATTATATGGTGAGTGGAAATGATCTGCCCTCTGCTTTTCTCAATCCAGGCATGCGGCAGGCGATGTCCCGGCTTTGTCGTGGGGAAGTACTGCAGCCCCAGTGGATCGCGCCTTGCTGGGACGGATCCATCAGGTAGAAACAGTCCCTTGTTGTATCGGAAACCTAGCTCAATGCCGTGGGCGCAGAATTCGACGGCTTGGGATTCGATGATGCGAGCCACCTGTGCGCGGAATGTACTTCCACGGTCTGAATCCTCGAGTAACAATCCGAACTGAGTTTTGTTGTGTTCTTTCTTCCCTGGTAGGAGCCCCATTACGGTGTTGATGACGGCCGAGTTGTTGAATGTGAATAACCCCCAGTCGCAATTGATCTCCCCAACAGCGCGCCGTTCTGGCTCGTAGGTGTCTAGAATCGAATCTTTGGCTCTCCCGGATATTACCATGGCTAACTTCCAAGCCAGGTTCAGAGCGTCTTCGATAGCTGTGTTCAGCCCGAGACCCGTAGTAGGAGGTCGTCTGTTGCCCGCATCGCCTGCAAGGAAGACCCGTCCTTTGCGATACGAATCGGCCAGGACCCGCTCAATAGCCCAGTGACTGATTTTGTGTACTTGGAGTACGAGATTCGGAATCTTCAACAGCTCCCGGATACGGGGCACGAGTGCAGATTCATCGTGTCGAGCCTCGTCGTCCATTGCAAACCCAAAGTGAAACACCCATTCTTCCGAGCTACTCCCCCAGGTTGGGCCCATGGGGACGATCGCGCCGCTCTCAAAGACTGTGCCATTCTCACCGTTGATGAAGTGGCACGCGAAATACCGGTCATCCCAATATTCGGAGAGGTCAGCGCTAAAATGAACAGAGACCATGTCGGTGATGTTCCT
The DNA here is from genome assembly GCA_027569055.1 of Aspergillus baeticus. NCBI lineage: Eukaryota > Fungi > Ascomycota > Eurotiomycetes > Eurotiales > Aspergillaceae > Aspergillus > Aspergillus baeticus. Next base: position 237,922 of record JAPDEI010000016.1, on the reverse strand, counting down.
CGGCCCGCGCATCTCGATCCCGAGACTGGGCCCAACTGTGCGGCCTCCGTCTGCGGCAACCAGGTACTGACCCCGGTAGATTGTTTCGTTCCCATCCCCATCAACTACCGTCGTCCGAACCCCGCAGTCGTCTTCGACAAAGTCCAGCATCTGGTGTCCGAAAAGGATCTTGCCGGGATTATTCCTCTCGGCCATTGCTTTGAGGATGGGCTCTAACCTAAACAATGGAAGGTTTCCGGAGCGCAGAGGAGCGTCCCGTCTTCAAACACTTGACTGTTAGCAAATAAAACCTGTTGAATAGGGCCGAGAATCCTCACTTGTATGACTGCGCGTATTCACTTCCCCCGTCGCCTCCAAAGCACTCGATCTTGTGAATTAAGCGACGATCTAGCGCATCATGACCACCCAACGAAGTCTGCCATGCAACTTGGCTCATGTGGCGAGGAGGGCAGGTTTTCTGGAGAATCTCGTCCACCATGTTGTGGGCCTGGAGTATTTCCATTGTGCGCTGGTTTAGGTAGTGCGCCTTGGGGAGGACAGATGTGCCAGTATGCCTCTCAATGAGAACATGATCAATCCCATAGTTGGAGAGGAAACTGGACAGTGTCAAGCCGCAGCCTCCACCCCCTATAATCACAACGGGGATTGTGATTTCAGCTGGCATGGTAAGGTGTGCGGTACGCGGGAGTTTGCAGTTGCGATTACTTGGACAGTTGTTGATTGAGACTCGGCAGCATAAAGCAAAACACGCACTCGATATCACCGTGAGGAGTCTGTTGGCCAACGACTTCATCCATATGAGGCCATATACTTTCCCCGCACATCCGCCCCTTCGCCGTCCTACCCCGCGTTTGCTTCCATTTTGGGGCGGCAAAATACCCCGCATGGCCAGGGCGCAAATTAGAAGAAAGTACATGGAGTATCCGATTGGCGGCAAGTGGCGTATGTAGAAAGGAACCGAACAAGATAGGACTAGCTCATGCTTTGTGCCCACTGCTGTGCTTCTCTGGCAACCATAGATGTACCCATACATCATCGACCTACACACAGCGATAAATATATTGAAGTCTACATTCTCATTCACCTATACAATTTCAAAGATATCTAGTCAATAGCATTACCACCGCCCATCGAAATGGGCGATGCCTCGATTCTCCGTCCAAATAGCCTGGCCCACGTTGTCTTCCGGACCAGGGACCTTCCCCGGATGCTGGACTTCTGGGCGACTTTTCTGGGCGCAGAGCGTGTATTTGAAAATGAATTTATTGCCTTCCTCCGCTATGATGAAGAGCACCACCGGGTTGCCATTATCCAGGAACAAGACACGAGCCCGCGCGTCCCGACTGCGGCAGGCCTCCACCACGTCGCATTCTCGTATCCGTCGTTGCGCGCTCTGCTTCGCGCACACCAGGAACGTAAACGGTTGCAAATTGTGCCTACCTGGTGTGTGAACCACGGCCCAACTACCAGCATCTACTACAAGGACCCAGACGGCAATGCGATTGAGACGCAGGTGGATAATTTCGATACCATCGACGAGGCGAATGCGTTCATGACGTCGGATGAGTTTAGACAAAACCCTATTGGCACGGATATTAACCCTGAAGAGCTTCTGCGGCAGCTGGGCTCGGGTGCATGCGAAAGTGCATTGAAGAGGCGGGTCGAGATCGGAGGCCGAGAGGCTGTGCCAGCGGGTGTTTGAGGCTGCTTTTCCATTTTCAGTCGGAGATTCAGATGGTTGGTGAGATTTGACCGCTTGAATTGGGGTGAAGCTCAGTTTAGGGTCCAACTTCAGATATATATAGTTTGTGGTCATAGTACAACATACACTTAGTCCCCATTCTCCACTCCCTACTCCCACTGGGCTAGCAACGATTTTTTCGAGGTACACGGACTCATTTACCGCACGGAGTAACAGCATGGGCTATCCAACAGTCTCTACTGCCTGGCCAACAACCCTGCCGTTGGAAATACGACTACTAATTGATCGTTTCTTCATCCTTGCCGACACCAAGTCTGACGACGCGGGAGCGCGCCTAGCCCGTGAAGTATTCGGACCTGATGGCCAGTTCATCTCGCCCCATGCGACCTTTACCGGATCGGCAGGTTGATTTCCTATTTTCTAATTTCGCCGTCCGGCTTCCTGTCGGCACCACCAACCCGGATAGCGACAGCTGACGTAGTCTGTTCTAGAAATTCAGGAATCACGCAGGAGTGCCTGGGTTACCATTACTTCCCGCCAGCACACTGCGTCAAAGGTGTACATTAATGACGCTTGTGGCGCGGATCTCATTATCGTTGGATATCTGAAGACAGAAAGCCTGGATGGTGAGCAGGCGTGCATGAACTTTGTTGCGCGTATGGTTGTTGACATGGGCGCTTCGGGGGCAAGAGCAAGGCTGTACCATGTCATCAGTCCACCGGTCCAGGACATTGCTCCTCTACTTGCTGATTACTAATTAATGGGGTGTTAGGATTTTATGCAGCAGCACAGGCAGTTTGAGATAATTTATTTGCCGTGTGGTTACATTTGCTCGAGAATCAAAGGTTTACCCGATTCCGCATTCGGAATACAAAGAGTATCTGCGCACCATCTAACCCAACCCTGCCAAATGTTAGGGGTAAAGGCCCATAGCTTGTGGCATCTGAGATCTTTGATAATTGTAATGACGTAGTGGGAAGACTTGCAGGGGTTTAAAAAGCATCGTTGAGAACTGTGTGCTCCTATATTGCTGCGATGGCCATAGAGACGACAGTGGAATGCGCCCAAGGTGGAATGAGAGTGAGGAGGGAGCTCGTCTTGGTACCAGGCCTGGGTATCATGTGGACGTGTCTTTGGATTGTTATTCGTTCTTGTGTAGCAATGGTCCGGGTGGGGTACTATAATCCGGCTGAGTTTTGTGTGGTACATCATATTTCTCCATATCCGATGGCTACTCAGAGTCTGACGTTCCCTCGCATGGCGGATAAGAAAAAGGCTTAATGTACTGTTCGGGCTGAGGTCCAAGCACAGCTCAGCACAGTTACACAAAGCTTAGCGAACGGACAGGAATTAAAAAACCACGTCATTATCGCCCGCACTTTGGCCCATACCCCTGACACTCATAGGGCATTCACAAATAGCTTCAGATAGCGCAAGGAATGTCAAGAAAGGGAATTCCCTATCGATCAAAACACGGAAGACTATGGTCTCTGAGTACCTCTCAAATGACGTCCTTATAAATTTCCTTATAGAGCGGGTTACAAGGTATTAGGCATTAAAAAGTAACAAAAACATACGACAGTAGGGATTCGCATGTGGTCACCCACCATACTACTAACCTACCGGCGTGTGGCTTAAGTACGGCTGAGCGGACGGGAAGCCCTGTTCTCCACACCCTGTGGTCGTATGTATTCGAACCAGGTTACAATAAGAATAAGACGGAGGCTTCTGGCGAGAGCTCGCGAGCACAAGCATATTGAGTCCCGGATCACCCAACCGGAGTTTTAGCTACCGATGGAGACTAGCAGCACTGCATCCAAGGCCACCGTGAATCCAAAGGACGGCGCTACCTGCGTCAGGTACCTATGGGTTCCGCCGTAGAGGCTCGCCATGCGGAGATGTGCGAGTTTGGCGCCAGGCCCTGCACGACGGCTCCTATTGCTACAAGACCGGACAAGGCTAGAGCATAAGCTGCGCCCCCGAGTGCGGCGATCGTCGTCTCGAAACTTTCTCCGTTTAGCTTAGCTGAGCACGAGTAGACAAATGGTCCTCGGGGCACCGCGACTAGGTCTTGGGCAAAAACGGTTGAAAGATAGATCTACCTTTTCAGTCTTCCGCTCATATATTGAGTATCAGGAGTAATATGCATACGGGTTGAACTAGCGCTCTGGTCGAGCCATCATGAGGTGGGCCGGATCGCACGGCCTGTGTCCCGAAGCCCGCCGCCATATTGACAGATATTGGACTGTTGGTGTTTTTCTTCGTACAGGCATTTAAAATGAAGAGATTTTATACCCATTTGCTATTGTTCCAGTGTTACGCATATGGAAGACCAAAAGCCGCATATGTGTCAATCATGCTCCGACGGAGCAACGATTAAGGCGCAGGTGATGGGGCATACGGAACACCACAATCAGGAGACTTCTATGTAAATTCAGCTCAGTGACTAGGAAGAAAGAAACACCGATGGGACAAATGTGGGTTCATTCGACATCCCTAATACCTTGTTATTTCACTAGAGATATCGTCTTAATTCTCAACTGTTCGAGCAGTTTACTTTACAGCGGAGCACGAGGAGGGGTTATAGGCATGTATATTACTAAGCTTAACAGAAACGGAAAAAATATTGACCGTTTTGGAATCAAGCTCGCATGAGCATAGGATCGCTACCGCGCACGAGAGTATGGCATATGCCATATCGCTATGGGTCCAGAGCTTTCTTCACATAGACACCTAACATATCTGTTCCCCTTCCAATCTCATATGAGCGTGCAGGCTTAATATGCAGCAGCTGACGAAATTGGCCTTTTCGCTTCCCGTTACCTACTTCGTCCCCATTTACCGCAACAATTCCTGTCCCACCTTCTACCAGAAGATCCCAGTAGACTCCAGTCAAGCCCCAGGGGGGCCCAGAAAGTGTCGGATCCTTGTACAAAGGAAATTCAAGGCAGACCAACATCCCCGTTGGAGAAAGAAGGTCCGCCATCCGTGAAGCCCACTTGCGGCGCGTGCTCGGATGAAGGGCACATAGGAACTTCGTTGTATTAGTCGCAGTCCACGAAGAACAGAACGAAAGGAAGCCTAAAATAGAACTCACAGTGTAGTCATATATCAAGTCGAATTGGATCCCATCTTCCCACCCTGACTGGAAAAAGTCCCCTTCGAGGAGTATAACTTTGCCCTGGTCCTTTGCCGGGCCCTCCTTCCGTGCCGAGTCCCAGGACGACCCGAAATTGTATGCCTGTGGCTTGGCAAGTTCAGCTGTCGCATACTCGCGAGCTAATGCTACCCCCGTAGCCGAGATATCGAGGCCATACACGTCGAAGCCGTGCAGGGCGAGCATTGCAACATCGTAACCTTTTCCGCAGCCCTACTCGTACTGTTAGGGGGCCTGATACTGGGCAGAAAAATGAAAAGGGAATCATGGTCACAGGCTCACAGGTACTAATGCCTTTTTCCTCTTTCCATCCTCTGCCTGAGGATGGAACAAGAGCCGTCGCTCCTCGATGAGATCAATCAATGCAGGGGATGGCTTTCCTCTATCCCACAGATCACTGTTGTCTGTATCCCAGAGGCTGGACCAACCGGCGGCGTGGTCCTCAATCTCACTGTATGGGCTTAGGGAACGATACTTGGATATAATGGGGAAGCCGTCGCACTCATTAGATGACTTACTGATTCTGGAAATGCTGGATGAGACGTGTCTGCCCGTCTGCAGGGGTGTCGCTCCCAGCAGAAGCCATTGCTCGTCTTTTGAGTGTTTCTCAATAGATTAGTGGGGGTCTTACGCAAGAGTCGAGAGAACTTATAAGTCCTCCTCGTTTATTGGTGGTTTAGAACGGGCAAGAGCAGAGAAATACGCATGGTGGTAAGAGGATGTTCGATTGTTGGAGTGACAACGGAGGAAATGTGAAGGCGTCCAATCAGAACCATAACCATAGATACGGAGGACGATCTGGACAAAAGGATAAAAACGAAAGTTTGGTGTAAGCGCTAGGATTCTGCCAGCAGAACTTCATTAGAACTAGTTGATTACGTACACAAGAGACTTGCTTAGTTTCACCAATTGGTTACTTGTCCTGAGCACCAGCGTAGAGGTGCAAGTCCTGCTCAGGTGTTGTACACAGGGCCCGTACAACTAGACAAAAAGAAACTATACATACCTGCGCTCTGCTACCTGGAGGAAAATAGAAACTTTAAACAAAAGAGAGCTTGTACATACCTTAAAGGACAATTGGATTGCCCTCGTTACCCTCGTCTGGATCCAAGTTGATTAGATTATCAGCCGCCTCGCCCTCCTAAGGGTCTAAGTTGATTAGACCAGCATGTTGCCCTTAAATCCCCACAGGTTAACCGCCATTTGCACCTTGTACAAGACCACCAGCCTGACCACAAGCAGTGCATGAATTCACCAGATCCGGCCATTTGCAATTGGCGCAGCAACCACCGAATACATCTAGTACTAAGCAATATTTAGGAAAGGCAGTCTTACCTTGTTTCTCCTGGTAATAATTACAAGGCTGATAACAGGCTACCCCCCTTGATTAGATAAGCAAGGCGTTAATATACAAGTCTCTCTTGCCATGTATCTAATAAGCATTTACTTTACCATAAATAAAAGCTATATCCCGACCTGGACGGTCTAGCAAGCGCCTTTATACATTATTTTTCAGGTACTGTGCAAGTAAACAACCCTGTATAGGGAGGATAGGATGCTAAGTAGCTAAAGTGCTGGCTAAAAGCCGGGCGAAGAGCATCTCCAACTCCACATCACTTATTAGATAATGGGTAGGCAGGTTGATTGTGGTGTTATTAGGTGTGAGGCTAAGAGTCTTGTACAAAACGCTTAATTCTCCATGGAGAATTGATTGGCTCGTACAAGAAGGAGTTAGCAGATGCTTTAAGGCACGGAGAAGAAGGTAGGAGACAGGAATGGCTCGTACGACATCGTGGTGGTGGTGGTGGTGGTGGTGGTGGTGGTGGTGGTGGTGGTGGTGGTGGTGGTGGTGATGATGAAGAGTTGCAAAGGAAAGAGAAGGTCTAAGGAGAGGAGAAAATAAAGGCTTCCAGCTTGTGTTATTGCTTAGTTGCTTATAGTAAATAGTAACCAGCCACAGAGTTAAGCCGCGTACAGGGCTTAACTCTATCTTTATTCACTCACTTGCTTAAATACATAAAGAATTAAACTCAAGTGTCCCTGTATAATCAGAGTGTTAAGCCTCTATACAGGTGAAGTAAAGCAAGCAAAGCAGAGCAAGCGAAGCAGAGCGTTGAGGCTCCGTACAGGCGAAGCAGAACAAGCGAATCAGAGCGTTGAGGCTCTGTACAGGCGAAGCAAAGCAAGCGAAGCAGAACAAGCGAAGCAGAACAAGCGAAGCAGAACAAGCGAAGCAGAACAAGCGAAGCAGAGCGTTGAGGCTCTGTACAGGCGAAGCAGAACAAGCGAAGCAGAGCGTTGAGGCTCCGTACAGGCAAAGCAGAGCAAGCGAAGCAGAGCGTTGAGGCTCCGTACAGGCAAAGCAGAGCAAGCGAAGCAGAGCGTTGAGGCTCCGTACAGGCGAAGCAAAGCAAGCGAAGCAGAACAAGCGAAGCAGAACAAGCGAAGCAGAACAAGCGAAGCAGAGCGTTGAGGCTCCGTACAGGCAAAGCAGAGCAAGCGAAGCAGAGTGTTGAGGCTCTGTATAAGTGAGCATCCTCCAGCAGAATGATTAGAGCATTAAGGCTCTGTATAAGTAAGTGAAATTAGGATCCTGAACTCTGTAGAATATTCAATATCCTCTAGCTGGAGGATGTGGCGCCTTCTTATATAATATGCCACACTATCCTCCTCTTTAGGAACTGGTAGTAATAATAGTTTATAAAAAGCCTTGTTTTCTGCTTTATCCACTATTTAATCTTCTAGCTTAGCCTCTGGCTCCCTTAATACAATAGAAAATAAGTATTTTTAGGAAATACTTTATACAGCGCTAGTCTCCTGCTTAATATTAGGCACTAGCTTAACCTTAGGTTCTTGCTTAACCTTAGAAGCTTGGATAAAGGGGGTTTAGATAGCTAGCACTTATATAGCAAGTAGTTTATATTTTTTAGCTGTTTTTTCTACTTCTAGTAAACTTAGAGAAAGAGTTTAAAGGATAACTACCTATATTCCCTTCTTTAAATTAAAGTGCTCAAGAATTTTATTTATTAATTATAGTATATTATACAATTCTGGAAGATAGATTAGCCCAGGTTATAACCCCTTTACCTCTATAGCAAGATATAAGGTATCTATCTCCTATATATTATATAATTTAAACTCTTTAATAAGGAAGACCTTAATAAAGTGCTTGTATAATAAGACTGCTATAGGATATATATAGGCAAGAGTACTTTCTATATATTATAATTAGTAATAAGAATATTATAAAATAAGAAGGGGATCTTATTACTTAGATTATTTATAAATATAGGCTATAATATACTACTAATCTACTTTTATTATATAATCTAGAAGTATACCTATACCTTATTAAGCTTGCCAAGCTGCTAGGTTCTTGTATAATGAATTAAGTCCTAACAATACTACTTAGATATAGTGGTATATTTATTAAAGTATTTTAGATAGGTTAGAGGTATAGCAAAGACTTAATTTACTTTTTAAGGACTTAGAGAAGGAGAAGGAGAAGAAAAAATAGTAAGATTAAATACTTCTACCCTATCTAGGATAGGTTCTAGCTTTGTATAAGATATAGTTAGAAGTAATTTTTATCTTTTTATTCTTTTTTATCTAGGGTAAGGTAAATATATATATATATATTAAATATTAAGTAAAGTAGTGGTAAAGGAGAGGTAAAGTAGTAGTAAAAAGGATATAAAATTTTTATATACTAATTCTCTAGTTCCTCTAGTTAATCCTAATTATACTCTATATTAACCTCTTGTACAAGCTTAAGATCTTCCTCCCTATTCCACTATAGATCCTAATTAAATACCCTAATTAGAGGTTAAAATAGTTGGAGAATTAGCTAGCATCCAGCCTAAATATAGGCCTAAATCCTTAAGCAAAGCTTAAGATATATTATACAAAATAGAGTAAGGACATGGTCGCTAGTAATAGGTGGTGGATATTAAGGATTATATAATAGCTATAGTAGCTGGTTTCAAGTCCAAGAATATATTTTTAAAGGTAGGTATTTATTAATATCCCAGTCTTATATATTATCCTATAGGTACTTAAGTAGGTCTATATTAAATTAAATTCCCTGGTTCTTGACACCAGTAGCTGGGAAATTATAGTTTATATATAGCTTTCTAGGAACAAGATAGGGGTGATTTAGCTGCTTTTAAATTAAGTGCTGGTTCCATATATATATAAAGGATCCAATCTGAACTCGAAGGATTAGCATATAGATTACGTATAAAGTAATCTAATTACTTAGGTTATTAGAGGAGAAGTTCCCCTTTTTTTAAAGGCTATAAAAGTATTCCTAAGTCCTTAGTTAGTTATTATATAGGGTAGAAGAATATATACTTACCTAATATTAAAAGAGCATCCCATATATTAGTTAAAGCCACCATGCCTTAATCCGCTGATTAGCCATGCTTGTACCATACAAATAACAGTCTCTAATATATATTTCTGGGTGGAGGGACTGTTATAGCTTATACTATGCTTTAGCAAGAAGAATTATCTCTGTACTATAGTTAGATTATATAAAGTAAGGTTACTACTATATAATATCAAGTATATCAAGAAACTATTAAAGCACGCTAACTACTATATAAGAGCTTATACTAATATATATCTAGATAATATAGCAAGAATAAGCATTAATTACTGTATATATCTTAATACTATACAGGGCCAGCTTAAGATAGCCATTAATTAACTATATAAAATTTGGCCCGGGTGTAATATAGGCTTTATAATAGTGTTAAAGGTCTTGTAGGCATTATTATATAGTAGCAGGCGCAAGCTCTTTATATAAAGAGAATAATTAATCCCTAGTTAAATATTAGTATATATATAAACTATTAAGTAGGGTAGAATAGACCTTGCAAGTAAGAATCCTTAATTCTTAAAATATTAATAAAGCATTCTCCTTTTATAACCCTTAATCTATCTAGTAACAAGCTCTATACAAAGTTAGTTTAGTACCTAATTAACCTCTGCTTGCTCTGTAACTATATTTATTATATATTAATAAAGTCCCAGCTAGTGCCGTACATATTTTAGTGTACAAGCCTTGATATTCCAGCCTTTATATTATAAAACATGGAATATTTTAACCTCTAAAAGGCCAACCTAGTATATAAGAACCTTAATTCACGCGTGGAGGACTATATCTTTTAATACTATATAATTCACCTTCTAGATACCCTATAATTAAAGGCGAAGTTTAATAGTAGTATCACTAACCTAGATACTATATTAATTATAAAGTAATTTAGCAATATCCTAACAGGAGACATCTATATAATAGAGATAAGAGATCTCCTCTTAGTATGGCTCAAGATTAATAGATGGCCGAGGCATTTTTAGATAAATATATAAAGAAGATAAAGAACTGCTAACTAGTTAGAGATATATAAAAAGTCATAAGTGATAAGTAGAGCGGTTAGGTAGGCGGTGTATGGCATGCTTACAAAAAAAAACGTTTTTATCCTTTTGTCCAGATCGTCCCCCGTACATAGATGAAGGTGGCCCCCCACCCTCGGGACGCCCTCAACATTGCCAGCTTCAGCAACGGAAGCCCTGGTGGTCCGGAGCTACAGTGGCATGACAAAAGTTTGCAAAAATCTCCACAGTCAGCGATAGTGCAAAAGTGGATTCCGCCTTATCAATTCATCTAGTACGAAGCTATCTAGACCTTAATAGTTTGTACACCAGGCATCTGCTTGAATAATCGCCAAGAATACGCTGGGACTTAATAAGATAACTCAATGAGGTGGCATTAGGCGCCGATGTTGATAAGACTTGAATAAACATACAACAGGGCTCCTTTTAGTTCAGATTCTGAAACGTTTATATATCTATAATTGTGAATAACTATGAGCTTCGGGCAGGATGGATTGATCAAACCGGGAGACACCCTCATTGAAGCCTCTAGCGCAAACATCCGTGCTTTTTACGGTATATTTTCTTCCTTTATACGCGATGGCCGTCTAACCCGGTTGTTCGAAATGGCGTAGCAATTGCACTCATGGCCGCAGTGAAAGGGTACAGGTGCACCACTGTGCTATCGGAGAAGATGTCGCTGGAGAGAGAACAAATTCTACATACCCTGGGCGCCGTCATCGTGAGGACTCCTGCTAGTATACTGATTGAGTCTGACGACTCGATTATAAGCATCGCCAGATAACTGCAGAAGGAGATGTCGAACTCATGAATTCTCGATCAATACAATACAGTCACATTTGTCAGAGTGATATACTGGTTCGGTGATTATATGCGCTTGGAAGCAGAATACGCAACGGCATAGCAAAGTAAGGCTCCCCTGCACAAAGTTAAGCCAAGCCACGCTTGACTTATCCAGTTGTATGTACAGGATACCTGGACCACTCAAAAACCGTCTTTACTCAGTCTTGAAGTAGGCGATATTATTGGTGAATACGCCAATATTATCGCTGTAGCTCGCGAGACTTTCCCCGTTCCTGTCCACCATACTCTGGGCGCCTAGTGTATTCAGGTTATACACGGTGATGGACGAGTCGCCCTCGATGCTGAAGATGGAGTTCTGGCAGTTGTGCTCACTCCCGTAGGCGGAGCATGCTGATTTGAGACAAGAAGTGTGGTTTAGTACCCCATCCACAGATTAACCAACTCGGGGGGAAGGAAGGAAGAACTAACTTGCGTCGTAGTTATCGAAGAACGAGTACAGGCCGGCGCCATACACGGAGAGATCGTGCGAGTCCACCACGCGAAGGCCCCAGCCGACCTCACAGTGCCCCTCACTACTACCTTCGCAGCTCGCAGCAAAGTCTGGATCGTGGATTGATGGATTGGGCGTGAAAGGAATCAGGGCGTTGGGGTTGCTTTGGTAGTATCTGTCCGAAGTGACTGTGGTGAGCAGATCAAAAGAGAAGGGTGTGGGAGATAGATTGAAGGCATTAGAGAGATATGGAGCACTAACGCTGTCTCTGTTTGGATCTGGCCCATGTACACATTCTGGGTCGAGACGAACTGGTATTCGTAGAGGACGTTGTGTTCGACGGATGTGCCAGATCTGGTTTTTGGCGATTGGGTAAGCTCTCAATCTTTGGTGGGTATAGGGGAAACAAGGGGGGAATTGCACGTACAGCCAGATATTCCCCTCGGTGCTCTCAATATTCAATCCACGGCCACTGTAGAGCGTAATCTGGCCTCCATCGGCCTCAGTTTGAACGTCGATGTCGCTGCCTTTGTTAGAATTAGATATCGACCGCAGAGATATTCAAACATACTGGTCTGAAACCCATAGCCAGACATTCTCCATGTACAAGTTTGAAGCTGACGGGGTAACGTGCATGAGCATGTAGGCTACAATGCAGTTCTCATCGGCCTCAGTAACGACAGTGTCCGGTGTTTTTGCGCACTCTTTGCTTGTCTGCTGAGACCCTGCGAAGCCTCCGACGCGCGCATGCACCTCCCAGATCCCAGATGGGTCAGAAGCCGACGAGAGGTTCCATTCAATGAGCGTAGCGCCAGCCTGGGGTCCCTGGGTGCTAATGATGAAATCTGAAAGCTCAACGTGTCCATGGTCGCCAGGCTGCCCGACTTGGACGACAGGCTTGGGCTCGTCCTGGTTGTTAAAGAACTCGCCGCTCGACAGGATGACGGCAAATGCCTCGCCGGCAATCTTGGACCCCACAGGGATGTGGAGCGTGCTGGTCACCTTGTACACACCTGCATCGATGAACACCACCTGGCCTGTTGCAGCGGCGGTATCAATAACGGCCTGAAGTGCCTCGGTGTCGTCGGTTGTCGCATCACCAGTAGCACCGCCACCGCGAACGCTGGCAAAGGCTGAGACGGGTAAGAGTTCGTATTGTGGTTTGGAGCGTTGGTAGTACTTTCCATCACCGGCGAGCAGTCCTGCAGGGCGCGAAACCGGGGTAATATCTCCCGCAAAGCGAGTTGGTCCACTAGGGATATACTGGTTTCCCTGCCCCCAGCCAGCGATAACAGATGAGCCAGTGCTGCCCGATAGAACCGCTCCAGCAGGTCCCTCCACCACAGTTGCGACGTTGTTAATAGACACATTTTCGAGGATTATGCTGCCTGCAGTGTGCGGCGTAGAGGACTCCGACTGTGCTGACTTGATGGCCACGGGAGTGTTGGCGAAGGAACTGTCGAAAAGTGTGATGGAGCCGACGCTTTGTTCATCGCTACCACCAGTCGAAATGTCAATACCGACGTCGCAGTCATTAATGTTAATATCCTGATAGGTCCAGCCCCAGTTCCAGAAGTGACTGATGGCGGTTTTGGCGCCGTTGAAGGTGAGGTTGCGCATGGTGAACTGCTGGTTTCCGAGTGCGGCCGCAATTTTGCCCCCGTTAAAGACGAGATCCCCTGCAAAGCCGGCGGAGCCTGTTCACACTGCTATTTAGCAGTTGTTACTTATATTGAGTTGTTGGATGCCAACTACTCACCACTTTCGCAAAAGATGCCCTGATGCTCCGTGTCTTCATCGGCACTCAGTTGGAACACAATATTCTGCAAGCTAGTCGCCTGCGCCGTGGGCCAGTGGATGCCACTGATCTGGCTGGTCGCCACGACATCGGTGGTGTCGAGAATCAGATTGCGCACCTGCCTCCAAAACACGGTCGTCGCAGGCCAGTTCAGCCCCGGCCCAAAGTACGGATCGCCGTCAATCAAATACCCGCCTTCGAAATCGCTCGAAGCCTTGAGGACAGGCAGCGCGTTTGGATTTCCGGTGATGATCGTGTTGTAATAGTCGAAGATAGGGGCCGAAATACGGTAGGTGCCTGCGGGGAAGTAAACCACAGCGGGCGTCGTGGTACTCGAGAAGCAGCCCTGCCCGCAACGCTCGCCGCTGCTCATGGCCTCGTTGATTGCGGCTGTGTCGTCAGTGACGCCGTCGCCTGGTCATCTTTGTTAGTATAAAGTGAATTTTTGCACATCGCGAACGCGTCTCACCTGTTGCGCCGAAGTCCTTGACATTTCGAAACACGGTATACCCGGGCGGTCCTAGGGGAGAGACGCCCTGGTGCGCAATAGACTCTAGCCAGTACTCCGGTCCGTCGGCGGCGGGAGCGGCCGTGGACACGTTGGAGCTCTGCCTGCTTGACAGGGGGAAGGAGCTGCGGCTTTCCAGGTGGCCTGGTTTGGCCTGCCGGGCGTGTATGCCGTCAGCGGGAAAGTGGCCTCCGGGAGTTGCAATTCCCTGGACCAGGGTCCCGGTAAGGACGGGGAGAGTAAGAAGAGAACGGATATGCATAATAGCTTCCCACGAGCAGATTGTACAAAGGAGGATTGGTAGCTGCCTTATGTGCGGATGGCCATTGCAAACAGGGGAGACAGGCGGTATTTATAGTCCCTTTGAAGTATACAATGGCCCGTTCTTGACGTTATCAGTCACACCATGGTTAGCAAGATCTGCGCCCCATACTGCGCTGCTACGATTGAGGCGTTGGAGGAAAGCAGTATAGCTCCATCAACGCAAACTCAGGTAAGTCCGTTAGCGAATCCCTCCGTCTGTCGTAACCCTGAAGGCCCACCGTGAACGCGGAGTATCGCATATAAGCCGTTGTTTTGAATCTCCGACTCAAAACCCGCCAAGGTGAGCCGGGTGGGGGAACCAGTTACCGGGATAGGGCGATATTGTCAACACGGGGAACGTGCGATATGGATAGAGAGGAGGCATAATGCCGGATCTCTCGCACGAGCAAATGCGGGGGAGACTCTTGGCTCCTGCAATATCTCCTTCGTTTCAGGACCCTGCTGTAAGCGAAGGCAGATTCGGGTATTCCTTAAGGTTTAGGCCAATGCAACCCACTTTACTGCAGAAAGGAATTATCCCGTGTTTTTGCTTGCAGATTCCCCGGATTTCAAATTTCGTACGACAATCCGCGGGTTGAGGGGCAGACATGGGGGTGAGTATGGGGACCTGAGTAGCGCCAAACCCCTGGAATACGCCAACAGCGACTAATATAGTCACGGCGCGATGTCTACACTTCCAGCTAATAAACGATGTATACAGTCTCCACAGCGACTCGGAATCTTCTGCACCCGAGCACTAGTTGTCTCGGTCACATCATCAGCGGCGTCGGGGGCACTTCCTGAAGGAGCGACTGCCTGCATGCAAAGAGTCACTATTGCAGAGCATTGGACTACAGCCTTTAACGCTGTTCAGGGTAAGGCTCGTTCAAGAGGTTCGGATAGGAACTCTTGGAATCAATGATCTATATTGCCGTTGTTGGAGTAAGGGGTAGTCAACACTTGGGCAGTATTTTTGAGCCAGTGAGCTGTACATACATGTGAACAGATAAACAAAAATCACAGGTTTTAATTGAAGGAGCGTATACTTCCAAGTGCAACACTATATCACAGATGGAAGTCTAAACTAGCGCAAAAAAACGCAGAAAATCGAGTTCATCTTCATGCCCACAGTCAGCCTGCAAGCGAGATTCCCTCCAGACATTCAAGGCACTTCGTCCCTAATACAACCGCAGCATAATTGATGGTCTACACCCTAGTGCGGAACAACGGGGTACTGCAAGTTGCTGCACCCACCTTCGCACTTGCGGTACAGCCCAATAAACCCGTATCCTCCGCACTTCTGCAGGCTGTCCCCAGCGCAGGGCCACATGCAGTTGCCCATAGGCGTCACTGTTGGCATCTTGTCCTCATCCACACTATTCCCACAGAAGCACTCTCGAGCATTCTCCACGCCGGCAAATGTATAGCCCTCGGCAATGCACTTGTCCACGCACTTGGCTGGCGTCATATCCGAGATGCCGCCGAACGATCCCACCAGGACCCTCTGCCCACCCACGTTATCCCGCGTGCAGCCCACCCACTCCCATCCGTGGCTACCGGTCAGATCGGTGTAGTAGTGCAGGGGCTCGCCGATGGTGGTCGGTGCGCCACAGTCCGTGACAGGCTTCGCGTCCTCGGGTCCGGGTTGGATGGGATTGCACCCGGGGAGCGCGTCCAGCCAACCGTCGATCTGTTCGTTGATCGAGCGCTCGACGATGCATCCGTCTGTCACCCAGTCGGGCTGCAGCGTGATGGGCTCGCATTGGGTAATATCACCGCCGCCGTCGTGGCACGTGTTGATTGCGTCTTGGAGGACGTCAATGTCCCACCCGTTGAGCTGTTCGAGAGTCAAGGTTAGCAAGCTGTACGTTATTTATCCTCCAGCCGGCCAGATCCTTCAAAAAGGACAAACTTACGAAATCAGCATGCAATCCGTAGCCTGTAGGATCACCAAAAGAAAACACAAACGGCTGCTTATCACCATACCACAAATCGGCAAACTGCTCCGTGTGCCAGGTGATCTCGAGGAAAATGGAGATAATGCGGATTGGGTGAGATGCCGGGCAGGGACCATTGTCGTATGTCTGGGTTGGGTAGGCGACGTGGGACTTGTGGTCGGGGCTGTCCAGATTCACCCCGTCCCAGCACGAAGGGAAGTACACCTGCGCGCGCAGGCCATTCGGGCAGTTGGTCGTTGGGAAGCCGTGTGTCTGAGGGGTTCCTGGTGCGTTATAGTTTAGACATGCAAAGTTCCGAGCGTAGGATGCAATATTGCCCTTATCGCTGCGGTCGAAGGGGCTGCCTGCCACCATGCGAAACCCGGCGGGAGGTGCGACGATTGTCCCGTCAGTTGTCGGGTCAGGGCGTTGCCTGTAATAGTTGCGAGGTTAGACTAAACTAATGTAACTGAGAGTAGTTCCCTGTATATCTCAACCTACTCGTAGTATATGAGAGCACCGCCATTCTGCGGCACTTGTATGAAGCTCCCGTTCTCTGCGTGGTAATACAGCGACGCAACCCAGTAGTTGGACTTATCCTCCACTGCCGAGCAAGAGTTGCACTGTGAAGTCTGAGTCATGTTGTAGTCCATCGTGAACCCGAAGCCCGATCCACCCATGATTGTATGGACGTGGCCGGATGCAACGCCGGGCTGGACGATGGGATCGGCCCGTTGGATGACAAGGGGCGTGCTGCAGGGCACCTTGAAAAAGGCAAGGGATGGGGCCGCAGAGCTAACTAGCCACACCAGGGAGGCCTGCCTGAAAGAGAGGGGCATGATTGGGAATGACTGCAGAGCGTATGATAGAAATTGATTTGGACGGGTGGACGTGGCTCTGCGCAGAGGCAGCCCACCCCCTTTTAACTCTTGCCGTCTCGTTCGCACACCGACAAGTTAATTTAGTAGATTTTGTAGCGAACACGAGATAGCAAGTTTCCCAATGGCCTATAATCGCTTGTTTTGTCCTCTTGACCTCACCGAAGAATTATCGCGCCTAAGATCCTTGAGTGGTTACATCCTTCTCCGCATAGGTTCCATACTTCAAGACAGACATGCTCTCTAGGACTCGGGATTGAGCTCGTCGCGTGTCCTGCTGTCCGACACTCCGCGTCTCCGCAGTTCCATCGATAATAGATCGAGGGACTCCGCATCTACCATGCCGTTGGCGGGGTGCTGGTGAAGAAAGAACCCCGCATGCGCACAAGGAGTGGGCAGCCATCCTGCAGAAAATCGCCTGGGGTACATGGTCTGCAGAATCATCACCAGGACAGCGGGAGGCTGGGACAGAAGCTACCAGGGGTCATGGGAGTCGCACTTTAATGATTCAGGGGATTTGACCGATACTCCGCTACACGCTATTCACAATTTGAACTAGGTAGCGGAGTTGGTGGAAAACCCGTAACCAAAAATCCAACAAGGTGCTCGTATGGGATCTTTACACTCCATTGAATTATTATTCTATTGATCTATTGTTTCGGCTTAAGACAATAACGACCTGACAGGGAATTGAAGAGCTCACCCTCTCGCCAAAACATATAAATGGCGGCTATGCGTAGGTTAGTCCGGTTACTCTCAGCAGCATCAATTACCTGCATCCAAAGGAATTACTTTTATTGTGAATCTCCATCGGAATGGCCTTCAAGACCACCCGCTCTCTTATTTATGCGTTGGGCCCCGCTCTCGCTCTCGCCCAAGGCAAGCGCGGGCTCGCCTACAACGACGGTACACTCGCAAATCTCTTCAGCGAATACAGTCAGGTCACTTGGGGCTATAACTGGGGCTTCACACCCAATGGCCTTGACACCTCTGATGAGTTCTCCCCAATGCTCTGGGGCCTGCCATCCGCGCTGAGCCCAGAGTGGACTGCCGCCGTGGGAGCAACCGGCATCAAAGCAATCCTCGGCTTCAACGAGCCCGACCTCGGCGCACAAGCCAACATCACCCCATCCGACGCTGCCGCCGGCTATCTCGTCAATATGGAGCCGTTCGCAGGCCAGGTGCGAATCTCGACGCCCGCTGTGACAAATGGGCCTCCTCCCAATATGGGCACCGGGTGGATGGATCAGTTCTTCGAGCACTGTGCAACCTGCACTATCGATTTTGTGGCGATCCACTGGTACGCAAATAACGACCCAGAGGGGTTCAAGTCGCATGTGGAGCAATTCCACGACAAGTACAACCTTCCGATCTGGATTACGGAATTCGCGGCAAGTGGCTCCGACGAGGAGCAGATTGAGTTCCTGCAGGCTGTTCTGCCCTGGCTCGATGCGCAGCCCTTTGTTGAGCGGTATGCGTACTTTGGGGTCTTTCCGGGGTTCCTAGTCAACGAGGCTGGGGATGGTCTTTCGCAGCTGGGCCAGGTGTACGCCACCTACAGTGGATAGTTATTTCCTGGCTATGACTAATTACTATGCGGTTAGTCGGATCAAAAGCAATGACACATACTTTGATCTGAGCATTTTATCTTTGGCGTAATTAAACAAATGAACAGTAGACGATGCACAGTCAAAGGTTCTGAGGAACTATCACAATGACAGCTATTGCTGTATGTATCAGTGGGGCTATGGGGCTACTATGAACGTTGTGCTCCAAATTGGCGCTCTCTTTTTCTTGTAACATGCCCACCTCTCCGCAAAAGGAATTACAGACGACTAAGGCCTTTGCAAGCCTGCTCTATGCATTACACGATGGCGCTTTGACGGCTTGCCGAGCTGGGTCCATCGGCGACATGACGATTCCTGGTAAAGATCACCGATTGAGGGTAATGGAAAAGTAACTCTGGTGGTCAGAAGATACTGTCGCTGGAGTGCATACAGCGCTCCCCGCAGCTGCCAATAAAAGTAGGTTGCTGTGTGGCTTTCACCCTGTATTCAATAACACGCGGCGGCGAATGAGAGTAGTAGTCTCACGCCACGCGCGTTTCAGAGAGAGTAAGCCAGTCCTGGAACTCGGACCATAATGTGCTCCATTCGCTGGCCACCAATGCCGGGAAGCCGTTGCCTTGCAGCCAGGAGCATGGCAGTCCCGTGCCTTCGGTTACAGTCACCATGAAGGCGATGCAGTCTCGCCTACTGGTCCTAACTTACGATGCGCATCCTGTTTCAAGTATGACGCCGGGAAGTAGACTCCTCCGATCGGGCCCAGCTCGCCTGCAGGTGAGGTCCCTGTGTGCTGCCCCTGGAATCCCTGCTCTGGCCAAGAATCCCAACCCCGCGACTCCGCGATGCTGAACCAGCGACGTTGGAGAGGACAGAGTGGATACCATCTTGACCCAGATCGGGCAGGATGATAGAGTCAGGGCTCCCGTGGTCCCCGTGGCTTGGCACCCACCTCTGCCCACTTCGATATTTAATGGGTACATTTTGGCTACTGTGAAGACCACTTGATGTCAACTGCCCCCGTCTATCAATTGACAATGCTACTATTAACACTGCAGGGTCGTAGTACGAGTGATGTTGCCTTTGCCTTGGTAAATTCTTTTCTAACAGAGGAATATAATCACCTACAGTTTGCCGGAAAGTATCAGTGGTTTCCCTGCCTCTTGTGCTCTCACTGGGCATTCGCCTCCTGCTTCCTGAGCTGAACGTACTAGGCTCTGGACTTCCACATGGCCGACAGACTCCTTGAACTGTGTCGTCAGCTGACAGAGTCAAGTGAAGCCGATCCCCAGTGCCCGCGACTCCGCGATGCAGATTCATACCCCTGCATTTCTTTCTAGAAACGCCGACTTCCGAACAGGGCGCTTGGACCCTTAATGGTGTGGGAAATCACTTCCCAGCCGTGCTGGCCCAAAGCGACCCTTGCTCATTATAGTCTCGTCCCGCGTAGGGTATCGACGTCGAGCGTGCGGACATTCATGCTGACAGCCTTGGATTTGACCGAGCGATACCTCCGACGAGGCGAGTCATCCTGCGTGCGTTTGCACTCCACATCAGGGGAGAGGCGACCCAGACTTCTTACTCCGCGTTTGTAGCTTGCTAACCATTGCGAACCATACATAGACTTCCAAATTTGCTGCTTAACAAATGCCTAGCTTTTCTCGCTTAATGTCGAACCCCGCCGTGTACATTAATGACCCCACGCCCAGCGCCCATCACAGGCAGTTGATAGCCCAACGCATTCGCAGTAGCCCATGTGACGGCGTATGAGCTCTCACGATGGAGTCGCCGGACGGCCACATCTCTCGCCCCACTAACCCCGACAGCCTAGTGCTCGAAGCCTGGGGTCAGGGACTGATGGTTGGATCGCTGGTGGTGATGGCGTCGGTCATTGTCGCCAACATGAAGAGACGAATTCTTCTGCATAAGTTGATTCTAATTGAGGTGAGCCAGTTCCTGGACATTCGATCTTCGCTATAAAATAGCGAGAAATGGATTATTTGATCGACATATGACACAGACTCACAATTGACTAACAGCTGCTCCTCGCCATTCCACACGGCACATTCATCTTCAATAAACCCCCCGTCTACGGTTGGTACCTCTCCGTCAGCGCCGTCGGACTCAACATCTCGTGGAGCCTGCACAATGTCATCGCATGGATGAAAATCAAGCCCTTTTACTCTCGCAATGTATCCACGGCATACATCGCCACCGTCATCCTAATCCAGCCATACTGGGTGCTGGAGATCTACGCCAATTTTGCATATTTCAACAACATCAACGGTATCTTCGAGGTGACTCGACCGCTGGAACCACTCTTTCGGTATATCTGCCATTTTTCACATAATTCAACTCTATAAGCGAAGAGCGCGATGACGATGCATGGTAACCATTACTCTGACTTTCTTCGCAGTGACCCCTGGTGGATTTGCACAACCTGTTCCTTGTTCTACACAATAAAGCGCGGCTACAGCTTTGGCCTCGTCGAACTGGTCACTATCAGCCCACGGTTTGGCATCATGCTGGCCGCCATGTGTCTGTCGATCGTGTTTATCATTGTCGACACATGCAGCGTCCTCGGCGTGATTCGCAGCGCCGCACTGCCCATTGGTGTTCAACCATTTTGGAAGGTGTGTGTGTTTGCGTTCCCTCACTTTATACCACCCCCCGGGGCATTTCCGGAAATAAGAACAACATAAAGTAGCTCACTGATCCCGTAACCCAGCTCTCCTTTATCTTCAAATGTCTTTGCAACACCGTCATCCTCGACGACTTCCGGACAGCGCTCGATCGCATCCGTCTATATCACCAGCAACAGATGCAAGCGCCACCGTTCCCATCTTCTTGTGATATTCCGCGTATACCTGCTAGGCAGCTTCATTACGCGAGCTCGGCATGCAGTCCAATGGTGGAGGAAGTGGAGGAGATGGCCAGTGCTCCTATTAATAGTGCACGCACCACGGATAATATTGTGTAATCAGCTTTTGGAGTGGCTTGCCTTTTGATTTGGGCCGCGGAATGTGAGGCCATTGGTAGAGACGCGGTTGTTATGTCCATCTCCGAGCTGAAAATACATAATTTGTGCTATATTTATTTGGTTCGAATACTGGATTCCACTGACCTTAAGGAATAAAAGAGATATCCCACAAAGCAATCCATGCATGGTAAAAAGCAACAATCGTCGCCAAACTCCAAATGCCCATAAACACAGGCAGCAAGTCCTCATTGAAGCTACAGCCCTATGTTAGTTACTCGCCCCAACCCTCCACCACCTCCTCCAAAGCCCGCAACCTCTCCCTCGCATCAGGTGCCTCATCCTTCCAGTACGCCAACAACTCAACCGCCCCTCGGACTGCCCCCTTCCACCCTGGGGGTAAGAAGTCCCGGGCAACCTCCGACCGACTAGCCGCAACAAGCACCAGCGCGCTGCGTGTACATGCTCGCAGCATAAGCCAGGCACCGTGATGGCGATGGCGGAAGCCCTTGCGGTTCTTGTGGATGCGCTCGGCGGCCATGGCGAGCCCACGCACAACGAACTCATCGGTGGCGGCGCCGCGCGTCCCGTGTGCGATTGCCTCCAGGATGTAGGGGAAGTAGATCCACTCGTAGCAGTCGAGGATATGGCCACGGAGGACGAATTTGAGAACGTCGTCGTCCATCTCGGGCGTCGAGAGGGTGAGAAGTGGGGGGAGGGATGTTGTCCTGGACACCGGGTTGTTAGAGTGATTTTTCAAGGGGATGTAAATGGAGGGGCACAAAGTTTTGACACACCACTCTGTCGCTTGTATTTCGAAATCCAGCGAGGCATCGCGCATGTTGTGTGCGTCCGGGAAGCGGCCATGCGTCTGGCTGGCAAAAAAGAGTTGGATGATGCGCATCATCAGTCGGCGCACGGCCGTTTCGGCGAGGTAAAAATACCACACGCGAGATTCCTCGCGGTTCAGTTGCTGCATGGGTAGGGATGGGAAGAAGGTGGGATATTTGAACCCAAGTGGGTCGGGCTGGTTGAGGCCGAGCTCTAGTCGGAGCTCGCTAGACAGGGTGAGACCGGAATCCAGAAAGAAGGCCTGGTCGAGAATGCAACTCACATTTCAGATTTGAGGCAGGCCCAGTGCGTCGTCTCCAGATAACGAAGGTCGCTGGTGAGGTTGCCCCCAGTTGTTGTTGGAGTTGAATCGGACGAGAAGATCAGTGTCTCTGCCATTGCGGCTGTCTGCACAAAGCACCGCCAGGCGCGCAGCGGTTGAAATATTGCCATTAGATACACGCCCGAGTAGAAGAAGCATTGCGCTTCCAGCACCCCATCCGTCCGGAGCACAGCGCCTAGTCGCATTTGTGCGGCCTCAAAGTATCGCTGGCCGAGGTGAAAGGTCGGCGACCGGCGCGCGGTCATGGAGCTGGCTTCGTGGTGCTCCTGAAAGCTTTCGGAGATAGCGCCCAGGGCACAGATGAGCAGCTTTGAGTGCACGTTAGTGAGAGGTGCGTGTGATTGGGGAGTAGAGTCCCACCACGAGGCACGAGGGCGCGTCCCAGCCGACCCCATGGACGCATGCTTGGTACAGGTAATCTGTAACCAAGAGGACGTCAAGGATTGGATTGGCAATATGCACCTCCTCGAGAAATGTGTGGAGCAACCGTGTGCAGGTGTGCAGGTCAAGGTCGAGGCGTTCCTGACGGGGGTCGGCGTTGGCGAGGAAAGGCTCCCACGACGAGGCTGGTGACGAGGACAGCAGATCTTTGAGGCTCGGGCCTGCGTCATACTTTCCTTCGAAGACGCCCCAGGCTAGAATGGTTTCAATTGTCAGTCGACTCAGGTCTGGATCGTGGCCCTGGTACGCGGGACTTCCATGCAGGCCGGGCGATTCGCTGCCTACGGCCGCCGATGCACTTCGAAATGTTGGATCTCCATCGCTGTGGTCGACAGGGGGCCTTGCATGATTGGTTTCTTCTTGTTGTTGCTGCTGCTGCTGCTGCTGCTGCTGCTGCTGCTGTTGTTGTTGTTGTTGTTGTTGTTGTTGGAGACGTAGTTCAATCTGATCCAGACGCTGAATAATCAATACGCTTGCAGGGTCGAACCTGAAGCAGCAGTCAGTCAGCCTGAGAGAGGGGAAAAGCACAAACAAGCGCCCTCGTTCCCACGGGGGCACGTACACTGACAGGTCGGTGGGGTCGTTGACGACGCACTTTGCGCCGATTTTCTCGCAAAACGAACACGCTGGTCTCTTGTTGTCGCATTTGGTGCGACGCGTCCGACAGACCTGGCATGCTCTCACAGCCCTGCGGCGAGGATAGGCGCCTGGCCCTCTGGTGGAGTGCTTGGTCGCTGTGCCGGGGTCGGTAGTGAGGAGAGGTGGCAGGAGGAGGGACTTGGGAGAGGGGGTCCGACACTCCGCGTCGGACACGAGCTGGTCCAGGCTTCTGGAAGGCGCGAAGGCCATGGTGCCGAGTGGAGAAAGTGCAGAAAGCGGGGACTGGTGCTGTCTGGGGAAATACGGGGGCGACGGCCGTTTAAATCAATCAGCAGCGAGGGGACAGATTACCCCATATGTACAAGCTCGTACCTTGGTAATCAATTTGGCTTTCCTCGCTTGCAGCCGGTCTCGCTTCCCTTTCGGTCACTGGCGGGGAAGCCATTAGCGTTGCAGTTTGCCTGCTCAGGTTGTTCTTGAAGCTGCGGCACTTCGCGCGAGATTCCGTGTTGGCGATTGAAGGGCTCAGTTAGTGCGGTAGGAGAAAGTATCCCATCATGGCTCTATTTTGAACAATATAAAGCCCACTGCTACCACTCTTGTTTCACACACCCTTCCACCACAATCTCCAAACCATAACCGTGCGCTACAGACCCACTAGCCCACAACCAACCATGGCGATCGAAAAGTCGGCTGATCATGCCAACATCGAGACCATCCGCCGTGCCGATTCGGCTGATGCGGAGGTCGTCGACTCCAGGGCTAAATCGGCTCTCGTCAACGACAACATTTTCGAGCATGAGCAGACTGTCCTGCAGGTTATCCGGGGCCATCCAGTTCTCATCTGGTGGGCGTTTTTCTTCAGCGTCAGTGCGATCGGATGGTACGTACATCATCCTCCACATGTTAATCAACAGTGCTGATGCCGCGGCTTCCCAGGGGATTTGATGCCCAGGTCAACGGAGCAGTCCTCTCGATCCCGTCCTTTCGACGCGACTTTGGTGAGCACTATGAAGGTGACTTTGTGGTTCCTGCCCCCTGGCTCAGCGCCTTCAATTCGATCTCGTCGGTCGGTCAGTTTTTTGGCGGCTTCCTATGCAGCACTATTGCCGACCGCGTCGGTCGAAGGCTAGCCCTCGCTGTTGGCGTGATAATCTCTTGCGCTGGTATTTTTGGAGAGATATTTTCCACTGCAAAAGCGGCGTTCCTGATTAGCAAGCTCATTCTCGGCGTTGGCCTGGGCTTTTATCTTACCATTGGGCCTTTGTACTCTTCTGAGGTGAGTTCCTTGATTCCTCAAAACACCACAAGACAAGGATCCCTGACAAGCCAAAAAGGTCTCGCCCGTCGTTCTGCGAGGGATCACAACGGCCGGTGTCAATCTTGGGATAGTGATCGGTCAGTTGCTCTCCAACGCAGCCATCAGGGGCTTTGGCGAGCGAGGTGACAGGTGGGCATACCGGGGCCCATTCGCTATTCAATTCTTCTTCGTCGGTAAGCTCAACTACACCTTGTGTACCTCTCTGGATATGGCTGACCAAGCCCACTCTAGCGTTCCTCGCCGTGGGTCTTCCCTTCTCCGTCGAGTCCCCCTGGTACCTCGTCCGCCGCGAGAAGATCGACGAGGCTCGAAGAGCCCTGCAGCGCCTCTATGGCGCCGGTACCGACGTCGAGACAAAGCTAGTCGCCATTCAAATGACGGTGGCGCAGGACCTCGCCACCAAGGAGTCCAAGTGGTCGGACGCCGTCCGCGGCGTAAACCGGCTCCGGACGCTGATCTCCTGCGGCGTCTTCGTCTGCCAGCACCTCGTCGGCATCATCTTCGTCCTTGGATTCTCCTCCTACTTCTTCCAACTCGCAGGACTCCCCACCGAGCGGTCCTTTGATCTTGGTGTGGGCGTCACCGCTTGCGGTGTGGTGGGCACGATTATCTCCTGGACAATCGTCAACCGACTGGGCCGCCGCATCATATTTAACTCCGGCATGGCCATCCTCAGCACCATCAACCTTCTTATTGGAATTCTCGACGTCGTCCCCACCAGCGGCGCAAGCTGGACACAGGCCGCACTCACGGTCGTGTGGGCGTTTTTCTACCAAGTCAGCATCGGCGCGGTTGCCTTTGTGCTGCTTGGTGAGACCTCGTCCCCGTCGCTGCGAGCCAAGACCACCGCGATGGCGACCGCCACTCAGTCCGTCTTTGGGATCGTTATGAACATCGTAATCCCCTACATGGTGAACCCAAACGAGGCAAATATGCAGGGCAAGGTCGGCTTTGTCTTTGGCGGGCTCGGTGTGCTCGCCACGGTCCTCTGCTACCTGTATATTCCAGACTTGAAGGATCGTACCTTCGAGGAGATCGATGTCATGTTCGAGAATCGGGTGCCTCCGCGTAAGATGGGTGGCTATGTGATCGAGCACTAGAGCATGGATGTGGGATGGTCTGGCTGTCGCGTCAATTCCGTAAGATGGGTGTCTGTTGCCCAGTCTTCCTTTGGCGGTCATACCCTTGGATATATGCAACTCACTAGGCCTCTAAATGTTGGTAGCACAGTTAGTATAGGAAGAAGTTGTTACCTCGGTAGTCATCAGCTGGGACAGCTTAGTCAATATGATCTTTTACAGGTAATCTAGTTCTTGTAAAGAGCATAGTGCAATTCGTATTCACATCTACCGTTGGTCCGCCGACCTTCATTTTCAAGTCCAGCCACCACACTCAACGATAGATATAGTTGTTAGTGGATAAATCGGACATAGGACTGTGGGCGTCGTCGTTATGCGTCGCCCTCGCCAGCTGACTGGAAGCTTCGGTGACTGAGCGCAATAGTCCATATCCACATACCTCGCTTTATTGAGCGAGTTTGCCCGCGCGCAGTGCCCTCTAGCAACAAGCGGATGGGCTGATGAGCCGACACGAAGCTCCGGCCAATCAGAGCAAAACGCGATCTTCCGCGGCCTCGACTCTCAACCCCCCCGTTTCCGCATTTGTGCTTTTGTTTCAGGTGGTCACGGGCGCACGCTGACCAGAGTCCCGGTGATTTGCCGACGAGTGTTGGCGCATCCAGTAGAGCCCATTGGCTGCAGATGGATCTGTGATGGTACATTGGGTATTTTCCAAGCTCCGATTGAGCCATCGAGAAACTACCACCGTTGCAATTCCCGCGGAGGCACCGCGAAGCAGTTGTGAGCTTTCCGTGGTATCCTACCGATGCGAGAATCACTACGAGGGTCTCTCCATGGTCCAGGCTATATAAGCCCGTTGGAAGACAGTGTCATTTGTACTATCGCTTCCGCACACCTGTTATACATCTACATTGCACAAGCCACAGGAACTGAACAAGTAGGATCACGATGGGCTCCATAAGTACTATCAAGATGGGCCAGCTGGATGTTGACCAGATCATTCACGAGCTCACGCTGAGCGAGAAGGTCTCTTTGCTCTCAGGTACATCCTACCACCATATGTGCCTTCTTCTCCACGTAAAGCAAACACAGCTAACTTATCTCCCCCCCACCAGGAATCGACGCCTGGCACACGGTCGCCATTCCGCGCCTCGGGATTCCCTCGATCCGCACAACAGACGGGCCCAATGGCGCCCGGGGCACCCGCTACTTCAACGGCGTCCCCTCGGCCTGCCTCCCCTGCGGCACCGCGCTCGGTGCAACCTTCGACAAGTCCCTCATCTTCAGTCTCGGCCAGCTCCTCGGCGACGAATGCGCAGCCAAGGGCGCACATGTTCTCCTAGGCCCGACAATCAACATCCAACGTGGGCCCCTGGGGGGCCGCGGCTTCGAGTCGTTCTCTGAGGACCCGGTCCTCTCGGGCCTCGCGGCCGCCAGCTATTGTGCGGGCGTCCAGGACCGCGGGGTCGTCGCGACCCTCAAACATCTTGTCTGCAATGACCAAGAGCATGAGCGTGTTGCGGTTAGCGCGCTGGTGACTTCGCGAGCCCTGCGCGAGATTTACCTGCTGCCCTTTCAGTTGGCGATTCGTGGGGCGAGACCTGGCGCCGTCATGACATCGTATAACAAGGTCAATGGGCTGCATGCGAGTGAGAGTCCGGGGTTGTTGAGGGATATTGTTCGCGGGGAATGGGGGTTTGACGGACTGATTATGAGTGACTGGTTTGTTTCTGCCCCCCCTTTTTTTTTCTTGAAAGCCACGATCTCCCTCTCTCGCCTGGGAGGGGTAAGGTAAAGTAGTTTCTATGCTGATCTTACAAATCCATCTCTCTCCAGGTTCGGTACCTACAGCGTCGCAGGCGCAGTGAATGCAGGACTCGACCTCGAAATGCCCGGCCCCACGCGCTTCCGCGGGCCAGCACTCATGCACGCCCTGACCTCGAACAAAGTCTCCCAGAAAACGCTCGATGAACGCGTCCGCAAAGTGCTCGAGCTTGTGCAGCTCACCTCCCGTTCCAGTATTCCCGAATACGCACCAGAGCGCAAGCTCAATCGACCAGAGGACCGCGCGCTCCTGCGCCGCGCCGCTGGTGAGTCCATCGTGCTGCTGAAGAACGACAACAGCGCGATTCTCCCGCTGAATCGCGACAAGAAAACTCTAGTGATTGGTCCCAACGCGGATATTGCGACCTACTGCGGCGGTGGATCGGCGTCACTGCTGGCGTACTATACCGTCTCGCCGCGGCAGGGGATTGCCGAGAAGTGCGGCGAGGAGAAGGTGATATTCTCGCAAGGGTGCTACGGGCACAAGGAGCTGCCGCTGCTCGGGGAACAGCTGAGGACGGTGGAGACCGGCGAGCCCGGGTACACGTTCCGGGTGTATACGGAGCCTCCGAGTTGCAAGGGGCGGCAGCCCGTCGATGAGCTGCATATGACAAATAGCTGCGCGTTCCTGATGGATTATAGCCACCCGAAAGTTTCGGGGGACACGTACTATGCCACGCTGGAGGGAACATTTGAGCCCGCGGAGAGCGGCGTGCATGAGTTTGGGCTTACGGTTGCTGGGACAGGGTTGCTGTATATCGACGGGGTGCTTGTTGTCGACAACAAAACGGCGCAGCAGGCGGGAACCTCGTTCTTTGGGATTGGGACGGTGGAAGAGCGCGGGGAGAGGTACCTCGAGGAGGGAAAGAAACATCACGTCTTTGTTGATTTCGGTACGGCGCCGACGTCGAATCTGCAGCACCATGGGGTGGTCTCGTTTGGGCCCGGTGGCCTGCGGCTCGGCGGATGCCGAAAGCTCGATGCGGATGCTGCGATCCGGCAGGCTGTCCATCTGGCCGCCGGGATGGAGCAGGTTGTTGTTTGCGTGGGGTTAAACGGGGACTGGGAGAGCGAGGGCTTTGATCGGGCGCACATGGACCTTCCACCGGGGACGGACGATCTCGTCAATGCCGTTCTCGAGGTTCAGCCCAACGCAGTGGTTGTCGTACAGAGTGGAACGCCGGTCACGATGCCCTGGGCGTGTAAGGCCAGGGCTCTCCTACAGGCATGGTACGGGGGTAACGAGGCGGGGAACGGAATTGCAGATGTGTTGTTCGGCGACATCAATCCGGTATGTTGCATGCTAAATTGATCTGATATAGTATCGGCTGACAAAACACTGCAGTCAGCAAAACTGCCCCTGACCTTTCCCCGAGAGCTAGCCCAGAACCCCTCGTATCTGAGCTACCGCTCGGAGCGCGGACGCGTGCTGTATAGCGAGGACATCTACGTAGGATACCGCTACTACGACAAAGTCGGGCAGGCTCCGCTCTTCCGGTTCGGCCACGGGCTCTCGTACACGACATTTCAGCTGAGCAATCTTAGTGTTTGCGAAACATCTCCTCTAGTGTCGAACGTCAAAGAGTTATCCCTTAGCGTGAGCGTCTCAGTGACCAACACTGGCTCTCGTGTGGGCGCAGAGGTCGTCCAAGTTTACGTGCGGCCACCGGCTGATTCCAGCGTGGGCCGGCCGGCGAGCGAGCTCAGGGGTTATGAAAAGGTTATGCTGCAGGCGGGGGAGACCAGAGAGGTTTTGATCTCGATTCCCGTCGGGCTTGCGACGAGTTTCTGGGATGAGGGGCGAGAAGCATGGTTGAGTGAGAAGGGGACGTATGTCCTGGAGGTTGTGGGGACTGGGGACGAAAACAGGTTGGCTGCTCCGTTCTCGGTGCAGGTCTCGCGGTATTGGAATGGGCTATAGAGTCTCAATTTTGTCAGACCTCAATTCCCAGACCTGATGGTGCAACTCGCCTAGGAGAGAACGATAGAGTCATAGTAAGTCATTGATTTAAGACCGTCTCCGCGCTCCTTGATAATTGTACACTCCCCGTGCCGGACACAGTCATAATATCTACCCCCTCAGAGATATGTGGCAGTAATTTATGTAGCACTATCGCCAGGCCAATGTGGGCTATTCGCCGGGCAGCGTTAAGCGTAGGCCCAACGGTTCCAATTGTGCAGATCGGCCGTCACATAGAACGCCACATTAGCTTGAATGGAGAGAGAGGCAAGTATATAAATGCGCACCGTCCAGGGAATATTGATTCATCCCTTCCCATATCGGTAATGTAGGGTCCCGGTTATCCCAATGGCCTAGATTGATGAGAACTACTTGTTTCGCACTCATCATTCATGATGCGTTAGCCCTAACCCCCTCCCCCGCGGCTCTCCAAAGTCACCCTTCCCACCCCGGGCTTTCCCCTCAACCTCCCTCTTCCATCGCAACGCCCTCCAAAGACTGACCACAAAAATCACAAAAGCCACACCCGCAAGCCCCACAATGCAAACCAACGGCGCCACAATAGAAACAACCGCAAACCCCCACGACACTGCCTGAAAGGCATCACTGCGCTGCAGGAAATCCGTCGCGAGGCCAACCTGCATCGCCGTGAGCGCCAAGACAAAATACAGCGTCATAACGCTGAGCGGTGCGATATTTGCGGTGAAGAGCTCCTCGTAGGTCTGGTATTGGTGCTCGTAGCCGCGGAAGAGGTAGCCGTACTTTAGGCGGTGGATTAGGTTGAGCCGGGAGAGGCGGAGTTCGCCGTAGGTGTAGCGGTGGTTTTGTGGGGAGGTGATGGTTAGGTCTGTGGCGGCGTTGCAGTTGTGGTCGGTTGTATTGCTCTCGGCTGGCCCCTTTTTTAGGGCTTGCTGGGTGAGGAGTACCCAGGAGGACCAGGTTAGGGTGTCGGGAACGAGATTGTTGACCATCGCGATGACAAAGTCGCTCTCGTGTTGGATAAGGGCGAGGTAAGAATAGAGGAAGCCGATGGCAATAGAGTAGATATTTGCGTCGTGACAAATATGGTTACGCCAGAAATGCGGGGCGAGGAGGAATTGTGGAAGTGGCTTAATGTGCATACGTCTAGTTCGTTCCCAGACAAGGTGCATATCTGCTCGCTCATCGAGGACAATTTCACGCGCTATTGCGATCTGGAAGGTTAATGAGCGAGGCGGCAGTGGGCGGCCTGCTATCCAGAGCCAGTGGTTCATGCGGTTGAGTCGTTCGACGGAGAGGTCGGTGGTTACGAAACGAGAGGGCTCGTCTATGGGGCAGTAGCGGACGTGGGTTTTTGGGTCTCGAGCCGAGGCTGGGAGGAGAGGAGTCGGCTCATCGCTGGAGTTTGTCCACGAGGCGAAATCAGACACAAAAGGTGGCTCTAATGTCATATTCAATTGTGTGCAGTGGTGCTGCGACCTCTGGTGCGTGCGTGGGCGGGCGAGAAGAATTAAATACATACAAGCGCTTGTGCTTACCCTGCGTGTGACCAAAAATACAGTACGGCCGCGGGCGAGATGCAGCAAGAGATGCAACGATGCCTGTCGGCCTTACTGGAGGCGAGCTTTCCTGCATGTCTAGTTTTGCTTTTTTTTCTCTCTCTTTCTTCTTGGGCTTTCTGGCGGGATTCATTTTTGCCCCATCTCCCCCGGCCTGCAAAATCGATCAAGTCAGAAATTCGACCTCCGACGTTCAAGATGGGTCGCTCTACGCGCCAAAAGCGGCAATCCAAAGACGACCCGATCCAGCACGCAGATTACCACCGGCTTGTATCGGTCCACGAGCCTGCGAATAATCGGGATGCTACAGTTAGGTAGGTCGTACTTATATATATATCCAGTATACAGTGTACGACGCAGGAGGGCCGCTCAGCTCACAACATTAGCACAGCATCATCGCCATCCACGGGCTCGAGACCACGTCGCCAGAAACTTGGGTCTACCGACACAAGGGTACAGGAAGCGGCACGAATTGGCTTACAGACGCGGATATGTTGCCAAAGGATGTAGAGACGGCACAAATTTACACCTACAACTGGGCGGCGGATTTCCTCGACAATAGCATCGAGGCATCGCTTGAGACTCATGCTCAAAAATGTCTGGATGCGATGGAGGTGGGATTGCGCAAAAAGGCTAGGATTCCGATTATCTTTATCGCCTCATGTTTTGGTGGGCTTCTGCTGGCAAAGGTGGGCTCCTACCAAACCATGCTTTCTTATAGTTGGGAAGGTCGCTGAAGCACCCGACATATCCAGGCCCTTCTTATTGCGAACCAGAAGAATAGCCCCCACAGTGGCATCCTCGGTGAGACGGTGGGTATTGTCTTCCTTGCTACGCCGTTCGAAGGCAGCGCTGCAGCGCAGCTTGCCAAGTGGGGAGCGCTTGCTGGGAAGGTTGTTGGGAACGAATCATCCCAGTCCCTGATTAGAATGCTGCACACCAGCGATGCGAAGCTCCAAGAGTTGAAAAAGCAGTTTGAGGTCCTGATGACGCACCCGAGTCCAATGCCCCTGACGTGCTACTTCGAACAGCGAAAAACACAGATGATGCGACGGGCGCTCCCCAAACTACTGGCAACGTTGGTTTCTCCCGTTTTCCCAAAAATTATGGTAGGTGATTTGATGTCCGTCCTCTTCATTTCGCGCCCGAGCTCACCACCAGGAGTTGGTTACTGAAAGTTCTGCTTCGCTGGGAGGCTATCATAATTGGTGCAAGCCCCGCGATCTTCCGCATGTTATGATGAACAAATTTAGTGGGCCAGATTCGACCGACTACAGAGTCCTGAGCGATATAATCCAAGGATTCGTGTCTAATGCACATGAAGTGAGGTATGGCCGATCGGATGGTACGTCGTTTCTCTGAATTTAACTCGCCATGTCATAAATGTCTGACACGAGAGTTCTAGCCCCAAACAAGCCTTATGCCGAGATTCCCTACGGGAAAAACGAAAACTTTGTGGGGCGCAAGAAGCAACTCGCACGACTTGCGGGTCTTATTCCCCCAGGGAACGTGCCCGAGCGGTGTCAACTCAACGCTATCGTTGGGTTGGACGGTGTTGGTAAAACAGAACTCGCGATGGAGGCAGTGCACAGGTTCCACGAGGAAGATCGGAACTGCTCTGTGTTCTGGGTCAGGGCTGATAGCTTAGAGAGCCTGCGCGCTGATTATGATCGCATCAGGCAGACAATGGGATTGGTAGTACAGAAAACCGAGGACGTAGTTAGGCAGGTCAATCGGCAGCTCGCAACACGGCCCGGCCCATGGCTCTTGATCTTTGACGGCGTGGACGACAACGAGGAATTCTTTCGGCAATGGTCCGAAACGGATTGGTTCCCTGCTAGTAAAGTAGGATCCATCTTATTGACCATGGGAAACAAAGACCTTGCCGCATACTTTGGGGCAAACATTATAGATGTGCACTATTTGCCCGACGATGACTCTATACAGCTTTTGAGACGGGGTCTTAGTGGTTCCGAAGACCTCATTGACCCCGACGGTAAAGATCCCCACACTGCCGAGCTGATACGCCTTCTGGCCGGGCTTCCGTTGGCGATCAACTTCGCAGCGCAGTATATAAATCGAACCAAGTTGACGGTCACAGAGTATCTTGAACTTTGGAGGACCCGGGATGCGGAAATGATCAACCTTCTATGCCAGCCACCGGTTGGGCAGAAGCAACATAGTACACTCACAAGCCGACGTCCACTAGCCGCCACATGGCTGATCACTCTAGATGAGCTCAGGCGGACAAAACCAGCCGCATTGGAATGGATGAGCATGATCTCGCAATGTTCGTCGACAAACATTCCAATATCCATGATTGAAAGGGTTACCAAGGTGAAGGCGGGTAGCGTCATTGGAGATTTGATGGCCTACTCCTTGGTGACCAGGCCCGACAACGGCATGGACTTCGTTGATGTCCATCCATTGGTTCAATTGGCAATGAAGATCTGCTTGGTACAGACTGGCGAGTGGGAATCGACCACCGTAGCCCTAACGGCGAGGCTAGAACAACAGTTCCCAACCTCCAGCTCCATTGACGGGTGGGGGCGAGAGATTGGGCAGGTGGAGAGCATAATCGGGCAGTATAGCGACAAAGATACGCACTACGAACAGTCGCTCTGGCAGGCGCTCTACGCCGCTGGCCAAGCGAGATATTTGCTAAACGAGGAGGTGAAGGCGGAATCTCTGCATCGGAGGGCCCTTAGGATGGAAGCTCTAAAGCCTGCAACAGCTTCTACAAATGGCGCACGTCTCAGACGCGAAGGGAAATACGAAAGAGCGGAGGAGTCGTATCAAGAGGCTGAAAAGGAGCAGAGGGCCGCCTTTGGCGGCGGAGATCATCCTGCTGTCACGGAACAGCAGAAACATCTCGCATGCACCTACCTGCTGCAAAGCAAATACCAGGCAGCAATTAAGTCTTACTCGGACGTGCTGGCAGTGGAAGAGAGCATGTTGGGAGAGAAGCATGCCTCTACCATCGCCACGCGGAAGACGCTCGCTCTAGCCCGAAAGATGAGCGGAGACCGCGCGGGCGCAATTGCCCAGTACGAACATATATTTGACCTTGAAACCCCGGAAAAAAAAGACCAGCCTCCAACCAGCATTACCGGCATCGATCACCTCCTTATCGGTATGGACGATCTGGCCATCATGTATCAGCAACAGGGGCAACACGCCAAAAGCGAAAAGTTACTGCGGCGGATATCGAGACGAAAGAAGGAGATATATGGCGAGCAGCACCCATCTACTCGGGCAACCGAAAAGCTATTAAAACTCGCGGAGGAGAGGCGATGCACCCTCTCGCCAGATGGTGCAACTTCACATGGGAGGGTTGTGGGCTGAGGAACCACTATCTTCAAAACCCAGAACCTGCTTGCAATCAGATTTAGGGCCACGGGAACTGTTCTCTATTTTATAAACAAGCCATACTACTAGTGTGCTCAATCAACAAATCATTTGTTCACATGTCGGGTTAGGAACGATGCATTTGCCGTAGCAACAGATCATTCAACTTCTCGAGCTCAGTGTTGGCATCTTCCACTGCCTGCTCCAGAAACGAAACTAAAGAATCCAGCCGCTGCTTGTCGTTTTTTAATCCTTCGTTCTTCTCTTCCAGCTCGGCGATTCGTCTTTCGAGATCTTTCTTCTCCCTATACTCCAACCCGCCTCGCTCGTCTAACCGAGACGAGGTTCCTCCCACGATAGTGAGAGTCTGTCGCAGCCGTTTCACGATGGACGCCGATGCGAACGGCGGGGAGTCGGGTCCTGCCTTTGGGGTTGTACCATTGATCTCTAAATCGGGGCCATTTTCCGTGTTAGGAGTACCGTCAGGCGCGGCTGTGCTTTCCTGCAATTTAGGTCCCTGCTGTTTCCTTAGTCATTATTGTAGTTGCTGCAGTCCTATGATGCACTGACCGTGAATATACTGCCGGCGTCTTTGCTGTTGGAAATGTCGCTCGGGCTGGCCGGGACTTTATCGTCATTAGGGGTCGTTCCAGATGCCAATGAGCCGTCTGCGATGGTAAATGGCGGGTCGTCAGCACCACCAGTACCTGCTTGGCGTAGGTCGCCATCGTCTTTTAGGGGATCCTCTGCTGGCAATGGCTCGACACTAGGTGATCTGTCGGCCATTATGTGTTGAGACAGGTGTTGTGTTGACAGGCAGGTACGTCAGGATTATTCTCTATAGTGCACAGATCTATTTGCGGGAACGGATGAGCTATCAATAGGATTGATGTGAAAAACAGCTCATGTAGACCCGCAGCGGCTGTTGAGCACTGAAGAGCAGAAGTAGTCGACGCATATATACATTAACTGCAAAGCAAACCACAGTTTCTATCACCCGCCTTACTGTGGGCTTTGCATTTACACATGTATCTAATGGCTACGCTGTTTTGGGCAGATCAAGTGACGTCAAACTGCGTGAGTCGCAAAATTTGTTTAATTGGGCAGGGGACAGATCCTGTAACGCCACTGTCTGCAATTCAAATAAGGGGCTTGCAGCTTTGTTCCTTTACATCATTTCACCCACACATTATTATTGGAAGCACGTCTGACCGGAAACAAGGCAACCACTGCAATTCCAATGCAACGATACCTAATGCGCACCCACGTACTTGTACTTCCACACCTCGTTCGCGTCCTCCTCTTCCAACAGCCTCATCTCCAGCAGTTCCACCGCGATCCTATTCTCTCGAACTTGGAATTCGAGTTCCTGAACTTGTCTCTTCAGTTTGGCCTCCATCCTGAAGTATTCCGCGGCAGGAGAATTTGTGCCCCGGCTCAGGTACTTCCGGGTAGCCTTGAGGTCCTCTTCTATTTTGTGGTATTTATGCTGCAAGGTGGCGACAGTGGTGTCCTTCTTGTCCAGCTCAGTCTCGAAGTGGACTTTCTGGGATCCCCAGTCGTTTTTCTCTCGTTCATGCATCTCTCGTTCCTTCTGCAGCTCCCGCGTCCTGTCCTCGATTTGCTGTCGCGACTTGTCGAGCTCTCGCTCCATCGCCTCATACTTCGGTCGCCAGATCTCTTCTGCGGCTGCAATCGCCTCGGGTTTGCTGGCAGTAAGAGTTCGGACCTTTTCTAATTCGAGCTCCGTGGCTCGTCGCTCCAGAGCGTCGCACTTCGCTTCGCACGCCAGCCGCTCAGCCTTCCCTTTCTTGTACTCCCCACGCCAATAGTCCTCGTCGTATTTCCCCCCCTGATCATCATTGCCAACCTCAGTATGATAATCAGGCAAGAGTACACCATGAGTCCTCGCATCCTTGATCGCGTCATCAAGTGCCCAATACTTCTCCTTCCACTCCTTCGTATTCCCCTCCTCAGTCGCGAGACGCTCCTGTAGTATTTCCACTTCTCGCTTCATGCCTGCTATCACCGCTTCGTACCGATTTCTCTCGACAGTCGCTGCATTCTGGTGCTCGCGCGATATCAGTAATTGTCGTGTCCAACTAATCTGCTCTCGTAGCTGACGTATCGCGCCCGCGTGAGCCGGACCAGGGCTCGGACTCGGACCGCGAGAGACACATGCGTCATAGTAATTTTGGATCTGAAGATTATCGTTCAAGGCACTACTAGCGGAAGCAGCGCGGTCCGTATTTTCGAAACCGTGGGACATCGCACCTATTGAAAATAGGTAGTTCGTAGCGTAGTGCCTTGGTTCGAGTAACGTAAATGGTGCCACAGGTTTGGATTTATCGCTTGCCGCTGTCCAAACTCACAGGGCATTCTATGGCTCTCTCGTCTCATGAAGACCCAATTTTCAAGCGCCCTCCATCTGATGAACTTCTGTGGCCTGAATCCGAGTTTCGCGCGAAAGGCTGTCGTTGCCGATCACCAAAAGCAATCGCCTGGTAGCCAGTTATAAACAACACAGTGCAGCGAGGCAGCAAACAACGGATCCTTCCGCCACGTCACGATTAAGCGTTTGTTCATTTCTGCAGCGTCCACACAGGAGACAGGGAAGAAGTGGAGGGGGATTGCCCGATCTGGACGTCTGCATGGGCGAACTTGTTGTTCTTCCCCCGCGGGGCTGCGTTAGCAGCTCAAGCTTGGCAGGCAAATTTTATACGGCTTCAGGTAATGAAGGACTGAACGTAGGTCGGGACAGGCACCACGTAAACCCGACGAGTCAAAAAAACAGGTGGGCAAAAACATACAACAGTAGGGATTCGCATGTGGTCACCCACCATACTACTAACCTACCGGCGTGTGGCTTAAGTACGGCTGAGCGGACGGGAAGCCCTGTTCTCCACACCCTGTGGTCGTATGTACCTGAATAATCTATAATAATTCTCAAAGACAAAAAATACAATTAACACGGCCAGAAGTCGGGTGGGCGCCTGAGTGAGCTAGTGGGTGAGGCCGCTTTACCGTCGCGCGACTCGGATGATTAGGGTGAGTGTGCAATAATACAGTTTCCTCCAGGGCTAGTTCTAGTAGCCTGGTGAATCACTCACCGGACTCACTCCACTAACTGACCTGTAGACCCTGAGAACTACGGATACTATTTTCTGGTAAAATTAAAAGATTGGCTACTTTAGCCATCACCCCAAACACTGGCGCCGTTGGAACGTCTTAACTTCGCCACAGAAAGTGTTTCCTAGATATCAACGCGGGGTTTGAAGGACTAATCCAGATGGCCAGAGATGACACGGCAAGGATGGGAGAGCTTGAAGACTGAAAGACTCAAAGGCCTGACTTGTTTTAAAATTTCACAAAATTATAACAGAAAAATTACAGGGGACTATCAAGTTTGTTGGACTGCAGGCTACCTTCATCGTCAGGATGGCCTATTCGTTAATTGGTGCAATCATGGCACGGAAAATACGACTGAAATTCGGGATGCAGATATAATTAGTTTCTCTCCTACTTTCCTGAGCAGTATTTAACATTTGACACTCGACGTTTATGCCGATATCCTCATTCAATTTGTTTTTTCTGATCATCCCAAGGCTGACTGCGCCCTTGATTTCTGTTACTGTAGGGCAAACCCCTCCTAGCTCGCGTTGTGTCATACATAAATAAGCATCCAGTTCTTAGCTTGGCTATTTAATTACGTGCTGTATTTTAGACGGAACAGGAAGGATGACTGCTATGCCCAGTGTGCCTTGAAGAAGCCGATTAAGGCACGGAGCGGCTTTCAGCCTTCAGCCCCTGCTGGGTTGGTGTCTGGGTGCAACAGATAGATCGTAACCAAAATGGGGCTGTACATGGCCGCCTTACTATATATGCGCAGCCGCCCACGGAGCTGATTCTCTTCCTCGAAAGCCTGCGCCCCGAACAAAATATTCACGCATCCAGGGAAGCTCTAATCACTTCTGTTCTGAATCCTTTTTGTTCTGAATCCTTTTTGATTGACTATAGAAAACTATGGCAGAAGTATTTGGAGTTGTTGCAGGAGCGTTTGGTGCATGTTCCTTAGCACTTGAATTACTGGAAGTCACAAAATCCGCACAGCGTTGCTGTAGACGCCTCCATGATCTTCCTTCCATGTCTAGCGAAATATCCAGCTGCCTGCAAAATGTTGAACGGCTTTTGATGGCCATCAGGGGTTTAACTATTTGTGAATCCCGAGATCACTATTTATTTGCATGTTTGGAGCGATGCAGGCCCCTGTTAGAAAGGGTCAAAAGCATTACGCAGAACATAGAAGCAAGCAAAGCGACCAAAAAGTTACGAGGTATCAAAGGAGCATTCAGAAGCCTTGCTTTCGAAGAAGATCTTTCAGCGGCAAGAGCCTCTCTTAGGGAGACCATAGATGACCTCTCTCTCGCTTTGCTTGTGTTGCAACTGTGAGTAGAAATACTCATCTTATGGAACTCTGCTAAGTGTGGGCAACAGTCAAAGTACTCGCCAGCATTCCTTGATTCTCTCTAAGATAGAAAGAAACCTTGCTGAAGCAAGAGGGAAGCATGTAGTAGTTGAGCATACTGCTGCTCCCAAGGGTAGGGATGGTGAGGACTTATGTAAGTTATACTAATGTTAGTTAGTTAGTTAACTAACTTTAATTCTATTTATGCCGTCTCTTATCACTTTGTTCTTAATGCTTAGTGTTCAAATACTGACTACGCCAATGAATCTAGCTATACCGGTGAAAATCCAGGATGTGATTCAACAAGAGCATATTGATAACTCTTGCAACTGCCCATCCAAGACTAGTGCTTTGGATCCACAAGCCAGTCAACCTTATAACAACCAAAGTTACGTCTTTCGATCCGGCCTATCCCCGGATAAACAGACGCTCCGTGAAGTCTACCATATCAAGAGCCAGCACTTGGATCTTTTCTTGGGAACTCTGTCTGTATCAACTTTGAGAAAGAAGATTACGACAAGTGATTGTTACCGAAGGAAGCAAAATTCACACAAAGAGTTAAACCTCAGATTTACCCCTTCATTGTTCTTCTGCAGGGGCTTTATTATAAAACTTCATGCGAATACTGCCGGAGGACTAAGCCTCTTACAGAGTCTAACAACGGTGCAGGTAGTACCAAGGTACGAAGGAATATTTCGCGACGTTTGCCTTGGTGATGCCATAAATGTGAGGAGAAGATTTCAAGGCAGAAAAGCTTTGCCGGACAGCACAGACAAGTATGGACATTCCTTAATTGCCATGGTAAGAGCATCCAAGCTGGGTATTGGCGGGAACCAGCTAATATAATCGCGTGTATTGCAGGCAGCTGGGAATGGCCATCTTGAACTGGTCCGTCACCTGCTTGACCTTGGCGCGAACACTCAGATTGTTGATCATAGTGGAAGGTCGGTTTGATAAGCCTACAACATCTGTTCATGATACTGAGAAAGGTCTGGAAATAGGAATGCATTGCACTATGTGTTTTACCTTCGAGGAGGCCCACAGTCTCAGATAGACTGGAAAATATATCGTTTGTTGGCGGAGAAAATTGATTCCTGGACGCCTGATTATACCGGCCAAAACCCATGGCACACTTTTTGCCAGAGTCATCAATCCAGTACTGACTTTCTGTGGAAGTCAATTGCTATTGAATATTTACCAATTATTAATGACCAAGATCACTTTGGCCGCACCGCTCTGTTCTTCATGTCTTCAAATGCGAAGACTAACCTCGAGATTTTTAAATGGCACTTAAGCAACGGGG
This sequence comes from Aspergillus baeticus, assembly GCA_027569055.1. Lineage (NCBI taxonomy): Eukaryota > Fungi > Ascomycota > Eurotiomycetes > Eurotiales > Aspergillaceae > Aspergillus > Aspergillus baeticus. The sequence continues at coordinate 197,353 of JAPDEI010000016.1, read as the reverse complement.
CAAATCCATCAGCTTCTGCGAACGGACATTTCCCCCGATGGAAAGGACTTACTTGTCTTCATGCTGCGATAGCCTCTCTACAGCCTCGCCAGCAAAAATGGAAACTCGAGCCCTTTGACGTCGATTGTGTGAAAATCTTAGGCTATTCGTCCCAGATTTGGAAGGGTCGAAGGCCAGAATACGATAAAAAAGATCGTGACTATCAGAAAAAGCGAATTGAACTACTCATTCAGCATGGTGCTGACTTGTTCGCGGTTTCAGAGTCATATGGCACACCTACGGACCTTGCTAGATTCACTGGAAACTTCAGTCTCTGGGTCGATTGTCTGAAAGCTTGTGGCATCATTCCTAAACAAGTCTTGGCCGCAGATAGGAATATTGAGCGCAGCAAGAAATTCTGGGTGACGGAATGCGTGGCGCACGAACAAAAACTGAAGCAGCAGGAACTTCGACAGCACTTCAATGACGTCTTCAAGGTTCTTGATGACTTTCAATCTTCGGAGAAAGTAAATGAGATTGATCTCGTGACATTTAAAGCTCCGTTGCCTCAGTTTCTTCTGGATATGAATTCATACAAAGGAAAAATATATTCACTCCAAAATTCCCTCCGAACGATATTCCATGTGGACAAAGAGTGTCAAAACATTGGTGGGCCTCGCATTCTCGCGAATGCTGAAATTTTCAGCGGCAAATACCATGACAACTTCTTTCTTGGTCATCACATGTACTACAGGGAAGTAAATACTCTGGTCTATAACGAACTATATAGATATCTTGAAAGCCTAGCCTCCATTGTTTCCAACGACATTGATATTGAGAGGCTTGAGGAATTTCAGCATAAGTCTAATCGCTCATACCTTGATATTCTTAAAGCAGTGGCTCGGTTCTATTTGGACAAAGCCTTTCGCTTTCCTCCTTGGGGTTGTGACTGGAGATACGAAGATGGTCCGAGTGAAGTGGTGGCAAATATACCTGGGTCATGGCCTGTAGGTTAGTCAGATGGAAAGCAGGATTGTCAGTATGAGTTGTTTTTATAGAGGTAATTTCAGGGGTTGTAGTCTTCAGGATACTCTAAGCGGGACATGATTGTCTCGTAAATTTATTCAACCATCCTTGCAGTCAGTATATAGCATATTTGAAAGAGGTGTAAGCGCAGCGCAAGATGATATTAGCCAATTGTGGGGAAAAAGGGTGCCATCCTGGTGATATTGAAAACATTAATTAGCCTGTCCAATATTGAAGTGCTTCTCCACTGACATTTTTAAGAAGTTATCAAACGAAAAATGGCTACTATATTTTCCGCCGAGATTCTACCCGACCCCTACTGTCTCCCTGAATGCGGTAATCAATTGTTCAAGAAGACTCTGGTGTCGCAGGCCTACTGTAAAACGTGCCGTTCCGATCTCACTATCAAAGCCACCTAGTTTGGAATTTTCCACCGTACATCGGGCATAATACCGGTCGACTTGTGCGACTGTAGGAAGTCTCATCCCTGGTAGTTTGATTTGGTGACGGCTATTCTTAGCGCGGAGATCTTATCCTGGCGTGCATGATCTCACCAAGGTTCCAGACTGTCACTGTCGATGGACTATAGTTATAGAAACCCTCAAAGCTCGATATATCTAGCGACCTCCAAGCAATTATTTCTATAATCTGCAATATAAATTTGGACGAGTATCCTGAGCTCCCTATTAGTCGATTTACTTGTCAACTCACTTCATCTTACTAGAGAACCCTGACGTCCCAGCGTCTTACGCTCATCTTGATGCAAGGCTTAGATGCCCTAGCCGCTAGCTATGCTGTGGGATGCGGCGCCAAGGACTACCGGTGTAGGGTATTATTATGTGATGGTACAGGCCTAGAGCATGTGGAGCTGTGACAAGAACTTATAGAGCTCCGGATAGCTTCTCTTCAACAAGTGTATTTAGAGCATCCACAGCAGCTTTCCCCACAGTTGACAAGGACCCTTTGCGGCAATCAGTTTCTAGCTAACACATAATATAAATAAAATGACGCTGTATTATGTCTCGTAACTCATAAATAATGGGGCACTAGTGGGAATTGTGGGAAGCAATGGATACTCCTAGATATGTAACATACGGTTAAGAGGTATCAGATGAAACTAAGAAAAGCCCTTCATGGCTTATCCGAAGCTTCCAGGAATCATGATAGTGGCCTTAATTTTTATAAACGCTTCTCACCCTTCTCACCCCCACTCGCCCAAGTGGGTGATATTCTTACCATGTTTATCACCCATATCACCTGCACTTATCCAAGACTTAGTGTCTATCACCCCTAAAGCAGCGACACCCTCAGGGCTTGTTGCACGTCTAACCGCGTTGATAATGGTGGCTTAAGTACGGCTGAGCGGACGGGAAGCCCTATTCTCCACAGCCTGAGGTCGTATGTATCGGGTATCTCATGAATATGACTTATGACCTAAAAAACAGAGTTCCCACTAGCATCCAGGCCGTAGGCGCCTTAAATGCGATCCTCCGCGAAGAAGTGGTTGATGGAGAAAGGAACAAATCGTTCTAAGTGCAGAACATGGGAACCAAACAAGGCGGGTACTTATCTGATCCATTAATTTTCTTTCTGGCATTGAGACCCGGGTTTTTATTCATATAACTATACATACACGTGATTTCAATCGCCCTCTCACCAGTCTTTTACATATCCAACGGCTGAAAATGTACCTGCAATAAACTTGCCCGCTATTAGAGGGAGCGAATAGCCACGGCAGTTTGGTTCTTAGCCAGCAACATATAGTCCGTCCTGAATGCTTCCCGTCCGCCGCAGATTATGAGACTGCGCCTGGCTGTTTGGTGCACTACTTTGCAGGTGGCGTGAAGTATTAGGCAGACATATAGGAGATCCTCGAGATATGGATCTAGAACAAGAAGGAAATATTGGCTTTCAGGGCAATTGCAAGCCACGCTGGCTAGAATCGAAGGCTGAGCTACGTGCAGAAATGACTGGGCCGCAGCCGACTATCCGTGTACTATGGCGAGTGCGCACTTCAAAGAACCAAACCCCGACTCTCTGGCGGTCGGAACCTCCAGATTTAGCGTAGTGGATGCTCAGTATATGGCCTTTGAGATTTTACATCGCTGTAGCCACACAGTTTTAGTACGGGTTAACTTGACTTATACTATCACAACCGTTCGTACACGTCGTGGGTTCACGGTATCGTCAATCCCCTCATCACTGGCATAATCTTGGCCACAGCGGCCCTGACTACGAAGGAACTCGGCAATTCCAATTCTTCTAAAGTCGGCAGGGCCTCTAGTCGCTGATCCTAAGACAAGAGACGCTGTGACTCGAGAAGGTATCTGTAGTGACATATCGCCAGGACATTGGCACTACTCTGCCAGTCAGGCTCTGGAGGTGTTGTGGCCCTGAGAGCGTCCTACTGAGTAACCGCTGGCAGCGTCCGCCGCATCCGCCGGTACACGGAATCGTTTGTGGACCGTATATTTGTGCAATTCCGTTTTCAGGCCGGCGATATTGACACAGAAGGTACCCCGCCACAGCGTCTCGTCATAGACAATTATGGTGTTGTGCACAACGCTCGACACAGTTAGCCTTACAGTCTAGACCTCTCCACGTTGGTCAAGCCCTTTCGGCTCCAACTTCCAATCCAGGAGAGTCAGCATGGAATGTTCTAGCGAGGCGTACCGGTCACCGAATTCATATATCGGACTGTCGATTGACGCGCAGGGAAACGATGTCGGGAGATCATGATTGGACCTTGGATGGTAGCCGCCCCCAACTGAGGCTCCGGACTAAGTCCTTCAGCCAGATTCCCACCACATAGTCGGACGATGTCACGGCTGCGGCACGTTTGCAGACATCTGGAGCTGCAGATGAGTCAATGGCGATATACGTGTATCTGCGATCTGCTGCCCTGAATGGTACGGTTTGCGACTCAATATCTTAAAAAAAAATGCATGAAGAACGTTCAGGTCGATTTACCTAGGCTGAGGGAAAGTTAAACCGGAGTACGATAGCCTCACGTGTGGACTCAAGCGTCAGCCGCACACACATTCTCGTCGCGCTTCTTAAAGCTAAGAATCAATAACCATTACTTATTTCTTTACTGAGGGGTGGGAATAGAAATTCGCTCAGGATGAGTCGAAAATAAGATATCCGACAGAGCGACGCCTGGCCTCACTCCTGTAAGCTACTCGACCGACCAGAGTGGTCTGAAGTACGCCGTTCTCTCATGTTTTACATTTGGTCTTTCAACTTCAGGCTAGTGTGGCTTTCGTGACGTTGCACAAGATCATTGCTTCTCCCATCCAATTGGTCTGTTGGTGTATCTGGCGCAGCACCAAGAGGTCATCACATCCACGTCCAATCGCGAGTCCGGAAACTGGAGGCTGTAGTGAGGGGCATGGAAGCTGAGTTGGGCTCTCAGCTCCTAAAATCTGCCTAGTTACCCTGTATAATAGGGGCCGGCTTCATCTCCGCCCACAGAAGGACGCAAAACGCAAAACGTTCAGGACCCTCTACCAGAATGGACCCATCTCACAATAATCCGGCCACGGAGCATATCCATACAGGATTCCTTCCACAGAGCCAGATCTCCGATCCCGATTCGGCCCTCTCCAAGAATCTGGTTTTTGATTTTACCCCTGGGGATGTTTCGCCTATCGTGGGGTCCTTCGGCTCGAGCCATTCATATTTAGACAGCGATTTCAACTTTTCGACTTCTTCCATTATAGGAAGCGAAAGCGGATGCACGGACATTTCTGAACTTTACACAGAAGATTACCGGATTCCGGACTCACTACAGGTGCATATGACACCTCTCATAGTCCATCGTGGCTTACCTAGCACCGCTGCACTAGCCCGCGCCGAAGACTCGGGGACCTCGATACCAGCAGGAGGACCTTGGAAATGTGGGTGGGCAGGCTGTACCTCGACTCAGCAATATCGGACAGAGCGTGATCTAATTCGACATCTAAAAACTATCCATGTCGACCCTCCAGTGATGCAATGTACCACTCAGGGGTGTCACAGATCGTTCAACAGGAGGGATCATCTGGTCGCCCATATGCGGCGTGCCCATCCCACGGAGACCGGTAAGCCAATAATCGAGAACGCTAATTTTCCATGTCAAGCTACATCCTACTCTGCGGTAGGCAACCCGGATCCGACAGGCAGAACAAGGGGGAAATCCGAATTCTGCCTAGGGATGGGCCGCAAGCTCTACTGGGCGAGATGGGAGCTTCCTCTTGTTGTTGCCGATATACCCACGGATCAGCAATCTACATTTATACTGAATAGTATTACTTTGACAATGGTGGAGAGTGGAGTCAGAGTGCTGACTGGAGAGGAATTTATTCGAACGCGGTACGGCCAACCTGGAATAGCCCTTGTCGAGGATATTGTCAAGGCGCTATCGAGCGAGGGTGGAATTTACAGTGAGTTGTGCCCTGCGGTACTAGCTATGTATGACTAGAACCACTCATCATAGTGCAGAGGATGATACCAAGTCGATAATGGCCTCGAATTCCGAGGTTGAGATTTCGTTGAGCCAGTCGATCACGTATCTCTGGGACCTAGTTCTCTGGGTTTCTCTAACGTTCCGTGAACCTACAAAAGGCTCCATTTGTCTATCAACTTGCGAAATTGATGGGCGCCTTGCTAGCCTCGAATCGCTCTCACCAGCGACGCCACATAGCACATGCTGCTGGTTCGATCTCTTTGAGAGTGCCGTCATCGCGGTCGAACCGCACAGCAAGCGCAATCGGACAATGTTCCTGGAAGCGGAGTTCCATCTGATGCTTCAGATAGCAGCGGTCGAGTATCCCGTGCTGGTGCAAGGTGGCCTGATTCTTACAGGATACTCAACCGCTCTGGTACCTGTGAAGTTAGTAGACGACAACACAATCCTGTGGCACCTAGAAGTGGCGAAGCACGATTCCCAAATTAAAGCGAGCGAGCTTTCCTCGCTAAAAGAGGATTGGTATAGAGTTGAAAACTTCAAAGACTTGAGATCTAGAAAAGCTCTCGTTGGATGGTGCGCGGAATCTATCGCGCTCCTCGGGACAGATCAGCTAGGAACAGTAAGGTGGTCCAATGCAAAAGCCAAAAAGGCTTCCTGGAGCTGGAGTGGCGCAAATCTGCAGTTGATAGCCACATCAACCGCTCCCCTTCAGCTGGGAGGACAGGTCGGCTTGACATTTGAACGAAGGCTTAATTCCCTACGGTATGACGCAGCCAAAAACTACCTGAAGTGCCTCAATAATGGCATAACAGAGCATATGGTTCTCTATGACCTCAGTGCCTCAAGAGCGTGGCTTGTGCCTCTCATATGCATATTCCATGAGATGCTCCTGGCATACTGGCGACAGTTACCGGACGCATATCGAGCACCCACCATGCCATTCGCTACTCCGACGTCTGACGGTGCAGAGAGTTCATATGTATCGCTTCGAGACTGTGGCGGCCATATTGTTGACCAATCGGGGGAAGACCGAGTGACCATCCGGGAATTAATACTAGGTTTCTCCACCAATCTCTTTATGACCACTCTAAAGCCCTCGGTCCGGTCAAAAATATATGGATATGAGTTCATGGATATCATGAAGGACTCCCATACGAGTGAGCTAAAGGAAAGCCACATCAAGAGAACGGGGCAGTCATGGATATCGCTTTTAGAGCACTTCACCTGCCTTTTCTGTTCCGAGCTTGGGGACGCAATTAGGGGTTCCAAGGGGAACGAACCTAGCCTTGTGTGCAACCAGCTCCCTAAAGGCCATGACTGGCTTGCGGTATCAATGCGCAGTATCGAGAGACTGAACAATCGATATGGAGGTGACGTCGCTGGGGGTCCACTCCAGCTTTCGAGCCAGCACTACTGCTTCATAGAAGGGTTCCCTTTCCAGCAATGTAATCACACAAATGGAAATGGAGTTTCCTGTTGGGATTCTGGGAACGTCTTACAGGGTATGCAGCTTCATGTGGCACGTCCCCGACAAAATCCCTGCCCACAGCAGTACAGTAGCAATGGCGCCGTGGTGTTCGGCTGCTGCAAACAAGATCAACCTTTTCTATCTCAGATATGCATGTGGCGGCATAGTGTTGAGCAGTCAGTTCAACGCCCCGACCAGGACTCCACTGCAATAACACTATACCCGCCGGCAAAAGGACAGCTTGATCTGGCCTTCACCATATCCGCTAATACCGCGTAGGTTCAAAGATCGCCTATTACCTCTCTCTCTCTCTCTGCTTCCTGATGCTGACTAGCCCCAGCGGTGAGGCTAGCGTACCCTGAGAGCTGGACAGATCCACCATTTACGTATCCCTACCCATACACCACAACAATTGGTTTATTGAGGCTAGGATAGCGTCTACTGCGACTGGGACTGTGTACCTGATATCTGCAAAAGCGGTTCGGGATGATCGAGAGGTTTGCAACAAACTCCGTTCAACGGGGTAACAGATGGATGTGGTGTTGCGACCATTCGGCAGCAGGTGTGCTGAGGGTAAATTAGCGATTGTTGTCACCCGCCCGCATCATAAAGTCCAGCAGTCGATCCTAATGCGGGAGGCTGCCGAGGTAATTATCAAGGCAAGATCTGAACCGGCTTACCAAATGGCTATGCTTAAATGAACCACGACCTAGTGGCTCATTCAAAGGTTTTCTTTTCGAAGTGCAACGGGCATGGATATGTTCTTTCGGTCTTTTGTTCCATCTATGGTAATGAAACAAAAAAAAAAGAAAAAAAGAAAAGAAATAGCACTTTTACCTGCTAGCCTGCACAGCCACAATAGATACGAGGTCCCAGAAGAGGACACTGAGTCGTTCTTCTCGTATCCGCTTCTTCGGTACAACCGAACTGACCGTTATGAAACTGTCGCCCTGATAATACCCAAACAACGCCCGAAGATGGACCTTACCAGCCTGCCTACCGAACTCATCCTCGAGATTGTGTCCCAAGTGCCCGTCCTGGACTACTATAACCTGAAACAGGCTGGGTGCCCCCGTATAATAGCTGCGGTGCGCCAGGTTTGTGCCTCGCTCCCCCGCGGCACGTACCTCTCGGAGCTTGTCCTTGAAGACCAGCGACGAGGAGGAGGTCGCGAGGCTCCCCGTCGCCGCGCAATGGAGATTATGGTTGCGAGGGGACAGTGTGCGCTCGCGGTGTATTACGAGAGGAAGTACTACGGCCCAGTAGGAGCAGGCGTAATTCAGCATGGCCGCCAGGACGCCGAATTTACGAGAAGTGTAACCAATCGGCAGGTTGAAGGAAGCCTGGGGTTGGACGAAGAAAAGCGATCATTCCGGCTCGCAGTGCACTGGGCGTCGTACTATGGCTCCCGAAACGTTGTCGAGTCATTGCTGGATCGGATCCATCTCTGCGGAGGAAAGCACGGCCGGGCACCGCTTCATTTTGCGGCCTTGGGCGGGCAGGTCGAGGTTGTCGAGATCTTACTCCAGCATGGAGCCAATGTGAATGCACTGGATTACCGGGGCAGGACCCCGCTGGGTATTTCAATTTCGGTCGACCAGGGACAACAGTCGAGTGTGACTCGGCTCTTGCGGGCCCAGGGCGGCAAGGTAGATATTTTCGAGGTGCTTGACGGTGATGAAGAATGGGTCAAGGTATACCTGGATGACCAGACGAGCTATAAGCAGTTTGTCGGCGCCGCCAGACATTTGCCGTTTCAACTTGTCCAACGGTTCCGGGTGCTGGGGATGTGGGCAGTATATCGTCGCAGGGCGCCTATGAAGAATCGCAAGCAGTTGGCCATGGTGAGATGGAAGCTCCAGAAAGTTGCCCTGGAGAGTGGATTTGCGTCAATTTTCTTTGCCACGCTCTATAAGGACACGGATATCAATGCAGCCGTTGACAAAAACATAGGAGGCGGAACGGCGCTGCATTGGGCTGTGCGCAAGAGACACTATCCGATGATCCGCGGACTCCTGCAACGCGGAGCTGATCCGAACTGTGACCTAACCCCCAAATCCCTGACACCATGGCAACTCGCGGTAGAAAGATATGATGTTACAGCGGCTCAGATCTTCCTGGACTGGGGTGTTTCCGTCGATGTCAGGGGCCATGATGGCAGAACCGCTCTTCATCTGACTTTGGCGAAAAACCTGCCAAAGGAGAACGAGAATTTTATTGACTTTCTCCTTGAACATAATGCCGACATACATGCAACGGACGAGGACGGAGACACGCCATTACACAAAGCCGCGTCTGGGAACCGGCTGCCCGTAATCGATAAACTGGTCAAAGCTGGCGCGGACGTCGGTGTGTGGGGAAACAAGGGCCCCCCAGCTCTCGCAGAGGCTGTCCGAGCTCGGGGTTAGAATTCTTTAGATATGGACGAGTCTCACCGCGTTGTGTAATTTTTCCTCTCGACTGGAGCGGACATGCACTATGCGAACAATAACAGACTAACACTATTCCATCATGCACTGCGATGCATGGAGTACAGCGCCGGACGCATAAAGATATTTATCAAAAATAGGGCCGACATTCATGCGCCGGATATTAAGGGCTGGATAGCACCTTACCACGCCCTATACAGCTAGGAGACAGATATTGAAAACCGTCTCCTTCCTAGTCGAGTAAGACCCTACAATCTGGCTATGCGATGGGAAACTGTAATCAGGCAAGAGCGACAGAACAGGTACTGCGAGCTTGGAAACTTGTACAGCAACGGCCATCCATCAGCGCTACTTCTTGAGCGTGGCACGGACCCAACACATGGAACCCGGCAGGCCTGGTTCCCCTCTATCCGGCGGACGATATCACCCCCTGGAAGCACCTCCTCCGCCATCGGGCACGGGTGGAGGAACAGGGGCCCGATGGCCGCACAACACTCCTGCGAATACTTTCTCCCCACACAAGGACTCCTATGCCAATTTATCCAATTTTTCTAGGGTACTACTGGCCCACAGCGCGGATCCCAATGCAAAGGATAACATGGGATACAGGCCTCTTATGTATGCGGTGGGGGCGATCTCACGGCGCTATTCCCCGGCGACCCCGCGCTGTGATCTCATCGCGATCCTGTTGTGCTTTGGGGCGAAGTCCTTCCGCCGGAATCCAGCGGGCTTGTCGGCATTTCGACTCTGCGAGGATGTGGACACGACTCTTGATGAGACATTGCTTGAGGCGACCGGATCTTAATGGTAACTACTTTCGGTTCGGGAAAGCCCCTTAGACAAGATGTGCGTAGCAGCGTGGATTCTTTTATATGCTAGTCGGTATATATGATTTTATGATTATCAGATCCAGGTTGGGTAGTAAGCTACGAGGTATTACGAACTGTATATATCCAGGAAGTTATGTAACGTAGGCAAAGCGAGAATATCTATATTCAATCTGTATAACTAGCTACCCATTCTCCCGGTTGTAGAGCATCCCAGTGGCCTCCCGCAAATAGCCCTCCCTCCTCTGGGAGCTTCCATACCGTGGCAAGAAACATGACGACCGGGGTGTACAGGCTAATCTAGCATGGGGATTGATTTCCCAGACTACCAAGGTCTGTAACACACAAGTGAGTAAAAGTAGAGTTGTATATAGCTAGAGATACTTTGTTGTGGTGGTTTATCTCCCTTGAATACCGAGCCTTCCCCCTCAATGAAGAACCCCTAGGCCACTCACTTGTTATAGAAAGAGTATCTCTGTGTGTGTGTGTGTGTGTGTGTGTGATGCAGATAGGAATCATTCAAGCAGACCTAAAAAAATCCTAAAAACATACGACAGTAGGGATTCGCATGTGGTCACCCACCATACTACTAACCTACCGGCGTGTGGCTTAAGTACGGCTGAGCGGACGGGAAGCCCTGTTCTCCACACCCTGTGGTCGTATGTACTGCTTTTAACCGGCCTCAAGCTTGTATAGAACTGCATCTAGAATAACTGGTAAAAACAATGATGTCGGCGTGGTCACAAACAGACCCTGTGAGCGTCTGGGGTGCCGACCTAAGCTTATCCAGGCCGTATAATTTCCAATCTGCCGAGTAGGAATGGAAAATTGAAATATCCCTCCCCATAGCACAACCCGGTCGTGGTTAAGGAAAGCGGCGACTGGTGATATATAAGATGCATCAGTCAGAACAGGACAAGAAGGATTGCGGACATTATTGATGGTCAGCATACATGAATAAATCTCTCCGTGTGGTAGACCATCCAGATGAATGAACTTCTGAGGCCTAGCGAAATTTACCTTGGCTTTGTTGGGGATAACTTCTGAAAAGCTTTCGCCCATTGATATCTTGGAGGGAACCAGGGAACTATGTAAGTGCCAGGTGAGTTTGTATGCATTACAAATCAAGACTCTCGGAGGAACTTGCGGGCTTCGTAAGTCTCCGAAAGGATGGGGGCGAAACCCCTAGGATTGAGGGGCCATATAAAGGCATCCACCCATCCCTTTCCGTCGTCGGACAAGGAAAAGACGAAGTAAACAACAATGGCTCAACCAATCGCGGTTATAGTAGGAGCCCTCGGCGCCCAGGGATCCAGTGTCCTCTCGGCGCTTGTTGCCTCGACGGAGCCTAACTACAGAATCCGTGCTCTAACCTCCAACGCCGCAAGCCCCGAAGCTACACGCCTAGCAAACTCTAGTCCTAACATCAAAGTCGTGCAAACCGACCTCTCCTCCCCAACCAGCCTTCTTGCAGCCTTCACTGGTGCGAGCATCATCTTCGCCAACACTGTCTTCCCGCCAAATGTGTTTCTTAGCCAGGGCGCGAAAGCTGCCGAGGAACTCGAGGCGTCCCATGGGCTGAACATTGTGCAAGCGGCGTCGAAAATCTCTTCTACCCTGCAGCACTTCATCTGGTCGACTCTTCCAGATGCAGATGGACTAACAGACGGCAAATATCAAATCCCGCATTTCCAGTCGAAGATCCCCGCGGAGAAGTACCTACTTGATCCAGCGAATGGGTTGATAGGTAAGACAACTTTCCTGCGTATTGGAATGTATGGATCGAACTTGGTTAGGGATCCATACACGCCTGCTTTTGTGGTATGAAAATTATCTCCCTTTTTGTTGTAGGTGGTTATTAACTAAGATGTCTAGAAAGAAGAAGGGAAGTATATCATGACACTTCCCTGCTCTCCATCAACCCTGATCCCATTTATCGGGGACGAAACGCCTAATATCGGGCTCATTGTCAAAGCCATAATCCACCAGCCTGAAAGAACACTCGGTAAATATGTGCTTGGGGTATCGGAGTATCTTACAGCAGCCGAATGGGCGTCGGCATTGTCAACAGCCTCGAAAGTCGAGGTTGCGTTCTCAGGGGCGACTCTGGAGGACTACGAAGGTCGGTGGGGCGACGTTGGTACGGAGATTGGCTTGATGATCAAGTTTATGGAAGAGTTCCAGGATGAGAGCTATACTGGTGGGGTGGATAGGTCATTGATAATCACACCTGTGGAGCTGGGCATCCAAGATGTTTTGCATCGCACGGAGGATAGCCTGAGGAAATTTCCCTGGGAGAAGATTCTCAGCTGAGCTGGGGGATTTTCCCTACATATCTTGATACCTTCTATTGACTTCGTTCAATTGCCATATCATTATTCCTGAGTCGGAAAGGATATCGCCCTAAGACGGGATATATTTAGGCAAGTACGCTTAGCTATGGCCCTCTATTGTAAGGTCGATACACTCTACTTGCCATCCAATCCTCCCAGGCAACTCTTCAGGCATCGCTCAAACAGCTCGTCCATGGGAATACAATCCAGCATATCCAGGGCCGCCAATAGAGCACTATGCACCTTATCCCGGCCAGGCTCGGCCATGTCTTCATACATTTCCCACCGTGTGCGATCATCCACCACCTTTTCCCTCAGCATCGACACGAGAGGGTACAATGGATCCTCCGGACACAGAGACAACGACTACACTCTTCAGAATAGACAGATCCACGCATCGGTGTACCGATATCAAAGGCGTTTGCTCTCTTCTCCGGGTGGACTAGATTAAGCGACCCTGCAATCCGCTAGCTGCGGCACGGCAAAGACGCACCCCTGCGTTCTCGAACCAGGCATAGTCGGCACACGTGATCCTAAATACATCGCCCGGGAACTTCTCCTGGACCCCCCTCAGCGCCGGCAGTGCCAAGTTCCAAGTAAGACAGCCTAAGCTTCTGTTGCTCTAATGATCGCGGGTCTGGGGGAACCTTCGGCCCGGCCTCAAAAGTATTAACGCTGAAGTGAGGCCGTAACCATCTTGGCTGTTTGGCTGGCGCTTAGAGATGTCTCTAATCCTCATATGACTGCCCTGTGATCAAGTGGATTGCGATGCAATACTCTATTAACGTCTAGGTTTGTCATCAAAATCATTGATGGTGCTTGACAATGCCTGATTGGATGCAGTATCGATAGTCTCCAATGGAGGTAGTTTATTGCTAACGGTCGCGAGGAACAACCCCACAACTTAAGTCCCATCCCTCACCCCACCTTGCTTTCCCCTCGGACAAGCACGCCACCGAATCATGGAGCCCGCTGTTTACAATGGCCTCCCCGCCTGGGGACAGCTCCCGGCGGAGCAATACCTGATTGTAGGGCCATCGGCCTTCATGGATGTGCAAGATCGCTCATAATTTCCCACCAGAGGCACTGGAACCCCGCATCCGCCGAATCCCCCGCCCAGCAGCGGGTCCGCCTGATCCAAGAATTCCTGCATCTCGACCAGACCCCGGAAGAGCTCGACCCCACATTCTTTGGAATCCACGCCTGGAAGCCTGGGCCGCACACTCGCACTCCGACCGAGGAGGAGATCGCAACGATCCTGCGGCCGTGGCGGCCCGACCGGCTGCGCTGGACGGCGTGGAACCTCTGGCGGGACGACGTCGATGATAGGAACCCCGTCCTGCTCCGCACGTACTACGACTCGAAGGACGATGAGCGCGTGCGAGGCTGGACCACCCTCTGCGAGGATTATGAGGCAGTATCCGAGTGGTCGCTTTTGGACAACCCGCAGCTCTTCGATTTCGAGGCCTCTGTAGGTGGCGGCCCCGAGGAGCGAAAGCCGGTGTGGCTGCGAATATTCGATATCCTACCCGAGATTTCGAAGCCGTTTGAGCGGTACTCTCGTCTCGTGGACTGGAAGCGGTTCGGCGAGTTCCGGACCAACTTCAAAGGCATGCTGGATTACGTCAAGCGCGAGCACCTGGGTTGGAGAGACGAGCCTGATCTCCTGATAACCAAGAATGATGCTGCCATCTCCTTGTTGCATGTTATATCTACCACCCAGGTCCTGATCGCTGATAAAGAGGCCTTCGCAACTAACCAGCTCCTGCTGGTTTTCCTGGATGCGAAGCAGAATATCACCATGCAGGGTCGCATTGACATTACAGAAGAGAGAATTGACCAGCTTGCTGTTGACTGGGGACAAGGCGAGCAGCCGATTGAGGTCTTCCAGGAAGGAATAGTTGGCGAAGGATATCTAGTTGATGGTGAGCCCGGCAAGCGGCTGTACCAGTGGACAAAGCAGGATCTGGAGGATGATCCAACCTCGGATGTTTCGAGGGCCGCAGACGGTTTCTCACGCATGGATGTCTAAGTAGAAGGATTGACGTGGTTAGCTTTCCTCTCAGTCTTTCCTTGGGTTTCTGTTGGGCCTCTCTGGTCCGTTTCGCTGGGGCTTGTCATATGCAAAGTACCCAGTCATGTTGCCTACCTTCTATACAGTGTTACGCAGTACCTTAGATCCATTGTGCTTTATGATATTTCCCGGGCTAGCATCTAGGCATTTGGTATCCCCAGCTTAGAGAATTTGACAATTGCTGGCCTGGGTGCCTGATTATAACCAACGCATGCCCTAAGAGAGCTCAGTTGTTTCTACACACAGGGGTAATGAACAAGTCCAGCGTATCATCTTTAATCCCCCCACTTTAATCTTGGGCTATCCTTCTCATCTGCCCTGAAGGGATATATGCTCAAAGCAATATTGTTGTTGTGAATCAGTAAACATCACCCATCCACGTATCCTTCTCAAACCCCGCCTCATCATCATCATCATCTTCGTTGTCCAATACTATGACACCTACATGTCGATACCATTAGTCAGCAAATCACCGAATGTCGTCGCGGCAGGAGGGCATGGATCCGTCTGGAAACTCACGATTGACCGTCCACTCTCTTTTCGAGGAATCGCCTGCGGCGCCCCCACCAGTATCTGGTTGCTGGAACTCTACAATGCAGCGGTGGATGTTCCCACGTCCCGGCCACCCGTTAGTCTTGTCTTCTCTCTTATCCGGTGGTCTAAAGCACATTGCGTTGAATGTGTGGCCGCTCTTGCTGACTGGGAACCTGTAGACATCATCCTGCCCGAAATGGTTGACGGCACAGAAAATATTCTCGGCCGCGCCCACTGTGCCATGGCCTTCATCGACGAAGGCTTGGCTTGTTGTTTCCCACCAGTCGTTTTTGGATATGACAATCCGTTTGTTCAACCAAGAGACGTCGTAATCTCTCTTGAACGCCCAGGACTGTTTCTTGTCGTTGTTCTGAGACGTTGCCACGGGTGTTAGATTAGAAAGATCCTTGATGTACCCATCATCTGTGGAGAGGGGGCACTTACCCTCTTATCCTCAGACGCAATCCCGTCTGGAAGCGGCTGATCCTCTGCGTACTGAATCAGGCGTTGTCTATACTCGTAATCCCCCTCGCCATATTCCCCTGCGGCCGTCCATCCTGAGAAGAATAGTTGTCAGTGAAAGCCCGCGGCCGCGTCTTCCGTGCGCACTACTTACTTCCTGTGCTTTGCCAGCCCACCCAGTAATCCTCCCTGTCATCGCCATCCGATCCGTCGGGCTCGAGCTTGGCCCAGTTGGACACCATCTGCCCTATGATCTCTAGTCGCTGTTAGAACCCCGGGTTGCAGTTGCCTCCGTCCTTGGGGTGAGAAACGCTTACTCTGAATGCACTGGCCGTGCCAGTTATTCTGGTACGCGGGCACACACGTCGCAGTGCGCCTGTCGGAAGCCAGATATGCGCCCCCTTGTTCCGAGGACGCCCAGGGGAACTCATCGCACTGCAATGGCAGGATCCCCTTGCCGCTGCGCCCCAACTGGCGGTTGAGAGCGGCCTCCGCCGGCGCGCAGTACCTGGGCTGCTTTGGGCACTGGACTTCGCGTCGCTTACCGACCTGTGGGCTTTTCGAGAACGTGAAGTGTGTTTGGCGTTTGTTGTCTGGTAGGTTCACAATGCTCTTGCAGAGCCCCGGGACGCCCACAACTGCGGCTTGGTCCTTGTTGGCTTCTGAGATGTCCTATAGATGGTAGCAGTTATCTGTGTTTGGGGCAATTAGTTGAAGCTCTGTGGGGATTTGGCAGCAGGTAGCGGGGGCAAAAAAAAAAAAAAAAAAAAAAGAAACTACAGCGAAGCTCTGGCACTTGTACATCTCCACTACTCCCGGCAGGGCATATCAAAGGCTGCGAGAACTGAGGGGATCTGCCACTTTGATCGCCGTCCGCTCGTGGATGGGGATGCGAGGCGGGATTCAGCCACAACGACGTGTTGCTCCCTGTGCGATCCTCAGGCGCCTCGTCTGGAGGTGGAGGTATGAAGCTGCGCTGTCCAATTGCCTGTGAGCTGGTGCCTTGCTCAGCGGAGAGCGGTATTGATCCCTCCTTGTAGTAAAGCTCGATGGATTTATTGGATGGATAGGCCACCCGGGGGCCAATAGCCCAGTCGAACAAGCCGAGGATCTGCGCCGTGGCCGTGTATCCGATGTTGTATTTGAAGTAGGCCCCGAACGAGTACCATATCTCGTTCGTGGACGTGCTGTAATCCCCGTGCGCTTGGAACGACAGGTCGCCAACGAAATACCCGTGTAGCTGGGCATCCATGATCGTCGTTCCGCCAACCAGCTTGCCACCGCCGATCTTGATACCGATGCTGGCTTCCGGTGTGATCTCAATGTCCAGCTGCGCGTCGACGGCAACGCCGGCTTCAAACACAGGCTCGACGCTAAATGGGCCAGGCGACTGCGTGTCGCTCTCGAGCCCAAGGAGCTCCTCGTATTCGTCTTTGGCATCCTCGTTCTGCGGCCAGTAGACTTCGGCCTTGCCGAAGCTGACCTGTGCGCCTGCGTCGACCTCGCCGTGTAAGGTGATGACTCCACGGATCTAGATACCAGGACAAATTAGACACCACAACCAGGGCGCTTGGGCAGGCCCGAGAGATATCAGACAGAACTTACCTCTCCATAGACGTCGAGCGTTGGTCCGACGGCTGCGATCCCCTTGACCGCCAAGCCCGGGTATGCCAAGGTGTCGATGATCTTCTTGCGCCCGGTCGTAGATTGATACCGCGCATTGCCCTCGATATGGAGACCCAGATACGCCGTCGGTGACATGCCAAAATAGGCAAAGGCTTCGGGCTTGCTCGGCGGAATAAACGTTCCAGAGAGGTAATATGCATATGTCGCGCCCATGACCAGGTTCGCCTCGAGATCGACGCGCAGGTTGGCATGGAAGCTAGCCCCAGGGCAGCTACTCTGCGCATAGAAGAGGGGGAAGGTCCTGGCCCAGCCAAGTGGGATCACACCCAGCTCGGACTTTGTCACTGATGTCTTTGCGATGTGTGAGTCAACCCGCCGTCCAAGGGAATCAGAACCAACAAACATACCAGTTTCGCGAGCCATTCGCGGAACGCACCCCACCAGCACCCACCGAATCATAATAAAATGGAGTTCCTGGACGATTGGTTAGTTAAGTTGCTGTGAAATGGAGCTTTTCAGTGTAGTGTTTTTCTTTATCTTTTTTTCTCTACGCTCTTTCCTTCGTTTTGTCTTTCTTGGCTTAACTCACCCTTGGTAATCCTGTAGCTGGCCCGAGGGACGACAGCATTCGATGTGTACGTGCATCCCGTCCACTATATGGTTTATAATTGATTAGGCGGCAATACTTCGGGGTCATAGTTGGCTGGTGATTAACTCACCTTCTAGCAGTCTATGCCGTGGCAGAGCCCGCTCATATAATGTGTAATTACCCTGTTATAAGTACAATCAATTTCTTTTCCCACGGTTCTTCACAACCGGCAAGCGTAGATCGGGGTCTACCTTCAGCTGTGCAAGTGATGCCACCGCATAGGCAGCTTCCAGAGAGCGTCATGATAGGAGGTAGATGTTGCAGAAATTTTGGATGGCCGAAGGCACGTCAGAATAGGATATAGACGTGTGGAAACTGTGGGCATGCAGGCGGATTTATTGATTTGTCAATCGCTAACAGAATTTATATTGGCGCCAGCTTGCCCTGGGTCACAGGATGTGGAACACAGAGCTGACACTAAACCCCCGCCCTGTAGCCAGCCACAAGTTGAGGTTCGGTGTCGCCGGCCCGGCATTGAGTGTCTTCTATACAGCAATTACTACTCTGTCCAATCTCAGACACTGGGCTCGCCTCAGTATGGTGCTTTGACGGTTGTAGTTACAATGCGGGAGAACGGTTCTCACGTTATCACTGATATTATAGGCATGGGAGAACTACGGAGGAAGAGGGATAAGTAAAGCTAAAAGAATATGCGGGGTGTCGTGGCACACGAGGATCAAAGTGTAGCTGAAATATAGACAGACAGCCAGTCCTCGTACTAGGGCACCCTCGCTACTTGTCCACTCTCCAGTTTGCGGAATCGTTGCCACCTGTGGCTGCCTGAGTGAGCGCGCGGGGTTAGCCAGGGCCAAGTAGCACTCCTGTAGTAAAAAACTAGGTCCTAGCCAAAGGGATCAGATCCCCACCCCGTATTATCCTCGGCAAGCTAAAAATCCCCCAGAACAGTAAACTGTCAATCGAGGCGCAGGAGCGGTTAGGGCCCGGGGCCGAGGCTAGTTTTAGACTTGTTTCCAATCCGTGCTGCTTATTGGCAGGAGAGATCCGCGACAGCTGCGAGAAACGCCCAGTTTGTTTGTTGTCGTGCAGCGGAAGAATCGTGCGATTGGTGGATATTCAGAGAAGAGGGGTTGTTTGCGGAATGGGAGAAAATAGCCGGCCACTTCACTGCTGTTGAGCAGGGGTGTGGTCGGGGGAGCAGGTGTGAACCGCTCCTCCTCGAGGTAGAATTTCAAACGTGCACTTTGATGGATCGACTCGAGCGGGTGAACTGATCACTTGCATAACACGCTTGTCCCTTGTTGAGAGTATCAGCCCGAGTATTCTAGTATGTGCCTTATAGGTACTTGGGTACGTATCTATTTTTAACCCTTTGTAGATAAGAGCCTACCGAATAGATTATTGCTGAGTAGTCTTCACTTGTCCTTACTAACTGTTAATAGAGCTATACAAATTGTCGATGGCACAAGGTACTTCTTTTCGAGCAGAAGAGCCCATAAAAACTCTTGGTTTAAGGGTACAACACAAGGATGAAAAGGCGGTGCTTGTTTGCGCTGTTCCCCCCAATTACTTCACGCCTTTTTGGGGTTATGCGGCTAGCTGAAGCTGCACGTAACCTCCTATCTGTCTTAGGCAGTACCCACCCCAGCCAGCGGACCTAAGCCTCGCTGCTGAGGAATCTGTCGTCGTGTCACGGTGGAAACCTTTTCCAAGTGACAGCTGATCAACGCACCAATCAATGAGGGTCTGCAATGCTGACACCCCCTTCCCTGCAGAGATCTAGATCCCTGAACTATTAGAACTCCCGCGGTGTTGCAATCAAGCACTAAGGATGCCCCCCTGTCTGCTTGACACGTACATTATCTGCAGAGCCAAGCGCTTAGCCACTCACTGTAGTTTCTCCTTCTTGTGTTACCTCGCATAAGACTTTCCTTTTTGTCCTCTGAACCTCGAGGCAAGCGTCTATAAATGAGACCCTCGCCCACCTTCACTTCCTAGTTTCGGTCCCAAATGCCTAGTCCCATTCAGCTCCTGTATCCTAGCCAGTCCTAACTAAAGATATCGTATGCAACCCGCGACAATGAAAGCAGTCGTCTACACCGGCGCCACCAAAATATCCATCGAAGAGCGGCCCAAACCCACTATCCTCAAGCCCACCGACGCAATCGTCAAACTCCTTCACACTACAATCTGCGGCACAGACCTGCACATCCTCCAAGGCCACGTCGCGACCTGCACGCCGGGCCGAATCATCGGCCACGAGGGCGTCGGACTAATCGACGAGCTCGGCGCAGGCGTTGCGGGGAACTTCACCGTCGGTCAAACGGTGCTCATCTCCTGTATCACCTCGTGCGGAACATGCCACTACTGTCGGAAGGCCATGCCCTCGCAGTGCGAGGACGGCGGCTGGATCCTGGGCAACAAGATCGACGGCACGCAGGCGGAATACGTGCGGATCCCACACGCGGGGTTCTCGCTACATGCGCTTCCGGCGGAGACGACTCTCGACCCCCAGGTCGCGGTGACGCTCTCGGATACGGTGCCGACGGCGTACGAGTGCGGGATCTTGAACGGGCGGATTCGGCCCGGTGCCTCGGTGGCGATTATCGGGACGGGACCCATTGGGCTGATGAGTTTGCAGATGGCTAGGGGGTTGTTCGGGCCCGCGATGACGGTTGTTGTTGGGAGGGGGCAGCCGCGCATCGAGACTGCTAAGGCGATGGGGGCTGACCATGCGTTTAGTGTTCTTGACGGGGCAGATGCGGTAGTTTCGGGGGCGCTTGCGCTAACGAAAGGGCGCGGGTTCGATGTTGTTATCGAGGCCGTGGGGAATGCGGAGTCGTTCGAGCTTTCGCAGGGCCTTGTCGGTGCTGGGGGCACGATTGCATCGCTCGGAGTGTTTGGAGAGTCTTGTGCGCTTCATCTGGAGGATTTGTGGCATCGGAATATCTGTAATTCTCCCTCCGCTTCTTCTTTGTTCCCGCCCTTTGACGACTGCTGCTGACATGGCCCCGTTTTGGCAGGTTTACGAACCCGGCTTGTTGATGCTGTGTCCACGCCTGATTTACTCAGGATGGTGGAATCCGGCGGTATCGATCCGCGATTCCTGGTTTCGCATCGTACGCGTCCCTCTTCCTCGTCTCCCTCCTCTGGTTGTGCTAACATTGCCTAGGTTTCACGTCTGACAATTTCCACAGCGCTTACGAAGCCTTTGAGAACTCGTCCAAACATGGTGCTTTGAAGGTTGTGGTTACAATGCAGGAACCGAATGCGAATGGTTCTACCAACGGTTCTTCATAGGTCACCCTTCGTGTTTCAGATCTGTTACCATAAATAATCATATTATATGAATGCGTCCTTTTGATCTCCTCCCAGGAAATGGCGATCGAACCAAAAGGAGCGCGGAGCATCAATATCAGGACAAACCTACAAAACAATATTAAAGTGGTAACAGATTTATATGAAGAAATCGCACCTTCAATAAAGAAGGTTAATACTACCATTTACCAGTTGAACATAGAAACGATTTTCCTCACCGGAGCCAATGGTGGCCTCAGCACCGCGATAATTCAACGTATAGTCTCATCTGAAGCACTTGCAAAAGAGTATCATGGAGTCTACACCGCTCGTGATGTTTCAACAGCCAGCAAACTCCAGGACGCCCTTGCGGGAGCGTCTAGCGAGCATCAACACGATGAGTATTCGCTCGACCTCTCCAGGCTCGCCAACGTCCGATTGGTTGCGAAAACCATCAATAAGAGAGTAACGGACGGCTCTCTACCTCTAATTTACGCTCTAGTTCTTAACGCCGGCTATCAAGAGCATACCGAGCAGTATTTCTCCGAGGATGGTTTGGACATGTCATTTCAATGCAACTACCTTTCACACTGACTGTTGACTCTTATGCTCCTCCAGAGCATGGACAAGCAGTACGGGAGAATCATCGTGCTTGGAAGCTCAACACATGAGTAAGTATTGATGAAAATCAACTGCGATGGCTATACGCGAACGGCCCAGAAGCTAATGGGTCAATAGTCCTAACCATCCTGCCAATGATTCTATAGATATGTTCAAGGACAAGAAGTGGAAGATACTCTTTCATGATACCTACGGCTTAGCCAAAGGAACCTGGAGTTCAGCCATGGATGATTCTTCCTTCAAAGCGGGCTTTCGACGGTACGGCGCGGGGAAACTATGCGACATCATGATGATGTAAGTATATTTCAAACAACAAACAACATTGTTTAACTAATACTCCGTTCTCAGCTATGAGCTCCAACGACGGCTAGACCGACACCCCGTCCTTGCCAACATTTCTGTTCTGGGCATTGATCCAGGCGGCATGCCAAGCGGACTTACGCGTCGCGGATCGAAGGGTTTAGTGGTCGCCGCGACAGTCGTGCTGCCGGTCCTAGCTCCCCTATTACAGCGGATGAATCCAAATGGGGGAATTCGGACAACGTCAAAAATCTGCGGGGGATGTTCTTCGCGCCTGCTTTGATTCCCAGTCTCTGGGCGAGATGCCGAAGGTGCTATATCTGAACAGTACGGACGTTACGCAGCCAAGTCTGGAGGCTAGAGATATGGTGAAACAGGGGATGCTGTGGAGGGACAGTATCACCTATGCCAATCTGCAACAAGGGGAAACATCACTGAGTGACTGGGCTTGACCGTATGGCGTGGCCGTCC
Source organism: Aspergillus baeticus (assembly GCA_027569055.1). Taxonomy (NCBI): domain Eukaryota; kingdom Fungi; phylum Ascomycota; class Eurotiomycetes; order Eurotiales; family Aspergillaceae; genus Aspergillus; species Aspergillus baeticus. Next base: position 174,849 of record JAPDEI010000016.1, on the reverse strand, counting down.
AACTAGTAGGATTAACGTGTCGCTTGAAGGATATAGGGGAGTCATAAAGGTCCATAGTGATACAAATACTGGCAAGATCCATACAAGAGATATCCTTCCTAACATCAAACTTCAATGCAGCATTAATAAAGAAATAACTAATATTTTGTCGATAGCTCACGCGAGGACCGAGTCCTTAGATGGTAACCGTCACTCAACCTAGGAATTCAAAACAACAGTTCGCGTCTGCAGGAACTCGTCTAATCCCCACCTCCCGCCGAATCTCCCCCAACCGCTCAGGCCATGCCCACCGTGCGGGAGGGTGTGCTCATCATGGACTGTCATTCCATTAATGTGCACGCCACCAACACCAAGACCCTTCGAGAGCTCGATCGCCGCAAGGTGGTTCCTCGTGAAGATGGCAGCAGAGAGTCCATACCCCAGCCCGGTGACAACGTCTTGGATTTCGTCCTGAGATTTCAAAGACATGATACCGAGTAGGGGGCCAAATGACTCGACGGAAAAGAATTTCATTTTCTTGGTGAGGCCGGTTAGCAGGGTCGCGGGGAATGTGTTTTCTGCATCGTGGGACACCGGCCCAGACGTCGTCGAATAGATCCTCGCGCCATGCGCAACGGCATCAGTGACGAGGAACTCGAGCTTCGCCTTACTCTTCGTGCTTATGATGGTATGTGTCTGGGGGCCGTTTTGCATACGCGCGGCGATTTTCTCAAGGAGAAGTTTGGCGGTCGACTCTGTACAGAGCACAATGTCCGTACACATGCAAATCTGCCCGTTCTACACATGGCCACCAAACACGATACATAAGTGATTAGCAATCTACGCTGTACGTATATGTGTTCCTCGACCGAAGCTCGTACTCACATTCAAAAATGCACCCAGGGTAATCTGTTCCGCGGCAAGGTCCAGATCGGCGTCGTCCAAAACGATTGCAAAGTTCTTGCCTCCCAGCTCGAGAAGAACGGGCTTTAAGGCCAATGCCGCCCGGGAAGCGATAATGCGACCAATATCAGTGGAGCCGGTGAAGTTGCATTTTTTGACTGCCTTGTGGGTGATGATTGCTTCGAAGACCTCGGAGGCGTCCTGCGGGCGATGAAGGATGAAGTTGACGACGCCAGGAGGGAATCCAGCATCGCGGAACAGGGATGCGACTAGAAAGTGCGATCTGGGACTGAGCTCTGAGCCCTGGAGCAGTATCAGCATATACATATTGGACTCCAAGATACAGACATGGAGGCCGCGGGGCCATTTCCCCAACATACTTTTAGGATGACAGTATTCCCAGCAGCAAGCGGCGCAATGATCGCCCGCATGCCCAGAAAGACGGGGGCGTTCCAGGGTGCGATTCCAAGGACAACCCCGAGGGGATCCTTGAATACCAGACCGTATGAATCGCCCTGCGTGGTCGGAATTGAGCCCGCAGCGCACTGTGTGGTTAGCGCTGCCGCCTCCTCCATAAGGCCGATTCCACCTTCGACGTCCATCTGGGCCCAGAGTTCCGGAGCGTAAATTTCCTCTTGAACCGTCGCTTTGAATTCATCTATTCTTTCCCGGAGAAGCTGCAAACGTCTTGAGTTAAATATCATCATATACCCTCTGTAGATGGAGGAGCATCTACATACCTGTGCAGCGCGTTGAAGAAGACCTCTTCTCTCCTGAGGAGTCACTCGGGACCAGGATCGGAATTCAGCGGCTGCAGATTCGGCAGCTTCGACCGCCAGGTCTGGATCTGCGCCTTGAAATGCATACTGTGAAGACCCGTGTCTCTCGCCGTTGGCTAACACGATATCACGGCCGTCGATAATGAGCGGCGCGATGCCTGGTCCTTCCATGTCTACGAGCTAGCGGTGCTGGCTGTGATGGAAGCAAACTTGGTCATCGGGTACGCCACGGCGCTGGTGGTGCAGATGGTATTAAATACACATTCTATCCTAGTAGAGGATGACCAATGCTTGGAAACCTCACAAGCCCAGAACTTATTTGCGGTTAAAAGGGCGCATTTGCCGGTGGCTGTTGCATTAACTATAGTAATCCAAATCCCACCTTCCAAGCAAATTATATAATTTGTTGGCGGTGTTAGGCTGGACTCAAACCCTAGTTCTCGATTAGCTAACGGTATGTCAGCCTTGGGAGGTTGTCTTGCAGCTGGCCACTTGGAGGTATGGCGACTTCATGCTTACAGTACCCACACCACTGTACTGTTTGTCACTAGTTTAAAATTCTCACTCCACGGTAGACATGCGAATCCCATCTGTTGTATGTTTTTACCTTAAGCCTACGTTACCCCCAGTTAGACCTTTCAGACTTCATATCGCTATCGTAACCACATCTTTATATTACGAATATTAATCAGACAGGTCAGTGGACTTCTTTGCCCTGTTCATTGTTCCTAATCAGGATAATATAGAGACATTGTACAACATCTACGATCGAGTGATGGAGAGTTCTGGAATCTTTTTTCGTTATTCTTGCCATGCCTAAGCACCCCCGGTGGGAACCAGTCAGAAGGGTAAGCTAGGTAATTTCTAACCATTTAAAAATGGCAATTATGGGGTTGAAGTACTTGTAGGTAAGCAGACAGTGGAGGAAGACGCACCCAAAAGTGGTCTATAAGAATCCATCGAATACACTTGCAGGTAGCTTTTACCCCAGGGCCACCAGTACCAAACACTGCCTCTCAGATTTATTTTGCCTGCGGGAGGCACAGGCAGCACCGTGTTCTGCCTGGTGGTGGCTGACACTGGGTGGCTGATTCTATTGGGGGAGCCGCGCAAATGAGCTCAAATAAGTTTTCTTGGACTCGTATCCGTCGCCAGGTTTGATGTCATGAAGAAAACTTATAAAGCGACCGTCGGTCATAGACTCGACTCTCATTCCTAGCTCCCATCCATACAAGACAATTCCTTGGTTTTACACTCTGTATTTCTTAACTGGATCATGGCTCTATCAAAAATCACCCCCTGCCTCTGGTTCGACGGCCAAGCTGAAGACGCGGCCGAATTCTACATCTCCATCTTCCCCAATTCAAAGATCACAACAATCCAGCGCTACACCGAAGCCGGAAAAGAGTACCACGGTCGAGAGGCCGGCAGCGTAATGGTTGTCGAATTCGAATTGAACGGACAGACTTTTACAGGATTGAACGGCGGACCGTATTTCAAATTCACCGAGGCGATCTCCTTCCAGGTCGACTGCGAGGATCAAGCGGAGGTCGACCACTACTGGAACCACCTGAAAGAGGGAGGCGATGAAGCGAAACAGCAGTGCGGATGGGTTGCCGATAAGTTTGGGCTTTCGTGGCAGATTATTCCGAGGCGGTTGAAGGAGATGTTGAGTGATGCGGACAAGGAACGAAGTGCCCGTGTGACAAATGAAATGATGAAGATGAAGAGATTGGATGTCGCGCTTCTTGAGAAGGCTTATGAGGGATCATAGATTTGGTTTCCCTGCATGGTTATGGCTTTCTTATTTGATAGTGCTTTGGAAAATGGAGATTGGAATCCTGCTTTGTCAATAGCGACTCACTGTTCCCACCCGCCCTTGAACTGAATAGCCCCAGGTAAATCCTCCAGCGACGTTGTGCACTTGCGAGTGCAGGTAGGCTGAGAGAGATCAAATAGCACAGCCGTAAGCAAAGTAAACCAGCTTATCAGAAAAGCTGCCTATCCCTTGCTCCCGCCCACCATGCCTAGTCTTCCATGTTCCTAAGTCTATTGAACGTCAGGCCCGTGCTTGGCTAGACACAAGGGATTAATCCAAACCTACCTGTCTCAAGCCAGTGTCGATTCAGCATCCACGAATACCTAATCGCTCGTTCATCGCCATCAACAAGAGCACTATACTCCGCCTCCTTCCAGCGCTCGCTCAGCAATATCCCGCCGTCGGTGGAGATATAGTAGTACCGAGCCACCTTCTCAACAAGACTCCTTGAAGCCTCTCCCACCGCGTCTAAGCTCCCCATCCAGGGGACCCTAACCTGTAAGCTAAACACCGCGTGGTACAGTACCAGAAGGACAAGCAGAACGGTCGGCCAATGTCTGGGATCCCGTGTATCCAACAGCCGGAAGCAAGCTTGAGCTATATGCTCGGTCATCAGGTCAGGGGTCGCGTAGATGTCATATCCGGGCCTTGGAGCACCAGCGCCGCGGCGTAGCTCTCTCCACTCGCCGCGTTTGTATTTCTGGTGGACTTCTGCTGAGGGGGTAGTCCGTTCGTAGTCGGCTTCCAGCACCAGTACCGGCGAGCCTTCATCGAATAAATTCTCCTCCGATAGCTCGAGCACAATGTCGTCGATCATGGTGAAAGGGCGCAGTACTAAGAAAAGGTGAAGAGCGAGGGTGAGGGCTGTAGACTCACTGGCCAGGTCCAAAGGAGCGGCCGCTGTGGAAGGAGACCGAGATAGATGGTCGAGGATTTCAATCTGCAGCTGTGCGGCATTTGTGAGCATCTGTTCGGTGGCAAGTTCGAATTGCCCTGGCCAGCGCTGGTCCAGCTCCAGGAACTGTGAAAGGAAGTCATGCACTTCCTCGAGGAATGTCCCCGGCATCTGCGTCCGATGCGTCCGAAGCAAGACCAGATCACTCATTGTCACGGCGTTGTACAGTTCAAACTCCGCGGCTAGCCCGTAGTCGAATTCAATGAATATAAACGTGTCGCGATACTCGACACTTGACAAAGCCCAGCTGTGTGGCGGTATTCGCATGATACCTGCGTTGGCTGTTATTCGATCCCGTTCTTAACCAACATGGTCCGTCATAACATACATGTAGATCTATCCCCTGGGTCATATATTGGCCGTTTAGGCACATTTGCGGCCGAGCGAAGGATATCAAATTTAGTGCGGGGTGCCGAGAATAAGCCATGGAGCTGAGAGCATGTCTGCGCGAGAGACCAGGCATCCGTTATGGAGGTCGACTCTTGGAATATTTGGATTAATAGTTCATTAGGTAGCCGCAAAAGGAGACACTCGTCCGCGGAAGTCATACTCATTTATCTGGCGAGAGACTAATATTCTTAATCAAGAGCACAGGTGTTCGCTGGACGTGGACAGCTCGTATAAATAGCTCGTCACGTGTAGGCTGTGTGTGGGGTATTGTGCCCTGTACAATAGTCCCTAAGACCATGGCGCAGTCCTAGGATCAAGCTCCCAATATAATAGGTGAAGATAATCTAAACTATACCCCATAACATAGAACTAGTATGATAGGATCAGACAGGTGTGTACAACAAGCGTGCGCTGTATAATCAGTACTGTTTACCTTATTTGTCAGGCGTTATATCGATGGTCAGTCAGGTTGTAGGCCTCTCAGAAGCACATATTTATTTCATTCAGCATCTAATGCCCTGTCTGCCACATGGTAAAGCAGCTGGGTTTCATGGTCAATCAAGACCTTTAAACAGGGTGGCTCCCAGCCGACTTTTATGCATTGTACCATCAGACTGTCTCTATCTTAGAAGGGAAAAACCGACTGGTCAATAGTAGACCAGGATTTCGGGTGAGAAAAAAAAAAGTAACGGACGACAGTTTGCAACCCGGGCTCATACAGCCTTTTATCTCAACATTTCTAGAACCAAAAGAGTATCAAGGACATTCTTCCATCACTTACACTACACTCTTTCGGAACCATTTCCTGACTTTCGAAACACCTTACATCACAGGTTAGACATAAGACAACAAAGAGTGCTGTTTAATGAAACCCAGCTAATAGGTAGTTGCGCGTTGGGTTTCTTTGTCTTGTGCTTTTGACACATAAATATGATCGATAATCCTTTCTAATAGAGCCCTATTGGCCATGATATGCATCTCGAAGACACTCGACTTCGTTTGAAGTAATTTTTTAGGATTGAAGAAGAAAAGACTTTTTCTCATCTGGTTGATTAAGGAAGGACTCATGTGCTGTGACTGAAAGAAACGGCAACGTCCGATTCATTATCGTCGCATCCAGGTCCACAAAGCACACCGAAACGAGGTAGAGCAACAAAGCCCCATAATCCAATACAGAACTCACAGATATGAAAGAGCGCCAGTCTCCCTCAAACTGCACCCTGTTCCGTCAGTATCGAAACGCGCTTTCTCACCAGAAACCAAAAAGTAATCCAAAAAAAAAAAGGAAGATTCACTAGAATCAACCAAGCCGTTCGAAATCCTCTCCAATACCTACGATTTCTATTCTGCAAAATGAGTTCGAAATCAGCCAACCCGTCTCAACTTGAAGTTCCTGCCGAGGCTCGCCTCCCTACTCCGAAGCTTCTGGCGACTGTCCGCCCTATACCACGAGTGAAAAGCCTGACGCGAAGGTAAAGGCACCGATTCGGAATTCAGTCTTGGTTTGGCCGAACGCGCACGTCAAGGCCCCGTCGGAACTTTTCGCCCAGTATCCGAGGTACAGGGCCAAGTTGCACAGGATGTCATGATGAAGTATATTCAGTTGCTAGAAGCATGCGATGAGGGGGATCTTCAGACGGTACAGACCCTGCTGTATAGCGTGGTTTCGCCCAACGCTCCGTCGGGACTACAACTAAAGGAAAATAAGGAAAGCCCGTATACACCTTTGGAGGCCGCGACCCGCAACAACCAAATTGAGATTGTCCTGGTCCTTTTGATCATCGGGGCGCACATTCACCTTGATTTCAGGGCGCTCGCGCGGCTTCTTCTGACCGGTGAGCCAAACCGGCTTACGGTGAAGCTACTCGCGGACTCTAAATTGAGAATCAAAACAACGTCTCACTCTTCGTCGGACACTAACCTGGTGCACTATGCCACAACTCACCAGATGCCTATAAAGGCTATCGAGTCCCTAATACAGAACGAGGGGTCCTCAATTGGACCCCGCGGCTGCGTGTTTGACGACGTCATCTCATCCTCCCGCGATAAAGGATCGCCTCGCTATTATGACCTTTTGCGCCTGTTCATTCGGTACAGATATCATATGAAGTACGAGGTTGGTATGAATCAATTCCCTCTCCACGCCGCGATAGTGTGGGGTGACCCCGAGCTTGTCCGTATCATGTTGGATGAATTCCACGCCGATCCTGATGCGAGGTGCGATACTCGGAGTATGTACATCTACACCTTTGGACCCCCACCCCTGCAGGACGCGTTGCCCCTAGAGCTTAGACACAAGTCGCGCGCAAATCTTGATATAATCAAGCTTCTTTTCAAAGCCAATACATCGTTTGACAAGATCTACGGCGGGAACTGGGATTATCTCGACATGAAATACTTTAGAAGGAGCGATGGTGAACTGGACTACGACACAGTGAGGTCACTGTTCGAAACTCTAGTCGCCCGATCAGGGCGTGCAAGGCCACCCGGCCCTATACACTCTCTAGCCTACAACCTCAAGGATCGCACGGGGTTGAAGGGCGATCCCTACCTCTTCATTTGCTTCGGGGTCATTCTGGGTGATGCTGACATAGTGAAAGAGGTTTTGCCCCTGTGCGAAGAGGAAGACCCGAAGAAGCGATATACAAAGACGCACGCCCTTGCCAAGGCTCTCCAGTTCAAGCATACTGAAATTGTCGAGCTTCTGAAGCCCTATGCATCCTGAGCTGTTGTCACAACTTTGCTACTTAGCGTTTGCAGAGTTGCTGATGTCGGGTTTTTTTCCTTTTAGTTCGTCTGTATTTTAGTTATAGTTAACAAATAATTCGGTATCCATAGACAAATCCCCATACTCTAGATTTAACCGTCTCTAGATGTTGTAAGCCCGGTCGAACAGCGCTGAAGGTATTTGCTTCATTTCCAACATAGAAGCCCAAATTAAAAGGCGAGAGGAGATAAATTATAAGAACCCTCCGAAATCATTCTCTAACCCGATTCTCTAGATTCTATCAAAGCTGCTTTGCAAAATCCACCAGAAAAATCCAACTGTCTATCTACTATACTCTTAAACATTATCAACATTAGCCATAAACCATCAATCAAAGTCCATTCAACAAATCCACCCCGGGGACCGCCTCGCTGAGAATCTCCATAGTCTCATCCCAGAGCTTCTTCTGGACCCTCCCTCCCTGCTCCGACAAGACAAACGGCGACGGCCTACATATCGATAACCCCATTAGCACCCATCCTCTCTACAATAACTCTCCTCACAATTGGGGGGGAAAAAAAGATGTGCTCACCTCTTCCCAACCTGTTCACTAACATATCCGCCCTGTTCCATTTGCACAACGGCCGCATCCACAAGACAAGAACCCCCCTGCCGCGACGTCCACGCGAAGATCTTGTTGAATACCTGAACACCAGGCGTCGTGTGTGATCTATGCAGTTCGCTCGCGCAGAGACCCGGGTTCACGCCATTAATGAGGACACTGCTATGCCCGTTATCGTTTTGTCTTCCCGCAACGCGGTTACTCAATTCCCGAACCCACAGGATATTCAGCAACTTGCTCGTGTTGTAGCGCTCCATCCCGGTGCCGAATGAGGAAGGGCCGTCCATCTCGAGCAGGATTTTCGGCGCGTTCTGTGCGGGGAATCGGCTCCAGAAGTGTACTTCTGATGTGACGATTGTAAGCCGTGTGGGCTTGTTGTTGTACGTGCGGGCGGTTTTGCGCAGCGTTGGGAGAACCAGTAGGGAGAGGAGCGAGGTTGCGAGGTGGTTGACCTGTGAAGTTTTCTGTCAGTACCTCAGGGAGTGCTATGATCGTTACGCTTAGAAATGCGGAAAAAGAAAGACGGACTTGAACATGCGCCTCATGCCCAGTCGGCGCACGCTTATACTCGAGCGCCTTGATCCCCGCGGAAAGAATGACAATATCCAACCCCTCGAGCTTTCTCACTCTCTCCCCAAAGGCCTTTATACTCTCAAACGACTCCATATCCAGCGGCCAGACAACAACCTCGCAGTCCGGACTCTGCCTCTGGATTTCATCGCGCGCAGCCTCGCCTTTGGAGATTGTGCGGACCCCCAGGATCAAGCGACTGAGTCCCCGCTCTGCGAGCTGCTTCGCAGCCTCAAGGCCGAGTCCGACGTTTCCGCCTGTTATGAGCGCTGTTTGGCCGGAGAGGTTTATGCTCTCGGGCAGGGGCTTTGGGGTGAATGCGAGTTGGTTGTAGAGGAAACCAAGCATGCCGCCCATTTTTGCGATTTATGATTTGTGTAGTGACAGGTAGGTGAAAGGAATTTGGTTTATTCATTGATTACTGTGAAATGGATAGGAGCAAGCTTAAGTAGGATAATGCAGCCTGGTTGGGGCCGAAAATGTCGGCTTAAAGGGCGGGTTTTGCGGTGATACGATCCGTTGTCCGGATGCCCAGACTCGCTACAGTAATATCTCACCTTACTATACATCACTACTTGCACTCAAGCAACCAGACTATCAAATCGTACTCTATAACCCCGTAACACGAACTAAGCCACTGCCCAGCCATCTTCAACCTCAAACCCGACACTCCTCTCTTCTGTACGTGCATACTTTGGTGCTATTGATTTAACTATCATTCATGTATCCTCAGGTATGCGCCTTCGACTCATCTAAATACCTCACCAGGCTTCCTCCAGTGCAGATTCAGTATATTCTGCTTTTTAGGACCATCTCATGCATGTATCGCCTATCAGGGGCCATGCGGTGCAGTAGCGTGATGCTTAAGGATAGTAAATATTCAAGGCAAGAAGTAACCAAGCTAGCAAAGAACTACATGAATGTGGCTCTTATTGCCAAGGCTGCGAGCACTCGGGGCATGTAATTGGGCGACCATCCCTCATGGCATGCGCTCTATATGCCTCGCCGCACCTACGGTGAAACCAGCTGTCGCAATGCGAACATCTCTCAATGAACGGGCCGAGTGGCGTCCGTATTTCAGTTCGCATCCATGTCTGCACCGACGGCGCGTCCGTCGCAGTTTCTGCGTTCGAAGATAGGTCCAGAGAAGAGTAAATTGCCTCCTCTATGGCTCCATAACACCAGCAACACCTACTAACCTCTTGCCTGTACATAGTCTGCAGGGATTGCCTTGGTTGGCGCAGGGGATGGTCCGGAGGGCGAGAACCAGAGCCAGTAGAGGCTGATGTATTGTGCGGCTGACCAGGTGGGGAAGCCGCCATGCTGTTTGCGCCGCTGTCGAGGGCTAGGTTCGGGATAGGGCTCGGGGAGGTTCCCCACGGCGGGTTGATGGAGATATCTGGAACAGAAAGAGGATGGCCTCCCAGAAATCCCTGAGGGAGGTCGGTCTGTCCGGACGGTGATGTAGGTCGTTCATTGTGAGAAGAACCTGAGCACGGTACGTCCGGTATCATTGGAGATGCCGTCGCCTGCGGTTCATTCGCGACATCAGACACGGAGCGATTGAGCGTATCGCTTGACGACGGCTCGGCTAATGGTGTATTCTGGGGCGGTAGAAGACAACCTTGGTTGAGAGAATCGGGAGATTTCAAGCCTGACGAAGGTGGAAGTGGCGGTTTTGGGCCGGCGATTGACACGTATCGCGCTGATGTGCATGGTGCAATGTCGTATTACTTGTTTGACCTAATCCGGAAGGTGTCTGGGAATCTATAGAGGCGGAGTTGCCATCAGCCGGCGAGGTAGAGGGTGCCGTGTTCGCCTCGTCTTCCAGTGCACGTGTTTCTTTTGCCGTGTGTGGGCTTAATTCAGAAGGAAGGTCGTCGTGAAATGGGGTTGGTGAGGTGGTGGCCTCCTGAGTGCCTGGGGGTGGGTTTAACGAGGAAGAACCCACGACGCTGGCGGGGGCAGAGGAAGAAGAAGGTCTGTCAGGCGGTAAGTCCGCAGGATCAGATGGGCCCTTTCGTCTCTGAATATTCTCAAAGTCTAGAAAGTGAACGATCTCCAGCAGCTTCTGTCTAAAATACGCACACTCACGGGCCTCCTGCTTGAGCAACCCGATGATATCCGGATTGGACCATCGCCCCGGGTCGTAGGTCTCAAGGTAGTTCACGAGACCTTTCAACTGCTTCTTGAGTAATGGGTCTTTTTCAGCCTTCACCCTGAGCATATCGATCTTATCCGGACCGACCCATCCAGCCGCGTCGCCTGGTTTCTGGAGGTACCTTTCGGGTTGAAAGGAACTATTCGGCGAGGGGCTGCGTTCCTTCCTTCGCCTGGGGGCCAATAATCTCCGGTACAAAGGTGGAATCCTCTCATTTACGACTTGAGGCACATCGTTGTCTAAGTCATCCTGTCGATTGCCCTCCCCGGAGGCCTCCGTCATGATCGTCGTCTGGTTTGCGCTTGACGGTTCTCGGCGATGCGCTGGGATATAGCCGTGGGGAGGACTCTCGCCTGGTGCTTCGTTGGAAGTTGGAAACTGAAGCCCATTCGACCTGCCTCTCGCCCGCACCGGAGGGTTGTCGTCTGGCTGACCGTTTCCGATGGTTTTCTCGGTAGACATGCAGAGTAGTTTAGAAGATTTTGATGAGATTTCAGTGATACAAAAGTTTGAGTATCAAATGATAGACGATATGATATGTAAACGAGTGTATCACGAGCTACTATCTAGTAAATGTCTGATGGTTAAAGTGACTAACAGTGGACTGAATGAAAGTGAGGTCTCTTCTTTGGGTACTTGTTAAGGCAGGAGCGTACCCAAGTGGATAAGGACCGATGGCAGTCGTGGATGGAAGGTACCAGGCTCCCTCTTCGAGAGGTAAAACGGCCTTTGAGAATGTTGAATAGCCAAAGGCTTCTCAAATCGAAGATTCCACTTTCTCTACTGCTACCTCGTTCGACCTCTTAGCATAGCATTCGTATACCCCGTGGGTGAAAGATAGATCCCAGACGCCATAAACCGATTTACTCTTATATCTCAGGCAAAAGCAACTCATTTTCTACAAGCGCCGGCTGTCGCGTTTTAGGCCCTCTTGCTCAATGCCACATACTGGCCCTGGCATCCGACAAATCCAACATGCCAAGCTGGACCGCAAACACCACATGGGATCAGCTCCTTAAGTTTGGCGCGAGAAGAAACGTTAACATTATATTCTGTCCCTGCCTTATTCGCATCCATCTTGCTCACATCGCCAAAGAGCATCTTCGCGGCGCTTCTCATGGTCGCGTCCGCGAGGAGTGCTTCTTCGACTATGTGGTGGTCTTCATCGGGGCCTAAACCCGACACATACCGCCTAAGTAAGTTTCGCAGAGTATTTACATCGTCACTGACTATCCAATTCATATTCAAGGTACCCAGAGGCGATCCAATGCAATCGCTTCGGGTGTTGATCAACCTAGCTGTTCCTGGTCCCCGATCTGCCCGTGTTGAGTCACGCTGCTCAGCCACCGCAGCAACTCTACAGTATATCTACATGTCCTTCTTCGCTTCGTCTTTCTCTTTCCTTTCTTCCTCTATCTTTCTCAAATTTCCGGGCTTTTTGATAATCCTAATTTTTCTCCATTGCAACCACCACAATGTCTTCCCAACCCAAACCCAGACCATCCAAAAAACACCCTCAACCCACAAAACCAATCCCTTCATACCGCCAAATCCGCGCCCTGCACGCACCAACCACAATAACAATCTACCAAGCATACCCGGAGAGCATCGCACTACCCGCGATCGAAAAGCAATCATTCAGCAAAGTGGCCACCTTCAAAATGACCCGCATGACCTGGATCAAGCCCTCATTCCTGTGGATGGCGTACCGGTCGGGATACGGGACGAAACGCGGCCAGGAGCGCGTGCTTGCGATTGAGATTTCGCGCGCGGGATTTGAGTGGGCGCTGGAACACGCTGTCCTCTCTCATATTCCCGCTGGGGCGCGCGAGGATGAGCTGAGTGCGTGGAAGGAGAGGGTTGAGAAGAGTTGCGTGCGTGTTCAGTGGGATCCTGAGAGGGATTTGTTGGGGAGGCCGCTGGGGTATCGGAGCTTACAGGTTGGATTAAGGGGCGAAGCCGTTGAGAAGTATGTGAATGATTGGATTGTTGATGTGAGGGATGTTACAGGGCTTATGCATGAGGTTAAGGCGTTGGTAGATGCGGGCGATTTTGAGGGTGCGGACAAGTTGTTGCCAGTTGAGGAAGTTTATGAGCTGCCTATTGAGATCCAGAAGGAGGTTGGCATGGTTAAAGAGGGGTCTTCTGGCTAAGAGTGCAATAATGTGTATATCTAGTGATAGCCATTTTCATAACGCTTAAAATTGTGAGGTAACTGGAGTTATCTACACACAATGTGGAAGTGTTGAAATATATACTTTGTATGTCGCAAGACATATGTCAAGAATCACGCAACCAACCCCATTTTGGCCACCTAAATACCCTTGAAGGTGCAGAGGGCCTTGAGAGACAAGCTACAGACGGTGATGGGCCAGAAAGTAACCATATTTCCAGAAAATTGGTATCCCCGTCTCAAGAAAACAATAAGAGTGGTGAACGCTCTTCGAAGATTAATGTACATGAAGCAAAAAACAGGCCACATTCTCCATCAAAGGCAAGGTGGCCGAGCGGTCTAAGGCGCGCGGTTAAGGTTTCCCAATTCGGATCCCTCATCTGATCTTCATCAGTTTCCGCGTCATTAATTTGGCGTGGGTTCGAATCCCACCCTTGTCATTTCTTTTTTGCTCTTTCCTTTTTGTGTGGGTGGAGAGCGATCGATAGATAGTTTGGTTGGTTCACGCAAGATTTGTCTGTCCGATTATTTGTTTTCCCTCTCTTTTGTCTGGATAGTTATCCCACAAATAACAAGGCAGCAGAGTGGAATGAATAGGTTGGTAGAATAAGCAACACAATAAAACGCTATGCATTCATGTCATAATTATCATCATTACTTACGCCTTCTGTCAATCACACTCAAATATCAACCTCACGCCTGCTAATGTCTTGCTTTCGTTCTTTCCCAAATATTCGACCTCCAGGGGATCTATCGCCCAGCTTACTCCGGCTTCTGGCCGTAAAGAACATGCGTGCGTGAATACAAATGGATCGACATATCCCGCAGCTCCTGCCTCATGCCCGCGACCAACGCCTCGATCTCCGTGCGTTCCCAGCCCAACACCCGCGTGAAGAGCGCGTAGCAGTACGGTGGGAGCGCCTCGAACATGTTGACTTGGTGGTAGCGACCGAGGTCTTTGAGTTTCGGGTCCTTGGCCCAGGGGCTTTGGGGGAGCTAGAAAAGCACAACTCTGTTAGATGGGACCGAAGAACGGCGAAAAGAGGGATGGCGCGAATGTAGGGTAAGAAAGAAAAAGGTGACCGGCAACAACGCGAGGTGTTTATGTGTGTGCGCGCGGGCTGGTAAGTACCTTGTAAATCTCCTCGGTAACATTAACAAATCCTGCCTTCTCCATCCTCTCCTTCCATGTGTCCGTGGTATTCATATCCTTGCCGAACTTCTTCGACGCGAGATGCATGTTCTTGATCCCCTCCAGCAGGGATTTCGCCTTGAGATGCGTGCCGTCATCCGAGTATGTGTTGACGTCAATCGACGCAATCTCAAAGTACCCGCCGGGCTTCAGGTTCTTGAACGCTTCCTGGAAAACGTGGTCATGGTCGCGGATGAAGCCCTCCAGCTCGCGCCCGTGGATGTAGTCGAAGGGTTGGCTGTAGGACCAGGTGAGTTCGAAGTCGTCGACCTCAAAGCGGCAGTTTGGGGGAATCCTATATCCGAGTCCTTGAGTTAGTATGTACTCAGGTGACGATGTCGATTGCGATAGCGATTGTGGTGGATGGTGGTGAGTGGGTATGTAAGTACCATGAGGGCTGAATGGGGCTCAGGTCATTTCCTGTGTGATAGGTCAGTCGTTCCTCGGGATCGGAATAGATTGGCGATCAATCAATCGATCGATATATCAGTTGGCGGAGACATACCGATGACTTCTGATTCGGGATGTTCGCTGGTGCGACTCGTTAGCGACAGACATCCTCCATCTCCCTGAAAAGACAATGGCATCTCACTCTGCAAAATCAATCGCCCAAATTCCCGTCCCGGTACCGATATCCAGCACACGCGAAGGGTTCTTGATAGGTGCGCGATGCAATTCGCCCTTCAGCAGCATGCGATAGATGTGGTGGCTCTGTTGTCCATTCCGTCAATTTCCATGCACTCCGTTGTCCAGTGTTGCTCCTTGAATCTCACTAACCAGGTCGAGGCGATCTTGTTCTTGTTCGTCGTTCGGCTAGTCGGGTTGTTAGATTGTTTATTCCGATCCGATCCCGCAGCGCGAGTGCCATACCAAGACGTATTCCCCTTCGTGGTACGAGTGATATCTGCGGCCGTTCTGTGGGTGCGAGGTTTAGTAGGGTCCGACCGTAGAGTTCCTAGAAATAGTACCTCATATCTAAGCGGTTAGTGTGTGAATTGATACCATACAAGAGATACGTACGTGTAGTTCATGGCACTAGAGGTGATACTGGTGGTGTAGCTGGCCGAGCCCAGCCTGGAACGTTTAGTTAGAAACAGCGACGGCGACAGCAGCGAGAGGGTCAACTTACGAGCTCTGGTAGGTAGAATCCTTGTCACCGAAGTCCTATCGAGGTTAGCCTGGAATGCTGAGATGAAACGTCAAGATGTGACGAACATCGGGCTCGATAAACGAGGACTGTGGGTTGTCGGGATCGGTCATCTTGGGCGGAGCGACTGCGGTTTCCGGGATTGAGATAGGTGAGGAGGAAGAAGGGCAGAACCGTTGAGAACACAAACGATTGAGGAGGAGAAAGTAGAGAGTATTAGAAAGGGGAAACAAGAGGAAATTAGGGAATAATATTGCAGCGAACAGGTGATCAACAGATTAAAGGCCGAATCATGAATATTTATTCAAGAGACATGGCCCCATGAGCTGCGGGACGGCCGTTAGGGAAGGGAGAGCTCCAGCAAACGACTGACAGAAGGATTTGCCGTCTCTGGGCTACCAGTGAGCGAACTGGTGAAGGCGAGGACAACAGCCACTAGCTGGGCTAGTTGTGTTAGTGGCCCTCTTCGCGGATGCACGAGGCCTTTGCCGTTCCGTCGATCCCCAATTGCACTGCGAGTTTGGCCGCCTTCTGCGAGGTGATAGGTTGCCAGTTGCCCGAGACTTGGCGGCGGGCGTTGAAGAAAGGACCGCTGGAGACACGAGTGTATCATTGCAAATTGGAAAAAGGACGACAACCACATAGACAAAGTACAGCCTGCGGTTTCCTACATCGTGTTTGAGGTGTGTTGTTGATGGACCGTGACACCTGTCAGACTGTTCCTTTCCTGCCCTCGACTTGTGTCGCACAGATGACTAAGCCCAATCACTTCACAAGCCAGTTATGCTATGCTGGATGTACAACGGATGTCCTGCGGTGCGGCGCAAGTCGCCGACTCGACTGGTCACATTTGTGGCGGCATCGGGGTCCACGGCTCCACGGCCACGCCCAGCGAAATTGTGAATTGATCGAGTTGAAGCGAATCGCCGATGGCTGCCTCTCATCTCCACAATCGAAGCGAGAAAGCTCGAAGCGAAACCCCAAAGAGTGAAACTTGCATAAAGCGAGCCACATCCCGAGCCATCAAAAGTACTTTGCACACCAAGTGGCCCAAGGACTTAAGGTCTACAGCAATTGACATTCTTCAGATGCCGGTCGGACGTTAGACTCGCTGAAATAACTCCCCAGTTTGCAGCTGCGATTCTTCAGCAACCTTGCAGGAATGATGCAAGTGCTGCAAGAACAAGACAGAAGATGGACCCCGAGTCCCCGTCCAGTGCCCGCGTCCGTGCGGTCGCCTGCAACCAGTACACCGCGCTTTCGCCTTCAATCTAAACTTTTCAGATTGCTCTGATCGTTCGATTTATTTCAAAAGTGATTGGCGAGACATGACTAATGCAGCAGGACATTTTAGAATGTTTCGATTGATCAGTACGGAGATGCACCTCGGTTCGCAGGTCGGCTCGGGAGGCTCGCCCAGCTCCAGAAATGATTTTAAACCGGTCGCTCATTTGCTGGTTTCTCTTTCCCTTTAGTGCCCGTCCTGCAGAAAGATGACAGAAGGGCGAACAGGGTGACCATGTGGCCGCAGACACTTGGCTTTGCCTGATCGAGCAGGAGTTCCACTGTGACTGACTCTGACATTGGCAGTTTGTCAGGGCATCCATGGAAACCCGGTGGATTCCTCTCGTACTTATGTCTGTATACTGTGATCTATAGCAAGCTTATCTAAATTACATGGCTACACTTTTACACAATGGTTGTTGTTGACCACAAAGTGACCATGTGAACCTTCACCGGTACTAGAGGTCAGGCGGGGTGCTTGGCACTTCGAGCCTTCGACTCAACCTCAGTGCACCAAATCTCCAGACCTCGTATTCGAGGCCATTTCACTCTTTGCAGTAAGGCACCTCCCCAACTTCATCACAGCTAGGCTTCAATCACTCATTTCCAATCTGAAGATTACGTACCTGAGATCTGCTTCACATCAATAGTCAGTCCTCCCTGAGTGGTGACCGTTTTTTGCTGCTCTCATGGTTGGCGTTCCCCGCAGCAGCAGCTGCCGGGAGTGTTTGCAGCGTCGTGTCAAAGTGAGCCAGCCCAGTCCCTGCTTCTTCTTCTCCATCTGATACTGCATCGGAGATAAATAAGCTCCCTGTTTCCCCCCTGCCCTAACTTCTTTAGTGCGACCGTGGCCGCCCCGAATGTCGCCGCTGTCAGGCCCGCGGGATCCGCTGCCCGGGCTATCGCAGGCTCCTTAAATTCTACAACCGAACAACTGGCGAAGGTGACTTTACCGACGCACGCGAATACGACAAGCGAGAAGCCGCGCAAGGAAAACCCAACGCCGCAGCACGTGTCCTCACACTCCTCCCTCGCCCCAGCATAGACGGAGCCCTCGTCCCAAGCCTCGCAGGCAAAGCACTTGGCCGCCAAACAAAGGAAGTCTTCGAATATGTAGTGCAGGCAACATTCCCGCTCACGTTTGCGATCTTCGCGCCGCGCCTCGAGCCGAACTGGCTGGATTTCATCCGCCACCACCAAGCCGCCCAGACCGAGCCAATCGAGCGCGCCGTCCGCCTGCTAAACACCTGGTACCTCGGCGTGAAGAATAAAGACCCGGCGGTCGTTGAGGAGAGCCGCTTCATCTACGGCGGCGCCCTCCGCTTGCTCGCAGAGAGGGTTGCTAACCCGGCGACTAGGGGCTCAGATATCACCGTCGCGACCGCGATCATGCTGGCCGTCTTTGAGATGCTCGACCCGCTCACGCCGCACTCATGGCTGATCCACTCCAAGGGGCTGGCCGAGTTGTTCCAGCTGCGCGGCGCGCGGGTCCACGCTCATGGCTTCCCGCGCACGCTCTTCGTCACCTTCCGCTCGTTCTTGCTTGCCGATTCCTTTGTCCGCGGGGAACCCTCGTTCCTCGAGCGGGAGGATTGGCGCGCGGCGAACGAGGAGGCAAACGCGCATGAAGATCGCGCGGGGACGAGCAGCTGGATTAGCAGGATGGTCGAGCAGACGTTTAATGAGATTGCACTGGGCCCCGGACTGCTATGTAAGACGACCGCGCTTATCAGGAATGGTGAAGGCACTGGAGTCTCGCGCGACGAGTTGACGGAGCGGATTCAGCGGAGTCGTGAGGTCATGAGGAACCTGCAGCGCCAGCTTGTATCTGTCTCGGGGCGAGATGTTGACCTCAAGGAGCTTGGAAAGCCTGATGATGTCGCCGGTGATGCCCGAGCTAGCGCTGCCCGTTGTCTGCAAGCACTCTGTTCTGGCCTCGCACTGCTGGATCAATTAAGCGTGCTGCTGGAAGCAGACAAGAAGAGATCAGGCGAAGGCCGAGTTTCTGAAGTCGCTTGGGGTGGCGCTATCCCAGCAACGAGCGAGACGATAGAGGGCCCGTTCTCTGCGGAGGATCGGCCGCTGGACTGGCTGGATCAGATTTCGATGTCGATGGGAACGTTGGCGATTTCGAACACCAGCTGACCTGGGCAAGAGGGAGTGCTTTTTTTTTTTTTTTTTTAAACAAAAGTAGAGTTACTCCTGGCGACGAGCTGCAAACCATGTTTGGCTCCTTGCCACTGACTTAGGTACCATCGCGTTAAGTCCGAGCAAAAAGAGTGTGTGGGTGGAAAACCAAATACCCCCTATCGCCGAGAGATTGGCGATCAGGCGGAGCATCCGTGGTTGTCTTCTCTGCACGACTCAGATTTCTACATTCAGTGAGTGGAACACCCCTCCCATGACTAACATGGTTTTTGCCGTTGCATTGGCTCCTTAATTGCTGTTTTCATCAAGATTCTAACCCGTGGACAGCAGCCGCATTCCCCGTCTGCAACCGGGCATACCAACCAACCCCGCTGCGTCGCAACAACAAACGACTCACCCAACTTGGAGTAAAATGTCTGCCTGGGCTAGCCTGATCCGTCAGCATCCATTCACATGGACCAAGCTTGCTCATCGCTTGCGTGGCTGCGATTCCGTGCCCCGACGCTGATTGGCCTCGCTCGGTCGGCTAAGCCTCGGTCTGACTGCATTAGTCGAAGCTTGGCGGCGATTCAACCAACGGATGCCTCCGAGACGCCACTCGTTCCTCATCCGGCCGCGTCAGTGATTCGTCCTTCTCTGCAGACGGACGGGCAGCTCTGCGCTCAGAAGCTGTATCGCGATAACGAGGGTCTTATATGCGGGTGCTGCTCGCCTGCCCTGTCAGGCACGAGTTGTTGGAGTGTTTTGATTGATTGACCGTTGAAGCCGACAAAATGCCCCCCTCTCTCGCCTCCACGTCGACCCGGTCGAGCCAGAGCGACAAAAAGACCTCGAGCGGCAGCACGCTCTCCGGAAAATCGGATGATCTAGGTGCGTGCAGGCGACCCATCTCACAAAGTGAAACATGACCTGTGGGAACTGAGAAATTAACCTCGATAGCGATCGACGACGCTCCTCCTGCGTTCTCGCTCGGTTCGATTCAGCATCTTGATCGGCAAGGAAAGGTGATCGGTGCGTTTGTCTCTGCCTCTATCTATCTAGGAGTTGTAGATAGATGCCAGTACTCGGTACTAACGTGGCGTATCCAGCCGACCCGGACCGCTCGAACCCAACACGGCCCCGAATGGAGCGACCCCTTGATACAATCCGCGGGTTTGAGGCCGCCATCGCTTCGCGGCGGGGAGGGCATGTTGCATAAGAATTGCGATCAGAATCAAGATGCGATGAAAGATGAATGGCTGCGACGAGTGGAGAGCATCATTTCCCAGGATTTCTACGTATTTGATTATTGGACCTTGTTTATCCGTTGCCACTACTACTGCGCTTGTACCTTGCTATTGTCCACTATCCCCGTCTAGTCGCAAGGTTTTATTTTTGGTCGGTACGCTAGTTTACGAATCCAATGGTCGAATCCATGTTTGCGTGTTGCTATTCGATTCAATGTCTCGAAATAGAGTCGCTCGGAGATAAACCCCCCACTCATCTTGAAATGGCGCTAAGGGACGCGTCAGCTTGGCCGTTTGATTATATAGCCTGACTTGCTCAATTCCTGTCAGATTTGTTCTGATTGTTTTGTCTGCTAGAGTTTGAATTGTTGTTTGTGTACTGTGCGCCGCCATGAAGTTTGCTGGTGCTGTTGCTGCTGCGGCCGTTTTCGGGTCTGCACTGGCAGATCTTGATCCCATTGTTATCAAGGTATCCACGGCAATTTTAATTGGATGGTCAGAGTAAAAGATAGGCTGGCTAATCTGGCTTGTCTTGTTAGGGCTCAAAATTCTTCTACTCGAGCAATAACACTCAATTGTACGTTTCTCCTCACTGCCGTCATATACCTTAACTAACTAATTCCAGCTATATCCGCGGTGTCGCTTACCAACGTACAACCCCATATTTTCATATTTTCTTTTGCAAGGAAAACTAAAAATAAACAGAGGACTACTCGACCAACGGCACAACCTCCTCCAACTCCACATCCGACACCACTTACAAGGACCCCCTGGCCGACGGCACCGCCTGCAAGCGTGATGTGCCCATCCTCCAGGAACTAAACACAAACACGATCCGCGTGTACGCCGTCGACCCGACCGCCGACCACGACACATGCATGAACCTGCTCGCCGATGCCGGCATCTACGTGATCGCGGATCTCAGCGACCCCTCGGACTCAATTGACCGCAGTGACCCGCGCTGGGAGACCGCACTGTACACCCGGTACACGAATGTGATCGACTCGCTGGCCAACTACACCAACGTGCTGGGCTTCTTCGCGGGCAACGAGGTGTCCAATACTGTCGGCACGACGGACGCAAGCGCCTTCGTCAAGGCTGCCGTGCGTGATATGAAGTCCTACATCAAGAGCAAGTCGTACCGCTCCGGTCTCGGCGTCGGCTATGCTACCAACGATGACAGCGATATCCGCGTTAACATGGCCGACTACTTCAACTGCGAGGAGGAGGACGAGGGGATCGACTTCTGGGGGTACAATGTGTACTCGTGGTGTGGCGATAGCTCGTACAGCGCGAGTGGGTACAAGGACCGCACCGAGGAGTTTAGGAACTACAGTGTTCCCGTCTTCTTCGCCGAGTATGGGTGCAATGATGTGACGCCCAGAAAATTTACTGAGATTGCTACTCTCTTCGGTGATACTATGGCTGAGGTTTGGTCCGGTGGTATTGTCTACATGTACTTCCAGGAGGATAATGATTACGGTATGCCCCTACCCCTCTCTCTCGCTCTCCATTTTTAACACCCTCGGAGTCCAAATCTTCGGACATGCTGATACTGATAAACTCGTCAGGTCTTGTCTCTGTCGTTGACACTACCTCCGTCTCCACAATGGCCGACTACAAGTACTACTCGTCGCAAATCAACGCTGTCTCCCCCTCTGGCACCAACAAAGCCAGCTACACCCCGACCAACACCGCGCTCCAAACCTGCCCGTCCGTGAGCGCCGGAAGCTGGCTCGCCAAGGCCTCGCCCCTCCCGCCCACCCCCAACACATCGCTGTGTTCATGCATGGACGCCTCGAACGCCTGCATCGTCGACTCCTCCGTCTCGTCCTCCGACTACGCAGACCTCTTCTCCGTCGTCTGCGGCCTGACCGATTGCACGGGCGTGACCGCCAACGGCACCACGGGCACCTACGGCTCGTACGGCATGTGCCAGCCCAAGCAGCAGCTCAACTGGGCGCTGAACAAGTACTACTCCGAGCAGGGAACCGCGTCGGCCTGCGACTTTTCGGGCTCCGCGACCACCACCAGCACCGCTTCTGCCACGGGATCGTGCTCCTCGATGCTGAGTGCCGTCGGCACCGATGGCACGGGCACCATATCTGCGACTGCAGCGAGCTCTACTGCTACTGAGACCTCGGGTGCTGGACGCGTTGTTGCGGGCGGTGCCCTCGCAGGTGTTTTGGGGCTCCTGATTTGATTTGTTTCACTTTCATCTCAACTTGCATAACTTAACATAACATAACCTACATAAGCTAGACTGTGCTGTTTTCATTCTTTTGATTTATGTTCCTTTCCTTCCTTCTACCATCTCATCTTTATCTTGTCTGGTCATGTATATCAATACCGAGAGGCCCTCATATATTTCATTTCTTTCTACAAACCTACAATTCTTGTATATATCTATTTTTTAGTCAAACCAACCAAGAAACCAAGAAAATAAATCAAAGCTTGCGCCTCGCCAATATCGCCGAGTTCTCATTCAGCGATGCCCAGTCGTGCGCATCGAGACACGCCTGGTGGCTCAGCTTTACAGCGCGTGTGGTTCTCTCGCGCATCTCGGCCTCGTACTCGGTTATCACACTCGCTGCATCATAACCGGACCCGGAGTTGATCTTCTCGATCGCCGAGGCGAGGTGGTACACGTCGAGGATGCCGTGGTTGGCGGCTTCGCCGCGGTCTAAATCCAACGGCCAGTCAGTCAGTCAGTCATCACCCAAATCTACTTGGCAAAAGTGCACGGACGCGAAAGCCACAAGCGAACGAAGGAAACGAGGAGACAAAAGGGGTTAAAAAAAAGTGGAGAACTGGGGATAACATACACATAGTCATAGCATGCGCCGCGTCCCCCGCGAGGGTGACAGTCCCATCCCGATTGTCCCAGACGCACGGCTCCCAATCAGCGAGCTTGACCTCGACGACGGGGGTGTCTACTGGGATGCTCTGAATGACGTTTCGTAGGAAAGGGGCGAAATTGGCCGCGCGGCGTTTCATGTTCGCGAGGCGTTCTGCGTCGGTGGGTGGAACTTCGTCGTCGACAGGGGACTTCACGCGCCAGGAGAGCCCGAGTTGGACTTTGTAGAGGGTTTCACCTTTATCTTCTGTTTGGGGTTGGATTTGGGTTTGCAAGGGCTCGGATGGCGATGGCGTATCGATCATCGAGAACCAGAAGTATACCCCTGTTTCCGGGTGGCAGCCCTGGAAGAGTAAAGGGTCCATCGCTCGCAGTGGAGCGACTTCGTCTGCCGTGAGGTCGACGGCGACGCCCGTGAACCGGATCGGGAGCTGCTTGTTCGTGTAATTGTCTGGGCAGAGAAAGCGGCGGACCGACGAGCGCGAGCCCTCCATTCCGACAACCAGTGTGGCGGGCGCACTTTCTTCCTCCTCCCCGCCCTCCTTGTTACCTCGCCGCCGAAGAACAAGTTTCGTCCTCTTCTCCCCTCCTTCCTCCTCGACATACCGCACCCCCTCAACTCTAACTCCCCACTCAATCTCCCCCTCAAGCCCCTCCGCAAGAACCCCCCTCAACCGCTCCCGATTCACGCGCCAGCGCCTATTCGGCGGAATACGCCATTTGACCTCGCCCGTGGCAGCATTGAGAAACAGGAAATTCCCTTTATCGTTCGCCGCGACGACGGGGTCGACCTGGACGGATTCGATGGCCGAGAGGACGGACGCGGGGAGGAGCGAGGGGAGGTATTGTAGAGCCCAGTGGAGTGTTAAAGCCCAGCCTTGCTGCCGGGTTGTAGGCGCGGGGTCGCGTTCGTAGATGTGGAAGGGGATGTTTTTCTATAGAGGGGAATTGGTATTGTTAGTGCGCATTATATTCTCGTCGGCGGGGAATGGTGAGATCGAGGAGGGGTAAGATGTGGGGCGGTGCGCACTTGTTTCAAGGCGTGGCCGAGGATTAGGCCTGTTATGCCGGCGCCGACTATGAGGACCGGGTCTCGAGGTGGGACTGGCATTATTCTGTATGAGGATTGATCATTAGAAGGGAAAGGGAGAGAGAGAGAGAGAGTGCGTGTGTGAGTGTGTGAAAGCGAAGGAGGGGTCAAAACATGGTGAGGGGCACTCTATCGTATGTAACCTCAAATCTTACATGCAGGGATGCTACGTCATTATTTTCGGCTACCTAGCAAATTGATAATCCTTGTTCCTAAGATATGCTAATACTGATACACAAGTCTTTTTTAAAAGGTCTTGTTTTCTACGAGCGCTCCATTAGTACAGACTAGTAGTTAGTAGGGGCTGTGGGCCGGCAGCACCGGCGGGAGCACTGCCGCCCCGCGCCTCCCGATACTGTACTATGTATGTATATAACTTACTACATACATACACTATATAACTAACTGACGTCCGTCTACGGCCATCTACGGCCATCAACCTCATCAATCCACTCCTCGCAATGCCCATCACCCGCTTGGCCGCATGCTACGCCTCCCCAGTCTTCCTCTCCGCCACCCAAACGACCCAAAAAGCCATCTCTCTGATCTACCAAGCCGCCAGCAACGGCGCGCACCTCATCGTATTCCCAGAAACTTTCATCCGCGCCTTACCCCTCTGGAGCACCCTACGCGCTCCCACCGAAAACCACACCCTCTTCGAACAGATGGTCTTGAAATCAATCTACGCCGATGGCCCCGAAATCAGCGTAATCCGCTCCGCAGCCCGCGAGATAAAGACGCTCATTAGTCTCGGGTTCTCCGAGAAATCCCGATCCAGCCCGACGACGCTGTGGAATTCGAATATCCTCATTGACGGGGAGGCCGAAGGGGGGGGGGGGGGGGGGAAGGGCAAGGGCAATGATGTCCTCGTGCACCATCGAAAAGTCGTTCCGACCTTCTGAGAGAAACTCACCTGGTCGCCCGCCGACGGGCACGGCCTGCGCGTGGCGAAGAGAGAGAAGCACGGGAATATCGGGACTCTAATCTGCGGCGAGAATACGAACCCGCTGGCGAGGTATGCGCTCATTGCACAGGCGGAGCAGATCCATATTTCGACCTGGCCTGTCGTTTGGCCGACGCGTGTTGTTGTTCCAGCAGAGAAGACTTCATCATCATCATCCGAGAGTTCGTCTGCCGTGCCCGGCGGTGCCAATTATGACAATGTCGCAGCGAACCGCACACGCGCCGCGGCGCACAGTTTCGAAGCCAAATGCTTCGGCGTGCTCTGTGCGGGTGTCCTCGAGGAGTCTGCGATTGAAATTATTGCGCATGGCGCCAGCCACCCCGAGACTGTTCGGTGCGCCCTGCGGGATTCACCTCGTGGTGCGACCATGTTCCTTGACCCCACTGGGGCGGGGCATCCGGCGTTTATGGTTAATAGGGAAACTGGGGAAAAAGAGGACAGAGAGTTGCTGTAGGAGCATGAAGGGATACTCTATGTGGATTTGGAGCTGGACCGCTGCGTGGAGGGGAAGCAGTTTCATAACGTGGCCCACGACCAGGACTACCATATCTGCGTCCTTGGCGGCCTCGATGGCCGCAGCGAACATGGCCTCTTCGTCATGCTGAATCAACATCCCGACCTGGACACCCGCAGTTCGGTGGAAAAGTGTGTTATCGTGTGGTCTGGTCGGCGGCGGGATGACGATATTGTCAATGCGGAAGGTATAAATACTGGTCGCCAGCAGTAAGATGCATTGTCGCCTGTTTCTCGGGACTACTGCAGTTCATAAAGTGTGCGCAGATTTGCGTCCATTCAGTATTGTTAATGAGGACATTGTCGTTGACAAAAAACTTCGCTTTGCCAGTGTTTATTAGGATGAGGTCGTACTGGCCTATTACTGTAGGTGTGAAAATGCCACGGGCTCGGAACCAGAACGGTTTTCCCTGCGGCGCACTGGGGATATCGCCGTCGCTCATCAGGTAGACCATCGAGTTCTGCCATAAAGTTGTCGCAACAATATCGCCCTCGAATTCGTGTCCGTGGTAGAAGTCTACTTGGACGCCCTGCGCCGTTCCGTCAAGTCTCCTCAGGATGTCTCCAATCAGCGGCAGATGGAGATGCGTGAGGATACCCTGCGCATAGAGGATTTCGACGTCTGGGTTTCGCGAATGTACAGCCTCAATCAGAGAGTCGTAAGGATTCGTCACGTAGTAAGGGTTCACAATTGCCTCCCAGTCCCATCCGCCGTTGGCGTCTTCGCATTGGGTCCGATGATGGCGAGCCTGCGTAGCTTCTCTGGCTGCAACGGAAGAATCTGCTTATCGTTCTTCAGAAGCACGATGCCGTCCGCTGCAGCTGTGCGAGATATCGTCCATAACACTGACACTCGTTACGCGCCGGCTGCCGTCTTCTCCTTGGCCGGGCTCGAACAAGCAACCCGCCCTCTCCAACATCCTCAGCACGCGTCCGACAGAGTCATCAAGCAGCCCCTCCCCAAAAAGAATCGGCTGGGAGGCCGACTGTATAATAGAAGCAAAAGAAGAACAGGGTAGCGCAGATTACCAGGTAGGGTAGCTCGGAGATAATAAGGCCCGTGACGAAGGCTTTCCAGCTGTACATGCGTGACTTCTTCTCGCGGGCGTCGCAAATGTTGCGCTTTTCAATGAAGAGAGGTTGTAACTAGGCTGTTCCCTTGGATGTTAGCTGGAGCTGGCTGGAGAAGTACGGACAGTATCACTGTGTCCAGAGACTAACTAACCTATAACACCAGGGGCGACGAAGATAAAGTTGAAGAGGGTAAACATGCGCATCTGGAGCTCAGTGACGCTGCTGCCTAGTTGCCAATAGCTGAAGCCGGTGAAGAGGCCCATGATAATGTGCAAGGCAAATTTGTTGTTAACATAGCCAACATTGCGATACATGGCTTTGACCAGGCGGCGGGTGGCAATAACCATTTGATCCCAGAGCGGCATCGCAAACTCACCCTCATCGTTGTTAATATGTGCTGGTTTTGAGGCTACCTGATCGACCATTCGATCAAGCTCGACCAGCATGGCTTCGTGCTGAGGGGAAACAAGCCAGATTTTGTGACAGTCCTTGTGCCGATCGGAGACAACGTCGATCATGTGCTCGGCGGGGTTCTTATTTGGTGGACAGTCCGCATTGTAACGGCTGAAATACGACTTCAGCGTCGATGCCTGGTGTCCAATATCACCAAAGTAGACTGTCTTCCTCCGCGTGCGAGGAGGAGCACCGTGTCGAACTCGTAGAATAGATGTGCACTAGGTTGATGGATAGTTGCCAAGATGGCCTGACCAGCGGTGGCCAGTTTTTTAAAGAAGGAGTCTGTCACCTCCGATTGAGCCACGAGACAGTTGAAAAGGAGAGAAACAAGAATGGCACCGGACTTGAGAATGATCCCGGTCGAGGTATTGGGGGCATTGTAGAATAAGGAACCGGACGAAAGGGCTTGGATGAGATTTGTGCCTTGTTTAATGAAGAGAACAGCCTTATCCCCGCGAACTATCTGATACTGTCGTTGAATAGATGCAATGAGCTGCGTACGGAACCCAACAGTGACTGGTGAGCGTTTCGTCAACACACCAGGGTGTTTTTCCACCCGAATTGTGAGCTTAAACTCCTGGGTATTGTTCTTTGCCTCCTCAGTATCTGGATAATTGAATTCGGTTAGCATTCGCTGATGGATCGCCGAGGCATTGTAGCGTGCTAGTATTTCGTCCGTCGTCCTAGGAAAGGTGGCTTCATGGCCGTCGCGAACTTTGCGCTCTGTTGGCACTGTAACTCGTATAGTAACGTCGAATGTTAGGCCTGTATTAGGAAAGAGCGGGTATAAACCAATAAAGACAGAGACTAACCTGCCATAAAACCTGCGACGTTTGCGCCATCTGCACAAATAAACCCTAGCTGCTCCATGAATGGCCGTACTTCCTTCATTGGGCCATAGTAGATCTGCTTTCCCTGGTCGAGCACGAGCACCTTGTCAAACAACTCGTAGATTCTATTACTAGCTTGGTAAAGGGTAATGATAGAAGCCAGACCAAAGAGGTCTGTCATCTCCCGGGCAGCCTTGACGTATTGAAGCGCAGTGTTCGCATCGAGACCCTTTGTTGGATTGTCCCAGTAGTAAATGCTACCACGAGTTGCCATGGCTTCTATGATGCTAAGGCGTTTCCTTTCACCCCTAGAAACACCGCGAATAGACTCGTTGCCGACGCGTGTGTTGGCCGTGTGGGAGATGCTCAACAGGTGGAAGAGAAAGTCTCGCGTAGCTATCCTCGCATCCTCGTGGGATTTGTATCCAGACGGCACATGATGCGTCACCTTCATCCGGGTTGTAAAGTCCATTGTCTGCGCCGTGGTCAGGGTTGGGAAGAAGATCTCATCCTCTGAGTTGGTGATGATCTGGCCTCGATACTCCAGTGCTTCTTTGTGGTCCATTGAACCATAGTTGACTTGTCCTTCAATCTGAGTGTAGCCGTCTCGCCAGTTGCCTAGAACATTAAGTAGGGTGGAGCAGCCGGACCCCGGTCACCCAAGGACAAGTAGCATTTCTCCGGGCTTTATGTAGCCATGGCTGTTGCTGAGGATCGTCCTCTGGGTCGGCGTCGAATTACCCCAATCTTGCCGGGAGAAACCGAGACACTACGTTCTCATGGAAAGAGCTGTCCGCTCCGGGACCAAGAACCGTCAGATTGGTCCATGTCAATCCTAGCTTTCTGTGTACAGGGCTACTTTTCCCAAGCGCCTGCTGGAGAGCCTGAACCTCGGGCATTTCCTCCCAATCCCAGTCATTGCTGATTGACTCTTTATTGTAGGGTATGGTGCTCGTTCGCGCGATCGAAGAGAGACGAGTGAGGGAGCGATTGAGGACGTTTCCGTGACACTCGTGGGGAGGGCCATTGCTCTCTGGTTGGGAATCCACTGTGATGCGGGTTTGGGGCGATTGACGAAGGCCGGGCTCTTCTCTAGTTCCTCCACAGAGTCATGTTAAATAGAGCGAAACAACGACGAGGCATTGGCTCATTACAAATAGATCCCGTATCCTATGTTTGATATTGAACATGATCGGGGACCGGTGCTAATCATTCCGAGCCATTGGCATATCGCTCGAGGCTCTAGCAACGCTCTTTAGGGGGTGTTCACTAATCACTCCGATAAGCTTAAGTTTAATGAGCATGCCGGTAGCTATAGTCGACCGCATTACTGCCCTTATGAACATTCTTATTGGCTCCGATCGGCGAGCGGCTCTTACCTAGCGAATGGATGATCGCAGCCTGTGCCCTGAAGAAAGACTGCGGAGCCCGAGCCACAGTAGGAAGTGGGCTACGCAGTCTCGGTGGCGTAATTGGCCCTCTTGGCCTAGGATTCTGGCATCGTTTCTGAACTAAGCGGACAGTCTCCGAAGGCCCAGCAGAGTCGTCATGGCATGTAGAATTTTTCTGCCAAACAGTTCGGCTGCTGGTTCTCACTCTTCATTATACCCTGCGAAGGGACTCCTATATCTTCAAGACATTGGCCAACCTTGGATATCCATTCTTCCTCCAAGGCGTCTCTGAGATGTTGTCTCCATTTGTCAAGGCCGAGGTGATTCCCGCTAAATCGTTTATATACATCTATGTAAATATCTCACCTGATACCGACCTATTTTATCAAACATGAGGAAAACGATAATATAAACCGCGAAGCTGCAACATGTAACCATAAGATTGCTCCGTAGCGGGTTGGTAAACCATAGCTGGACAATAAACGTCATCACGAAGTTCTGCAGAAACTCACCACCCATGTGCACTGTGGTGGTAGACATCTACTGCAACAGCAAACACACATTCTGCCTTATCCACAGCATTCCACAAGCGAGTGTTCTTTGGTAATGGGAATTGTAACTCGACTGCGCGAAGGCGCCTGCTGGGTGTCCTGGTTGGATTCAAGCTGGCTGTCCAATATTCCTGCTCGCTGCACACCGTGCAAAGCTTGTACAAAGCTATGTCGAATCGTTTCACTTCCTCAATGCTTACCCAGATATACGTCGGGAGACCACTCTCGCGATACCGCGCGAGCATGTTTGGATACTATAACATGCCCAATTTCTTGCAACCCTGGACAAGTCTGTCGAGTAAATCGGCATTGGCAGGGGATAAACGAGCCTTGAGGCCTAGGTTGACGGGCGCACCGCCTTTATATAGTAAGCTGAAGATTATATGGAGTAAGATGGCCTGGTAGGTTGAGATAGGCCATGAACAGGCTCCGCATGCGGTCTCTGAATTAGAGGCATCCCAGACTCCCTGCCAATATTGGTTGTTAGCGAGGTACCTAGGCCGCTTTTCTAACATTCGGTAATATACTTTTTGTTCGTGGCTGCTACACGGCGGACCGTCTTCGCATCGGCTCTTCTGATTCCAGCAGCCTTTACAGTTGGAGAGCCCACCCAGTCAACGGGCATCCCACTTGCTTCGGAGCCCATTGTCGCAGTTGCCCATCATAGCAACCCCTACACGTTACTGGCAACGGTTCTTATCAAGCGATTTGTAACCCATTTGTTGGTTTTCGAAGAGTATAAATTCATGGCCAGAGGACATGGCTGACTGGTATCTTGCTGTACATCATTCAAGATCCCCCTCCCAACATTACCATTTTCTTTCCGTCCGCAATGCCTCCCACTGTCCTCATTGTTGGCGCAACCGGCAACACCGGTCGCAGCGTGACCGAAACCCTGCCCAGCTTGCTTCAGAAAAGCAACGCACTATCCAACCACCGAGTAATCGGGCTGACTCGGTCTCTGAAATCTCCAATTGCAAAACAGCTCGCAAAGCTTCTTGGTGTTGAGATGATGGAGAAAACCTGGGTTGAAATCACCTCTGGTTGGCTTCGAGAACACCAGGTTGTACGGGCTTTTTTGCATCACAAAACAATCCGAATCAATTCGCTGAGGAGTCCACCTTCCAATTAGCTGCCCTTCAAGCACAGCTTGAATATGCCGTGCGAATATCAATTACCGCCGCCAACGTGCGCCCGGACTGCAAAGCTTACTATGCGCGCACGCACTGGGCAATTGAAAGTCTCTTGGGCTCGCCGGAATTTCAAAGTATGCAGTGGACCTCGCTTCAGCCCAACGTCTTTACTCAGTTCTACCTCTCCTCCGAGGCGGAATTCATCCAGAACTACCGCCGATCGGGTGTCCGGGGCCCGCTGCGACTCCACGCATCCAAAGACGCACCCGTGGCCATCATTGACCCTACCGAGGTCGGGATTTTCGCTGCTTACTTGCTGGCCAGTGATGATCCTGCGGCGCACAACAAGGCCAAGCACGTCCTCAATGGACCGGAAGATATCGCGGGGGCGCAAATCGTCGACCTCGTTGAGCAGCACACGGGTTTTAAACCCAAGGATGAGGATGTTACCTACAAGGACCTAGCGTCATTCGCCGATTCATACTACGACTATCAATGGGCACAGACCGGGGAGGCGAGGAACGCCATCACATCTATCAAATATGCCCTGCACACGGGATGGCATGGGGAATTCACGGCTTCGACGACTAGTAAGGAGGTACTGGAGCTTGCTGCACCCAAGCGTACACCAGCTGAAGTGCTGAGAGATTTGTTAAGCGGACAGTGATGTACAATAATAGTCTCCAATAGGGAGGTATTGTTCAGACGTTTTCCTGGCCTTTGATCTGTTTCCACCCCCATCAACAAAATGTATTATATGAAAATCCACAACAGGTATATCATGATGAAGATAAGCCCCATTCACGCACTACAGTGCACTAGAAATGTATCGCGCAGGCGCTGCTTTGCATCGTCTCGTACCTTCTGAACGATATCTCCCGCGTTCTCAATACTTTTTACCAACCCCACACCCGTACTAGCCCAAAGGCTGCTCACACCCTTAAAACTATCGCCGCCCTCCTCGGCCCTGGAAGCCCTCGTGTACAGCCTCGCACGAATCTCATCTATAGACACACCCCGCTCACACTCATCGTAGCACGCATTTCTCAAACACCTTCTGTCATAGATCTCTGGCCAAGCACTAGGGAACCACATCTCATCAAAGATGCGGGATCTCACGGTGGACTGCTCCCCGTCGGACACCGACAGAATCTCCGTCTCGTGCGCACCCAAGAACCTTGTTTCCATCACAACCCCGGACGCGCCCATCCATGATCCCCCCAGCAGCAACGAGGGAAATCCTTCTACTCCCGATAAACCTATTCTCAATCAGGACGTCCGAAACCTCGGGAATAAGCGTGATAACGCTCGATCCGCGCGCGTGGCCATGGCCACCAGCGTCAATCCCCTGCAGAACCAGAGCATTAGGATGATAGGCTTGCGCAATCTGCAGTGCAGCATCAACACTCCCCACCTGCACCCAGATCTTTGTGTGGGGACTTGTGGCTCGGATGCTCTACGTCCAAGTTTTAAGGTCCCTTGCCTCCCCAAAGGAAAGCCAAACAATCGCGGGTCTATTCTTGGCAACCAGAGGCAGAAAGGATGATACAGACATCCCAAGGACAATAACACCGACACCGAAAGGTAGGATGTCCGAGTCTGAGACCTGGTATGCCGCGCTCGCCTCCGCTTTCTTCGCCGCGAGGGCAACTTCGCCTTCCTGTTTGCGCAGCATTAGGGCCTTGCGCGCTGGAGCTGGATGTCTAACCTGCGGGGGTTGTCGAGACATCCGATTAGCCCGAGTCCGCCGGCGGATGTTACGGCAGCTGCGAGCTCGCTTGTTGCGATGCCACTCATAGGGGCGTTTGCTAGAATTGGCGCCTGGGCCTACGGAAAGTCTTGGAGAAGGGGGGTGTCTGACATGTTTGTTGCGGTACGTGGGAGGGGGTTCTTGGTCGGTTGCGGGATTAGAAAGATGGCGATTTGATATGAATGTAGAAGTGGGTGAATTAAAGAGTTAAAAAGTAAACAAGAGTATTTTTTGTTACATGGTTTGGTTTGCGCTTGATAAGCAATCCTTTAGGGAAGACCGGCGACAGAGATGACGCCATGGACGAAAGGCCGGTGTTCAAACTCCGATACCTAGCGCTCTATATATGTATCCGGTTGAGTCGTTTTTCGCACATGAGAGGCCAAATGCGCGATACGTGACATAGACATAGACATAGACATTCTATTCCATAAGGATACTAGCGGACAGAATTCATTTGCAATAGACAATCTGACAAGCAGCTGTACAAAACCTTTTGATACTATCCAATAGCTCACATAATGAATGCACTTGGATGGAACCCATGTTGAATTATTATAAGGGGAATCGCTGGCGCTATAGTACTGGGAAGGTAGATGGCGGCTTGCTAGGAGACTGTACCTGAACCACCAATGTCGGACGAACAGTTCTTGCGCCTGGATGCATTCATCATTGTATAGTGGGCCGCGAAGCTACAACACTTCCGCCCCAAATTGAACCGCGGGGGTTGACTCGCTTTGTGCCGCATCTCCGGTGATTGAATCGGAGCTCTCAGTGGCTGGCGAAGTCTTTGTGACCCGCCACCCTCTCGCCCTGCCCCGCGCCAAGTCTGTAGGTATGTAACACCCCCTCTGCCTAGAATGATTTATTTTTTTTTTTCAGATTTACTTTCTTGAATTATTAATGAGAGGTATTCTGTCTTTCCATGTTATCGTAATGACAACTGAATGAAATATATATACGCAGCATTCAACAAGAAGCCTAGACAAGTACATTGTTTTTTCTAACGTTCTAAGAGTCGCCTCCTACAATTCTAAAAATACTTGCCCTCGGAACCTTCGAAGTATCCTCCCTCGGCTGACGGATATGGGTATATTCATCGCGCGATTTTCTATCTCACAACATCTTAAATGCGAACCGACGCTTACTTTGGCTTACCTGCGAGAGATTCATAATTCTAGAATGCACTCATTCATAATGCGCCCATTGCAAGCAACAGCCGAGACTCGCGAAGCAGACCTGGAGGGCGACCATCGGCACAGGGTCGAATCTGATGGCCCAAACGATAAGGGCATCCCGCTGAACTGGCCTCTCTCGTAGAGGATCTGGGTAAAGTTCGTGGTGGCAGTGTTGAACCTGTTTGGAACCATAGCGAGCAGCATTTTAGGAACCGGGAAAGAGGAATTTAGGAAGGAATTTGGTGTCAGCGAAGAGGTTGTTGTGCTGGGGACGACCTTGTTTCTTGTGGCACGTTCACCTACCTAACCTTGATGAAATCCCTCATTTTAGTGTTGCTAACCGTCAAGCAGGGCTACATCTTCGGATTTCTCACTTTCGGACCTCTCTCCGAACGCTTCGGCCGGGTGAATGATAAGGACACACGCGCGCCCAGGGGCGTTTGTTCATATACCTGGAATGCCTCTGTTGCTTCATCAACATGAGGATTGTACATTTATACTCTGGTAAGATAGAGGAAGCCATTTGAAAATGGCTACTAAGCGATCGATCATAACATACGCCCATCCCACCTTCGTCGTTTCCTCCTCGGTGCCTATCGCAATAATTTACTCGCTCTTCGACTGGTCCTCTCCCGGGGCCTCCGGCCGCTTGCAAGAGTGTCAGCAAGGCACAGCGGCTCTTATGGGGAAAAGAAGAAAAAAAAAAAAAAAGGGAAAGACAGACCTTCGCCAGCTTGAGCCTCCTCTTCTTCGTGAGCGTGTTGACATACGTTCCGATGACAAAGCTAACTAGATTAAAAAACGGCGTCCATGCATGCTGTGGAAGAAAATTCTGCGCAAACGCCTGAGCTAGTGGCGACGTCGTCCAGCTGATTTTCATGATGGGGAGGAACCCGGCTTTTATAGTTGCGCGGACCTGCGCCCAGGTGCGCGCGCCGGCGATGATGGACACTGAGGCGAGGTAGACGGTGTTCTGGATAGGCGAGACCTGACAGCGAAGATAGGGATGTTAGTGGGAGTTTATCAGATCCACAAGAGGGAAACAAGGGCGTATACAATAATATTGCTAGCGAGGACCTGAAGGATCTTTCCTGGGAGGCTTTTAGTACGACCTAAGAATGCCCGCTGGAGGAGTCGGCTGAGGAAGTGGCCTAGAGGCGCGCTGATGAATAGACCGTGGATAAGCATTTTGAACACGCGAGGGCTGAAGTAGTGACCACTCTTTGTGACATCGTTGGCGAGGTACGAGGCTGTAAGCTCTTGGGTGGCGGAGAGAAAGCCTGCAGTTAGCATTCGTGTGCGGAGTGGGTGATGCGACAGTTCTTGCAGGTATGCCTGGTCAATTGCACTCTGTTGGTATTATCCTGATTGGTGAGATACCATAGAACTACTCACTGCATACAATGATTTCACCAGCCCATCTCGAACCGAAGAGTGAGGGATGATTTGCCCTTTGTGCGCCATTTTCTGAGCCAGCCGAGGGCAAGGTGTAGGGAGCTGGGACTTGTGGCAGCCGGGCTATGGGTAACTCGCTAGGAGGGAGGGTGGACGAGACAGAGTAATCATATAAAGAGACGATTGACACCTTCTCCAATCTGCAGCAGCTAAAACCCGTGAAAATAGTTAGGGAATGTTGGTCTGCCGCCAATTCGGATAGTGTTTTGGGTCCTCGGCATCGCCGGATGTAGAATGGATCCCCAGCCGTTTACCGGTCTAACAGTCGCCTGCACAACCTCGTTCCGGCATAATACCGAAATTTATACGCTCTAGGTCTGGAGAAGATCGGAATGAATTATTCTGGGCTATAAGAGCCGGCCCAGGTCAATCGGAAGCCAGCCAGCCAGCAGTTTCTCTCTTAGTTGATCGCATACAAGATCCCCGCAGAACGACATGGCATCAACGATATCATTCCAAGGCCAGACGGTCATTGTTACCGGTGCTGAAACTAGTGTCGGCAAAGCTCTTGCGCGACTATTTGCTCAGCGCGGTGCCCATGTCGTGGCGGCCAGCTTGGGGGTTCCCTATGGTAGCAGAGCCATAGTCGACGAAATCAATGCTGCCGGTGGCAAGGCAGCCCCTGCCGACGTGAGCTTTGGAGATGCGGCAAAAGTTGTTGAGACTGCAATCGACGCGTTTGGGCGCATTGATATCATAATCAACCATTCAGACCTGGCTCGCGGCAGTGCTTTGGAGAAGACGACGGTGGATGATGACTGGGAGAGTCTGGTAGAGGCATATCTCAGGGCATCCTTCCGAGTCACCCGAGCTGCGTGGCCATTGCTGAAGAAGCAGAAATTCGGTCGCATTGTTTCCACAGTCTCGCCGACTGGACTGTACGGGGGCATCGGCCAATCGAGCTTGTCTGCGGCCCAACTGGGGCTCGTCGGCTTTACTGAGACCATATCTAAGGAAGGAGCCAAGTACAATATTCTGGCAAACGTTGTTTCTCTTCTCACAGAGAGCACCCAACCAGCGGCCAGCCTGTTACCGGATGCGGTTCGCACCACGCTTAGCCCAGACGCTATCGCCCCCGTGATCGCCGTTCTCGCCCATACATCTAGCAAGGAGACAGGAAGCATCTTCGAAACGGGCGGTGGACATGTTGCAAAAGTTCGTTGGGAAAGAGCGAGCGGCGCTCTACTTCGGGCCGACGAGACCCTGACTCCATCAGCCATCCTACACCGCTGGGAAGAGGTGGTTGATTTTCAGAAGCCTGAATTCCCAAAGGGAGGAGCTGGTATCTGGGATAAGCTCAAGGCTTCACAGCTACTCTCGACGAATCCAAAGGGGGAAGAGCCGCGGTTCGATGGCAAGGTCGCTGTTATCACGGGCGGTGGTGCCGGACTTGGCCGAGCGTATTGCCTCCTTTTCGCCAAGCTGGGTGCCTCAGTCGTTGTGAATGACTTCAAGGACCCGGAGTCTGTGGTGAAAGAAATCCGCAGCCTTGGTGGTAAGGCCGTGGCGAGCAAAGCTAGCGTGGAACAAGGCGACCAGGTGGTCAAGGCGGCAGTCGAGCACTTTGGCCGTATTGATATTCTGGTCAACAATGCCGGCATCCTGAGGGACAAGTCAATCACCAACACGACGGACAAGGACTGGAACGATGTCTACCAGGTCCATCTGAAGGGCACGTACAGCTGCACACGGGCCGCCTATCCGTACATGGTCCAGCAGGGTTACGGGAGAATCATCAACACATCGAGTACCAGCGGAATTTACGGCAACTTTGGGCAGACAAATTATGCTACTGCGGTAGGTTTTTAATTTTTGGCCGAGAAGTCGCCCACGCTGACAGTTTAAATAGAAAGCAGCAATATTCGGCTTCTCACGCTCCCTGGCCATCGAAGGAGCAAAGCATAATATTCGAGTCAACACGATTGCACCGACCGCGGGAACCCAGCTTACCAAGACTGTGATGCCAGAGGCAGTCCTGCGGGCTTTAAAGCCTGACTATATTGCTTCCCTGGTCGTTCTGCTCTGCTCCGACAAGCTTCCTGCGCCTGATACCGGCCTTCTCTTCGAGGTCGGCGGCGGCTTCCAGGCGCAAACAAGGTGGCAGCGATCGGGAGGACAAACATTCCGTGCAGAAAATCTCACAGTTGAGCATATTGCCAACGCCTGGCCGGCGGTGGTCAATTTTGCGGACGGCCATGCTGATCATCCGACAACTCTCCCTGAGGCTCTCGAACGACTCGCGGCCGGTTCCACGGGCAGTGGCGTCCTTGGACACATCGAGAAGGTCAAGAATACTCCCATGGAACTGATACAAAGTTCCTGGACCAAGCGTGACACACTGCTGTATAATATCTCTATTGGTGCCCGAAGCAACTAGCTCGAGCTCGTGTATGAGAATCACCCCAACTTCCACGTCGTCCCGGCCTTCGGAGTGATCCCGCAGTTTACGGCCAAGGGGAGCTTTAACTACCCTGAGCTCCTGCCAAACTTCAACCCAGCTCTTCTGCTTCATGGCGAGCAGTACCTGGAGATTCGCAAGTTTCCCATACCCACTGCCGCTGAGGTCATCCATCAGCCGAAGCTTCTCGAGGTAGTGGACAAGGGGAATGCGGCAGTTGTCTACACGAGCATTACAACGAAGGATGCAAAAACTAAAGAGGATCTCTTCTACTCAGAATCTGCATCTTTCGTTCGTAGGTCTGGGGGATTCGACGGGCAGACTAAGGTAACCGATCGTGGAGATGCTACTGCTACCTTCCAACCCCCAGCCCGCCTCCCAGATCTCGTATTGAAGGAAAAGACATCACCCGATCAAGCTGCGCTATACCGGCTGAACGGAGATTACAACCCTCTTCACGTTGATCCCAGCATCAGTAAAAAGGGGGGCTTTCCACAGCCCATCCTGCACGGTCTTTGCACATTTGGAATTACGGCCAAGCACATATCCGAGGCAGTTGGGCCATTCAAGAGCATCAAGGTTCGTTTTTCTGGAACCGTGCTACCGGGTCAAACCCTCCTGGTCGAGCTTTGGAAGGAAAAGGATCTCGTGATTTTCCAGACCAAGGTTGAGGAGTCCGGGAAGTTGGCTATCAGTGGCGGTGGAGCTAGATTGTATGGAGCTGAGAGCCCGAGGCTGTAGACTAGGGTGTTTTTACTTATATTGATCGCTTACATTGATATATTAAAGTTGATTTTGTCTCTCTTTGCTGTCGTGTCCCATCACATCGCAATAAAAGGTAAATCTTAGTTGCTGCTACTTGCCCTCACCTATCCCATGAGAGGAGAAGATATAAATGCGCCTATTTGATAAAATAACCTATTATAAGCAAGTGTGCAGAGGTCTAGTTCAGTCTGGAGATCGTGCCTACAAATAAGAATCTAGATTAACAATCAAAAACGAGCAGTGCTGGTGAAGCGTGCGCTTGCCCTCGACAGCGCCTCATTAGCATCGTGTTCAATGCTCCTCGTCAGCTCTATGCAAGTAGGGATATCATTGATCAGCCCGGCAGCCTGACCAATTGTCCAAACACCAGCATTGATGTCGCCTGTTTCATATACCTTCCTCCCTCGTACTCCAGACATCAGATGCGCCACTTCATCGAACTTGGGATCCAGCTTGGAGTTCTCGATCTTGGATACTTCGAGAGAGATATCGTTCTGAGCGAGGTTAGGGGCAAGACATAAATATGAAAAGGTCAAACATGGGGTTGGTGGTGGGTACGTTACCTTTGCTAGACGTGTAGAATTGCGGAACTTGCGTAGCACGAGAATCGTAGAGTTCTCATCCATACGTACGATCTGTTCCTTAACACTCTGGTGAATTGGAGACTCTACTGTGCACATCCATCGGGTTCCCATGTTGATCCTGCAGCTTTGTCAGCTTTTGACTGGTGAAAGAGAAAAGCATAGCTGGTCTTACCCTTGTGCTCCAAATATAAGAGCAGCAGCTAGTCCCTTGCCGTTACAGAAGCCCCCAGATGCGAGGAAGGGGATCTTTAGTTCCTGCGCGCATCTTCCAAGGAGGATCATCGACGTGATATCGTCTGTTGACGGTGAGCATCTTTCTACCAGGTTAAGGCGTGAGGTACGCACACTCCCCTCCATGACCGGCGCTTATAACGCGAGAAA
This sequence comes from Aspergillus baeticus, assembly GCA_027569055.1. Classification (NCBI taxonomy): domain Eukaryota; kingdom Fungi; phylum Ascomycota; class Eurotiomycetes; order Eurotiales; family Aspergillaceae; genus Aspergillus; species Aspergillus baeticus. The sequence goes on along the minus strand of JAPDEI010000016.1, from coordinate 135,424 downwards.
AAAATGGTCAGAATTAACTTGGGTTGGAAGCATTGGTCTCAAGCTTACCATTCGATACTGGGTCATGATTAGTGATAGTGCACGCATGCAAATGCTTGAAGGGCAAACTTACCCGTCAATTGATATGCAATCAACTCCCTTAGCCTCCGCCTTTAGAGCATGCCCGATTGATACACACTTGTGAATCACAAGAACGTTGTTTTTCTTTAGGAATGGGAGCACTGGATCTGGATTCCCGGCTGTTTCAACGACACGGATACCTTCCTCAACCGCGACTCGTGCGTAGCCCAGATAGTCAGGTGCGTTGATACTGGGAAGCATTGTGATGTTCACACCAAACTGGAACTATTAGGTTGCTTTGGGCTGTCTTTTGTCCTTGTGGAGACTTACGGGCTTGTCTGTCATTTCCCGGCAGCGACGAATCCTGACTACGGTCAACTTGTATTCAGATGAGTACTTTGCAAAGGGCTTACTCATGTCGGAGAGCCTCTGGATTGGGCTGCGTTAAGGAGGTCTTATTGTGTTAGATCCTGGCGTCATCTCAAGCGTTGAGAGGTGAATACCAGAAAGCCAAGTCCACCAGCATTTGCGACGGCGGATGTCATTTCTAACACGTCAGCCTGCTTCATTGTCTGTGGACAGACAATAGCGACGCATACCCGCTCGACCAACCCACATCATACCTGCTCGCAGCCGTTAGAATCGTGACAGCCATCAGCAATCAATTTCATAGAATCTAGACACGTACCACCCTGAACAACAGGGACACGGACCCCCACTTTCTCTGTTAGCCATGTTTTGATCGCCATCGTTGTAGAAATGTGCACTCTATCGTCGCTTCTGCTATTACTGACTGACAGGGTGCTGCCCCGAGTAATGAGCTCAAATACCGGGTGGCTGTCTGGTGGTTCCGCTAGGCTAGACTCCCACGCGATGCGACTGGCTCGGCCCTTCGGATATCGGTTGTCGGTAGCGAGAAAATCGCAAAATGCACAACCGAAAGACTAAATCGTGAAAGCTCGTCCCGGGAATAAAATCGTGTCTATTTTCGGGGTCAGAATGATTTTGATCCGATACTAGGCTCGTCCTGGCGTAGGCTACCCCGTGGGAAAAAGAATTCGCTCCGAGGTTGTAATGAAACAATTCTTCATTGAATTAGTGGAATCATCGGTACCCTAGTGTTGACACAAACCTTTGTAAACCGGTCAGCCTCGTCACGAAACTACTCCCCCCATTCTTATACTTTGGTTATGACCTTTTCCAGACTCTCCAAATTCTTGCTGCCCGGTTCAACATGATAGTACAAGATTGCATAGAAAGTAGATACAAATCAACTAACTTAATTTCCCTGATACTAGCCAACCTTAGTCCCGTTATTTATCATAGGATAAACTGCATATCATGGCGTACAATCCATCCTTTCATTACCAAGAAAGGAGACACCTGGGCGCTCAACTTGCTGAATTTTGATTGCTCGACAGTCTTCTTTAAAGGAGGTTTATCCCACAGCCAGCAATACGTGGGGACGGTAATCCGGTGGTACGGTATCTAGACGACCTGCCTTATCCTGGTTACCCCGAGGTATCTACCCCATGGGGAACAATTATGGTTTTTAAGAACTTTAAACCTCCAAGGAGTCTAGATGTGGCACCATATGCTATATAATGAGGTTGGTTTGGTAGTATGTAGCCACTTCTCTTGAATGATCCTCTTCATTACTGAGCAGAGCCAACCCGCTCTACAGCTTCCCACGTGTCTCTCTTGAATCTAGTTAGCCAGCAATGGATCCTGACGGTATTGAGGAGCAGAAGGCAACGACAATCCATGTCGAGAGTCAGGAAACACCACTGGTGGGTCTCACTAAGATTTTTCTGGGTCTGCCTGGCTAAACTCTCTCAGGATTGGCCTCTGTGGAAGAAGAACACGATTTTCTTCGTGATATGCCTTGCAACGTTTGCTTCGACGAATACAATCCTGGCAAATGTCGCCGGACTTGTGATACAAGCCGAAGAGTATGAGAAAAGTGCCCAGGACCTTACCTACACTGTGAGTGGACTTACACCTAGCGGTGTCGCGTGCCGTATGCTAATTCACCCCTAGCTGAGTGCCACATTAGCTGGAGCTGCTATCGGCCCGTTTGTCTGGCAACCGTTCGCTCGAAAATTTGGCAAGGCGTCTACAATCTTCACGGCAAGCAACTTGCTCTGGGTCTTCAACATTTGGGCAGCCGTATGTAGAGGTAAGGAGTCATACGGCTCCTTTATTGGAGCTCGCACCATGTCTGGTTTTGCGAGTAGTGCGGCTGCGTATGGTAAGGTGGCAAGCTGACGGCGAGTTGCATATCTATCCAGCTAATGGTTCCAAGCTGGTGGCCCGTTCATTGTCGAGCTGTATCCCCTCCACAACAGAGGAAAGGCATTTGGTATCTGGAGCTTTAGTCTGATGTTTGGGTGAGTAATGTTTCTGGTTTGATTGCATTTGGTGATCTCGCTTGTTAACAATGACAAGGACCATGTTTGGCCCTGCCATGTCTGGGTACATTGTATACTACGTCCAATGGCCTGTGCAGTTCTGGTACAACGTGGGTCTGAATGCGTTCATCGTCCTCCTCATGCTGGTCGTGCTTGAGGAGACCGGTGCATCTGCGACAGGTTCATTTGTTAGCCTCAAGAGCGAGTCATGGTTTATGCGGAGGCTCTATCTAATCCCAGGCTTGAAAGCCAGCCGGTACGAGTTTGGAGGGAGGGACTTGGTACGTTCAACTTATTAACCCAACCAAAACCATTGCCTAACTGCACCAACAGCTTCGGACTTTGACGGTCCCATGGTTGATTCTTCTCTGTCCCCATGCACTGATCGCTAGCTTTGGATTGTTTATATACTTTGGCTTGTATGTCGAGCGACAATCACTACGTTATTGAAACATCCTGATCGTGATAGTGCTGCCGGTATCGCCAATGTCCTGACGGTCTTTCTGCAGACGCCAGTCCTTCACGGAGGCTACGGTCTCAACGCCAAAGAGAACTCAAATTGTAAGCTCTCTAACCTAACAACCTGTTAAGCGGCACAGCTAACCGAGCCAGTCCTCTTCTCCCAATGGGTCGGAACATTCATTGCCCTCGTCTACGGCGCCGCCTTGGGCGATCGTCTCCCTCTCTGGCTGTGCAAGCGCAATGGCGGTAAATGGAAGCCCGAGTATCGCCTAATATCCCTTATTGTCCCTTGCCTGGTTCTCTTCCCGATCGGCTACGTCGTCACGGGCTTCTGCCTCGCCCGCCACTACAACCTCGCCATCCTAGGCCTCGCATCCTGTTTACTCGCTATCGCAACTGTGCTCATCATCAGCTCTCTCGTGGCATACCTGACTGAAACTTTCCTCCGGTACCGGTCCGAGGCAAACGTCGCAGCCAACCTCGCCCGTCTCGGCTGGGGGATTGCGATTCCGTTTTTCATATTTCCGTGGGAGGAGAAGCTCGGGCTGGAATGGATGTTTGGTCTTATTGGGATTTTACAGTGGGTCTGTTTTGTGCCATTGCTCGTGTTGTACTTCAAGGGTGAGACGATTCGAAAGTGGACGCTGCCCTCGGTGGCGGATGTTGGGCCTGAGGAAGAGAGAGGGATGCCAGTCAATGAAGGGCATTAGCTTTTTGGTGAAATGGGTTATGTTTAGGCAATGAAAGTGTGTTGCAGGGAGTGGAGTGGGGACCTGGATATCTGATTAGTGAGTAATTGGACTGGGAGGATGTGTTAGGCGCTGGCTGATGAGGAGAACGCGTGAGATGAGTTCAAGTCGATGCTAGTCTTTCTGCCTTGTGGATTCCAATTAAGATAACAATGTCACTGCGCTGCATTGATTGGATAAGACTACCCTAGAGACACCTAGCGTTATCCTGGCTAACTAAACTTAACCCTTTGCTCCTAGCGGAGTACTCATGGCTTCCGGTCTTTTTTAATGGCGTGGTTTTGGACTCTTTGCCTAGTGGGTGATTGTGGAACAGAAAAATGATGGCAGCAGCTGCAAAGAACCACCATGACTACCATTCAGCTACGATTTCGTGAAATTATTTGCCTCATGAGTTCCAGTAAATGATGTTTGAATACGCCGCGCTAGGCACTTGTTGTTACTATTCAAGGAGTGAAACGACGTCTAGGGTGTCTGGCTTCCCACTTGCATAGCTATAGCCTTATCGTATCTCTCATGTGGGCTTTATCCAAGCAATACAAATCTATACCAAGGATCTTAGCATTACTCTGCTACGATGGCCTAGAGCAGAGTTTGCCTGATGGCCCGAAAAGAAGCCAGGTTCGCCAGCTGACGAGATCAAATATGGCTTGCACTATGCTGGGGCGTTGCTTGCTACATCTGAGGCACTTGAGGCATTAGCTTTTCTAACAGTATGAAGAGCGGAACTTCGTGGACGTTAGTCCTACTAAAGACAATGGAATACATCCTACCCTACTCTTAATCCCCTCGTTGAAGACCGTTGCCGCCGCACCGCGATAGCACAGAATTTGGATGCACTCTGAAAACCACCACGCGGAACCGTATATATGCGATAGTATTGCGGGGAGCTTCCCACCTACGGGAGTGCTGCGCCTACGACTGCTGACAAATTGCCCCAGGTTTTTCGGATCAGCAAGCCACCTACTCCGGCTTAGACATGTTGGAATCTACCCACACCTAATGAGATGGAGTGGGAGGAGCTGGACATTGATGCTTACAAGTGGACTGTCGACCTGTACAGTGACATAGACGTCTGCTTCTTAAGGCTCTAGAGCCGGTCGCGGCGGCCTTTGTTGCATTGCCCGCGATGCCGAATCTCTAGATGGTGGAATTCATATAGAGGGCAAGGATGGGCATGATTGAGCACGAAGTCTGGAGGGTGACCTTCTGAATGGACGTACATGTTTTCAGTGCAGGCGGACTTCGGTACCGCGGCCCCAGCCGAGGACCGGTTCTCGGGTAAAGCACACCAATAAATAACAAGCCTTCCCCGAGACGAGTACTTCAAACACATTTACTAGCGACACAATGAGCAGCTCCTACAAATATCTAGAGATCGAGGCAAAGGGAGAGGTGTTCATCATCACCCTCCGAAATGGCGAGGACAACCGGCTGAACTATGGGATCTGCAAGGAGCTGATACATGCTCTGAACGCGATTCGAGATCAACTGAAGCCTGGAAGTGACGGGGCGCTGATTGTACGAGGGCATAATAACAAGTTCTTCACAAATGTGAGATAGAAACTTCCAACCAGGCGAGCTACGGCTAATTCCGGTCTTTCTGCTAGGGCGTCGATCTCGAAGAAGCAGCGCGAAACCCGGAAGGGTCGGCGGATTCTTTCTATCCTGTATGCTACACGATGACTTAATCGGGTACAATTTCGTACTTACTACTAGCACAGCTCCTCCACGCCATCGTCGACTTCCCCTTCCCCACAGTTGCAATCATCTCCGGACACACCTTTGGCGGTGGCTGTCCCTTCTCGCTTGCCTTCGACTACCGCATCATGAACAGCGACCGCGGGTTCTGGTCTATGGTTGCCGTTGACTTCGGCCTGTATTTCCCTGGAATCGGCTCGCTAGTTAAATCCAAGCTGACTCCGCGGGTCGCTCGGAAGGTCCTGCTGGAGGGCCACAAGTATACGGGCAAGGAAGCGCTGGCAGATGGGATTGTAGACCAAGTTGCCCCGCCCGAACAGCTGCTACCGACGGCTTTGGAGCTTGCGGAAAGAGTGAAGAGCAAAGGGCGTGGAAACGTGTATGGCCTTTTACGGGCAGAACTGAACCTCGAGCCGCTGCATCGGTTGAGGGATATCAGTTATGTGTATAACCCGCGCCGGGTACCTGCGGGAAAGGTCCCGGGGAGGCTGTAGTGTTTCACCCCTTGGATTGTATTGAATGGAAGAGTAGTTAATTCACCTAGCTAGCATGATCCATAGCTATATAAACAATTGTTGATATGGAAAGTCATTGCTAGCGGCCGATAAAAAAATCACGTAATGTATTGAATTAGAAACACCCAGGACAAGAGAGTAGTGGCCTCCCTCAACGCAGGTCAAGTACTATCCTTCCGTTGATGCTCCCCTGCTCCATCTCCGTAAAGATGTCAGTGAGCTCCTCCATCTGCCTGAGCTGATAATGTGTCTTAACAGCACCATTGACAGCCATCCTTACGCACTCGTGTGCATCTGCGCGGTCACCAACCTTACTGCCTGGACAGACTGTTAGCTAACCACCACAATAGCAGAGGGGTGCTGTACCAATAATGCGGATTTGCCGGCTGACAAGGAGCGCCACACTCGCCGTCTCGATCGGCTTTAGTTCGCCTTCCGGTACCCCGAGACACACCAAAGTCCCCCCCTGATCAAGATAGTAAATTGCCTGGGCGTAGGCCGCGTTACTGGAGCTGCAGATAAGTGCCACTCGTGCACCACCCCCGGTCAGCTTGACAACGTGCTTACATAGCTCTTCCGATTTGGCGAAACTGAAGACGTCGACAAAGTGATCAGCCCCGGCCTCCGTGCACACGGCTTGCTTGCTACCCACGTCCAGCGCGACGACGAGGTATCCCATCGCCTTGGCGTACTGGATCGCCAGATGACCCAGTCCACCGCCACCGCCGGAGATCGCGACCCAGTCGCCCGGGCGGAGATCACTGTTCTTAAGCCCAGTGTAGACGGTGACGCCGGCACACATGATCGGGGCCAGACCGGGCAGGGTCTCATCTGGGACATCGTCTGAGATAGTGGTGACGTAGTTTGCTGTTGCGACCAGGTATTGCTGGAATGTGCCTGGGTGGAAGGCACCGCTGAGTTTCGCCGCGACGCAGTTGGCTTCTATGCCGAGGAGGCAGTAGCCTAGGACATAAGAGTTAGTTAAGTTTTTCTTCTTTCTACCGAAGCAGAATTAGACTTACGACATGCCAGGCATGCTGAGGCCACGTACTTGATCCCAACCTTGGTCCCGATCCGTGGGCTCACGACACCAGGCCCCTGAACAATCACCTCGCCAACCCCTTCATGGCCACCAATTTGACCTGGAGTGTGTTCTGGTCAGAGACTGGGTGAAAAGCTCTACCCAGTAAAGAGAACCATACCTTTCGGAACCGTCGTCGGGGCCTTCCACGAGTTCGTGCACAGCGAGTAATCGGTGTGGCATACGCCTGAAAAAAGCCTATTCCCTGGTTGGCCTGCTTGCTTATCACAAAGGACCTGTATCTGGGTGGAATATACATGCGCACGAGGACTTGACCTGGGCCCGGAGTTTCAATTGGGAGCGTGATAACCTCTGTTTCCTTGGTCCCAGGCTCAGAGTAGCTGACGGCCTTGTTGACCTTGCCTTGTAGAGCCTCCATTTTTGGTGTGTTGTGGAGTATAGCACAGCAGACGAAGTCTCTATGGAAAGTAGTCTTTTGATCGACTGCGTCGTCGCTAGGTAGGACCTTCTAGAGAGTCAGCGCTGGCTGGGAACCCCAACTGTTGTTTACCGTTATCCGAGGGCTCCGGCTTCCGGCTTTTGGCTGCGCAACCAATCGGATGGCTCGGTCTTTTAACCCCAGGATACACCCCGCGCACTGGATACACCCCGCGCTCAATGTGTACTGGATACCCTTCCTTCGTTGCAATGTTGCACTTGTACAAGTGAAAGGACACAGTCAAAGCAGGTTCATTTTCTAAAGACCGACAGGAGACATAGTAGCACGAAACATACAAGGTATTTCCTAACATACATCAGATCTTCGCTTTCCTGGCCTCAATCAAATCTAAAGTCTTGTCTAAAGCATAGTCACACGGAGCCTTCTTGCTGCGAACTGCATTCGCCAGTTCCCGGGTGATATACCTGGCCTCTACAGCAGGGTTGTAACCCAGCCCACTTGCCTCTGCAATCTCAAACTCACTAACAGGCACTTCGGTATTCTTTTTCCCATCCGCCCGCCGGTATACGGTCACAACAATCGCACCACCTAGGCCTAAGTTATGCTGCAGGGCCACGTCGGTGTCCTTTACTAGGCGGCCATTGTTTGCCCAGCCACGTAGCTGCCAGGTGAGCTCGGCACACTGTGCGAGGCCTGTGGCGCCGAGGGGGTGGCCCTTGGATATAAGGCCACCAGAGGGGTTCACGACCGGACCCTTTCCACCATAAGTGATATCTCCGGCTCGAATGAGGTGGTGCGCTTTGCCGGGCTCGCTGAAACCCATGGCATCGAGGGAGATAAGTTCATTGGTGGAGAAACAGTCGTGCAGCTCGCAGACCCGGATGTCCTTGATTGTTGCTGCCGCCTCCGCAAGAGCTTTAGCGGTTGCCCTCTTAGTCATGTCGTATCCGACAAGGCTCATGGCACTCCCGGAATACATTGCCGGGCTGTCAGAGGCGAGGGCTTGGCCTGCGATCTGGATGGCATGCCGGAGCTGTGGGCGGGCTTTAAGGAATCGCTCAGACACCACCACCGCTGCGGCAGCTCCGTCCGAGGTAGGGGAACACTGTAGCTTGGTGAGTGGGTAATAGATCATCGGCGACTTCTGGATCTGGTCAAGGGTGTAGACGGTCTGGAACTGGGCATAAGGGTTGCGCGAGGAGTGCTCGTGCGAAATGCGCGCTATTTCCGCAAAGTCCTCCGCGGATGCCCCGTATTTCTCCATGTATTCGCGCCCTGCATTTCCAAACATCTGTGGATTTTTAGGTGTCTTATCCTGCCCCCTAGTCTCAGCCATGAGCCGCACACTGAGGTCTGATGGCGTTGGGCGATCCGTCACATTCCCAACCAAGGGGCCCGCGGCCATCTGCTCGAATCCTACCACCAAGACACAGTCATAGATGCCAGCTTTCACAAAGTTCCTCGCCATGTGCAGGCCTGTGGATCCCGTCGCGCACGCATTGTTGGTGTTGTAGATAGGGATGTCGGTCATGCCAAATTGGTAGAACGCACGCTGCCCGCTGCATGTAATGCCCCCGACGTAGCAGGCGACACCGGCTTCGACATCGTCGTAGGTGATGTGAGCATCCAACATGGCCTTCGCACCAGCCTCGAAGGCGAGTTCGGTGTACATGCGTGTGCCGCGCGGGCGGAGGAAGGCGGCCATGCCGACGCCGAGAACGTATGCGTTGCCCTGGGTTTCTGCTGCCATGTTTGCTGAGAGGGTTATTTAGAGTCGGGCGATCGAGCTGTTGACCAGATGCTCGTGAAGTGGACAGTATATAAGGAGCAGTTTGTCGCACCTCTAGCACCCGAGGTAGCCCAAGAATCGGCGTCGGTCGGCGCAGCCTCGGTTTTCCGGTTCGGTTTCCGGCTCCCGATTATATACATCAACGATTATCGCCATGTGAGTCTACCCCCTCCCCCCCCCCAGTACTCCATAGTGGTTGTTAATTTTGTTTATTCTACTCTGTGATCTCTGCCCCATTTTGTGCACAGAAAACATGCAGGGGTACCTCGAGCTCAAGGGGCTTACGTGAGAAATCAGGGAAGGTTTCAGGGTGAGCACCACTGCATAGCGTCGAGCTGCATAGTGATGGATGAATTCCGCCGTCAAGCGTCATTTTATTGTGAATAGTATGTCCACATGGCTCGCTACGCGCGAGACCACTTGCTGTCGCTCCTTGTTACCTTGTTGGCTTCTCATATCCGTCCCACATTTGAATCTGAAGGTTCTAACTTTATAACCTCCTCACTTTGGACCGTATGTATATTATCCTATCCCGAGCCAGGGCTTGTTTATCGGGAACTCTCTCACTTGGCTATGTGGATAGATATGTTTTGGTCTGGATTTCGGTTTCCGCGAGGCACTTGAGGAGGTTAAAGTACTTGCCCCGGACATTGGGCGTTGTCGGAATGAAGATCATTGGTACTCTGCAGTACAGGGTACCTGGTACCGCGGAAGCCTGAAATAATATTTCATTGAGTTATACTGCCGAAATTTCATCACGCTCAGCGCAGGAGGCCATGCGAAATTGTCTGGGAAATTTTCCACGGCACACGGCGGATGATTGCCCGACCGGGGCAGCAGGTGCACTTTTCCTTTGGTAGGGCCGGTTGAAAGTTGCATGCCATCGTTTCTGTAGTACAAGACCCGTGCCTTGATAGTATAGAGGACCAGTGGCTGTATGTACCTTTTTGTGTTGATGAATACATGGCCGCCATTTGTTGATGATGGAAGCTAGAAGAACTGCTGTTCAGGTGACCGGAATGGCGAAGGTAGATGATGTGGGATCTGAAAGTAGAAAAAGGTATAGTTCAAGGCTGAGCAGCCTGTATCGACACTTAGGAGACATTCTTTGTTACTGCCGCATGGAACGATGGCCATACTGAGGACCTGTAATCCGTATTAGGTGATTTACGGAAGCATCCTGGGCGAGGTTACTGAACTGTTGCTCCACTGTTTACTCATGCGGATTATCCACAACCAGGTCTCCCTGGAACATTCATGAGCGTAGTGAACCAGCAAGTTACTAGGCCAAGAGGCAATGTAAAAGGATGCTGCAGTACGTTCCACCATAATATTCATATCATTAGCATGGTAGTCCGTAGGGGGATTTATATGTTATATATCCCTGCGGCAGATTACCCATGAGCCACGGGCTATCCCCTAGCACCACAATGCGCAGGAGCGTTGACTACTTCTCAGTACTTTCCCTGTTCAACATAAGTAATTTGCAACATTTATCAGTTATAAGCCTTGTAGCGCAAAAAGGTAGCTTTGATTGAGTGTAAGAGTACGGGGGAGCGATGTGGGTTAACGGAGCTTTCCCCAACTTAATCAGAAACTCCAAGGGGAGAAAGTTGAGGGGCTATTGGGCCTAGTCATGGGGTAATGAACTCTGCCTCGATCTGAACAAGCGGATAACGGCTTCACTGGGATATACACGCAGGCCTGAAATATTTACCCCACTTTTGAATATGATAGACGTAGAACAGAATAGAAGCGAAAGCTTTGACGCCATTGCATCCGCGAGCTCGTATGCCACCGATCTCGACTGTTAGACGAAGGATCTTTTAGAGATCTTTACTAAGTCAGGCGTTGCTGCTTCGTCGAGGTCGGGGTGAGCTAAGAAAAATTTCTCTAAGGAACGAACCATCTGGGAATCGGCAGAGATGGCTTCATTGTATGATAGTTACTTTGGGAGCTAAGCTGGGGGGTAACGTCCCTTACATTATTCTGACAGGATGCTTGTTCAAATGCGAACTCCTCCTAATAGTACTGAAGATTATAAGAATCGATCGTACCCCTTACTCCGACAAGAGAGTTCGTGTTAGCTTGAAGAGCCCATATCTAGGCGCCAAAATGTCTCGAATGCAAAGTTGCAGGCTTGCAAGGGCCGCACCGAGACAAGCAGTCGACGTGCAAAAGACGGGTTTTTTTTCGCCTCTGATACAATTGCAATCGACTGACCGGAAGCCTTGGATACCTACTATCTAGACTGGGAACGTCGCCATAAAGGGCAATTTGAGGTCGTATGTCATGCAAGTTTCTATGTCTTTGTTCTCTTCCCTAACTACACCATTCTCAACTTGTAGCGCACTTCGGAGCCGACTGAGTTCATGGCGAAAGATTAGACTTACAGCCTTGTAGGCTTAATCCTAGATGTACCTTAGGTGTAATACTGAGTAAAACATTATGCACAATCAATGACCACTAGGCTTCTTCGTCCAGAAGAATGTCTGCGTGTTGCAGTATGACTTGAGGCCTTCGACTCCCCATTCGGCACCGAGGCCGGACTTCTTGTGCCCTCCGAAAGGTGCCAGGGGGTTTAGCAACATGTGCGAATTGATCCATACTGTGCCTGCCTTTAACTCCTTTGCGATGCGCGATGCTTGGTCTGTGTCCTTTGTCCATACCGAAGCGCCGAGCCCATAATCCGAGTCGTTTGCGCGATGAATGACCTCCTCTTCAGATGTCCATTGTAGGATGGGAATGATAGGGCCTATGCCGGGGGGGGGGGGGGTAAATTAGCACGCGATCCATTGCAAGAAGAACCGTTTTCTTTCTTACCAAATGGCTCTTCAGTCACCACCATGGAATCATCTGGTGGGTTATCGACAACGGTGGGTGTGACGAAATACCCTGGTCCGGGTCTGTTCTCATTGGTAAAATCACCCCCAGAGACAACTTTGGAGTTGGTTTCCCTTATATTGTCGAGGAAGCTCTGCACGCGAGTGTATTGGGCCTTGTTCTGGACAGGGCCCATGTGACTTGCACCGAACCCGTCGCCGACCACTAGAGACTTGGTGATATTCACGAAAGCGTTGAGGAACTGGGGATAAATAGAGCTGTGGACGTAAACCCTCTTGATTGCGACACATAGCTTGAACTGGATTAGCCTGCGGCTGGAAGATTTGTGTTCAGAGGTGGTTTACCTGGCCTGCGTTTGCCCAGACAAATTGTGCAATCTTGAACCGAAAATATTAGTTTCGATTTCATCATCTGAAAAGGATAGAAACAAACCTTAGGAGCAACAGTCATAACGTCAACATCCTCACATACGATGGCTGGGTCTTTACCCCCTCTGCTTCTAATCAGCCGCGATCGCCCTGCTCCCGGCGGCAACTTACAGCTCCAAAGTCACCCGCTTGAGTGTACGCGAACAAGACTCCATGACCCGCTTTCCAGTCGCTGTAGACCCAGTGAAGCTGATCTTGTCTATATCCGGATGCTCTGTGAGCATTGGCCCGAGGCTGTCATCGCCACTAAGAACCTGGAGCACCCCAGGAGGGAAGTGTCGCTGGCCTAGTTCTCCGAGTTTGAGGGCGCAGTACGGTGTGAATGGTCTGTATCAATTAGAAAATGGTCATCTAGCACACGCTAAGATATCCTACGATGGCTTCAGGATGAGGGTATTGCCCGTCAGCAGCGCTGGCGCAACCTTGCCGCACGCTAGCATCATGGGGACTAGTACCACGGTAGCTCAGCCTAACTTGATCTAGAACCTCAAAGTGGATTAGAAAGAGACATACAGTTCCACGGCACAATTGCCGCCGCGATGCCGAGCGGCGTATAGGAAGTGGTTATCCTCTGCTCCTCGGTGTCTGCAATGACATCCTCCGGAAAGGGAAGGTTCGCCTGCTGCTTCAACCATTGCACGGATGCATCAACTTCCATCTCGGCCTGCTTGAAGGGCTTCCCTTGCTCGGTGGTCAGCATTCTTGCGAATCCCTCCTTATTCTCTGCTAAGGAGTCTGCAAAAGCAACGAGGGCTAGGCGGCGCTCATCGAGAGGTGTCTTGGACCAGAGGTCAAACGCCTTTCGTGCAGCTGCCACGGCTTGATCCACATCCTCTTTACCCGCCAGTGGTACTGCTGGGTTGGTTTCCAGTGTCGACGGATTAATTCCATGAGTTACTTTAGCAGTTGTCTCGAGCCGGCCGTCGATGGTATTGTAGAACTGGGTAAAGTTGAGGGCAGTCATATTCGGCGCAATCACGTATAGGGAAATTAGGTTGGAGAATCCAAGTACAGAAGCACGTTTCTGCGAAATATGTATTGTTTTCGACCCGCCGTTCCTTTGTAGACAGTATCAATATGGCAGGTGTTGAAATCTACCGACAACCGTCTGCCTCGGCGCGGAGACGAAGTTCAACCCTGGAACAAGGAGCACCCCCACCCAGGGAACCTCCAGATTACCCCGCGCATCCGAGGGGGCACTCCTTGGGCTGAGATTGGGGTTCTTATACGTTGTATAATCCTCTTTGAGCTGTTGTGGGGATGAATTCTGCTGTATGCGGTCAAGATGGCAGCCAAGACAATCAAAATCGCCGACAAGGATGTCGACGTTGAGGAGTTCGACCGAATGGACTTCATCGCTTACCATGAAGGGCCTGAAGTTCTTCCCCATGACCTCACCTTCCACTCGTTGTACTCCAACGCAGCCGTCGAAGATAGGTTAGCCATTGTCGAACAAAGGACTGGATACACTGCGACATACCAGCAGCTTGTCTCGGACATCATCGTGTGCCGGAACCGGCTCCGTGCGACCCTCAAGCCCGAAACTATTGAAGCACTTCGCAGAGAACGTGAAGTGAGTATCCTGCTCTGGAGCGCCGGCTATGAGTTTACGGTCGGCTTCTTTGCTGTCCTCGCCCTTGGAGGCATCGCGGTGCCGCTCAGTGAGTCACCCTCTATAGTAATTGCTGTGGCAATCTAACCCACTGCTCAGGCCCACACATCACTGTTCCCGAAGCCCTTCACTACAGCCGAACCGTAGCCGCCCATGGCATCTTGGCAAGCTCTCCGTATATACCCAAAGCCAAGGAGCTTCAGCAGCACCTCGCGCAAGAGCTCGACTTTAAGATACTAGATACGACCCCACTCCTGAAGTCGCCGCTGATTGACATGCGAACAGTCCGCTTCCAGTCTGGTCGCGTATACGATCAGAACAAACCGGCTCTTGTAATATTCACCTCGGGATCAACAGGCCCCCCCAAGGGTGTGGCTATCCGCAGGTACAATGTCTTCTATAGCGCCCAGAGTGCTGGAAGAGCACAGGGGATGGGCACCCACACCCGAACAGTCCAGTTTCTCCCCACGCACCATGCGACCGGGCTGCTGTTCAACACAATTCCCACTCTTATGGCCGGAGGATGCGTCGAGTTTGAGCAGGGTAACTTTGATCCTGGACACGTGTGGGAGAAAATACGATCAGGAGGTTTGAAGAGCTTCTCGGCTGTGCCCACAATCTACGTCCGCCTGCTTCGCCACTGGGATGCGGTCATTTCCCAGCGTTCAGACAGGGAGCAATACCTCAAGGGATTATCGGAGATTTCGTACTTTGCGTCATCTACATCCGCGCTCTCCAGGCAGACTTATACACAGTGGCTGAAACTGTCGGGCAGGGCCATCTCGGAGCGCTATGGAGGGTCGGAGTTTGGGAATGTGTATTTGAACCCTCCCGGTCTTTCTCCTGTTCCGGTATGGCATCCGTGATTTTCCTGCTTTTTTTTTCATCTCCCAGTCTGACTATCTCAGGGGTCCGTGGGTGTTAAGAACCCCTCAAGCGAGTCAAAACTGGCTGACGGAGACCATGGCGAGATCCTTGTTCGTGGGCCGATGCTCTTCGCCAAGTAAATATTCCCTCCCCTGGCGGTTCGGCGGCCGAGATGCTGACGATCTCCCGATAAAGATATATAAACGACCCCGAAGCAACTCACAAAGCATTTGACCGTGACGGATTCTATAAGACGGGTGATATCGGCCGGTGTGAGGGGAATATTTACTTTATTGAAGGCCGAGCCTCTATTGACAGTAAGTAGAGTCTTTTTGTTTCGTCATACAGCACGTCTAACCACATATAACCAACTCCGCAGTCATCAAATCTGGCGGCTACAAGATTTCCGCCCTAGATATCGAGAAGGAACTGAACTCGCACCCGAAAGTCGAAGAGGGGATTATTGTGGGCGTGGACGATGAAGAATTCGGACAGCGGATTGCTGCCGCTGTTGTCCTTAAGGATGTATGTTGCGCCACGCCTCCGCATATAACGAAAGCGAGGCATCGTTGACTAATCGTTCTCTAGCCCAAGGATAAACTGACGCTACATGAA
Organism: Aspergillus baeticus; assembly: GCA_027569055.1. Taxonomy (NCBI): domain Eukaryota; kingdom Fungi; phylum Ascomycota; class Eurotiomycetes; order Eurotiales; family Aspergillaceae; genus Aspergillus; species Aspergillus baeticus. The sequence goes on along the minus strand of JAPDEI010000016.1, from coordinate 119,890 downwards.
CTGCGACAGGATCTTCGCACCTCCCTGTCGAACTACAAGTTGCCTACAATGCTCCGCGTCGTTCCGGAGCTGAAGAAGACCTCAACCATGAAGATACCAAAGAAGTTGATCAAGGGAGAGTTGTTTGGAAGCGCGCATCCGGACATTCAAAAGTGGGAGAAGGGGGAAGCTACTAAGGAGTCAAAGTTGTAGAATGCTTGGTGTATCTTACCTATAGATGGTCTATTTACTGGCTTGTCACGACAATGTACAACCGTCGAGTGTTTGGTTCGCGGCTAGTACAATGCAAATTCGTTTCTTTCCATCAGACCGCACCATAGTAGAAATTGGAAAAATAACTCGAGACTGGGGCAGTTCCAACCTCGCCTCTCCATCGGTCGATCTGATCCCGCGGGTTTCGGTTATCGGGACTTGTCCCCTGCAAGCCCTCCCCCCCGCCCAGCTCCTGCCAAAGACGCAGTTTCGGAGAGACTTGAAGTGGGTGTATAAGCCGCCCCCATATGCTCTGTGAGAATTCAGGCGCAGCTAGATTCGATCCTCACCATGAGTGAACTTACTCTCGAGTTCCGCCAAAATAAGGCAATCATCACTCTTAACAAACCCAAGAAATTAAATGCCCTCACGCTAGAACAATATTACCTTCTCGCCTCATATCTCCGTGAAGCAGCTAAGCGACCAGATATCCATATCACCGTCCTAACAGGGACAGGGCGATTCTTCTCAGCGTGCGACCTCTCACTTCCCCCCAAACTTCCTCGTTAGGGGAAGGGAAATCTTCAATCTGCTGACAACGCATTCAATGAGAACAGCGGTATAGACCTAAAGCCGACCAAGTCGGACGAATCACACCCCGGAAAAGCCTCCGAGGAGCAGCTGCTTCCGCGCCACGCGGCCACAAACAGCCTCGCGCATATCCCCGATGTTACCGAGGCGTTTTACAACCACCCGAATATCCTGATAACAGTGCTGAACGGGCCAGTTGTCGGGCTTTCTGCCGCTCTCGCGGCACACTCGGATTTCATCTACGCGACACCCCACACTTACCTTCTCGCGCCATTCACGACGCTCGGAATCGTGGCTGAGGGCGGGGCGACAGCGACATTTATACAGAAGTTAGGGGTCGCAAAAGCTAACGAAGCACTCCTTCTGTCGAAGCGGATCTTAAGTAAGGAGTTGGTGCAGGTTGGGTTTGTGAATGGGGTTTTCGAGTTAAAGGGGGACCAACAGGGAATCCTAGGGCAGGTGTTGGAGGTTGTCGATCTGGAATTTGCAAAGTTGAATATCGTGAGTGTGCTGGAGAACAAAAGGCTAATGAAAGGGCAATTCGTACAGAATCTTGCGGCGCAGACCCTTAGCGAGACGCTGGCTGTTGTGGGAAGTGTCGAGCGGGGTATTGCACAGCGGACGAAGGGGAGGCTTTGATAAAGGGAATGTAAAGTACCATCTCTTGGGCATGAAACGTGCATGGCTAGCCAAGTAGTGTTAGGATTAGGTAAATGAATTTAGGGATGGAGTGCATTGCTATGTAATAAGTGTTATTGGTCTCCGCGCATTTTGCAGCATTGGTTAGGCCCAGATTGACTTGAATTTATTTACTTTCCAGCTTTTCTCTGCGCTAGCGTCCCACTCAGTCGAGGTTGCTACTGTCTCTTTTTGAAACTGAGATTGAACGGCTGCAGTTCCAGCGTAAAGTGATCCTTCGACTCATTAACCAGTTTCTGTCCATCCTCACCTGGAGCGAGTGAAACGTCGAATTCAGTCAGTAACCCTGCAGTCAAGCCGCGGATCTCCATGTACGCCAGGTTCTTGCCAATACAATTGTACGGGCCGGTACTGAATGGCCCCCAGGCATCTTTATGCGTGATTAGGTCTGGTCGTTCAGTAAATCGCTCGGGGATGAACTTCTCTGGATTGGGGAAGTACTCAGGATCTAAATAATAGTTAGCGTGTGCACGCATGCGAGGACCTGGCCCTTGGCCAAGAACGTACCACGACTCATGGAAAACCACGGCATTTGAATGACAGTATCTGCGGGGATATAAATGTCCCGAATGTGGATGCCGCCCCTAGGGGTCTTCCTGGGCACTCCGGAAGGAACTGGCGGGTGGAGTCGGAGTGTCTCGTTGATACAAGCATTCAGTAGCGGTGCAGACTGTAGGCGGCGGTTCGAGAATGAGGAATCAGACTCGCGATACTGGTTGATCTCCTCACGAACGCGCTCCTGCAAGCCTGGAACCGTGGTCAGATAGTAAAATAGATATGTTAAAGTAATTGCCGTAGTATCGCTCCCGGCAATAATTATAAGCCTGGTATCGCCTTGCAACATCGGAACAAGTTTTCTCTGCGTTTTTGCGTCTGAATTGAGAAAGTGATCAATCAGGTAGTGTGAAACGTCCGCATTATCGAGTTTGCCTTGGAGCTGCATTCGGCGTTCAAGTTGGCTTTTGAAAAACCCTTGGAATTTCCCTGCGACTCCGCTTCCCGAGACGAGGGCGTGCAAGAGGCTTATCACCCAGGTCGGGAAGTTGAAGCCGCTGACGGCGAGGGCTTTCTGAAGGGTTGCGATAGCCCAGTGCATCTCGCCGGCCTCGAGCATGCCAAAGGACTGGCTGAAACCGAGATCCCCCATAACATCAAAGCTGTAGATGTTGAACCATCTTGTCATGTTCATCGGGGTGCCTACAAGATGAAACGATGAGCTTATGTCGGAGCGAACTGGAGGTCCAGGCGCTTACCATTTGAGTTTCGCACGTGGTTTAGCAAGAACTCGTTGTATTTCTGGACTCGGCTTTCGTATCCAAGCAGGGCAGAGTTGCTGAATGCCCTGCTCCACACACGCCGTCGCTATGCATGCTCCATTGCATCGCGAGTCACATGGAGAGACGTGATGGGCAAATGCTGATCATAGAAGATGGATCGTGTACACTTGGACTGCGCCGACGAGACCACCTGCACACAATCCGCATCGATGATTGACAGATCGTTGGGCCCGATCCGGACAATGCGACCGTGCTTTTGATGCAGGCGCAGCATATCCATGTGGAAAGCCTTTTTCTCTCGGACCCGGAACGCAATGTTCAGAGAGGATAGACGCGCCCAAAACGGCCCGGGAAACTTGTTCAACGGGTTAAACAAAAGTCGGTAGAGGATTAGACTGGAGTACAGGCCCGCCAGGTAAAGACCAGCAAATGTCGCCGTAGCCTGGAATGCGGCATGTACAGGGAGATCCGCAGTACGCCAAAGAGTCAGAACCGAGGCCACAAACGCAAGGCAGAACGCCATCAGGTAGCGCTCTGGGTGAAGTTGGCGCTCGCCTCTCCTGAAGAAGAGGAGATGCGATAGGACCCCGGTCAGGACGGCGGCAGGCCGCGCTTCGAGGGCAGGCAATGGGTAGTTCATGATTAGTAAAGGTATCGCTGGTGTTGAGCAAGCATTCATCCAGACCCATATGGGGTTCTTATACATAACCGGGTCTATGGAGCGCACAATATCAGGCGGTTATCGGCAATCCGGCTTTCCCCCGCACGTGCGGAGATCATACGATGAACGAATAGGAGATCGCCCACAGTGATTAACCGATAACCGCCAAGCGGTCCGACGCCCGACAACGCCACCTCATAGGCCAGAGCACCCCTTAGACCGGGGGGGTCCTGCGGGCTCAATGAAAAGGGAAGTTCCCCGCCACGGCCGTGGAATCTGTCATAATTCTTGCTTCTTTCCCCATCGTCCCTATGAACCGCGTCAAGGTTGCCCGTGTTGCCCGTGTTGCCGTGGCTTGCAACTTGTGCCGGCGCCGCAAGGCCAAGTGCCAGTATGTCTATGAAGGCTCCGCTTGCAACCACTGTGTGCGGAACAGGATCAAATGCTCACTGGAAAAATCCAAGAGATCATGGTGCGTCCGTTGAAAAAGCTTTTCATAGTCGTCATAGTTGTCATGCTGAGGGTTCTAATAGGGATGAGGACGAAGACTCCCAGTCCAATGAAAGCCCCCGTCGTAGTACTAGGGCCGAGCAATCAACCGGCAGACACAAGACCACCAAGCAGGTTCACACACCGTCTCTTCATATTGACCCCAGCCTCAAATTTATCACCCAGTTCTTAGATTTGGACGAGGGTGAGTTTTTTAACCAAATAGGCACCTCATATAAAGACTATGCCTTCCTAGAATTGGCTGGCGTCGAGGGGCTCTCAACGCCCCGGATCGAACACCTGAGGGCCCATTGTTGCCTATCACTCCCACCGCGGGAGGCTCTTGATCATTTAGTTGATTGTTACTTCCGCTTCGTTCATTGTCATATCCCCCTTCTCAACGAGGCTGAGTTTTGGTCAGCGTACCCAAACTTTAGGCCTGGCTCGCGTTCGACTCCCTATACTTCATTGTTTGTGTTTCAAGCAGTTTTATTCTGCAGCCTTGCTGTACGTAACGCCCTGTTAGATCATGTCTTACGTATTGAACCCTAAAGAAGCATTTTAGTACACTCCGCTGGCTTTGATACAAAAACTCGGTTTCGCCAGCCGAGAAATTGCACAAGCCACATTCCATCTGCGGGCAAAGGTCCGATCCATTTCCAAAATTATGGCATGTGATACCGACTGACCATACGCTAGCTCATATATGAACTCGAAGCCGAGACCGACCCCCTATACCTGGCGCAGGGCTGTCTCCTCCTCAGCCGCCATAACGCAGGTCCTCGCCCGAACCAAGCAACCGAGTGGCTCGCGATCGCGATCAATAACGCCGTCTCAATCCAGGCTCACCGCGTCAGTGTCCGGAGAAGTGATAACGAAACGAACAATAATGCAAAGAAGCGGCTATGGTGGTCGATCATCATCCGCGACCGTTCACTGTCATTGGGGCTTCGCCAGGGCATTCTTATTGCACCTCCATTATTGGACCTCACCATCGATCCGCCATGCGAGTTAGATTTTCAGGATGAAATTCACCATTCACGCGTACACAGTCCGCTAGCTAAGCGAAGGTTTGTCCATATGCTGCGGGCTCAGGTCAAGCTGAGCCTGATCCTCACCGAGCTGTTGACGAATGTCACGAGCAGCAATGGGGATGAGGAAGAAAATTCTGCACTAAATATCAGACCTCATGCTAGAGATTCTCAAGTTCTACTAAGTGTCAGCAGTAAACTGTGCGAATGGCTTGGGGATACAAAGGATGGTCTATTGCTGTTCGAGGACATCGCCCTTCAGCCGTTGACCCAGCCGACAAACCTCTACAGCTGCTTGATACTCCTTCAATTCCAGTATGTTCGATAGCCACGAGAATGAGGGAGCCGTCATGGCTAACGGTCTAGCCAGGGCCGGCACAAACGTGCTCCACTACCGCCAGATTCAGCTCATTGTTCAACGGCAGCCATTATCAAGTGAGGACATGAACCAGCTGTCGGGAATATTCAACGGCATCAACACCGCCGTTTGCTCAGTCAATGAGATAATCCGGCAGCTGGTGCATTCTGGATGGGCCCATCGGATGCCGCTTCCCATGTAAGTCCAGTACTCCATTGGTTTCCTTTGGCGCGGTGCTGAGAAAACTGCCCTTGCAGAATGGTATACATCGCTCTGCCATTCCTGCTCAACTCGCTGGACTTTGTATTCTCAAGAGAAGACCGGCGGATCCGTGTCTACGAGGATACACTGCGGTACTACATCTTTCTGATGAACCAGTTCCAAGCGGCTCATCGAGCGGCAATGTCCTTGGCGGAAACTATACAAGCCCTTGTTCGAGCAGCGGAGGATTCGTTGTAGGTGCAAACTACTGGATAAAAGCAGAGGAGGTCACAGCCAACTAACCCCACAACGCGTTGATTTCGCAGACTCCTCGACCGGGCCGAAACAGGTTCCCCATTCCCAGGATGCTGGCGCGACCTCTGCGTCTACCGCCCGCACATCTTTCTGAAGGTCTGCCGGGCATTGGATGTAGCAATCGCGAACGGCCAAACCGCCGATCGGTCGACCATCCTCGAGCACATCTTTCAGGACAGCACGAGTCTTGTTACCGACCTGCAGTTGGTATCCAGGATTCCCTCGGTCCCACTGGATATCCTAAACCTAATGAACAATCATGCGCACGCATCCTCGAATGCAGCGGATGTGCTCCACGTGGATGGACTCCTACCTAACTGCTATTTTGACTTCCCTGTGTCTGGGAGTGGGGAGCCGGCACTGACGTGGTGGTTGGACTCGGCATTGGATGAGGCGCTGGCTTGTATTCCGCCGTAGTGGTAGACGGGTCTTTTGTTGATGAAGAAGAAGGATATACTCGTTGGTTATGAGTGTCGGTCACTTTCGCAGAGCAAAAATTTATGTATTATAACAGGGCGCTTCTGATTTACCACAGCTCTCTCTTCTTTTACAGCGCCATATGTAGGTCCTAGTCCAGATATTATATGCCACTGATGCAGCCAGATACAGATAAAACATGATTGTTCAATTGTACGAGACTCTGCAGTCTCAAATAGGTAATCAATGATTGTATGAAAAAGATCTCATTCGGCAGCCACTGGAGAAAGCAATCCCTCACAGCTTCGGCTGCTGGACCTTCTTCCACGTCGACCGGATATTCAAAATGGCCGGTCGCATGAAGGTGTTGTCGTTCAATTCGCTCCCCTTGCACCAGTCTACGATCGCCTCGTACGGTGTTTTGTCAACCGGACAAAGAGTGCTTTTTGCCTCGAGCGGAGTAAACGAGAATGCCTCTAAGATGGTAAACAGGTGAGGCTCAAAGTCTGCAACGCTCTTCTCGAGAGCAACCTTCAGGCCCTTTATGTCGCTCTGGCTTAGATACGAGCTTCCAGCAAAGGTCGATAGGCCCCTAGTAATGGTATCGAATATATACTAGTGAGTGGCAATTATTAGCCGTCCCATGCAGATTGTACATAGGTACTGGTTATTTGAAACGTACCAAGTTTGCGAGTGCCCTTAAAGCGACCTGGGACTCAGCAGGCGCACTCTTGAGAGCCGCGTAGAGACCTCGCACGTAGTGTAGGTCGGTATGAGCCATGGTTAGTTCAAGTACCTGGAAGCTAGTGTCTTTTCCTTCCTTTTCATCTGCAAGGAAGTTGCCTGCAAGGAGTGCGACGCGTTGTTCGAGAACGTCTTCCTGCACCGCAAAGTCGTACCAGGGGTTGGTATTATTATCTTGACCGGCTCTTCGCTGGTATGCGGACGGATTCCTTACTCGGCGCAGATAGGCTAGTGCAGGCAGTTGGTCTTTCTCTGGTCTGGACATCGGTATGATCAGCAACTAACTGCGTGGAAACGTGGATATACGTGGTGTTGTGCATACTTCGCCCAGTTCTTCTTTATCGCTCGTCCTAACTGGAGTGAAATCACATAGCTGTCTCCTTCGTAGGTCCTGCTAGCGGAGAGCAGTGTGTACGAAGCACCGAATCCCGCACTCTCGTGGTGTCCTATAGGCTGCTATCAATCATGCATCCTTATTGTTGGGGTGGAATGTCTCGTCTCGTACCATGTCCACCACAGAGAAGGCGTGCAACTTCTACGTCCCTCGCCGTGTGCTCGCTGGCGTAAACCTTTCCCCCAACAGTCATGATGTGTAGGTTATCCAGGCTGCTCCCGATTCCACTTTCAATGGCTGCAGTGATCTGACGCCCGTTCAGGATGATGGCGACTTCCTGTGCGGCTCGTAAGCGGGGTCAACTTGATGTTCCTGTAGGCGACTTACCCTCGCAATCGCGCTAAACAGGCGATTTTTAACACTGGCGTACTGGATGACCGCGGTCTCCTCCTGGCCCGGACCATTGGCGCCGAACTGGCGGCGAAAGGCTGTATAGTACGCCGCGATATAGAGACACCTCATCGCATCAAAAGCGAGCTCGGATGACAGCAAGCCACGAATGATGATCATCGAGGTATACGAATGGTACTTGTTATTCGGCGGGGTATAGGTGCCATCACGGCTCAGGGAGCTCGAGCCCGCAAACATGTGCGAACGCGGAATGCGATGGCTGAAGAAGCGCATAACCCCGTTGTCGATGCCCCGGATCGTTCCAAGGGTCTTGTCCCGCTGCTCGTAGATGGTAATGCCCGGCAGGACATCATGCGTCTGTAGATCACGCACCTGCACAATGAATAGATGGTTGCCATACTCCTTTCCCCTGACAATCAACCTGGATACGACGATGGCGTGGGTCGCCCAGGCGCCCAGAGCCCCAATCCACATCTTGCTACTCGAGACAGTGGGCGACTCTAGGATAAACTCGTCCGTCTCTGGATCAAAGGTCGCACGGGTTTCGATGCCACTAAGATTGCTGCCGTGGCCGACTTCGGTCTGTGCGTAGCAGCCCAGGATCTCGAAACGCTCAGCCTTGGGGACCCAGTAGGCTTTCTGCTCGGGGCTCATTTGGGCCTGCAGATTCTTGAGAAAGACTACAAGGTAATCGTCCTGTCAGCGTGATCGGACTGATAACAGGAACAATGGTAAGGACCCACTGCGAAATTGCGGCGAGCTGGGCATATCCCCCAGGATCCGCTGGCCCATAGAGAAATGCTCTCGGCTCCAGCCTTTGCGGAAATAAAGGTCGATGAGAGCCTGCGACTGCTGCACACGGACTGCCCAGTGGTCCCGGCGGGACAGCCCCGCAAGGTTAATGTTGGCACCAAGGAGAGGGTGCTGCTCGAGCTCCTTGAGCACTTCTAGCCGACGCTTCAGGTTCTCCTCGCCCCAGAAGTACTGGGCTAGAGGGGAGGTGCTCGGTTCCCTCGCTGGCTTGCTCATGGTGTGTGACTGCTTTCGGTATTGGTACGTAAGATGTGTGCGTCTTTCTGAGCGAGTAATTCCCAGAGCAGAGGCAGGCTGTCTCTATATACGTTCTCACAAGTTTTCCCCTGCGCCTTTTGGTCCGGCAACCGAGGGTCCCGGCATAAGCATCCGAACTAATATTAGACGATTTTTCCTGCTCACACCACATTCCCGAGCCTTACACCGAGGGCAATATATAGTCGTATGATCCGTCGTGAGATAACCGGTGTAAGTACCCTTGTTGAGGCCATCCTGCCTAAACTTGGTTGGGATGTACGTCGCCGCGTCGCTCAAAAGCAGCCCCGTGGGTTAGTATATTCGATGTCTTTAGTCCAGTACGATTCTGGATTGTGCTCCATTACCATATCACTTATGAGCTCACACGGATGATGGGCGTACTGGTCACTACATCTGCACCATCGGCATCATCCGAGTACGCATATTCTTGCAAGTAGTGCATGGCAAAGCAACAGCATCCACCATTTCTGTCTATTCGGAGAGCTATCTATAGAAGGATTTTACCGTGGTTGGGCTCGGAAACATCCGATGCGCCTCAGGCTGCTCATCCACAAAAGAATTTCGCCATTTTCTGTCCGATATCAACACACATGCTCGTACCCAGCACCCTCTTCTTCCCCATCTCGCCTCGCTCAGTATCGTGCAGATCTAGCAAACCCCGGTTGGACGGACCGAATGGAGGGCCCGGCCCAAGTTTCTAGAGACAGAAGACTGCCATTGAGGAAAACGGCTCGTTGATCTCGAAGATAGCTACTTCATCCTTCTGGACCTTGAACTGGTCAAGGAACTTTGGGATTCTTGCGACCGGGCCTGTTCCTACAATGTGAGGTGGAAGACTCGCGACGACCGACCGGAGAATTTGTGTAGGATGGCTTGGGCGAGCCCGACTGGCTTAGAAATCTCATGAGTAGGATAGCAACAACTGGCCATGTTAGATTGATCATAGTCGTGGACAGTGTTTGAACAGTTATTAACCTCTGTCTGTGATCTGGCTCTCGTTACACTTGTTCTTGGTCATGCCAAATTCTGGGAATGCAGGGGTTATCTCCGTTAATGACTGGTATGTGGTCCCTGGGCGGATACCATCGTCCTTTTGAGGAGTGACTCATTTCTCGACGCCAGTCTTCCTGTCCTCCTGTGGAACTGTAATGGATAATCTCATCGTCAAATGACCCTGCACCCTGCGCAGCGTCGCACACCTGAAGCAATCCTAGTCCTCGCGGCTTATGGCGAAACTCTGGGCGACGTTCTCGGATGCCAGGCTCATGGGGTGCATGGAGTTATTTGCTAGGTGGTTCTTGAGGATGTCGTTTTTGGAAAGTCTGAGCACTGCGATCTGGCCTCCGCACGCGGTCCTGTGCACGGCACCGACTGCCGGGCCAGTGTCGATTGGCCCACGCTGGATAGTGGTTGGCTACGTCGTGGGCGGCCTTAGGGTCCGGCGAACCGGACCTGTTAGCCAAGGACGCTCCTAAGATGTATGGCATCCCGGTTGCCAGCGATGGGGTTCGGGCAATGTATGGAGAGTCGGGGCCTAGGATCTCAGCGGGTCACTGTTAGTAAGTTGAGCAAGATTGCTAGCCTGCGCTACTTAGATTGCCCGAGCACACGTGCTGAATGAGACTAGGATCTAACTTAGCGCAGAGGTGATGGAAACATCATTGGTATATTTAGTATAGCTTTATTCTCATTGGTAGACTTCTTTGGCTGGGAACTTTTTGTTGGTGAATTTTGGTACATACAAGTATGCCTGTTGTACTGCAGGTCGCGCCCTCGGGCGAGGGGCAACACAAGTCAGCTGCTCCAGAGCCATAATTAAAAAGGAGCGAGATAACACTGAAGGTTGAAGAGCATAAGGGAAAGCCACACTCATATAGAACAAAGGCTCAGTGACCAAGCGTAGGGACCCACGATTTGCGACCGCGGCTGTGGCAAGTAGCGCATCCGGCATCCTCGGCCTAGTGCTAACAGAGATTTATGGCCTGTCCGGTGGCCCCTCACGGATCGGCCAACAAATTTCCATGGCCTGCCGTTCCATCCGATGGTTCGTTCCCACAATTTTGACATTCACCTGGCTGACCAGGCAGTCGGGCCTTCCTCTCCCGCTCACCCTACTAGCCAATTCCCCAAGCTGCAGGACCGATCGTCGGCACTATTTCCAGATAATATGGTAGCCAGTGTAATTACTCCCTCCGGGTTCGTGTCGTCCGGCGACTTGACTGGTGTATGTGCGACGGTGGCGGGAAACGGGGGGCTGGAGGGCAGAAGGCGATAAATAATGCAGCAATTATGCATGCATCAGACCGGAAGCAAAAGCCGCGCAGCAAGTGGGGCCTCCACAGAGTGCTCTTTCCCCGCAACAGGAGCCCGTCTGGGGATTCCCCAACTCCTTTTCCCTTTTTCTTCCCATCCCCATTGCCCATATCAACCATGAACGACACAATCCTCAGCCCAGCTCCGCCAGGATATCTAAATCGTGACCGCCGCCCGAGGAATCGTCGCTCCCCGACCGGTAAGGCCCTAATTCCCTGTGCTAGCCAGCCAGTGAGTGCTATTCCAGCTTACACAGCTCAGCCTGTCTTTCGTGCAGGTCAAGGAAGGTACGATGCGATGTTACTTCTCGTCACCCTGACCCGTGCACAAACTGCCGCCTGGATGGTATAACTTGCACTGTGCCCGAAAAAAGGTTCGTTCTTTGCCGCTGGTTCTTTCCCTTGCGTCTTTCTAATCCCTTGCTGCGACTAGGCGCAGAAAAAAGCCGCTTGGCGCCTCGAACCACCAGGGCAATGAGCCCTCGTACACTCGCACAAGGAAGGTTAGCGAGTCCTCCTCTGGCGCCAACAATCCCAGCAATTCGTCAGTCTCCTCCGCCACCCCGACTGTCTTCCCTCCAATGGCCCATTCATCACCTGCAGCCAGCTTGATGCTGTTTAACGACAACGCCTCATTCCTCGCTGGGTGTGACGATATGTCTCTAGATTTTAATTCAACTGGTCCGGATCCATATTCCCAAAACCACGACTTTGGCGCCCCCGATAGCTTGTCCTCAAATCTACAACTGTGTTACAGCAACATAGCTAGCAATTTCTCCTTGGACCATCAAGGCTCGGCCAACAGCTCGCTTGGGATTGAAACGTCCCATCCCGATCACACTGCACCTACATGGCATGAGATGAGCTTGGCGACAAAAGCCCCCTCGCTCGCTGAGACATTAAACGAGGGTGACTGCCTATGTGCCCCGGCGTGTACATCTAACATACCCTGGGTCTCGACCTGGTGCCGGCGTACGCTTGACAAAGCAACTCTCGCAAAACTTGCAGATGCAGATGTTTTTGCGGTTCCATCCCCTGAAACGATTGATTGCCTCTTCCGGTATTTCTTCCAGTTCAAGCACCCCCGCCTGCCAGTGCTTAATGAGTGGCATATGTACTGCTTGATCACCAACCGCCCGGTTGTAAATGATGAGATGGCTTCGCCCATTAGTCTCGCACTGCTATATGCAATATTATTTTCCGCGAGCTCCATGATCGCAAACGACGAACTTGATCGTTCTGGATTCAGCTCGTTCCGTGCCATGGGCCGAGCCTTCTACACGAGGGCCAAGGTAAGCTCGTTCCCAAGTTCTCAGATTACGCATTGCTCAGCACTTTACTAGGTCCTGTATGATGCGGGCTGTGAAAAGTCAGCCATGCAAAAGGCCCAGATATGCATTCTCATGAGTACCAGTACCTGCCCGGGCTTGGAGAATGGGACGATTCCGAGGGAAAATTGGATTATCGAGGCGCAGAAGGTCCTGAAAGATGCTAATATCCCGCACTTACTTTCTCAAAACTCACTCCCCCCTCGTCAGATGGCCAGATGGCGGTTGCTGTATGCCTGCTGCATCCTGCGGGTGATGGCATTCTTACTGGGTTCTCAGCGTGTTATTGTCGCCTCCGGCCTGCCTCTTGAGATCCCTGCGGTCACGCTCAGCGATCTAGATGATGAAATACGTGCACCTTGGCACCTCGGCCTTGGTGTAAAGCACAAGCTTGCGGGCTTGTTCCTGGCTAAACTAGACCTGTTCCGACATGTCAGCTTGATATGTAACGTCATCCTTCACCACACCGAAGGGCAACAATCACCCACAGAAACCGGTCGCCCCAGACGGCCGGGGCGCTCAATCATCGGTGAGCTGGAAGAATGTGAGGCTGCAATCTGCAACTGGAGAACGGAATACGCACACATTCTGCAAGGTCAGCAGGTGGCTTCTCACCCACCTACTGTGGAGGAAGTACAGTGGCTTGCACACAAGTCATTTTTGCAATTGACATATGAGTAGGGCCCCCTACCCCACTTGAGTCGGCGAGAATTACTCACGGATGGTTTAGGTTCATGGTATCAACACTACATCAAGTTGGAATCACATTTGGTAGCCCCAATGTCACACCGTGGGCCAACAAGCTCCGAGAAGCCTCCCATCAAGCTGTATGGGACTCTGCCTCCACAATAACAAATATCATCAAGGAATTGATCGCATGTGATGCAATACGATACCTTCCATCTGCAGCGTAAGAATATTCTACTGGTATATCAGGAGTCTTGAAAAAACTGACTTGGAGCAGAGTCGTGTGTATATTCATCCCCTTTACAATCCACGGCATACTATTGAAAGCGTCGATGATAACATACCCACCCATTGTCCACGGGATGTCTACCTGCTTGCAAGCTTTGGAACACCTATCCGATAGATACGACAATGTTGGTTTCTTTTTCGACCTTCACCAAGCTACCCTGAGTTTAACCCATCGAATCCTGTTCCAGGATAGTCCCTACATGGAACATCAGAACAACTTTAGTAGTGGTGTTAGCTTGCAATCTTCCCGATCTGCAAACATGGATTCAGAAGCCATGCCGCCGCTGGCGCGAACAGATACGTATTCACAAGTGCTCAAGTTGCACAACCGGATCTTTACCGATGGCAGTTTTGATTTGGTCAAGAAAGGGTTAAACGGGTCTCCTATTTGTTTCTGAACCTAATGTAGTGTACTATTTCTAGCAGGTTCCTTTTGTTCCGTCCTGTTACCCCAGTCCAAGCTTATTCAGCAATTTAAAGCAATGTAATGCAGAGAAGTAGAAGGCGTCCTTGAGAATGTTATCTAGTGGGGCCATTTCCGCCATTATGGACCAATGACAGCCTGAAGTTTCATGCGGACGCCAAGACCGACCACCCCTGTTTGCGCAATGCCCATGCTCCGTGACGACGAAGATCCGCAACAACCACGCATACTGTCATATCTTTCTCAATCACGCATAACGGCCCAAATGTCCCCAGACAGGAGGCTGTCCACTTCAGGAGCTGCCCAAGACATAAGGATAGTTGTTAATGTATAACCATTCGCAGCTAGCAAGATCAATCTCCATGCATTAGTCGCGGCTGCCACAACAGCCTCTTGCACAATAAATATCACCTGAGGCGTAATGCCAGGAACTGTGAGAATACTCATAAAGTCTCCTGTCTTGACAATCTCGAGAAGATCCTTAAAGAGGATAGGGAGTGAGGACGGAGGTAAGCCTGCTTCAACAGCGGCAACCGAAATGCGGTTCTCGAGCTGGCTTGCGAAACGGGGGTTAAACTAGAGAGCGCAAAAGGCTCTAGTGTTAGTGGATGTAATAAATTAGTGTAGGGCCAGTGGTGGCTTACTATTGCAAATAAAATAGCCTCTGGTAGTTGACACGATATCTGTCAGCTGAAAGTACACTCCATGGACACTCGTGTGGGGTTTTGCGCCCTCGAGACACGCTAATGAAGGAAAAGAAAGATAGGAATGTAATAAAAAAGGAGACTTACTAATAATAGCATAGGTCATATTCCGAAAAGCCACAAGTACGCCCATGACAAGGCCCATTTCCTTCTTCGGTGCCGACAGAGGATCCGTGACATGGCTAACAACCATATTGTACCCTATGCCAATACCAATAAAGGTAGAAAACACAAGAGTCTCTCTGTGGGTCGAAGAGTTTATCGATGCAAGGGCTGAAAGGAACACCATAGCAAGTGTAACACTTGCTACGAGGTGCCACTTGACGAATCTAGGGCGTATTAATGCTACCGTAGACAGCAAGAAACCGCCAGCTAGACCAGCATGAAAGGAGCACTTTTGTAACCATCCTGTTAGTAAACAGAAACACCCTGCGACTACGACAGAGAAGGGAAGGGATAAGTACCTGATCCCAGGCACTCGTCATGCCGGTCTCGCCCATAATTACCCCAAAGGCCAGTTCGAGCGCCGATGGAAAGAACCAGAGCATTAAAGAGGCCCCACTGGCAACGTGGATATGAATGAGGGCCCCAAATCTGTGGAAGATACCTCCATGCGAAGCATTCGCGTTGGCGCCGTGGATGAAAGCTAGTTTGCCGCATTGTTAACGCAATTTATTCAATTTGGTTTTCCATGAGATCTGGTAAGGCTCACTGTAAGTTATGTAGAAAACAATAATCAAGCCGCTTATTGTGACCACCGTGATAACTGGAGCAGATTTCCAGGCTGGATTTCGTCAGTGCCATGTCGCGTCCTGAGTGAAAGCCAGGGTTACCGACCGAAAACCGTACCCCCCCACAGGAGAGAAAACGTGAACAGCGAAGTTGACGCAGCGAATACGATGAAACGAATCCACTCTTTGGGTGGCATATTTCCAACTCGAGTGCTTGAGGGGAAATAGAAGGTCAACAGCAGGACCGACGCGGCGAATGAGATTATAGAATTAATAGAATAACACCAGCGCCAACCTTCCGCTGTATTATCAACTAGTGCTTGTACTTCACCCAGTCAGTCAGAGTTTGAATGTCGAATGTTTGGAGGGAATACCTATCGCTGGGACCATCGCCAGCAATGGAGCAAGAAGGGACAGTGACAACCCCACGAATGCGAACCGGCGGTCCACAGGCACAAGCTCAGAAAGAGCTAGAAAGGGACCTAGCATCTGAATGCCTGTGCCGAGTCCAATAAGGGCGCTCTATAGTGTTTAAGTACGATAACCCCGCGTGACTTAGTAGGGTATGTGGAAACCTACCAATCCCACTATCGTAGATGGTTGCGAAGAGCGCCCGCAGGCCAGAAAGCCAACGAAGGAAAGGAGGTTGCCACCAACAAATATCCACCGTCGGCCTGTAAAGTCTGACATGCGTCCAAAGAGGAGCGCACTAAATGACTGACAGAACATGAGTGTCGGGGAGGCCCAAAGAAACGTCGTATCCTGGCCTGCATGCGGCAATTAGCATACTGCAAGTTGGCATTAACTGTTAACAAACCAAGGCTTTGAGGAATAACAGTATCAAGTCCATTCCAAGTCGACAGTGTGCCTAGTAATGCCGCATAGAACCCTAACGAGGTCCCCTAAAAGATTTGAGAACAGTAAGTAAGTCATCTCACTAACCCCACAGGATAAGTCTTCTTACAACCAGCGTCCCGGCCAAGCGAAACCTTGAAGAAGGCCGCGAAGATGTAACAACATCTACCTCATCGGCCCGGTCAACATGCTCTGCAAAGTATCTTTCTGGCTCATTCTTCGTGGGTAGAGCTTTACTCTCTTCTGTCTGCGACATGATGCCTCTGGTTATTGTCTCACTTATAGGGTAAGCTTGGATAACTGTGTAAAACTCTGAAGTATAACTAACGGATTCCAGGCACTTGGGGAAGAGATCTTTTTATAACACTTCGACTGATTATCAATCCGCAATATGCACTCTGTTGTATTTTGATCCGGGGTAGCGGGGAAAGGCGGTTGGGATGGAGCCTTCGAGCAGGGTAAGCTTTGGCTACGAATTCTCGGCACTTGATGTCATATGAACTTGACAAATCAAATGCGTTGTAAGTGCGAAGGATCACACAGGGGCCAGTGAGAAAAGCAGGCTTCTCCGGGTGCCATTTGACCTCGGCCGGTTGTCGGTTGACGAGGCACTTGGGCACTATCATGAAAAGGTACGGTATTCGTCGGCTCTGGATGTGCGCCAATGATGGGCGTTAAGTATGTCGGTTACGGAAAGCTGTTGTGGTCTCAGGTTTACAGCCTGGCAGATCGTTCGGCTGCCTTGCCATAATTGTAGAATGCCGATGGGTGGGATATGGTTTGAAAGCTCAAAGATATTCATGTGAATTGGGTTTTATTCCGCGTAGTTTCAACCGTGGCGTTTGCCCTCGACCGAGTGACGAGGCCAGTGGATAGTCGTCACTACGCAAACGATTTGAAATCAAGACTAGTGAGGTCATCGGTGAGCATTGGTCATGATGCTCGGCTACACACACTGCTACTATCCGGCATACCCTGCTGTAAGTTCATTTCTCCCATACGTATGTTTGTTTCAGCCATTGACTTAAACTCACATCTCACAGCTACAGTTTTTCCCCTGGTGTTAAGCAGTAGGCTTAGCTCGCAACAGCCCTTTCTTCCTACAGGGCACCTCTCAGACCAATTTCCGCTCGTGGTGTAGCTCCTTAGGCAGCCGTAAGGCAGCGCTAGTACTCACGGTTCCTACCGGGCGCTGTGTTCTCATTGACTGCGATACGGCATAAGCTGCGGAGGTCTTTGATTACATCACAGTATATGACTCAATCTACTTAGAACCAATACTATACTAACCACTACAACTGTCCCTACCACCTACAATGGAACTTTCTTCCCTCCCTATACAATAACACATACTCTTCCTCTTAACCCCATCTACCAAGGCGGACCTAAACTACTACCAATGCATAGGCTACTACTACAACAAGAAGATTGCCAATATCCTTGGCCTCGGCAGGGGCGGTTATGTCACCCAACCTGGAACGACGACACTCACTAAACCTCGTACCGGTAAACGTGCTAGATCGCCGGCTAGACCTCAGTAACATATTGCACACAGACTAAGCTCGTATTCCAGAACTTCTTCTTCCGTAGTGCTTCCTCACGGCGAAGGTGTGCTGGTATCAGAGCCAGTGAGTGCCGCCAGGGTCTGACAAGCTGCACAATCATATTCTCATAATCAGTGGGTGTGTATCAGTGTTTGAAAGTTCCTGGGTCTCTTGAAGCATACTGAATATCTATTTATGCTGCAGTTAAAGAATTTGCATTCAACCATCGAACTGTAGGAAGGAGTAAACTAGTACTGGCGGTAGCCCTGCTCAGGGTCGTCAAAATACCAAGCCGTGTCCGAGCCTTCTGTTTCCTTGGTGGAAAACCCGTTTCCAAGATACTGAAACCTGTTTTCTGCCTCGTACGTGTATTCGTAGTCTTCGTACCGCGGGTCATCAAGCATGTGGAACCAATGAATGCGGCTCCCGGGATGAAGAGCAATGACAGGCCCATGAACTTTGCCATTCTTGAACCATGACCGACAGGGAGTATCCCACGCAGTGCGCTTCATAAAAGTCGTGATATGTTGATTAAAGTCACGGACTGCTCTGGAACTAGGAACAAATGACTTAATTCCCTGTGTCTGTGCCTTTTTCAGCATGTTGATTATATATTTTGACGCGTGCTCAACTATCGGAAGAACCGATCCATGCCCGATGGGAGCATTGGGCCCCAAGAACACTGTATTGCGAAAAGCGGTTAGTGTTATAATGGCAGTAACTCGTAGTAGCCGGCAGAACTTACTGAAATAGTTTGGAAAATTCGGGACGGCAAGGGAGAGGTACGCTTCAGGCTTCTCCTCCCACTGCGCTTCCAAGGAGGCAGCCCCCCTCCCGATAATAGGAAAGCGCGGGCAGAAGGATACATCAAAACCTGTTGCACAGATAATGATATCGACTTTGATATGCTCACCAGTCTCTAGGATCAGGCCTTCCTCATTTATCTTAGAAACTTCACCAAACACAACGCGCACGTTCGGCTGTGTGAGTGCTTCAAGGTAGCCATTGCCGGGAGTTGGTCTCCGACAACCGACAGCAAAGTCGGGAATCATGTGCTTGAGCAAGTCAGAATTGTTGTTAAGCTTTCGTGACATCTCTTCTAAGGAGTATTGTCGTGCTTGCTCCTGCTCTGGGCTGTCCTTGAGGATCTGTCAAGCCAAGATTAGCGGTCGCGCAAGTGATGCTGATTTGGTCGAACTCAAACTCACGAATCGGAATCTAGTATTGAGCTCTCTCTCGATGTCCTTGCGATATTCGCGGTAATGCTCTGAGTCCTCCTTAAACCTCTGTATCTGGTCGTCCGTGTCTGCAGTGCCAAATGTTAATTTTTTGCTCCACGGTATTATAAGCAGAGTCGCAATCTCACAAGAGAAATTAGAGCCACCCGGTCCAGCGTTGCTTTGCGCAAAACCAGCGGTTATCCAAGTAGGCGATCTTATGAGCGTGATGATATTTTTGGCTTCTGATTGAGATAGAACTGTTAACTAAGCTCCAATGTGCCCGGAGATGATGTGTCTTGATATTTAGCCCAAACCTTTCTGTATTGCTGGTACTATCTGGATCCCTGAAGACCCCGAGCCGATGACGGCAACTGACTTTCCTTCAAAGTCAACGTTTTCAGGCCAATTCGCGCTGTGAGCAAGTGTGCCACGGAACGTATGGATGCCTTCAATCTTCGGCCATACCCAATGGCTTCCTGCTAGTCAGCATTCAAGTCCTTCGACTGACTCATTGACATTCAAGACGTACTTTAAAATACCAGACGCATTAATAAGAAAGTCGCAGGTGTCAGTGTATGTCGATTGATTCGTCTGATCTTGTAACTCTAGAATCCAACGGCCGGCAAATTCATCCCACCGGGCATCAACCACCTTCTGGGATAGCCTGATATTCTGTTGTAGATCGAATTTTGAAGCCACATCCTTCAGATAGCCGAGGATCTCGCCCGATCCAGAGTAACTAATGGTACTATTAACAATCTTGAGGGCAGGAGGCATGCAGGGTATTATCAAACGGACAATTTACTCCACTCGGGGTTTGGGGCCCACGTGAACTGATAGTTGTGACTCGGTATATCACAGGCGCAGCCAGGGTACCTTGACGAACGTTTGTTAGAGGAATGAAAAGGGGCCAAAAAAGAGGCGTGGAAGGAATTGGGACATACCTGTTCTCGAACCAGGTTCCGCCGATATCAGGGTTCTTCTCATAAGCAACCCACTCCACGTTTTGCATGTGCAGATTGATATGGTGTGCGAAGTTCAGGCCACTAGCCCCTGCCCCGATAATAATAATTCGCACCGGGCGAGGCTCGCCGAGAGGGTGTTCGGAGACAGTGTATGCCATTGCCAATCAAACGTCACTTGTGTGATGAGTGCCCTAGCTGGCGATGCTAACTACTTGACGCCTGACGAAATGTCCCTGAGCTGTTATTTAATAATAGATGCTCCTCCCCGATTAATTATCCCCTGCACAGGCTATCGTTTCATTCTAACGCATAACCTCCATGAGGCTCTCGGTCGGCTCTCAAAAATCTGGTGGGGCTCCCTCCAGCGGATGCCGCATTTACCGCATGGTAGCCGAAGAATTAGACGGCACTGTCGGCAGAGCTGAGCATCGTTTCTTTCCACATACTAGCCATCGCATATATCTCAATCTACAAGGTTCCGGATGTTTCTCAATTGCAAAGACCGCACAATACGTATCAGTGTTCAGATGACCTTTACTGTACTGTGGTAAATATCTCAGACCTACACAATGGCTCAAGCGCTACAGGCGCTAGAATCCCAGACACAGACATTTGGTGTGCATGGGACTTATACCCCGCTACCCCTCAAGTCAATGATATACGGTCGCGGTAATGAGTTCCTCGCAACCTTAACGTAGAGTAGAGGCGTGCTGACAGCAAGCCTCAGGGTGCTCTGGCTCGCTACCGAAGATAGTATCGGATTTAAAGGCTTCGAAAGCGCTGATAATCACAGGGAGATCTTTGGCCACCAAAACCCCAGTTGTGACGAAAGTAACCCACGCCCTCGGAAGTCTACATGTCGGGACCATATCCCACGTTAGCCAGCATGCGTTTGTTCTCCAATTTCCCACCGAATTGCTTGCTTGGGGCTATTTTCCGGCACCCATCGACCGAAATTAAGCTAATTGATCACAGGAAGCTTAGCGCCATTCGGGATATAGTCAACCAAATCCATGCATTGAAAGCAGATATTCTAGTTTCTGTCGGCGGCGGTTCCCCAATCGATTCAGCAAAAGCTGCAGCTTACATTTTCCATCAAGAAACAGGTATCTGGATTCCAGGTATTGCGATACCCACCACTCTTAGTGTAGCTGAAACAACGCAAACGGCTGGGTTCACGAGTGAGCAAGGTAACAAGACCACTATAGCGGATGTCAATCTTACGCCGAAATGTAAGTCAAATGTCTCTACCATGACGAAGGGTCAGCAATTTTTTAACAGTTCGTCAAATACAAGGCGTGATATACGACGGTGACTTTGCAGTGCACACACCTCTGCGTCTATGGCTCAGTTCTGGAGTACGCAACTACCCTCCTAGAGCCCTATGACTAACAACTAGTCACTCAGCCTTCGTTCCATCTTCTAACAACGGCCTGTTTAGATCAGAGCGATTGACCATGCCATCGAACTTCAATACCACCCAGCCGCACCCAAAGTCCCCGTTAAACAGCTCAGCCTATGCGCACTGCGGAGCCTCTTCCAGCTCCTGCCCGCCTGCCACGAGCGCCCCGATGACGCAGGTATCCGCCAGGAGCTGTTCCTGGCCGCATTCAGCGCCTTGCCGCCGTTTGAGTTCACTGGAGGTATCGGGCTGAGCCATTCGCTGGGACATGTCATCGGTGCCACATACTCTATTCCACACGGCATCACCTCTTGCATCACGCTTCCTGCGACAATCCGCTTCAAAGCAGATAACGACCCAGTTGTGGCGGAGATTCTCTCCGGAATCCTACCATTTCTTGATGAGGGGTTAGATATGACGAGCGCTAATGATGACCCGGTTGTGGGCGCGTACAGGGTTGCGCTTAAAACAGAGACGTTGATCAATCGGCTGGGGCTTAGATCTAGCTTGACAGAGGTGAGAACCGAGCCACATATTTCCTTGTTATACTTCTTCTATCATGAGATCCTCGAGGCCATGCAACATACTGATGATCATCGCAATTAGTATGCGGTGCCAGCCGAAGATCTGCGTGAGATCACTGAAAAAACTTGTAGCGCAGACCACTTAAAACTAGACCATGATGCTCGTTAGTACCGTCACTCCAACTCTGCAAGCCCTTTCTGACCCGCCGGTGGTAGTACTGCAGATGCTCCGTGGGCTTTAATAGAAGGACATCGTAAGGATATCTCCGTGGTTCTTAGAGGTGAATCCATGGGAGAAGAAGAAACATCGGAACTATGTTGTAACGAAGGCCGAGCATTGTTATTACCTATCCAGTACTTCATAGGGATACTGCACTCAACAATCAATGGGTATTTCAAATCCCCCGGTTTCCAGTCGACGATTAGCCGCTTTTGTAGTGCCCGTTTATTGCCGATAGCCGTTGCCCCCTCACTTGCCCCTCAGCAAGGCCCCAAGAATACTTAATCTCTGTCTCGATTGCGCCCAAATCGCGCTATTTAGCACTCTCCCGACGTCCCAGGAACATAGAAACCTATCCTGTGCCCCAACTAACTTACAATGCCGTCAGTGGAAAAAGCCTTCTTTGATAGTGTTGTCGGGCTGTCATATAAGTGTGGCGACCTGGCCGGCGAGATAGGAGAAGATCACCAGTTCGCATATCGCCCAGGTGAACAAGTTTCTTTTTTTCTTGGTGCATTGCATCTGGGGAACACTATCGGGAAGCCTATCGTCACAGTACTCGACCTCGTCAACACAGATGAACCGCTTGCAGACCCAACCGTCTTAAATCGCGCCCGGTTGCT
The DNA here is from genome assembly GCA_027569055.1 of Aspergillus baeticus. Taxonomy (NCBI): domain Eukaryota; kingdom Fungi; phylum Ascomycota; class Eurotiomycetes; order Eurotiales; family Aspergillaceae; genus Aspergillus; species Aspergillus baeticus. The sequence goes on along the minus strand of JAPDEI010000016.1, from coordinate 97,272 downwards.
CTTTAGCTTACGCTCGGGGCAGGGTTTCGAGAATCCGATTGTGATTGACGACAGGGTACTTCATGGGGGCAAAATCTTGTCGTCTCTTGCCCGGCTAACTCGCTCATTATTTAGGTTCGGTCGATTGTGTCAGTATACGGGGCCGAGCTGGATCTAGACTCACCAGACCCAGCCAACTTTGGAAATATCTTGTCGCAGATCACCACAGACCTGGGCACGCAGATGAAGAGTATACCATTTGTTCGAAACCATCTGCGCCGCACAATTGCCGGCTTCAAAGTCCTCCGAGACATTCAAATCCCTGTAAAGGATGGGAACTTTGTTCTCGCTGATGTTTACCTTCCCCTCGGCCCTCTTCGTCAATACCCAGTCCTAGTGAGCAATACAGTTTACGGAAAAAGAGTGGTATACTCGGGGCCAAACGTCGACGACATTTCCGAAATCAACGCATTTGAAAAGGCAGAGGATGACTGGTTCACCACCCCAGCTGAAGCCCCGCTTTCTGTACCCAACACGGGGCCCTGGTTTGGCAACTGGACGCGCCAGAGGAGGTACGAGACGATTGGAACCTTTAATACGTTTACCTATGTGCCCAGAGGATACATAATGGTTAAGGTAGATCCCCGGGGTGTCTCCCAGACGCCAGGAGTTCGGCTTGTACCAGGACAAGAGGCCAGCGACTTATGTGACGCTGTGGAGTGGTCTGCCGTACAGCCATGGAGCACTGGGAAGGTTGCCTTGGTTGGAAACTCCTACGGGGCGAATTGTCAGTGGCAAGTCGTGGTACGACGGCCGGCTGGCCTTGTCGCCTTCATTCCCTACGCATGTAAGGCCAATTCCCACCCAAGAAATTAGCTTCGTCTCCACAAAAGAAATCCAGTTAATTTTGGCAAAGGCGACGTTGACAGATACCGAGAAACCGCATATATTGGCGGTATCCCCATCTTTGGTTACCTCAGCCAATGGTTTGCGGGTGTTCGAGCAGCATCACCCCGCTGGAAAGACACGGGAGACTTGGTTGCGGCGTTCTCCGCACGCCCGTTCTTTGAGCCGTCGTATGCCCCATTTGCAGAGAAGCTGCAGGACATCGATCTTCCATGTTTTTTGGGGGCATCACAGATGCTTATTGTTCACAATCGCGCGAGCTTCGAGATCTGGAAGCAACTCGGGTCTAGTGACAAGTACCTGCAAATAGTCGACGGGAATTACTACGGCTGGCCGAACCACGAGGTTGCAGAGAAGCTGATCACATTCCTAGATATCTATCTGAAGGGCAACCGGAGCAAGGAAATCGAGCGAGTCGGCATGCAGATGCGCCTAGGGGACGGCCAGTGGCTCTGGAAAACATACGGGGACTGGCCTATCCCAGGTACGACGTATGTTCGGTGGTTCCTGCATAGCGATGGTACAATAAGCACAGCTCCATCCGATAAAGAAGATGCGGTCAAGGAGTTTACTTACAGTGCGGACCCCGAGCAGACCTCCGGATCGGCAGGGGTGACTTTCATCTCGGCACCTTTTGGGAATGATGTGGAAATCGCGGGGCACTTTTCCGCAACGTTGAACATCTCTTCAACGTCCTCAGATGCGGATGTTGTCGTCTTGCTTTGGGCGCTCGATGAGAACGGCGAGGTTGTGCGGTATTGTACCTCTCCTGAGCCACAACCACTGGCCATGGGCCTCCTACGGGCAAGCCACCGCGCACTCGATCCACAGAAATCTCTCCCGGAGCGGCCATGGCATACACACCTCGAACGCGACTACGCACCTCTTAATCCTGGGGAGACAGTCGAAATCCAGATTGAGATCTCGCCTGTGACCGCGAGGATCCGTAAGGGATGGAAACTCCGTCTCGATGTCACACCATCGGAGCGACAGCCCGATGTCCCTGGCTATCATCCCCAAGAGCTGAGAAAGTGGGGCACAGAGTTCTCCAAAAAAGCACTCAATACGTTGCATGTTGGCAAGGATAGAATTAATAGCTTGCTAGTACCGGTTCTATCGAGTAGTGCGGGTGCTAATTTGTGATTCGCTCCCCCATGGGATGGTATGATGCAGCGGCTCGAACACCTGTTAGGCGCTCGCTGCCAAGGTGTATCGACTATAGTAGATGCTATCACTCTAGCCCAGTACGAAAGTACAAGTCATTGGCATTCTTCAGTGCGATCTTACACGCCAGATGAAGGACACTCAAAGTACATTGTAAGCTATATTTCGAAATCAACCGTGTAATTGGAGTACCACCAGTTGAAAGAGCTTTATTTCCTGTCAGAATGTTGTCATTATCACAAGCCTCTCACTGTGGAGACCCAAAAAATTTTTAAGTTATTCACACAGCGCTTGAAAAATCCTGTAGTAGGTTATACCATCATCTTCACTGTAGGATATTATTGACCTTTGATAGATAGGGCGCGCACAGGCAGAATTGGTAGCGAAAACATAGTTATCAAGGTTCATTGGTTCAAATTGGAGTTGACAGATTACGACGCCTACACAATATCTAATGTTCAACTTTTAGATTGATGCTACAACCCTACCATCCCTGTTGCCCTTGAAACAAGATAATCCTTTCCTTTCATGCGGGACACCAAGAATCCTGCAACCACGAAGACCCAGATCTGGCCGGTCCCCGTCCTTTTGCCGATGGGAACCAACATGAGTGGTTTCGGCGGCGAGTAGCTTAGGCGACTATCAGTCCCCAAAATGTCGGCCTTAAGGGCCGCGACGAGCACAGGGACCCCGCGCTGGAGATTAACCACCGTACGATCTGGAATATTGGTAATATCACCGATCGCATAGAGAGAGCGGCCATAAATCTTCCCCGAACGTTCCAGGACCCGGAACTGTTCGTCGACATTGACCCATCCGTCCTCTGATAGAAATCCCGGCGAAATGAAGGCGTTATTTGGAATCACCCCGGTAGCATCAATGTAGACATCTGCCACTAATGAAGTCTCAGCGTTTATTGAGATAGTCCATTTCTCTGACACAGAGTCAAAGGTTGCATTCTGAACTCGGGACGAGGTCAAGACCTTCACCCCTCCCTCCGCAAGCCTCGCAGCAGCAGCATCGCCTGCGCCCGGCTTCAAAGCTGTCAGAAGCCGCTTCCCTGCGGACACAAGTGTGACCGATACGTCCTCTTCGCCACTGAACCGGTCCATGATCTCACCGGCAAGCTCGATCCCTAGCGGGCCCCCACCCGCAACGACGAAGCTGCGTCCCTTCGTGATTTTCCGCTGAGCGTCTGCGATATACTGCTCTATGTTCTCCGTCTGTTTGAAGGGCGCAGCCATGCCACAGCGGCCAATGGTAGCCTTTGTCGTGCTGCCGGACGCGATGACGGCGTAGTCATAACTCACTGTCTGCTCCTTTCCCTCCTCCTCCTCTTCAACATCTGTTTTCTGCTGTCTTCCATCCCCTTGAACCTTGATAATCTTTGACGTCTGATCCAATTCTTTTGCATACCCCTGGACGAACTCGAAGCGCGATGAGTCGTAGCGTTCAAACATTTTGGGTATGTTATAGAGGTACTGGCTCTCGCTGAGCTCGGAAGGCTGCACGAGGATACGTGGGGCCGCGATATTGAAGTAGAAGCTGTCGAACGGGCTGATCAAGATGACTTTGCTAGTTGGGATAGCCTTCAATATAGACTGTGCGGTTGCCAGGCCGGAATATGAGCCGCCGATGATGGCGATTTTGGGATTTGACATGTTGGTCGAGGATTGGATAGAGTTCCCTTGCTAATGCAGGATTGTTGGAGATCAATGCGAGGTTATTCGGCTTACCTGGAAAATGATACACAGAATGGGAGTTTCAAGGTGTGACTATGGTTGAGTGGATCGCGGATGCATTTCGTCCCGACTATGAACAACAAGTCCCAAGGTGTGACTATGGTTGAGTGGATCACGGATGCATTTCGTCCCGACCATGAACACAACTCCTCGTGCATTGACAAAGAAAGCAGGATAAGCTGCATGATTGGACCGGTAAGCAAGCGGACCTTGGAACCAATAGGGTGGTTTTTGCCCCACAGTGGCGCGTCGGCAATTCGGCATTCGGCATTGGGCGCATTCCACAGCCTTTTTCGGCAGATGATCAAGCACTGGGAAATTTCGTCACTGCAATGTTTTTGAGAATTCCGAACCTTTCATAGCCGTAGCCTATTGGGACTACCTGCTAGTGCCAGGGGGCATATCTGTCAAGGGCAACCTGCTTGGTCATTCAACGGAAATGTAGAATTTCCCAGCATTGACCGCGACAAGCAGTCCCAGCGTGCGGAGCAATTACCTGGCAAGTGAAATTTGCTGAGGTGTAATGGAGCTGGTGTAGAGGTTCAAGAGGCCTTCTCTCCATTTATTCGAGTGACTCGGGCTTCCATCCCTAATTTCCCTTTCACTGTTTCCCTTTAACCAGGCAGAAGGCGGGGGCGGGGGGAAAAGGGGGGAGGAGGCGTCTCCACAACGATCCTTTGTTTCTGTAGGGACGTCAATACAGTCAAACAATGCGTAATCTGTAATTTTCCTTTTCATTCCCCCCTTTATGCTCCCCGCACTTTCTGAAGGGAAGCGTCGATTTCTGGCCCGCATCCCCGCTCTCGTAGTGGCTCATGAACACAGAAGAAGGAAGCAACCGACCGGATAATAGCGGTTAGCGACCGGCTCTCTGCGAAGCCTCCTATAAGCCTACACGACGGGTGTGTGCGTGATGGAGAGTGGGACTTCTGTAAATGTGGCCTGATTTGGGTAGGTCGATGGGTATAAGAAGTGGGAACTGACCTCGAGGGCGCTCCAAAGCTGGTGAGGTAGCTCATCTAGGCTGTCACAACACTTATCATCTCTGATTGGGGTCCCTTTACATCTTTACATTACAATGCCAGGCACCAAGTTTTCAATTGAGGACCCTTTCCCGTATCTGACCGGGTTGAACTCTTACCATGAGTGAGTCATATATGCCTACTTTTAGCCCGGACTCTGTTCTGGCATGGGCGGGCTGTGACTTACGTCGTCTAGGACTGAAGCCATAGAGGGAATTCTTCCAACCTCCCAATTCTATCCACAAAAGGCCAAGCTTGGACTCTATGCTGAACGACTTTCTGGGACATCGTTCACGGCTTCCCGGAAGGATAATCGCCAGGCTCTTTACTATCGTCTGTTGCCATCAGTGTGCCACGAAGGCTACCAAAAGGTCACTGACCACCCATTGAATTTCGACTACAAAAATGGATTGAGCTACAGCCCCAATACGCCGGCCTGGGCGCCAGCACCCATAACAACAGAGAATGACTTTGTTACCGGCCTTCGGGTCATCGGTGGTGCAGGCGACCCCACTACGAAGACCGGCGTGGCATACTATGTGTATACCGCGGGGAAATCCATGCCCAGTCAGCAGGCTTTCCAGAGCTCTGATGGAGACGGTCATTCCCTACTCTTCACTTGAGGGTTGGAATTTCTTTCGTTCCTAGCGGCCTGTACAGATTCTGTGTCTTGTGTTAAGAATCTACCTACTAGGGCTTGCGGCTTTTTCTTCCCAGTGTTGTTATCATGAATCCCGTTCACAAACCAAAAAAAAAATAATAGGCAAAGATCACGGAGATTTCATCTCAGAGCAGACCCAAACGACAATTATACCAAAAGGCATTCACCTGAATGCTTGAAAAGTACTCCTAGCGACGTAAGTCCTCGCGTTTATAGCCGCTCGGTCGCAACTTACTGAGTCGCGTTTCGATCCAGGATTCTAGTGACAAACATCCAACCCCGCGAGAGACCTGCGTTTTCTATAGCACCTATGGCTTCTTGGGCTGTGACATACCCGACCACTCTCCAGATGATGTCGAATATCTTACCATGAAAGGATGCTTTCTGATACCTCGCGAGCCGGCTTTCGAGCAATTCCTGCGCATCTATTTCCGATACGTTCACTCCGGCTTTCCTGTAATCGACGAGGAACAATTCTGGCAGGTGTACCAGCCCTCTGCACAATCCGCAAACTCGGGAAAGTTTTCCCTATTTCTGTGCCAGGCGATGCTATTTGCAGCTTGCCCGGTAAATCCACACCCTAGAACAGCTCTTTTTTTCAGATTGCTAACGTATTCCCAAAGTTTGTTCCTGAGACTGTACTTCAAGCGGCAGGCTTCAAGGATTTCAAATCAGCGAGAAGGACTCTCTTTCATCGAGCCAAGGTACCCCAAGTTCAATCGCCCTTTATCCCCGCTCGTACAATGGGCTGTTTGTGCGTACGAGATCTCTAACAAATCCCAACACCACCAGATGCTTTATTATCTGCAGGCCGAAAATCAATTTCTGGCCAGGGCGCAAGGAAACGTACTTCTTGCCTACAACTGCACGACCAGCTACCCCGAGGAAGCGACCGCGTTTCTCTCCAACGCAATCTATAACTACAATTTTATCCCGCCATGTGCTCAGTCCGCGACGAAGAAGCGTCTTTGGTGGTCGCTTTTAGTCTGCGATCGTCTTATATGCTTGAACACTCGAAGACCTCTCCAAGTAGCAGTATCGACATCAAGGCAACTGCTAGAAGACTTCCCGACCGAGGAGGTGGTGTGTGAGATTTTTCAATCGCGGACTTTCAATATTGGAATGCGTCATGCGCTTGCACGGACCTGGCGAGCTCGATGTCACCTTGCATTGGCGGTATCAAAGCTCATAGAAACTATCACATCTTCTCCTGACGACGCTGGTGGCGGCCAAGGACTGAGTCTCGGCGATGAGGTCGGATACTCTGAGGCTGTTCATTATGATCTCACCGAATGGTACACATCTACGGTTGAGGATCTGAGCACCGAATCGGAATCGGTCATATCGCTTCATCAAAATATGATTTACTTATTCTATTAGTAAGTCCCACAAGGGTCGCCACTCCCCGTCGACAAGCAGGCAGTCTGTCGCTAATCTTGTAGTAGCGGAGCGCACATTGCACTATGCGACTATCGCACTTCGAAAATCGTCTCAAACACGCGAATGCTGGCAGAATCATCTTATGAGATCGAACGAACTATGGGGCTGCTCCAAGAAGCTGTCCGGGAGATCATCAAGATTGTGGAACGGATAGTCACGGGCTGCGTGACAACTAGGCTTCCGGAATACGTGTAAGTCTTCCTGCAGGCTACCCCTAGTGGCACAGGCTTTATAAGACGCTGATATACGTATTTTTGGAGAGACAGCGCTACTTTCACTGCCCTGCCATACCTGATCCATCTCCTTAATGTCAAATTGGCCCATGCAGCCACTAGTGCTGGCGTGCACCAACGCCAGCTGGGTTATTTCTCAAAGGTCATGGAAGCGATGGAGCACCGGTATGAGGGGGTCAATCGCCTCGTCTCGACCATAGACTTCATGGCGTCTCTGCTTGATTCAAGATGCACGGTTGGGAATGAAGCGGCTTTGAGCATCAACAGTGATCAAAGTAGCACGGATACACCAGTACCTATGTCAAATTGCAATAGTCCGACATCATGGTGGGAACTGTATGCCTCCTCACCTCAGACGTACACCCTCGTGTCTCGAGCGCTTTCGAGCCCTTTTTTAAGCGAGACCAAGCATAGGGCGCCGGGTGAGACAGACGAATACAAATACCTGGAGGCGCAAACCGGCGCAAGCGCCCAAATAAGCTTGCCACTACTATGTCCACAGTACACCTCATTCCATGGGCCGGATGCCCTGCCCTTCTGCCGTGCTAATCAGAGTTCCGGGGATGCTGGTATTTATCATCAAAACAAGCGCACCGAAGCCGAATCCTCTGCATATCAAAGAACATACAGCAATCAGTTGTTTCCGGGACGGAGGGATGTTGCTTTGCCTGGATTTGACCTCGCCCAATTTTACGCTCTAGAGAGAGCATGGAATGCATGATGCTCCAAATACTTATATTTGATGCAGCATGGGCAGAAGCTCCAACTTGAAATTTAGGCTTTAATCAACGGTGGATTTTGATATGCTTGTTCGGCAGAAGAGGTTTTTGATGTACGTACCTCGTTCAACCATCCGGGTTTGATCAATGGATCATTCTTTTCAACATGAACACCACAATTACAATCATTGGCCCACTGAGCATCAAGAATAAGCTTTAATGAAGTGGATTATATTAATAGATACGCGTGGGGTTGCATCAAGGATCCGTTGCCCACTGAGGTCTGGGCGTCGAAACATTCCTCGTGATTTTTTATAAATGGTGCGCATATACACCTTAGTGTTTGGGCGTTTCAATTGACCTCGTGAATAGCTTTTTTTGAGCATATACACCCAATTTTCCCCTTCCTTGACCGTCAAAGCTTTGAAGAGAAGGCGTTCGATGAACAGTGTCCAAAATTGTGTGAAGAAGACCATCCTTTCTCTGCTCTCTACCACACCGTCCTCGCCTGGGGTTGTCAATATCATGGTGGAGGATCCTTCCGGTCAGGCTTAGGAATGGGATGGAAGCTATTTAATGTTGCGTTCAATTTCTTACCGGAGATTCGCACACGCAGTGGAACAATAGTTCATGCACAGGTATGGATAGCCTATATCTTTACTTTAGCATGACCGCTGACATGAATACAGGCTGTCACTGCAATGGTGATGACACGACGCCTTCCTCACTTTTGACTTGACTGCGCTGACATTGTCCAGGCTATCATGGCACATAACTCGGCTTGCGTCGACCTTGGATACTTTTAACCACTGAAGCTGCGCGAATGGCCCAATACCTTGGGATTGGCCGGAAAATCTACAGAGATGAAAACCCCCTTACTTGCCAACGTACATTCTAGGTCATCTATATACTAGAAAAAACACTATCGTTTACGTGTGGAAGAGATTCTGTAAAGAATATATCCATTAAATCAACAAAACCGTGGACTAACGAGAGCAGGTCTTGAACGATGCGAATATTAGTACGACTGTGCCTCACACTCCCGAATCCATTATCGATGGGTTTGACTGGTTTCACACTATGTGCCGATTTAGCCGACTGCTTTCGAGAATGCAGAGCACTCTCTTCAACATAAGCTCATCCCTCCTTCCTCCAGCCTCATTACAATCTACAATTGATGCGTTTCCTATCGACCTAGAACGCTGGAGACAACCCATCAATGACTGGTTCGGCCCTGGTCACAGCTTCCAGACATTCTGTGCTACAGAGAGTAAGGCTATGTCCGTGAAGCTTAGGGTTCAGTACCATTACTATGGTGCACTTATTGCTCTGGCTAGAGTACGGCTTAGAACTTCTCAAAATGAAGCTATCAACAATCGACTGGATAGCGAGGAACGTCTTCTTGGCGTTTCTCGGACAGTTATTGAACTCACAAGATACATTGATGTGAACCCTATATTCCCAACTGGTCAGTCCTCTAGCGCAATACGAGTTTGGCTACTAATTATAGACAAGGATCCTTCTGTCGCTGCCACTGTCGGCCCTGTTCATCATTTTTGACTTCACCATACACCACCCATTCCATGAGCAGACAAATGCCAATCTGGCGCTACTTGGGGTAGTGTCTGGTTATTTCTGTCGTCTAGAGTATGCGACGGGCGGTAGTCTCCAAACTTCTGGCCTCTCAGAGCTTGCGCACATCGCTTGGCAATACATTAGCGAGCTAGAACCGGGGAGTATATCACAGACAACAGGAGAAACACCAGTGCTCCCAAATAGCCAGTCGGATGGTGCCCCGGTGGTATGGACTCCACCTGAGACGCTTCCAGTAAGTATCATACTACCGATTTGTACATGTTATATCTGCAGTATCCCTACGGATGTTTTGGAGTCACTGTCTAGTTCCCCTTAATCCCGGCTCGGCATCAAATAGCTCATGGTTATTCTCAAAGGTACAGGAACATGCTGCAGGTGGGGCTTGCGCGAATATAGAAAGAGATGATTTTGCAGAGGGGGACTCTTTCAGTCTTGACAAGTGGTCGGATGATGTTGACTTGACGGACCCTTTTGCTGCTACTTTTCCACACGCTGATTCCCAACTTGACACCAATTATTTCAACTTTGAGCCACAATACGGTCATAACTCATAAAAAGTACAGACCAGGGATGACCATCACCATGTTCCCACTTCATCAAACTATCGTCCAATCTTCGGTACGGAAAGTCTTCGAAGCCAGCTTCGTTGTGTTGCGCGGGGAAAATCAAACAGTTTGGCTCGTGCCGTATGATTTAAACGATGGAGCTCTAGGTTGTTTATACAAGGAGCTGATCTTGATTTGTAGGCAATACCCTCCACGAGCACTTGAAATCATCAGCGTACGGGCTGACTATATAACTTCCAAATCGTCATTGCAAATGTAGTACGTTGTTGGCAGAGCAGCTTGAGCAAGAAGCCGATTACACTCTTTGTCAATCAAATTCTTAGATTAGTACTACAATAGCTCAGTAGCGCAGATGCTCTTATTTTGAACCCCGAGTGGTCCAGATATGGAGCCTCCCCTGTCTAGTCACCGGAGAAATCCTTCAGCCTCAAACTTAAACCTGGCACAACTCGTCACGCCTCTGAGTGGCCACAGTTGTGATAAGGGGTGCAGGCGTGGCAAGCAGGATGAATCTTCTAACTCCGGAATTGCAACGGCAAGGCCCAGAACATGGAATCCTCGAGGTCTTACTCAGACAGGCTAAACTTTAAGTGCAACCTTAGTCTGTACTGGAAGATCCTTTGGGTTGAAAAGGCCGACCCCCGCAATCTTTTAGGCACTTGGCTGTCATCCTTCCACAACCGGCATCAGCTATAAAATGTATCGTCCACTGCTTGCACCAGTCGTCTAGTCTATGATTTCTGACACTACAATGGATCGGCGTTGTCCACCACCATTTCTCGAAGAATCCCAATTCCCTGGCCAGGGTGGATGTGCGTTGCCTCTGTGAAATTAGGGTGGGGTGAATCTACAGCCGTTATCTGACTTTTAGCAGTCCCTCCTGGTCGTTGGTGTGAAGAGTTGCCTCGCTATTCCAACCTCTCATGCTGTCTGCCGTGTCCCTCGAGTGACTGGCGATATGGCCAGGTAACACGTAAAGCACTCTCCTAAATGACTTGGACACATTCTGTCTCTAACATGATTTTATATATAGTGGACGATCAGGATGCAATCGGCTGGGGGGGGGGGGGGGATCGGTGCCCTCCTGATTGCCATTTGCATGCTCTTGACGTATGCCGTTCTACCCAAGACACTTACTACACACCACTATTTCACCACAAACGCCTTGTTTGGGTTCTCTCTGACGTCGGTAGGTCAGAATCTGAACGTAGGCGAGGCTCAGTGACCAAGTCTGTCTTTATAGATAGCTTTCATCACCCCTTTTGAATCTCAACCGCTCCAATGTTACAATGCTATCACGCACAACGATACCACCTCAGATGCCAATTGTCGTGCTACATCCGCTACACTCTTTCTTGGTATTTGGATCCTACTCCTCAACAGTGAGTGGCCGTAACATCCCTCTGTCGCCCTTCGCCCCAGTCACCCAGCTAACCAAGCTACTCTATATCTCTTACGATCTCTCTCGCTCCACATCACTGTTTGCTGGGAAACCAAGCCGGGCCCAATTTTTATGATCTCCTCACTCATATTCACATATGGCGGTTCGGTGGCTCTTGTCATCACTGCCCTCGGCGCATCCGGCGCGTCATACCAAATTGGCAAGATCTGCGTTCTAAATCCTAGCGCGGAAAGTACAGCAACAACATGGGGTCCAGCACTGGCGATTTCAGTTATATCAATGCTGCTGCAGCTTTTTACAATCATGTACTGTGTCCATATCGTCATGAAGCCAATATCCTATGAGATGCTGTCCGTACATTATAGAGAGCAGCGCACTTCGGCAGAGATCCGTCGCCTGTTTACAGCTCAACAGGCTGTTTCCCGTATCCGGAAGCTACTGCTCATGCAGTGGAGACTTTTAGCTATGGTTTTGGTGATTGCGTCTTATGCAGCCTTTATCACTTCTGTGTTCATACGTCTTGGGACACATGATGACTACTCGGAAGAGACGATTCAACGGTGGTTCTCGTGCTTGGTTTCGTCCTATGGAAATGCCCTTGAAAATAACGACGACGATGACACGTGTGGACAGTACACTTCCAGCATTCGGACCAATCCCGCTGAGGTTCTAGCCGCGTTGTATATGATTGGTGTGAGTTCTTCCCGCCCTCTTTTGCATGTATCAAGATTGGTCATAAGCTAAATCCAAGTTGGGCGGATAAAAGTTAAGCGGCATGTGGGCTGCCATGCTGTCCTTCCGGATATCTATAATTCACGGCTGGAAAGAGCTGATCAAGACCAAATACCGTCAGGCTATGATCAAGAATGGCCAAATTCGTACCTCAACCCGGGCAAAACTAAATTCGGCTGACTCTTCTGCAGGCCCGGAGTAAGTGATCCGTTTCATTTTTCCCCGCATGCTGATGGCATCTCTGCTAACTTTATATGCTGCAGCAGAATGGAGATACGCCAAGATGTTTTGCATGTTTGATTCCAGTTGTTGACCGTTCTATGTTGATCGGATCACGTACATTTATTCCCAGGGCATGGAAGTGTGAGGGAAAGCTTATTCAACAATTCCGCCTCCTCTATTCTCTAGCAACCCCACCTGGTTCTAATTCTACTTTCCTCTTTGCATATATTGTAAAAAGCACGTGCTTGTTTGAAAAAAAAATCCAGCTACACACTTTTCAAGGCATCCACTATATAAAACTACTCAACGCCGCATCAACATCAACTATCCAAAATTCCAACGACATACAGCCGTCATGATAGTCAGGGAGAAAGAGTAGGATAATTCATTACCAGAGCACAATCCATTCGGACCGCATGGCTTTAAGCCGCTTCTCGGCTCCCTTTGAATCGGTGCCGACCAATAACTATAGCCCCCAGGAGAAGGGGCGTCCCCAAACTTATTGACATGAAGGCAAACAGTATTAGACCCCAGAAATGGGTACCATGCTGTCGGCTTAAAATAGGCCCCAGAATAGGTAGCCCGGTGAGATTTCTGTGAAAGGTTGTTAAACTCATCACTATGCAATGATATGGCTTGGGGGGGAGGAGGATCGAGTTTCGCGTACGTTACACCAAGGACAGTTTGAAAAGCCCCAATTATCTGACTTAGCGTTTCTAGGCTACCAGCCCTAGATGCGAAAGGAATCAAGAGACTTATGAAGGCGCCGCTCACAAATCCGTATATAGCAGCAAACACAACGACCCCGGTATGCGAGTGGTGAAACTCAAAGGGTAACCAAAGACAAAGTATCGTCAAGCCAGTCGAAGAGGCAGCGCTGACAATTACTTTTTCCAAGCCCAGACGGTCGCCTAAGTATGCTAGAATAATACGCCCTAGTAGAGAAGTTCCACTAATTCCCAGTAAGCTAATAGCCACAAACAATTTAGTAGGGGATGTGGGCTCATTTGCAGACTTTATAATTGATATCAGATAAAGGGACATCGAAGACGCAATGCCTTGCTGTTGGGCCATTTCTGGGAGATAGTCGAACGGCGCCCATATCCCCCACCTTATACCAAAGTCAGTTCGGCAACGATGAATGAACCAGGTAAGAATTATAGGACTCAAACATGATGAAGAACGCTGCAGCTGTATATAGCGAGAATGTATGATCCCTAAACAGGCTCTCTTGGAACCATGTCTATTGCTTATCCCACCTCGTACGTGATAGGGGACTTGTAACAAGGAGACATGCAGCACCAAGCAATGCTCCAACGATGAGCGCAGTGTATCGTATCGCGCTGTCAAAGCCTACGGCCTCTTTGACCCGAGTGAAGAAGATAGGGAATATAACCCCCCCTATCTTCGTGTTATATTTAGCGCTCTCCCCTGTGGGGCTATCACCCTCCAAAAAGAAAATCGACGAAGCTTACCAAGACTGCTGCCAGACATGGCAATGCTTGTCGCTAGGCCCCGCCGCCCAACAAACCACTGACCAATGCAGACTATGGATGCTGTGAAATTCCCTCCTGCTCCAATTCCAAACCCAAGCCCCTGTGATAGAAATATCTGGTAGTACTGCTTGCTAAGGCTGGTCATGCATAGTGAGAATACGCATAGCAAACTGCAGGGCATCATTATTCTTGTTGGGCCATAAACATCAACCAGACGACCAAACAATGAGCCCGGAGCCCACATGAGCGCCAGCTGAACGGCAAAGATCCATGAAATCTCTGATGGCGTGTAGTTCGTCAAGCTCGTCTCTCTGTATGTAGCTTGAAACACGCCAATTCTGTACGAAATGTTACTCAGGGGAGTTTGAAGCAACCCATAAAGATAAAACTCACGCATTTAAAAATTTGAAGGTAGAAAAGAGGGAACAAAATGCACCTAACACACAACGCCAGGCCTTCCAGTCCTTTTCTCGAGAATTGTCACCACTCTGTATTGTCAAGTTTGCTTCCTCACGTCTTTTTAGAAGCTTGTGGCGTGTGAGCAAAGAGGATGAAGTCAGTGCCAATTAATCCCCTATTCCCACTAATTTTATATTAGAAGTCAGTTAGCGAAAGATGGGTAAAGTATCTTATGATGGTTTGAATTCCGGGGAGCCACGGTGGGTTGGCGGAATTGGCTCTAGGGTTCAAATCCCGAAATACCGAAAATCAACTACGCCGGAATATCCGTGTCAGTAGTCAGAGTGGCAGCTATTTGAGGCGAGGAAATTTCAAAACCGTAATAATTTTAGTACATCATTACTCATTCAAATCTGAATCTCTAAGTGGTCTCTTGGAAGGAAACCGATGTACCGTACCAGCGGTGAGAATGTTAATTCGGATTGAGAGAGCAAAGTAGAAAGATAGAGTTCGGATATTGTGCTCTGAAAGGGTCACTATCACCCAAGGCTTTCTGGGCTTTGGGCAGAGGTGAAACTTCAGTCACGCCAGGAGTAATGACTTCCGGGGAAACGTAAATTGATGAAAGTTCACTTGTTGCATCCGAGGAATTGGTCGGAGTTCTCTACTTCAGGAACAGATGGTAGCTACCATACAAGTAATGCAAGCACCGTTGAGTCGCGAGCTTTATAAATATGAGCAAGTTCTCCAATTACATCCGAAATGCAAGTACCCTGTGAAAGGTAGTCTGATTCCGGCAATAGCAAAGTCCTAAGTAGGCTTTAAACCTAGAAAGGTACAGGCAAAACAAAAATACGACAACTAAGTGAGCGGCAGCCATTATTTGGCCTCAAATGTCTCTTCCCAAGTGGAAAGTCAGTTCCCTCCTTGGTAGCGGTATACGAGACGAGCTAGACCATGCTGTCCTTTTTTGTTTGCTACCACCACGCGTCGGACATAGCGACGCTCGTTTCCAACATTCTCAAACCCCCAAACCTATAGTCTATCTATCAGTCTTGATTTCAGGCTGACATATCTCCACAAGGGCTGATGAAAATCAGAGAGACAAACCTGTTCGAGTGTCCAGCTTTCATCAGAGCTGCGAATGAATAATTGCACCCATTGCTTGTCCTCTCCGATCACTGCGTCATTAGGACTCTCGACCAGAAACCCATCGGAACGGCTCAAGTCGTCATTGACCTCGCCAGTAAGGAACCTATCAATGTTTGGATCTTGCACAAGAGTTGTCTGAACTTCAAGATCCGGCTTGACCAATCCGCTATCACTTTTGACGCCAGTGACCCAACGAACCTGGGCGACACATTTACCAAAAACGTGATCCTCCTGGTTTCTCGGCTCCCAGTCAAGCCACCGCTTTTCGGTGGTACCCCCAAGACCAGTGGAAGATGTCTGGGATATTTCAAGATAAGTGACCGGCTGCTTCGTAGTTGCGCCGGCTTCCTCCGTCTGTTTGATATCAAGGACCACCGAGGACATTCCGATTGCTTCCCTAACGGCCAAGTCTATGCCTTGCTATAATTCCGGTTAGCAGATGTAGCATCAGAACATATTCCCAAAAAAAGCAGTGTAGTTGATCTACGGTACGGAATCCGAACTTACCAGTGATAGGAGTGGATCCGTAGGGGAGGACAATGTCTTGTCCTGTACCCAAGAATCAGTAATTGAAAAACAATGGATCTAAAAGAATATTCACCAATTCCCATTTGCCACTGAGGGCATCCAATGTCACATTGAGGGGCGCGGACATGATCAGCTTTCACAGCGCGTGTAGGATAGAATCTTAGATAAATGCAAATTGCAGCAAGAGTCAGGAAAAGGTTAGAGTAACTTTGCAAGTGCCTTTTCTGTCAGACATTCTTTTTCAAAGGGGCCTACAAAGGCTTTAAATATTCAGACATATGAGGTGGAATTGAGCAGCTCAACGTGAAAACTAACAGACGGAATTTCCGGGTTAGAATAATACCCGCCAACCGAAGAAATGTACCCGGTTAATCACTCCAGGCTCCTCGCCAGAGCTACCAGACGTCGGATACCGGTACGGCGTGCCCATCTTCCGCAAATTGCCCAACACCCCACTGGACAATATGACGGCCTCTTCAGGAGAGCCTGCAGTTGATTTACGTGCATGACGTCGAGGTCGTCTCGCATGAGGGATTCACCGACACCAAGGTACGGCACATCCTACAGCCGTGGCAGTTCGAAAACCGAGCGTCGAACGAAATGAACGGCGGCCAACGCTGCGAGCTCTGAATCGACCCCATGTCCACCGTCGCGCCGCGCCGCCGCCACCACCGCCGGCTCCCCAGATCGCACCCCAGGTGACCCAGGGCGACTTCTTCGAGAGCCTCGGTACCCAGGACGACCACCTGACGGGGCTCGAGAACCCTGGATAGACAGGGTTGACACCGCGCTGCAGAGTTGGTTCTCGGGTATGGAGGTGGGCAACGCAGTCGCTGACGTGCTGAGCGGGCGCCTTCCGACGGCATTCCCAGAGTGCATTGACGACGCGCCAACAGCATCCAACTTCCCCTGTGATGCAAACCTCAACATTTGCTATGCCGAGGGCCTGGCTGTCGGCTATCGTGCCCTCCAGCCGCCAGGCTGCCGTTTTTCCCCTTTGGATACAGGCTAAGCTATGCCACGTTCGAGTACTCTGATTTTGTGCAGGCGAGGGGCGATGCTTCTCCTTCTTCTTCTTCTTCTCCCACTCTGTGCAGAGGCTCGCTAATGGTGAGAAACTCTTCGCAAGTGCCAGTTATGGAGGTTGTGCAGATCTATATAGACGGGGTTCTAAAGGCCTTTGGAAAGGTGTTTATCGCTGGCGAAGAGCACGCAAAAGTCCACTTTGCATTGGACAAATATTCGTTTGGCAGTTGGATTACGGAGGCTAGCACTTGGGAGGTTGATGCCAGAGATTACCGCATTGATCTTCGACGCAATGCACTGGCCGTCATTGCGTCGCAGAGCTGGACTGTCCTTCCTGACGAGGCATGCCGATAGACTGGGCTGGAAATCGATCAAGAAACCCAAGAAACCCAAGAAAACGAGGCGTGGATTGGGTATACAAGAGTCAAGTATTATATCAAATGAAAAAAAAATCTACTTCTAGTTCATCCAGATCATCATCGCCAGCAGGGTAGAGGGTAAGGTGTCGGTATTAAGCGTGTGCTCGTGAAGGACAGGGGCTGTATGGGCCACTTGTTTGGAGAAAAGGACCGATAAAAGCATTCGTGAGTCGGAGGGAGGGCAGAGTGAACGACTGGTCCGGTTTGGAAGACGAAGCGAGAGACTGCCGAACATTGGATCAGGCGACAATATCAATATCAAATCTCGGGTCATGGTCTTGGAGTATGGGATCATCGTCCTCGATTTGAATAGGCAGTGCTGCCTATGTACATGATGCAGCGGAGGTAAATGGACAGGGCTCGGAGTTAAGTGGCTGTGTTAGTTCCGAGTAGGGGTCTAATATGCGCGGGGAGCTATGCGCAGATCCAGCCGGATGCTCCTTTGGCGCTCCAGTGAAAGCTCTACTTCCGTCTTCGTGAGAGTGAGAGCCGACAGCCTCGTACCCCTAGGGTATCGTAAAAGTCATAGCTATACCAGTCAGATTGATTCTGCCCCAGCTCATTGCAGAAAAGGAAAAATTCGTCTGTAGCAGACATTGGGTCAGAAGGGTCTACGTCACCACAGCGACCAGTTCCTCCATTTCCACTGGCTTCAGCGGGAAATAGCACAGGGTAGATCGTATGAGGTAATATCGGGCATGTTGCTTCCTTCTTGGCCTTGATCCCGTGGATAACTCTCTCCGGGCACATCCGAGGGACGTTGATGAGCAGATGCGTCATGTAGAGAGACATGGTCGGGTAGTCTCTGGGTTTTTGTCCAACAGGAACCTGGTCGGGAGAATCGTAGCGTTTTTCATGAAGCAGCTCATGTTTCCGAACTAGATCGCTCCTTGAAAATTGCTTCTGGCACACCTTGCAGCGATGAGGCAGGACCTGGTTACCTTGAAATGCCATGAACAAGCAGAAACCTAACAGGCACGTTGTGTGGGCATCACACGAGTTCTCTGATGGCGGCAGAGATTCTCCCGGTGTGAGAAAGAGCGAGAGCATTGGCCACAATTATTTGTTTTCATGTTCCACTTTGATAGCGCCGGTCAGCATAAAAGGAGTTGGATCCATGAGAAATGTATCCTACTGGACTGAACCTGGCAGTAGTTTGTTTCAAATCCTGGAGCATGTGACTAAGAGACATGGGCTGATCGTTTCTTCTTCGCTCCACATCTCCATCTCAGAAATCCCGGATTCCCCGCACATTGGTCTGGATCCGACAAAAAAGGCCGAGAGCCTATCTTCTCGTTGCTAGCGCCTTTTACTCTGGCCGCAGCTTAAAAAAAATGGTGACCGTCGTGAAAAAGCTCCCGGTCCGTTGGCGTGCTAACCATTTTACCGGCACTAGGAACAAATACATTAAACCTCACAAAAGCCAAGAACTGTGGTTCCATTCTAGGGTTTGAGTCCGTCCTCGTCTGTAACCCACAAGTCTAGAAGAGGTTCGGCGAATAGATCTTATAGTGAATCAGGCCCTTTAGGTAAATGGCTGCACGTTGGGCAGTACCAGCAATGGGTAAACCCAACAAGACTCTGGCAGAGCCAATAAAAACTAGGTGGGTAGCCACACATGATATTAGGGATTATGTGCAAGGCAGAAATTGCTTAATTAACCCTTGGGAGCCCAATTTGAGACGCTAGAATCGTCGGGAAAGCACACAGCCACCATGTACCATTCTTGGCAGTACATATCCAAATGAGAGCCCAGATTTCTGAATCTCTTTCCATAGATTTGCTAAGGAATATCGAGACGAAGAACCATTGATCCAATGAAATCTGCTGAATCACCTCAATATGTAGCACATTCTAATACATCTTTAGACATGCTGTTCCCCATTCCATACACGTTGCTGAGTTAGCCAAGCAAGCCTGCGAAGCCCTTACTCAAAGATCTCGAATGAGCCTTTATGTCGGCGATGTCTAGATATCAACCTTAGTGACCTCCAAAGCGACGATGGATACGAATATCAACCCACATTTGCAACTCTCCACCAAAGCGCTGCCTCTTGCGATATGTGTCGTTTAATTATTCGGGCCTTGGAAAAGGCCATGCGGGAATGGAAAATACCACCGGATCGAAATCAAGGATAATTGGGGCCCTATAAGACTAATATCCGACCGTATTGCAGCCCAGAGAGCCGAGTACGAAGGCGGCAGAGTGACGGTAGAAAAATATGAAACGATGGGAAATGTCGCTATTGTTATTGGGAGGAATATAAGCCGCAAGCTGGCGTTTTCTCCCAGCGGGGCGCGATTGAGGATGTTCACAGTCAAAGGTATATAGACAGGTTCTTGCCGGCTAGAGGAATTCCTGATTTTATGGCTTTCTGACTCTTCTTCCTTCATTTCAGGGTCCGAAGCAGAGAGGTCCGGTGTACCATGCGCGAATCTAGTCAACACTTGGGCAATAACCCCGCGGAACATTACCTGGCTTAAGGAATTGTTGCAAAAATGCCACACACACACACACACACACACACACACACCATGCTCACTGCGCCCTTGGCATTTCCCCAACACTCCTAGCAAGGCATCGAGAGAAATTCAATAATCACGGACGATCAAGACGGCTGGTGGACGTCACAATGAGCGACAAGACCAAAGTCAGGGTAGTCGACGATGCAGGTTTCGGCCCAAGATACGCAGCCCTTAGTTATTGCTGGGGATCGTACCAACAACTATGTTTGACTCCGCGTACTCTATCACAGCAAAAGACAGATATAAGCATTTCAAGTCTGTCCCCTGCAATCCAAGACGCTATATCTATCACGCGGTGTCTTGCTATCCCATACTTGTGGGTTGACGCTCTCTGTATCCTTCAAGCCAAGAAAGACGCCGCGACCTGGGCAAGCGAGTTGCAAACTATGGGTGTTATCTTTGCACAGGCCTATGTTACAATTGCTGCAGCTGCAACTGACGACTGTGGGAAATCATTTGCCTCGTTACAGCGACATTCGCCCTTCGTACCGTCACCGTCGTCAACGGGCACCGATCCGCTACTCTTCCGCCTTCCGTTGTTTGACTTTGCCGAATAATTTGAAGGTAATGTGTGCAATAGCGCACTTTCCCAACGAGCCTGGGTCCTGCAGGAACGAATGCTTTCCCCACGGACCATACACTTCACCTCGACACAGATATACTGGGAATGCAGGTGTTTTTTCTGGGCAGAAAACGGAGAATCGTGCCCGGCACTGGGTTATGACTGTTATGGACGGGCGTCAGCATTGACCAATTCACTGTCCAGGCTGGAAGCTACTACCAGCATGCTAGAACGATCTGGAGGGAAGATTACGACATCATTCGAGCTCATTCGAACAACACACCGCATTTTGGTTATTCCTCAGACATGGTCCAATATTGTCGCACAATATTCTGCGCTGAAACTAACAGAGCCCGTTGATAGGCTTCAAGCTATTGCAGGGCTTGCGAGTTTAGCCTCGTTGTGCATGCCAGGGGCTTATCTGTCCGGGATCTGGGAATGCAATTTAGCCAATGGTCTTATGTGGTCTCCGTGCGAGCACCCAATGCATGTTCCAGCTCAAAGAAGCGCACCGTCCTGGTCTTGGGCGGCTACTGTCAGCCCGGTTAGACTCGGCGTGAGACTGTCATTCGTCTCTGATGATTCACTCATTGCCCTCAGACAAGTGTATAAGCGGATTCCGGATGGACTGGAAGACGTCCTTGTGCTCGAGGCACAGATGTATGAATGCATCGTTTCAGAGCGTGAGGAACCATACCATGAGCCTCGGCGGGCCAAGGATGATACAGGGGATGATCCAAGCATCCCCAATTATAGGTTTCGATTAACTTCAGAATGTGAGCCCGACGGCCGCTTTGATGGCACAAGAGGCTCAAGCACAGACACAAAATTATATTTCCTACCTCTTACTGGCTCAAGACATTGCCACGGGCTAATTGTTGATAAATGTGGTACGGATCAGATGGTGTATAGGCGACGTGGGATTGGGTGGCCTTGCTTGACTGACAAGAACCTTCTTGCCTTACTTTCATGTGACTGGTAGCTTGGGATGTTTTTTTTTTCTGATCCAGTCTTCGTTCTGATGCATTATTTAGTGCTTTCTATAAAGTGCGCTCACCCAATCAACTTCTCTGTCATGGCTCGTATGCAGATTGACACGTTAACTAGTCCCGAAGTCCGGAAACTTCTGCGAGGTTCCCCCCGGCCACGTCAGCAGCATCTCTGAAGACTTCAAGCCATTCGTGTGAGCAAAAAACATACGACAGTAGGGATTCGCATGTGGTCACCCACCATACTACTAACCTACCGGCGTGTGGCTTAAGTACGGCTGAGCGGACGGGAAGCCCTGTTCTCCACACCCTGTGGTCGTATGTACTTGTTTATCTTTTGTACAGCTTTATAGCTTCGAAAAGTTTCAACAGAACTATACCAGGCACTGCTGCAAGTTAAGCCACATAGAACTGGGATGGCTTCTATGTTATGATGCCTTGATTGCATTCCCAAAAAAAAAAAAAAAAAGAAAACAAGTTCACGAAAGCCCCAAAACGATAAGGCAGAAGCCCAGAAATACCGAAAAATCAAGCAGTTGAACAGTAAGCAGGAAAATATATATCAACACCGTCCCGGTTCTATACCTAACAGTAGAGGGTTTCCATCTCAGGCGATACTGTTTGGAAGGAACATACCCCAGTGTAGCACGGCGATGCGTCGCAGCATTCGTCAACCACCACCCCTGAACCCGCCGTATCGCAATCCCATTTTCCTCGTTGTTGTGATAGTCATAGGTCGCTTCGCCATAGATCAGCCCTTTAGCCTTGGCAACACCCAAGATTTTGTCCACTCTATCCGTCGCAGTATCGGGAGCCTTCCCGAATACAGGTTTTCTTGGGCCTTTCCGATCACGTAGCCCAGCTCACTGCAATAAGTAAGTAGATGATTTTCCAGGAGCAGGAAGGTGTAAGAAGTCGCTGTGAACGACTCCCTATATCCTGAATGTCCCGCCGGCCTCCGGAGGATACTCGCACCTCTACCGTGTAGCTTCCCATGATCGTGCACTTCTTGGTGGGATTGAATTTTATCTTACTTTCTGCAGCTAAGCATGTAAGTTTTGACATGGGCTAATGTAAATTATCAGATGTAGACTAACCTATATGCTAAGTAGTAGTAGTTTTTGGGAGATCATTTTGGTATCCTCATCGCATGTTGAGGGGCTACCAGAACTCACCAATGTGTAATATGACAGACAAACCCACCGAGAGCAGGATGCCTTGTAGGTCTCAATCTTACTGGGTTTGCTTAGATAATTCCACAACGATAACTACTTGCAACCTTATCTAGGCCACGTAGGAAAGGATGGTGCGAAATTTTGAGGCGATAAGTGCGAGACGTTCCAGACCAAAGAAGATAGAAAGCAAGATATAAGTGAGGGCTGCAGACCATCGATCCTGCTCAGTCTTTGGAATATCATACCAATCGCCTTCAGATCCAATATTAGAGTATAGGTAGCTGCTATAAAAGGGCCATATTTATTAGCACATCTCACACTAAAGTGTAATTTTGACATCAAATTATCTTCATACCGGAGAACTGGCCCAAGACCACGGTGGTTTGGTACACGGTCACTGGCGGCTCCTGGATCAAGAGAATGTTGACTTCCGCCGTTTGTTTGCTATGAACGAGGGTTTCCGTTGCTGCTCGGGATTTTATGATGTTTAATCGTAGCATGCGGAGATTGGAGGATGTGGATGTGAGGATCTAGCGGTAAGAGGCGTCCAACACCTTCCCTCCCAGGTTGGATTTTCTCCATTGCAGTCTACACATCGGGGGCTTATTCCCGCGGAGCCGTGTCGTCGTTCATGTTGGCCCGCGCGGTGTCCGCACCGGGTTTATTACTTGCATGACCAGGTGAGGTGACCAAACTAAAGGCCAGCTGCTGCAGTACCTCTTCGAGTTGCCCCAGTAGAACTCCACGTTTCCAGTATGGGTCTTGAGCACCGACCATTTTGCCAGGAACTCGTAGGGGCAGAGGTCACTAAATCGGGCGTATGTCTGAAGTTTGGTTGAAAGGGGAAGTATGTGGGAAGTCGAAGTGGGCCAAGGCGATGATATCCGTAGACAGTAGTTGCATTCTCGAAGGTTATGCCTTTGCATGGATCAGGGTAGCACCTTGCGGGGATTGGAGGGAAATAGGGCCCCTGCGTGACAAACCACAATTTTCGCAGAACAACACCTCCTGGTTGATCCACTGCTAAGACAGCGGTAATAAACACGATAAAGGCTGAGAAATACATAGTGTGAGAAGATAGTAACCACGTGGTGTTATAATTGCAAAGTCAGAAATATTACCAAGCGTAGTACGGTTGTAACAGACCTACTAATGAAAGACATTGATGTTTTTATATCTATCTCGGGAAAGATGTTGTAAGGATAAGCATGGCGCTTTAACATTCCACCTGGGTGTTATACGCTGGAATTCAACCAACTAAACATGTTCTTGCCCTCTGACTCTTAACATACTTCTCTGAACTTTACTTACATAATAATCAAAAGCCCTTCTACAAGGCCATTATTAAGCTCTAGTTGTTTAAAATGGTAATTAAGTCTTTTCTTATACATTCTGAACTAGTGCTTCTTGAAACTGAAAGATGCAGGGGAGACTTGATAAAGAGATATGATTATGGGAGGACGATTAGGGGCTCAGTTATTATTATAAATAGTCACCATTAGGACTAGAATTACAACCTATTAATAATTAATACTTTTAATTCTTTTTTTGTAGAGGCACTATTCTTGCTATTACCCTCCTCCCCTTACCCACACCCTAGGTGCCCGGCAGAGTGGATTCTAACTGTCCCCGGAGTATCTATTATATACTTGCTGATGTCCTACCACCGCCTCATCTTCTGGTCCGCCGTCAAAGCCGCGATCAGCATCATCTGCACAGCGGCAGTAGCCATCAAATCACTAATTATTTACCTAGGCTAATTAAGCGCCTCACAATCCAGCGCAACTGCAGGGGGCTCATAATCTAACTCCTATACTTGGAAGCAGGGAGGAGGTTGCTCGGCGCGAGCGCGTGAGCGAATTGCCATAGCCGGTCTTGCAGTGCTGCTGCTTTTCTTCGAGTTCTTCGTCGTCATCAGCCCGGTTTTCCACTATCGAGCCTGAGCCTGTAAGCTCCCAGGTTGCGCGGGGCCAGCCGCAGCAGCCACAGGCTTATCCTCCGCAATCAATGATGTGGTGTCTGTAGGAAGCTTGCATCTTGATTTTCATCCGATCGGTTTTCCGCGTCATTAAGTTCGTCCAAGAGAATTATGGGTATATCATGAACAGGGAGTATTTGCTGTATGTGTTTGACGCGGTGTTGATGGCAGCGCAAGGTCTGCTACTTCTTCTGGTGTATCTGGGCAAGATTGTCAAGGGCAGCTGCCGCGCTGCAGATTTCCATTGATGTCACGGGAAAATTCGGAAGACGCAATGGAGTCGAAGGATACCTTTGTTGGAAGGGGAATGATGATGTATGATGTCTGTATCACTTAAAATACCTTGACTAGATTAGACGCAAACAGTCCAAATGCAGCAAACAGACTACAAACATGCGAAGCTCTTGGCTCTGCAACCGAACCAACCTCACTTAACCCTTGCTGCCTACAAAGATTTCCACGCACAAGATGCGCTGCCGCGGTGCCCTCGATCCCAACTGGTACAATGAGCGGTACAGATCAACCGTTCAAAGCCGCCCAAAGAGGCTACGCGCTACCCACACAAAATCCCGCCGGGGATGTTACACTTGCAAGTCGCGCCGCGTTAAAGTATACATGGCCCCTTCGCTCGAGACAAAAAAAAATGGAAAACAAAATAGACCGACTGGCATAGTGCGATGAGGTTAAGCCCATCTGCGGTGCCTGCGCTTTGAGAGGCGAGTCGTGTGGCTTTCCGAGAGACAAGTCGCGCCCGCCCAGGAGGGAGAGGGAAGGTCCGCAGCCGCTTACTATGACGCATCCCCCCATGTCCTGGAGTTTGATCTGCCAACAGGGTTGGCATTCCACGGCCAACTTGGCGCTATCCATCAGTCGCTGAACATGTTCGATCTGCAGCTCCTCTCGCATTTCATGGTCCCCACCTACAAAAATATGTCCCTGGTTTCACCTCGGCAGGCTGTATGGCAGACGGTTGTTCCCAGTCTGGCCGCACGCAATGAATTCCTCCTGCATCTGCTACTCGCATTGGCCGGACTGGATTATTTGCACCCTGACCGCGCCGGAAGAACAAATGCCTCCCAGGACGATCCCTCCACCGCAGCTGCTATGGAACAGCATTTGCAGACCGTTGTCAGCCACCATCAATATGTTCCGAAGCCAGCTTTCCGCACTCCACATATCCAACTGCCACGAAGTCTTCGCCGGCTAGTTACTTCTCGTCGTGTTCGCATTTGGATCATTACGCGTACGCAACTGGAGCGATTCGCATCTGGCTCCTGTAGCGCCGTTCCTAACACCGCGCCTGGACCGGATGTACCTCATCCGCGGCCTGAAGGCCGTAGTTGGAGAGTGCTGGCTAATGTTACACATGGGCCCATTCAGAGAGCTTCTGCAGTATCCCGGGGCGATGGAAGATCAGAAGATATACCCGGTTACGATGTTCACATCTATCGCCCCTCCCCGTGCATGCTCGCCGCTGGTATCCAGATTCTGCCAAGGCGCATATAACGCGCTATGTAATTTAAAGGCCCTGGCTGGGTCAACGCCATCGCCGATGATGGATGATGATCAGGAGGATATGAGTCCACCGAACGCTGTTCTCGTCGCGGCAAAAGACGGTCTTGATCTCCTGGAGTCAATCTATATGCGGATACTCTATGTGTTGCAATACTCCAGAGATGACGAGGGGAGCCGTACTTCGCTTGAACTACAGGCGGACATGGAGAATGCTGCTGTTTTGGGCCGGCCGCAAGCGCTCTCAGCGGGGTTTTTTTGCAACTCTTGGAAATTTCAATGAGGCACCAGATGTTTCCCTCGTCATCCTTGGACATTTCTATTTGGCACTGGCACTTTTCGAAGGTGTGTGGTTTCTCAACCGTGCATTTGACGAGGATATTGGGAAAATCTATACTCCTGTCTAGGTCAATGGGGATGATCAACATGTGTCCTTAATGGAATGGCTTATTTCCGTTCTGGGCGTGTGTCAACCAAAAACTGGGAGATGTGGATCGACAAACCTTTAGGCGAAAGTCAAACTCGGCAGAATCGGAATTCCGGGTTAAATCTTAAATGCACCAAGTAGTTGATGGTATTCGTGAGCCAATGTTAGAACATCGCCCTAGGGACAGCTTATCTTGCCCTTTATCAACCTGGTAATAAGTGTGGACAGCGGGAGTGATAGCCTTTAGATAAAGATCCTGGGCTTCAGCTTTCTCAACAGGATTAAGTGTGTCAAAACCCTCAGGGAATGCTGGTGGGTCAATACCAAGGACAATTGTTTGATTCCGGCTTAGATATGTCGGATGTGGCAAAGAGAATGGTAGAATTAAATCATGGTAGCAACGATTATCCAGCGATCGAGCGAGCAACGGCATTTTAAGGGGGCATAGCTATGGCCCCTGACTGCGCGTGGGTAGGTAAGAGTTATAATAAAAATATAACCGCGTTATATTGGTGTTAATTCTACTAATTACTTTCCTTCCTGCTAATACTCGCCAGAGAATATATTAAGAAGAGAGAAGGATATTTATTACTATATTACTCTCCGTCTTGAAAAAGTAAAAACTGCGCCTGTCCCCTTTTCTCTCTTCCTCTTCTCTTCTACCGTAGTGCCTATCCTAGGCCTGCTTCTTGGATATGCTATAGACCAAGGCCAATCTACTCTCGAGCCCTTATCCCCACGGCCCTTCCACGGCCCTCCCATGGAACCCCCCCTTCGCTCGAGGGTGCCCGTCTCCAAGAGACAGACGGACGTTGGTGCGCCGGTGAACCACAATTCCTGCGATGCAGATGCAGCCTGTGTGTATCTTAAAACTAATTTGCGACAACAGTTCAAAGATACCAATGAAATTTAGCCTTCTTCGGCGAGGAAACAGTCACATCCAAGTGGGGCGGCTCAGGTGGTCGGGGAACTTGAAACGTACTCGTAATGGCAAGCTTGAGTATCGCGTGCGTCGGGGGACACCGTCTTGTGAGTATAATGCTCTAGTTTGCTTCTAGAGTATCTGCCAACAGGGGAATGTGGACACCGCGTTCGTGCGCAGGGAGTCGGCATTATTCCGGAGTGTGGAGTGCGGGGGATACGTCCTGGGACTCGGACCGGCTCATGGCTCAGGTGAGAGTTCTGGAGTCAATAGCTGTTCGATCTAGCCAGGTCCATAACTGGCACACCTTGAGTTAAGATTAGAAAAAGGGTTGTTGCGTGTCGCGAAAGGGGAGAAAATCCTTGCTCGTATTCCTCGGGTGGCTGGCCTCTACACAGGATCGTGCCACAGGATTTTTGGGAGCCTCTAGATCATTGAATATTCGCATCTGTGCGCAAATCGTGGCAACCCAACTTCTCGTGGAATGAACCGGCAATGGCTAGGCCTAGATACTACTTAGGCCCATGGATCCTGTGTGGGGAAGACACATCCTTCCACCCCCATGTACAGTGGCTATTTACGTCATCCACTCGGAGTCTCCGGTACAATATAACACAAGGGAACTGCTAACATTTAGTGCAATGCGAGCCGTGACTCTTCCGACATCAGCATGATTATTTAACGACGTCTTAGTTGATGCTCTATGTGCAATTGAGAAGTAGGCCCGGTCGCTAGATTCATACCCCGACGACCAAAGCGTTTCTTCTCCTCTTCCATTCGATGGGCTATGCCGTGCACGAGGCCCTATTCAAACCCCTCGTCATCCGACCGGGCGCACTAGCCTGTGGGCATCCGAAGCTTGCAGCCTCATCATGGCATATAATACAACAGCTTGTGTTGCGGCTGCTATCACGCTTTACGTTCTTTCCTGTATCTCACTCGTTCTTCGAGTGTATTCCCGACTATTTCTCCTCAAGAAGTTTGCTGTCGATGACTATCTTGCTATAATTGCAACTGTCAGTCAGTCCTGCAGTATGAAATAGTTCGAAGAATTGAATAACCCGGCTCACCCTACGTATTAGGTCACGAATTCTGTGCTTGTCATCAACTACGTCCTCGGGGTCCTCCGGTATGGCCTGGGGAGCAATATCTCCCGAGAATCATCCCAACCAGGGCTTAAGATAATCATGATCGGCGAGTTATTCTATATTATCACAACCTACCTCGTTAAACTATCGTTTACGTTCACGCTCCACAATATTGTCATGGAACGGTCCCACATCTACATTCTGTACCTATTAGTAGGTACGGGAACTGTGATATCAGTCTTTGCCTGGTTCTGGATCCTATTTTTCTGCAACCCAGTGCAATTTTTCTGGGAACAGGTCGCTACCAGTCCTGAGAGACCAATTCACGGTTCCTGCAAGAGCAATGCCAGCCTCGCCGCGGTGTTCGCCGTCCACGCCTCCTGGGTCCTCCTCGCAGACATAACTCTGGGTCTCGTCCTCCCCGTTCTGATCCTGTGGAACATTCGAATGCATTGCAAGATGAAAGCGTCAGTATACCTCTTGCTTGGGATTGGGCTAGTGTAAGTTAATGTACCCGTGTTAACACCTTTTTGAGGGGAAACAGTGGTATAGGAGCACTAACATTTGTCTGTTCTTCAACCACAGAGCAAGCGTCGCAACGATAATCCGTCTAAACTATCTGCCCTACAAGCGCGTTTCCGAGCCCCTGATATCCCACCACCGCCTCATCTTCTGGTCCGTCGTCGAAGCTGCGATCAGCATCATCTGTACAGCAACAGTAGCCATAAAACCATTAATCGTTCACCTAGGCTGGTTAAGCGCCTCACGATCCAGTGCAACTGCAGGGAGTTCACAATCTTACTCCTACACATGGAAGCGGGGAGAAGGTCGCTCGGCGCGGGCGCACACTGGCAATGGGGGGAAAGAGCAATTGCTACAGAATAGTTCAGACAGGCGGTATATGATGGAGCCGGTAGATCCATGTGCGCATGCAGATAACAACATGGTGGTCTGTCCTGGGAATAGCCTGCCATAGCAGGGGACAAGTGGCAAGATTATAATACATACTATGATCCGCACGCAGAATGATCAGTAGTGCTTCAATGCAGTGGTTAATAGTGGATAGTGTATATATATATATATATATATATATCGTTTGCTTGAGGCGGTTGTGCTAACAAGTCTTGTTTGTCGCGTGTTTGACGCCATGTCAACTCTTCGGGTAGTAGTACTATTACTATTTAATAACCGGGGTCCTAGCTAAATCTCCCTAAGGCGTCTAGACGTGCCTAGATATAATATGAACATGGTGAACACGGTCCAGAAATGACTTCAACTATTTGCAAGTCATTATATACCATCGTTACTATGTGTTGCCACTGTTTCGAAGTAGAGCGTGGGTGTTCATGGCTGGCTGGCTTTGTGATATCCGATTTATGGGAGCTGTGGCTGGGAGCGAGTTGGGAGAATATTTCGAATCATTATCTTTTGCAAGCGCCGCAGACATACTTGTCCCAGGAAAGGGTCGTTACCTAAGCTGCTCATGAGGGTGAGGGATGAAAGTTCGTGCATGATTTCAGCTCAAACTCTAGGCACAGAGGCCCCTTTGGTAGGGAACGGGCCCTTTCTCCTAGTGTAGTATCCTCTGCGAGGAACAGGGGAGAAACCAAAAATATGCGAGGAACGGCTGAAAATAATTCGCTCTCCTAAGTTTCAGAAACAATCTTACTGCCATCTCCACAACGTCATGAGGACTGGTCTGGAAGCATCCCGCGTCGTCCGGGATGATCCCGTGGCTGCCGGCTGCCAGCTGCACTCGTCGTGAAAGGGGAAAGGCAGAACCAGGAATAGAAAGAGGAAAGGAAACACTCCGGAAACTCTCAACATGAGATGAGTTACACCGAAGAACAACGAGAATGTAAACACAACCCTAGGAAACATGACCTTGGCCCCAACACTGCCGGACTTATAAAGGCTAGACAAGATGCACCTTTGCCTCCCGCTTCTGAAGGAAATACTCCCCGCATGGGGCCTTTTTTCCTTTCCTTTTTTCGGGTGAGATCCGAAAGACCCTTGTAAGTCGACGCGGTGCCTTCCGTAAAACTAGTAAACCCAACCTCACCGGCAGTTGGACTACACTACGTCAGAACACCTTAAAACCATCCTCGGGCGTGTCCTTGTGGTGAGCCGCAGTATCCCAGTGCAACGAATTCTGAATTCTGCGACTGGGTCAACGTTGAGTTGTTCCTTAATAAGTTGGTTCTCTAGGGGCAGACGATGCTACTTGTACTTGACAGTGCTGTCTGCCATGTCCCCCACAAACGGTTCCAGGCTTCATAGTTCCCGCGGGCGTCTCAAAACCTCTCCACACATGGCAACTAGCTATACAACCTGACCTCCTGATTAATACCTGCGGGTCAAAACCTGACTTTGCTACAACCCGCACGGCGCGGATACTAAGAACCCCTCTCGGATCGAATCACCTCTCAACTTATACCGAACTCTGGGTTACATGTGTTGGTGGTACTCCGTAGTAGACTGTAGCCTGATAAAGTACCTCACCGAAGAGAAATTGGAGCAGGAACGCGAACTGGACGGTCCTATCACGGCCGTGATCGATGAACGTGGGTTGAGGGACGATTTTGGAGAACCCCGAGAGTACTCCGGAATCGTTCCGAGATAAAATTGGTGGAAGGTGGCTGAAGCTGCTCTGGAAGCTAATTCCTTCTTCGGAATGGGATTCTCCCGATGTGCCAGCATCGTATCAGCTGGTCAGACTATGTAACATCTGACATGCTTCCTTGGGTGCCCTCACTCTGGGAGTTTGTGGATCCTGGCCGTTGATTTGTTGCACTCGTTCAGTTAATAGTAAATCTTGCAGTCTGTAAAAGAGTAAAAGTAGATAGTAAGGAAATCCTTCTTAACCTAGAGATAGCCACGATGTTTAGTGGCCATAGAAAATAGTAACAAGGCTTAGGGTACGTGCTTTATCATATATTGTTCTTAGAAAGACGAATCCCAAGTTACCATAAAGATACAATACATGCTTTAGAAATCACTATTATCAAGCTTGATATTAGTATATTTGCTAAGTTGAACCTGTTGAGCTGTAGGCCAGGTGAGGTGTTAAAATCCAAGCGAATTTGGACATATAATACCTAGTTATCCTCCATAATATAATTAACTGTCGCCTTAAGGTATTAAAAAACTCTCTATTTTAGGCCTACTGTTACTAATTGCTATGATCTAGAAAGTAGTGTCCAGCATGTGCGTACATTGATTCTGCGCAGCCCGCACACGCGCAGCAATACATACGAGTGCCTCATGAAACACCATCCTCTCGTCCTCCGGCCAAGCCTGCGAGTGGCGGTAGATATCCTCTAACATCCTGGGCAGCCGATACCTACGACTGGATTTCTGCAGCCAATGAGCCACAGTGTCGGCCTTAAAGGTTGCTGTATAGTACTCGGCAATCACTAGTAGGCCCTCGTCAGTCAAGGAAGACTGGCAAGGGCGTATTATCTAAACGGATCATCTACTTCGAATGACCTGTAAAGCTTAGAGATTACCTAAAACTTACTTTTTTCGATACTCTCATACCCTGTTTGGTGTATGGTGTTGAGAATGTGGATAAATTGCTGCTCACAACTCGTCTCATGGGAAGGATGGCCCCCCGGGGTGACGGTGAATTGATTATTTCCCATCGCCTGGTGCAGAGCTGCCGCGCCTGGTACTCCGGGCGATGGCGCAAAAAGTGTGCTGTGCCGTTGATTCGCGCCACACGCGCATGGGCCTAAATGCGGTTGGGGCTCGCTTGACATCGAAGACGGGGAATAATCAAGATTTTGGAACGTTGAAGACAGAAAATCAAGGGCTGGGTTTGGTGAGATTCCGGGGTGGGTGCCTGACTGAACAGGACTCATTGGCGGGCAGTTGAAGCCCCAGAGGCAATGGTCTGGTTCCGGAGCGCTAACTGCCTGATCTGGTAGCAGACCAACACCCTCGCTTTCTGTAGTATATGTCTCAGTCTGGATGTTCGTGGATGGGGGCGAGTAAGCTGCGTCGACATGGTCTTTGAGGTCGGGAAGGTTGCCAATATGCTTCTTTAGCTCTTCAAATTGGCGGATTCTCTCCTTGAGCCTGTTACCTATAGATTTTGAAGCTCTGTAAGCGACCGCAGAGAATGTACGGTGGATATCTGGACGCGGATTGCTTACGGTACTTTTGTTGTGCCATCCGGTTCTGTAGCCTTTTCTTCTCCGTTACGTCCATCAATTTGGCGCTGCTTGCTCCTTCCATACTAAGTGTCGATGAGATACCCTTGCTGCTCTGATCTTCATTATGACAGACCCTATGCGGGCTTTAAATAAGAGCGAGCGATGTTGCTGAAGGGTCTGAATAGGGGCTTACTCGCCCGAGGCCATTGAGAAACATGCTGAAAACTGGAGCATGTGAAATAACTACGCCATGCCGAGTGAAACTTCGCAAAAGCTGAAGTAGCACACGCGCTGTCTGCAGCAACTTGGTAGGATATCGAAGCCTTACGAATGTTTGGCTTGCCGCTGTCGATCTCTACAGGGTTGGTTGACTGCGATGCGCTCAATTGGCCTGGGTCCCACGGGCCGGAGCGAACGCAAGGGAACTCACCCGGGCGCCACTGGGATTATGTCCACATCCTTTTTGTGCTATCCGACTGGCCCAGACCTAATTTCGGCCGATGAAACCCCACCTCTTGGAGGTCATGACCAAGGGGTAAACAAGATCAACGTACATCCAGTGAGCACTAATGCATGGGGCCAAGTTTGCCCCATTTGCACTGTTTGTGTTGGGAATTGTATACCGTCACTGGTGATGTGATTGAGGACTAACCTCGGCAGCGTGCCATATTCAAATAGCTGACCGATCAGAACATGCTTTCTAGTTTTGATGGACAAGAGCGCGTTGATAGTAATCAGAATTACAATTTATCTCCAACCCACGCAGAAATATCGATTATGGATGTCGTCAATGTTGACCAGAATAACACCTCCGGAGGAGACCTGGGAAAGATTAGGTGGTTTCTCGCTTGTATTGCATTCTATCTGACGGCGTTCTTGTACGGTGAGGCTTCCAAACCATGATATTTCTGCCTTTTATCACCGAATTATAGACACCACAACACACTACTAACATTATGATCAAAGGTCTGGATACTACGATTGCCGCCTCTATTCAGGGCGAGATATACCAGGCTCTAGGCGAGATCGACAAGCTGTCCTGGGTAGGCGTTGGATTTCCGATGGGGTCCGTGGCTACTCTGGTCTTGTTTGGACAATGCTATGGGACGTTTCAGATGAAATGGCTCTACTTTTGTACAATCGCTCTCTTCGAAGCCGGAAGTGCCATCTGTGGCGCCGCCCCAAACATGGAGGCTATGATAGTGGGACGAGTGCTGACGGGTGTTGGTGGCGGCGGCATGTATATTGGGTGCGCCAAGCTTCTTTTGTGCATCATGTCCGGGCGTAACTAATGACACTTTTACAGCACTCTCAACTATGTCTCCGGCTTTACACGCGTGGAGCAACGAGGTCTTTACGTGTCCCTAGTGGGCGGATTCTGGGGATTGGGCTGTATCGTCGGCCCCGTGGTCGGAAGCGGGTTCGCCGCAAGCAAAGCAACCTGGCGCTGGGCCTTCTATATCAACCTAGTCATTGCAGTGCTAGAGCTGCCATTATTTCTCTACCGCTTCCCGACGCTGGATTTAAAGCCAGGGCTCTCTTTCGCGCA
The DNA here is from genome assembly GCA_027569055.1 of Aspergillus baeticus. NCBI lineage: Eukaryota > Fungi > Ascomycota > Eurotiomycetes > Eurotiales > Aspergillaceae > Aspergillus > Aspergillus baeticus. The sequence goes on along the minus strand of JAPDEI010000016.1, from coordinate 62,983 downwards.
AAAGTCCAAGTCCATCGACTGGGCTGGGTTCGTCCTACACGCTGCGTTTTTCTCAATTCTTACGATTGCTATTGCTCAGGCTGGGACAGTCTGGGCCTGGTCTTCCGCTGGAGCCATCATTCTCTGGGCTGCAGCCGGGATAGCCGCGATCTTCTATGCCGTACAGCAGACATGGTGCCTCCTAACAACAAGAGAGAATCGTACTCTTACTCTTGAATTCCTTCAAAGCCGCACCCAAATATTGCTCTATCTCGGTACTACAACGTCAATTACCGCATTCTTTGTGCCAGCCTACTACATCCCGCTGTTTTTCCAGTTCGCCAAGGGCGACGACAGCATGGCAGCAGCTGTCAGGCTCCTGCCATTCGTCATCGTTAATATTGTCTTCAATATCGCTGCTGGCGCTCTGCTCCCTCGCTTCCGCTTCTATGGGGTCTGGTACCTCGTTAGTGGTATATCTATTGTTGTTGGCAGCGCCCTCATGTATACGGTCACCAGCACAACCTCAACGAGCGCGATATACGGCTATGAGGTTTTAATCGGCGCAGGGTCCGGCTGCACCCTGCAGATCGGGTACGCCGTAGCAGCGGCTTATGTACCTCCGTCGCGCATGGCCCAAGTCATCCGCTTCCAGAATATTTCACAAATAGGATCCACGACGATCGCTCTCGCTGTCGCCGGATCTATTTTCCAGAATATCGGCTTCAGCAGACTGCAGCACACACTTGCCGCCTCGGGGTTCTCTAATAGCGACCTAAGAACCGCCCTTGCTGGCGTCCAGTCTCCTGTTCTTCACGAAGGAGACATGGACACGAGATACCGCGCTGTAACAGCCATTGTTTCTACTTTAAGTGACTTGTATGGTCTCGTTATTGCAGCGGGAGCATTAATGATTCTGAGCTCGTTGTTGATGAGATGGGAAAGAATGCCGTTATCTAACATTGTGGTGGGGGGGTTATAGTTATCCATGGGAAACTATATCAGGATAAATAGGATAGATAGGTCACTGTTCATAAGGTCCCTTTCCATTTAGGCCATGTAAACATTGACGTATATAAATCGTTTGGGGGGTTCAGTTGAGTAGCTACAATGCTCCGCAAAGCGCAAGAGCCACATATGAACATCGATCCACTTGATCTACCTCACGCCTACCAACGTACAGGTATCCCCTATTTTCTATTTAGTCATATTCTATGTCTTCGAGCAAATTATCTACCTACCCGTAGAGGCTCCCCTCAGGAGCGGGTCATACGTCATTCTCGCACTTGGGGTGTGCGATAGGCGCCATCTTGAGAGAGTAGGATTGAATTCTTGGTGCTTGAACTAAGGGTAATCATGCTTCTACGATTAACAAAACCTTTCACGTTCTCGAATCAGGTCGAGGAGAATTTTCGCTGCAACCATCTCCCAACATTCTGGATCGTAACATCAGCTTCTTCGGCCCGACCAGCCATGAAAACATGGACGTGTTGTTGTTCATGTGCCGTCTCCAATTCCACCTCGACACCAGCCTTCCTAGCCAGCTCTGCAAATCGCTCGCTGTCGTCCTGCAAGGTCTCATGGGTCCCAACCGCAATATATACCGGCGGCAGACCCCTCAGGTCCGCGTGAATAGGATTAACCAAGGGATCGCGCAACGAGGCCTCCCTCCCAGCAACATACGCCGCGGCCAATTCGTCCAGCTGCGGTCGATGCACCAGCTTATCGTATTGATCATTTCGTATCATAGAGTTGAAGTTGTTCTCCAGATTATACCATGGGGAGAATGCCGCAATCGCTGCGGGTAGAGCGAGTCGGCCTGCCTCCTCCTGTTTGATCCTGAGAACAAGCGCCGTGGCCAAGTTTCCTCCTGCAGAATCTCCTGCGGTAGCAATCTTGGAAGCGGGGAATCCACGCTCCTGTATCAGCCACTCGTAAGCAGCGAGGAGATCATCCAGGGCCGCGGGGAACGGGTGTTCTGGTGCTAGACGGTAATCCAGGATCAGCACGTTGGCATTCGCCGCCCGGCCGAGGTGCGCGGCAAGTTTGCGGTGGCTGTTGGGCGATCCCAGACTGAACCCTCCGCCATGGATGTATATGATGACGGACTGTTGATTTTCATTGGACTGCAGCAGAAGGCCAGCCGGGGAAGCCCAGATGCCCGGTCGCCCTCTGACGTTAACGTCTTCGTAGGTTATGCCTGGAGCCTCGGATGCGCAGCTCTGCTCTTCTTCGTAGAGGGAGAGAATTGTTGCGCGGTCCAGGTTTGGGTTGGCCTTCATACGGCTGGCCTTGGATTCGTAGAGGCGGCCGAGCGCTTCGGATTCAATGGATGGCATATTGGCTTCAAAAAAAGTAGTAGTAACTATTGTATTTGGTGCGATAAACTCATATGCTTCATCGCTGAACAACCAACGGACAGTTCTAAAATAAAAGACACAGCGAAGGCATGGTGCCTCGATCTTGCAGCGTATCGTGTGTAGGAAGACGCCATTCTCCACCCAGGAGGGTACTAAAATATAGTAATGTACGCATTTATTAGTAATAGATGTGCTGATGAGCTGTAGTAATAGGGTCTCAGTTGTGTACGTGTGCTAGTGCACCTGGCTCCACATAGGTCTAGCTTCTACTAATATACTCGGCCCCATTACTGTAGTAAATGCATACAAAACTTAGTCACAACTGAATGGCATACCAGCCTCACCTCCATACAATAGTCTAGCCACCTGGGGTTTTCATATTCTATCGCTTTTGTCTCGCATATCTTGGACTTCCTATCGCTTGCCAATTGCAAAAACATAGATTGGAGGCACCCGGTTGTGCGTGCAGAGCTGATCATGGCGCATCGCTCTGCTGTAACGTTCATGAAGACGTGGTCCATCGTTCCAACACCACAGCGGAGGTTCCACAGTGTCGGTGTTCAGGCTGGTACGTGAGAGGAGGAAGGGCGCAAATTCGTCATTATACTAAAGCACGACCCAGAGCATGTTCGCCATCAGATGCGCGCCCCTGACCCGCGGTTCAGTTATCAGCGCTTCTTCGAGAGCCAGATCGAGCAGAAGAAGCGCGATGGTTCGTATCGCATCTTCAACAATATCAATCGCCTCGCAAGTAGCTTCCCTCAGGCACATACCGGGGACGTAAATGAAACCATCACCGTTTGGTGCTCAAATGACTATCTCGGTATCGGGAGCCACCCACAAGTTCTCGCGACCATGCATCAAACTCTGGACAGATACGGTGCTGGAGCGGGAGGAACAAGGAACATCTCAGGGCATAATAAACACGCAGTCGAACTTGAGAAGACCCTGGCCCGTCTGCATCGCAAAGAGGCTGCGTTACTCTTTACCTCTTGTTTTGTCGCTAATGACGCAACACTCACAATCTTGGGATCCAAGCTGCCAGGTTGTATCATCTTCTCTGACAGTGCGAACCATGCGTCAATGATCGAGGGCATCAGACATTCACGAGCAAGCAAGGTTATATTCAAGCACAATGATCTTGCCGATTTAGAAGCCAAGCTTTCTTCTGTCCCTGTCGAAGCACCCAAGATCATTGCGTTCGAGTCAGTCTATTCAATGAGCGGGAGCGTTGGACCCATCCGTGAGATATGCGACCTCGCCCGCAAGTACAATGCCATTACATTCCTCGATGAAGTCCACGCCGTCGGCATGTACGGGCCCACTGGTGCCGGCGTAGCAGAACATATAGACTGGGATGCACATGTCCACGGGCACCACGAGGGAACAGTCCTTGACAAGGTAGACATCATCACGGGGACTCTCGGAAAGGCCTTTGGATGCTCTGGAGGTTATATTGCTGGACGAACCACACTGGTGGACATGATCCGCTCATACGCGCCAGGCTTCATCTTCACGACTTCGTTGCCACCAGCCATCATGGCAGGTGCCAACGAAGCTGTCAAACTGCTACAGACAGACTCGCAGCGACGGGACCTGCAACACAAGCACACCCGAGCGGTAAAGGACGGTCTCATCGAAAAGGGTCTTCCAGTTATGGCGAACCCGTCACATATTGTTCCTGTGCTTGTTGGCAATGCGAGGGATGCGAAGAAAGCCAGTGACATCCTGCTGTCTAACTTCGGGATATATATCCAACCTATTAATTACCCCACCGTACCGATGGGGCAGGAGAGACTGCGTATCACCCCAACACCGGGCCATACGAAGGAACTGCAGGAAGAGTTGATTTTTGCGCTTGATTATGTCTGGGAGCAGCTGGGGCTGAAAAGGGCGCAAGAATGGGAAATGGACGGCCTCGGCTGGGCGGAGATGCATAAGCCAGGAGAGGATGCCGCCTTGTGGGGGACAAGGAGCCTAGAAATATAGACTATTAATCTGTAGAGTATATAGTTCAACTCCCTTAAGTACCTACAGGATCAGCAGATTACCTTGCTAGGGTAAGCGCCCACGCCGTTCATCTGTAGCCACGATAAAATTTGGCAAATTTCTTCTGTCCAGCAACATGATGTCCAAGGCTCTTTTAACTATTATCCGCGGTTCACCATGTGGTTTAAGTACGGTTGAGCGGACAGGAAGCCCTGTTCTCCACTTCTCTACAGCCGGTAACGCTTCGTGCAGCGGCGGCAAGTCGAGCAGTGACCCGTCCACGAAGTCCCGAATCTCGCCACCACTCTCAACCTCCTGCTACTCCCGGACGCTGGCCATTATTGTGGGTTATTGACTGGGCGCCGCTGTTTCCTGCGTTACAGAGCCGCGAGCTGGTCGATTTTCGCCAGAGCTTGGCTAAGATTCTCCTCGAGTTGTTTCATCCGAGATTGTAGAGCTTCAATGCCTTCTGTGGGCGACTGCCTCTTAATTTAAGCTCGCGCTTTTCGGCTCGCAGCCTCGAACGTGCATGCTGAGTTGTAGACTACACAGTGAGAACAGCGCGGCCTCTGTGCATCGCATTTGATCTTCTTGCGGTAGCAAAGATCGCATCCCTAGGTTACACTATGCCAGCCACTGACCGTCGAACAGTCTAGGGCAAGAATCGGAAAACAAACGCACTTTTCTTAGAGGTCTACACTGTGTCATCATGATCTGTTTAAATCCATGTGAGCTACTATATGCTGAAAGCAAAATGGAAGAAAGTACATCTTCGTGCAGTTAGGTTCCGCGGAAGTAATGCTAACGAATGGTACCAATTGATGATTTATCACAGACCATAACAGAGAATAGTCATATATAGCTCTTTAAATTCTAAGATATTTATCTTTTTTTCAATAAGCGTCCCACGGTGACTTAATACAATAACTTTTTCACTAATTCCTGATTCACGTGGATGGTTAGCCTCTGGGTGGAACAGGATTTGGCATACTTCTATATCGCGGCGCGGGAATGACAAAAGAGGTGGCTACTCAAATTGCCCCGCGCTACACGCTCCCTGATTTTTACTTTGTTCGTGTAGTTAGTATTGATTTCTAGTATTGAAACCTAGGTCGTATGCTTGACTATCTAAGATAAGCACATAGCCAAGTTTTTTTGCGCAGCTGAGCGAAGCGAGGCAAGCAACCTACAAGACTTCCCCCTATTTTTGATTGGTCGAACTGTAGCCCTCTGATTGGTTCACAAAAAATAGCTATCACGTGCAAACAAATAACATTAGGCCACCTACCAGCCAGCCAACCAATCATATCGATCTATATTTAATCCCGTGTGGATTTTGAGGGTAAGAGACGTTAGGTTGGATAGCTGCAGGAGGACCCATTTTCGCGGCTTTTGGTTGGAGATTGCCAGCCAGTCGAGATTGTTCTTTTCAAGGGCGCGGGAGTACGTGGTGGGATCAACATTGAATTTGCGTTTGAAGGCTTCTGCTGCTGCGGCCAGCAGCTTCGTTCTCTGAAGTGGGGGTTGTCTCTCTGCGGTCAAGTCTAGTTCTAAATCCCTATCTAATTCTTCTCCTTCCTCCTCATCTTCCTCATCCTCATCATCACAACGACACTCTTCATCCTCTTCCAACTCAATCTCCTCAACCTTTGCTCCAAGCTGAGGCCGCGCAACCATGGTCTTGGCCAGGGCAATCGTCTGAGCGTCTGGCGGTAATATAATCCTTCTATACAACACAGGGTCGACCATGCTCTGAACGAACCTGGAAACCAACCGGAGCTCAAATGCCTTTGGACGACAATCGCATTCAGTACAACTGGCGCTGAGCAGATCGTCGAGCAAGTGCCTGAGAATCTGGGCTAGGATTTCCGGGGGCAGATAGACGGCCATTGTTTCTCTGCGAGCACGTAGAAACAGGAGCTTCCAAGTGCCCGTTGAATCAGGCGACAGACAATTAAACATGGAGCCATGGCTGGTAGGTGTTTTTCCTTTTATAGTATGCCCTCATCAAAGTAGGGGCGCCAATCGGTTGTTACTGATTGGGAGAGGAGACAGGGCGGGGCTTGGAATACGACGATGTCCACAACATGATGGACTAGTGGGGCTTGTTTCGATTACTGCAGAGATATCTTTCTCATCTCGATACATTCCTATTAGAAGGACACAGGGATTGGCGTGTCACCAAGAGAGTACTCAACGGGCCTGTGGCCTATTGGTTAGCTTTCCTCTGAATGCGACGAAACCCGCACAGACGAAATCTATATAAGCTAAGATATATCGATTTGCTTTCATTCGTACATATTGATTCCATAGCCTGCTTCACGACCATATCCAAACGAAATATTCCCGGATGTGTGCGAGGTTTCCTATCCACGCTTCCTGTCCGGCGGTTAAGATACCAGGGAGACATATTTATAAGCCTGGTTGCCCTAACTAGAATGTTTTCTGGGTGCCTAAAAGAGCTTAAACTCCTATAGATGGATGTGATCCCATTCAGGTCATGTTTCTAATGTGCGGAGACCCCTGCTGGAACCTACCAGGATAGTATATTAGAGTGAGGAGTCCTCCTAACACGCAAGGGCCCGTTCTCCATATCCTGTACTCCTATCCCCTGGAAGAAAAGGACTCTGTTCAATCCAAGTACTGCGGATTTACAAGGTGAAGGTAAATGTGCTGCGAATTACACTTGACCTAGGCGAACTGAGAGAAGAACCATAGACCCAGGGCAGGCCAGGGATCCTCGGCGGCGGTATTATTTGACCGGATACAACCGCGTCCGCCCTGATAGCTTTTCCCAGCCCGATCCCAATCTTGTGGAACACTCCCTCCTCTAGTACCTTGACAAGCAAGCAGCCTGGCCCGGGGTGGTCACGATACGAGCTGGGAGTCAAGGCGATTACAGTGTCGTCCGGAGGCTCTGAGATGAGTCCCACCTGCGGCTCCGAGTTCGCCATCTGCAGCAACACAACGGCGTGCTTACCCTGATTTGCGCGGAGCAATAGCTGCAGGATGCGAATCCTGTAAAGAAGCGCGCGTGGGAACAAGCGTTTGACCTCCCGAGAGAATTCTTTGTTCTTTAGGCGTCCGAGGATGGGGCTGGCCCACGAGGGGGCTAGTGATAGGAAAGCCGCGTAGCCGCCTGGCGAATATTCCTTCATCTCGCCATTTTCGCCTATTATGCTCCGTGTATGTGTCGGTAGGCCCCAGGCAGTGGCCAATGCAAGAAGCGTCTCCAGATCCATGTCCTTAAATGGGGGTTGGTTATTCATCCACTCCTGTAGGGGCCCCTGCAATACGGTGCACATGACACCAGTGACGCTGCGGACGCGATCACAGCCAACACCCTTCATTGCGACCCCGTCGACTAATTTCAGCCAGTGCGTTTCCTTCGGCATTTCCTTATTCAGCTGTCTCCTCCCAGCGCCCAGGGCTATAAAGGGCATACCGTTCACAGGATCCGCAAACATCGAGTACTCCGACGGCCGCTCACCGAGATACATGAGTGCCGAAAAGTCGCTTTCCAACAGCGCCTGCTCCCACGTCTCGCCCAAGAGCCGTTCCGACTCCATGAGGTGGCTAAGAATGGGATATGTCCGTTGCAGCATCCCGCTAACGCCGATCATGCGTTCGTTATCGACAGCACACGAGCGCGACCGCACTGCCTGCGCCATGTGCCAGAACCCGACTTGGCCATATTCGTATAGGTGGTGGAGCTTCAGGATCTTGTAGACTTCACTGCCGTACAGCACCTGCATTATTTCCACCGACTCCATTTTGCCCTCCCGGAGGAGCTGCCGTGCAGTTGCTTCGACGAGGCTCACGAGGCGGAACAGTGTACTGCGAGATATCATGTAGCCCTCCGGTGTACAGATCAGCAAGTCTTTCGGAATCACTGCCTCCTGTAGCGTCCACACGCGTTTGAACCATGGCGCCCGTTCGAGCTTGCGGATCTTCCGACTCCACTCCAGAGCCCCAGCTGCACCACCCACTAGTTCCCGCGTCGCTGTCGCAATCCCAGCAGCACTGCCCGAGCAGGGACCCGGTTCATTAGGCGCCGAGGCAATAGCTAAACCCTGGCTATCCAGCCCGAAAACCGCATTAGCCGCCTCGAGCGAACCCAGAACATCTTTGCCCCAATCATCCTCACCACACTCCTCAAACGCATCATCCATCCAAACAAGACACCCCGTCGCATTGCGAAAATACTGCCCCATCGCCGCAACATCGGCCTGCCGCGCCTTCGAGCCCGGGGGGTCCTGATTTATACACAGGATGTCCATCCAGATATAGCGCTCGCCAACCAGGACGCGCGCGGCCTCGAGGATTCGGATCAGCTTTTCTTCGCTCCGGACTGGAATCCAATGGTCGACACCGTACGGCCTGGGGTCGAGTTCTACCCCCTGGTCACCCCATACGTGTGAGATGACCGCGTATCGGATCGTTCCTCTTTCTTCTCCTGCTTCTTCTTGTTGAGGTGAGAGGAGGGTTGAGGTCTCGATGACGCGACGCGCGACGAGATCGTAAAGAAAGGTTGGAAGCGAGTAGGTCTCCGCGTTCGGTGTCTGATTGTCCTGGGACACGAAGACTTTGGGACCTAAGAACTCCGGTGGGAATAATGCAGAGCTACGGCTTGCCCAGTTCCTTCGTGTCTCGCGGGCCAAGTCATTGTCGTTATTTGCAGGTACCGACTCAACAACCCCTCTTGCTGGTGCTACAGCCGTCGCATCGTCGTCATCGCTAGTGTAGTCAAAGCAGCACCAGTATGGGCCATAGTTGGTTAGAAGGTCGATGCTGACTTCAGGAAACTTGTCATCTTCATCGTCTTTATCTTGTTCTACCTGCGGCGACTTCAGGCTGCTAGATGGGGCCATGGACTCTGATGCGACCTCTCCCGGCGCCTTATCAGTACCGAGGAGTCTTTGAGCTGATTCCTTTGGCTGCGTGGCGACGGCGCGCTGTGGCCCTGGCCCTGATTGTGGTAGTTGAGATCCAGGTTTGTGCTGCCCGGACGTGGTGAAGAAATGGCGGAGCCGATCCCTGAATCTCCGTTGGTCTGACGACATGTTGTTTGTCTTGACGCAGTTCAGAGATCTCTTTGCTTTGCTCTGTGGGAGACAACATAGAATGGTGGCATTGGACTGGTTATAAATCCACATTGTGGGTAGAGGCCAAGGCGAGGTTAACGCACGATACGAGAAACCCATGCTTGATGCCGCCTCATTGGGTCGACTCCTCTCTTGGCACCGAGCGGAGGAGATGACCAAGACTGGAAGTTGTATCTTGGATAGCCGCGGGGTCCAGCCGTTAAGCTAGCTGTAGATATCACGTTGATGATAGTATATGGTAGTTCGCCTCGGTAGCTATCCAGCTACTAAGAGACCGGCTTTGTTATCCCCATGTACGCGTATCTATACATGCTACATGGTATCCGTTTGGTCTCTGCACTGGGCACACTCGTTTCCGGGAGACAGACATAAAGGCATGCGAGGTCCATCTGTTGACCCCAAGCGCAATTCGATCACAGTTCGTACTGAAGCTCCACTCGTTTCACACTCGGTGCTTAATTTGACCTCCAAGAGTGACTTTCAACAGCGCGATAATCGCGATGGTCTCGCAAAATGGCCCTAATATCCACAAAGTGTGGATTGTTTCGCTAATCTAGGAGACGGGACCGCGGACGCGCAGATTAAGCCAAACTGTGAGCTCCCCTTCGTTTTTGTCATTCATAATCCTTGCGAGCTTCATCACGAGCGCCCGATTGCTGAGCTAACCGTTGCCCGAACCCATGCCCAAAGTGCCTACCACGGCGAGAATACGAGCGCCCAGCCTCCAGGCTTGCTCTCCCCAGGACCCTGCGAAAGGTGCGGAGGGCACCAGAAGATTTAAAGAGGAGTGGACCCCATTTTCAAACATTCTTCCCGGCATCGCTGGCGAACAACTACATGATCGTCAAGGGGATCGAGATTAGTAGAGACTTCACTGGACCGTTCATTCTTCCAAATATAACCAGGATTACTTTTGGCATTGTAGCCAGCCGATGGGGGCTAATACGACGACCCTATCCCGATTTCATCTTTTGAAATGCCCGACCTTGACCATGTGGGCTATATAGATCTTAAAACGCTCACACAGCTAGAGAAATAGTCGGCTCCAAAATTGTCGTCTGTGGAATGGATCTCGCTGAACGTGCATTTACGTCTTGACCGTCTTGAGTTTCCGGCTCTGCGTCAGGTTGAGATATTGAGAGTACGGGGTAACTTCACAGAGTAAGAAGTCGATCTATGCTGTTCTTTCTTTACAAGGCACATTCTGACACGACCGCACCCCAGGGTATCATTTGGTGTCTTGGAGAATGTCGATGAGGCTATCACTATTGCCAATATCGGGCTCGAAGACGCGAGCAGAGAGCCTAAGACAGTCATGGATATAGTCTTTCCTGTACTCGAACAGGTGCCGTTCATCAGTATCTCTGGGAGAGCATCCACGTATGCAACCAGTCAAATCCATCAACTCCCCCTTTTTATGTATTTAGGCCAGTCTATCTAAGCTAGTATGACAGTATAAGCCTACCGCAACTCAGCTCGCTGGGTCCGACCGAGAGTAGTCCACCCCTTGTTTCCGACTGGCCCTCCTTTAAGCAGGGTGGTGCCCCGATCTCCCTGGATTTGCCCAAGCTTCAGGTTGTCAATGGAAGCATTACGTTTAACGGCAACTTTTCCGCGTTTGTTCCACACTGACATCCAACCACCCATCTGCTCTAAGCGCAACCCTGTTGCCGAGGTCCCATCGACCACCACATACCAACTCGGGCAAACAGTCTGTCACTCCCACGCCTGCAAAGTGTGTCAGTTAATTTCTGGGTTGAAGCCGAGAGTGACCTCCATTGACCTCCCACTCGAGAGCGCTAGCGACCTTTCGTTTACGGCAAATATTGAAAGGTAGCCACCCCGGATCCCCAGTGGTACCCTTGGCTAACTAATATTGATATAATATTAACCTCCCTAATCTGAGAAACTGGGCGACGTTCACCGTATCGTCGAATGTGTGGCTCAACTGTACCGAGCTGCTTGAAATATTCGACGGGCCGGTCCGTGATTTGAGTGGGGGATCGCTTGGTGAACTTAGCTGTGACTCGCTGGAGACGTCTAAGGCAGGCACTAGCCATGGGAGTGGATCTGATAATGCTGGGAGTAGTACCGGGGAGCCTTTGTGACTGTCCTTACCGGTTGTTGCGTCGCGGCAACTCTTGGCGGGATGTTATTCTATTGTCATCTGCTGGTTCAACTGCGGGATTTATACCTATCATCCAAAGGTAGCATTGCGAGGTAATCTCTCGGGCAAATACAGTTAATGAAGAACCGGCCACGGCACTACCAGCTACTAGTAGTCGATGTATGTGGCCAATTCCCAGGCCTCGTAACTTACGAAAACGCCGACCAGGCAGGACTTTATAAACCAACCATCCTGGTTCTGGATCCGCCATATACAAGCTCGGTGCCAGAGTCTAGAACGTTCAACCAACCAGCGTCGTAAAACCACCAACTGCAGCGAGCTCTTCATCCAGAGCACGACGACGACACGCGCCGAGCAAGAACGGCACAGCCCTCAACAACATGTTGATGGAGCTCACCAGATACTGTACGTTGATTCAGATAAAGTCTTTCAGATTTCTGCATAACAGCAAGTATCGCTCATGTTATATCCACTATTTTGAATTTCATGGAATACCTTTCTGAGCAGGCACACACTCGAGGATCGTATCATTCCTGGTCGTATACACATAACTCTTCCTAATCTTCAATCCGGCCTTCTCGAGGAGCGCGCCCCACTGCCTGGTCGTGCGCTCTTGTGAGGCCAGGGCGGACATCATCACAATGTCCGACTGCGTCGCATACAACGAGACGCCGGTCTCCGGTAGCACTAGATCGTCGATTAGGATGACGGAGTTGGGACCCATTGCAGTGATGATGTTCTTGAGCAGGGCTACCGCCTTGTCTTCCGGGTAGTCGTGGATGATCATTCGGAGGTAGTAGTATCGAGCGCCTAGCATAGTATTCCCTTGTTAGCACGTATGAAAACTTATAGAGGCTAAAGTATAAGGTTGCTGAATGTGTGCGTGCGTACCTTTAACAGGCTGCGGCTCCCAGAAGTTATGCACCATCGCCTCGACGCCCTCATGCATGATAGCGTGCGGAATAACCGTCTCCATATCCTGCACGATGACCCTATTCTTCACATGCCGTGGCACCCTCTCTCGCAGAGCCACACTCTGGTGTCCCACCCCACCGCCCACATCAACGAACAGAACCTGCTCCGGGTTCAAATCATCCTGGAGCTGCTCCACGATCGGAAATACATCCAGCCACTCCGGCTGTCCCTCGCGCTGCGTCTTCATGTACAGGTTGAACTGCGCGGCGCGCTCCGGCTGCGTGGCCGCCCACACGAAGGCTGGGACTTGGATGTTGAACGCCTTTTGCAGCGGCGTGTGGGTTGGGTCCGTGATGTCCTGGTATTTCGTTTCAGAGAGGAACTCGCGCAGAGCGAAGACGGCGGGCCCGACGGTTTCGACACTAGACAAGGGGAGAACCGTGGTTAGGATTGCCCTGCAATGTGTCTTGGGGGAGGGAAGCGAACTTGTGATAGAGGGCGCTCTGCACTCCTGCATCGTTCAGGTGCGTGGTAATGTTGTTAGCGGCGAATGTGTCGGGGCCAGTCTCTTTGATTGTCCCGGCTGCCGCCAGGTAGCGAAGGATGCGCCCTAGACCTAGCTATTAGCGTACAAAAGCGCGAGGGGCAATTGCGATGAATAGGACTGACCGAGTAGGGTGGGTGCTGCGCCGGTCTTTTTCGCGAGCTCATCCACTGTTAGGGGGCCCTCAAATTCGCTGAGGATGTTGAAGATGTTTAGGTCGATACCTACACGAACGATGGCGGGCTCTAGGTGCTATGTTCGGCGCCAGTTTAGCTCTATTTATAGGCATAATAAGAGAAGGTAATGGGTGAAACGGATGCATACCGCATAAGCGACCCTGTTCATTGTATCTTGGTGCGTCTCAAGCGAGAGTTGGAGGTCTCGAAGGGCCTTGAGAATCGAGTTGTGGGTGACCTCGTCGACTCCCTGGGCCAGTGCCCTGATTTGCGAGGTAAGGTTCTCCATATCGGCGGTCAACAACAGCTAGGTTACTGGTAAGCAATAAGGCACACACGAGCGTGGTTTTATATGTAGCCGGGACATTTGGTGCGACTGAGCTACGGCTGAGCACTAGCACTTTGCTTCGTATCCTTGATCACTGGATTGGATGAATCCTTTGCAATCCTGCCAAACTTAAACGCGCACAGCTGCAGTCAGCCCTGTGCTACGGCTGAACCCCACCATGACTGCTGACTTCCACTAGTAAGTACCGCGAGATAATCCGCAGTAATCAATTGATAATCCGGGGTTAAAGAATGCTTGATCGGCCAACATGACAGGAGAACTCTTGTCTGCTCCGCGCTCGTTGGATGAAAATTATACAGAATCACACTCTGAAGATTCTTTACTACAACAAAAGCCACGGCTAACCACCGTTAGGCCCTCTGGCCTACGAGCTGAAAAGAATAATAAGCACAAGCCTAGCGCAAACCCGAGCGCATTGGGTCGACACGCATCACTGGGTAACCGCACCTACTGTTATGGTTAGACCCGGAGGTTACATATCCGCGGTTATCCAGTCGTATCCCACGATTTCCGCTGCATGTGTTGGTTCTTTTAGAGTAGTTATATCAACTAGCAAATATAGCAGGGCTGACTGACTACATCGGTGGAAGGAAGTATAATGTTTCGGCGATTTTGCCTATTATAGTTAGCTGATGGCAAGCTGTGTACTATATTATAGCGGCACCTGGAGTATGTGAGTATGATGGCGCTCTCTATACATACCCAACCAGGCGTCGGAGAACGGATGAATAGAATGTCCGCGGAACCACTGAGGTTGGGTACCAAACCGGCAATCGGAAGCAATTTGGAGCCGCGAGATAGTATTATAGCATTGTCAAAGGATCCGAAGGGGCGTTTAACAGCCAGCCAGAATCCAGTGTTCATGTAATCACTGAAACCTAGTGCAGCGGCTGGTAGGTAAATAAAAGATGAAAGATTTTAGGTAAACAAAGTGCTAAATGCACAAGGTTTGGGTGGATAGGCAGTTTGATCTGGGGTTACGAGAGCAAGGAGATAGGGCTTGGTAGTTTTTATTTAATCCTTTTCGGTACTTAGAAAAAAAAAAGGTGTCTAAGATCAATAACAACCCATCCCCCCTCCTTTAAATGCTGTGAAGAATGGACATTCTGCAGCACTTCATCGTACAGTGTCCTCAGTGAGGAAAACATCAAACCAACCACCCGTCCAGCTATTCTCAAAAATTCCTTCATTCATACCAGCGCCCGCAGTTACTATCTAAGAGTTTCACGAGTTGTCGTCGAACTGAAGAGAAGGAGGATGATTATTCATAGGCGCATCACCTGCAGATTGCTGTCCTATCACCAGGCTCCGAGGAGTCTCTTCATCAGCGGATATAGGACTTGGTAGACACTAGAACTTTTCACTCGCAGTGGCATCTCCGTTGCTGGGAGCACTCCTTATCATACCAGAACATGCTGCGTCCGAGCTGGATGAAGCGCGCTTGCGAGGGCTCGGGAGTGGTAGTCGGGACGGCAGTCCCGTTGCTTGCTGACGAAAGCGGCCACAGGACAAGGGATGATCCAGGGATGAAATTGTCTGGAGATATATGTGCGGGGAATGGAGTAATGCGTGGCCCCAGTTCTCTAGTTGCGCTGTCGGTTGTACCGAGGAACAGCGTAACTTGGACATTGCGGATTCGGTGACCTGATCGATTATTTCGCGGACACAGGTAGCGAGGTCAGGCGATCGCTGCATGTACGGTTCGGTGAATGTATTGAGCAGTTCAGAGATTTCTGGTCTGCCCAAAGTTTCAGTGGTCATTCTGGCGAGCTTGATATTCCAGATTTGTAACATGATGGGCAGCGCTTTCAGGACTTTTCAATGAATTCGGCATGTGAATCTAATTTATCAACCCTCATTGACCCGAAGAACCACTTACGAAGTTACCGGCAATTGACCGCTTGCACCGCGTCGACTAAGATTAGCAATGGAGAATCGAAAGAGTTGAAGGATCAGAGTAATTGGTATATCTACATAACACTTCTCCTGGCAGATCGCGAAAGTATCAAGTAGTTCCCTAATGAATTCGCTTCTCTACTACCTGTTGGCTTTGATATATCTCATATTAAACAGGTTATTTAGGCCGTTTGCTCTGGCGGCAGTTGGCCAAATCCGTTGGTTACGCCTATGATAAAAACAGCTTGAGACATCTTGCAGTTTAATATACTTTCCTCCAGGAACTACTAGAGGGGATTAGAGTGAAGTAAAGGAATAGGAATTGGAATTGACATTGGAATTGGAATGGCGTTTGTCTCGCAATATATACATTGCTGAACAGTGAAGCAAGATGAATTCCCGGGTGGTAACCCCATCTGGTCTGGGATTATGCTGATGCTAAGTCTGCCCACTTCTTGTAGGCATTGGGCGCAGTGATACGCGGGGAAGAACTACGTTGTCGATAGATACCCACGGAATACGGACAAGAGGGAAAGCTATCCCTCTCAGAGGATTTTCTTCTCTATATCGATAGTTGCCGGTTACCGGCTACCGACTATCGCATTAATGACACCAAGAGCCTGGGAGGCTTCTAAGCGTCTGGACATATCTAGCCAAGTGAAGCCACATTTTGAGACAGCTGAATTTGCTACTAGCATGTATCTACCCCAGAAGCAGACTTGTACCGGCTCTTGCAATTGCCCAGCTGACGCTTGCTGCGCCGGCGGAAACCATACAGTTACACACTCACCGATGGCACTTGCGGATCCGATGCCTTAGGCGAAGGTAATTCCTAATTATTGTTAGTGTCTTTTATGCCATCGTGTCTTCGTCCTGGCGACGGAATGGCTTACTTACCACCGTCGCAAATAACAGACTGGCCTGTGATATTACGAGCCTTAGAGCTAGCTAGAAAGGCAACTAGGTTTGCGATGTCCTCGGGGGTCTATGTTTTTTGCAGGCCGATGAGTCAGTCACTCACACATCCCTAATTGTCCACGCGGGATAGCTTCAGCAGGTAGCTCACCGACGCTCGTTTGAGAGCAGATCGAGCTTGGATACTGTTTTGGAAAACCGTGCCTTTAGCTACACCGTCCCTTTCGGCAACGGTGGCATCAATCTTCTGCCACATCTGAGGAGGTCAGTGTCCAGTTTCGGGTGGGCTGACAGGCTCAAATGAGCTTACCGCGGTATCCACAGGCCCGGGGCAGTAAGCTATTTGAGTCAGTAGTCTTTTGATGTCCTTCGCTCAACGGCACCATACCATTAACCTGTGGTCAACTCTTAGAAACCTTATATCTATTGAAAGAGGTAAACATTGGGGTGGTCTCACATTGATATCGTATTCAGCCAAATCCAAAGCCGCTGCCTGGGTGAGGCCTCTGACAGTCCACTTGCTGGTAGAGTACGCCAACGTGTTTCCAGACTAGAGTAAGTTCGTCAAGTAAGCGTAACTTCTCTCCTTTCCCCAGCTCTAAATGGGGCTTACAGGCCGATGCCCGGCGATTGAGCATGCACCAATAATCTTTCCGCCCTTTCCTTGTGCAACCATCTGCCTTGCTAGCGTTGCTTGTATTAGCAATGTCCAGCTATAGTAGGGTTCTCCCCCAGTCTTACCCGCTTCCCGATAGCATAGAAAAGTACCTGTTCCATTTACCTGCGAGTATTGATGATAGGTCCGGTCAGTAATCCCGCGTTGCGTGGATCGTATTAAATAACTTGACTTGTGTAGCTCTTACCGCTTGCACTTGCTCCCACTCCGCGAGTGACACTTCAAGCAACTTCTTGGGGACAATAACCCCAGCATTCGCTATCATAACCTAAATCGCATCTCGGGAACGAGTCAAATTAGGAGCAGGCAACAAAAAAGGGGGGGAAAAAAGGAAAAAAAGAAAGAAAAGAAAAGAAACAGAATAAGATGGGAGGCAGCAGGGAAGGAAAAGACAACATTCAACTCAGAGAATTCTTCTACTGTGGCTTTAACCAAATGCTGAACTTCGTTTTCTTTGCTGACGTCGGCGGTGATGTACTTGGAACGGCGTCCTGCGATGTCACCTGCATGTCAGCCTTCGTACATACTACGTTTCATACACCGGAGGCGAGACCTTTTTCTTCAATCTCCTTCACAAGGGACTCGAGGTCAGGAATCTGCTTATCAATATCGTTGACCTGCCCCGGCGTGATTGAAACCTCTCAGCCATTGAAGCTAAACAAAAAAAAAAAGGAAAGAAAACCCAAAATGGGCGGGAATGGGGTGTACCACGACATCCATTCCATCAGCCGCCAGCTGAAGCGCAATGGCCCTGCCAATCCCCCGAGAAGCCCCAGTGACGATAGCGACGGTCATGGTCGGCAGTGAATGAATCGGAAGAGAACAAAGTTTGTGGATTGATACCTGTCAAGAGATATGAAACGGAGGTTTCTGAGTCGGCGAGCGTTCTTTTAAGTTCGAAATATACCCCAATCTCCTTGGGTAAACCTGAGCCGAGCGAAGGGCCGACAGAGAGCCGCCGAAAAGAGGGGGAAAAAGCATCGTCTTGGCGCTCGGCAGAGAGATAAGTCTGCCTTTACTCTATGGCATTGTATCTGTTCATCTTTCGATTCCCGCAAGACCTCCAACGCTAATGTAAAGCCTTGAATAAAAGTCCACGGTGTTGGGTGACTGTCAAATATCATCCCGCAGTCCACAGCCTTTACCCAGAGAGTACCCAGATCTTTCCGGTGGGGATCCGGCAAAAGTGGCCGATGCGGGGTAGCGCCACCAGGCCCTTAAAAGACCGGAACCATTGCCGACCTGTTATACCGACTGCCAGAATCTGTCCTCTCCAGCAGCCTCTCCACAATGGCAATAGCATTGGCAATGGTCATCCATACCAACGCCGCCGCACCGGGGTAGTGTGTGCGCAGTGCTGTCTTCGCAATGCATTCACCTCAGCTGGCCAAACAATGTACGAAAGTGATGTTTAAGGATCTCAGATCAAATGATACCTGTAACAACGGCGAACCGGGTCATGCACAAACTGCGTCAAGATAGAACAAGCTTGTCAAAGGCGTCGAGGCCTTCGACAAGAAGGCAAAATGCAACGCGGCTCAACCTCGTTGCCGAATTTGCTGTATCTCGGCATAACGCAATTGGAGTCAACGAACGGCCCCACGCCAAGCGCTGAGGCTCGGAATCTCTTTGCGGGGTGTCCTGCGGAATATTCGTTGCTGTCCAACAGCTGCGGCCCAGAACCTAAGGGTATACCCAGTGCAGTTGACCGCGGCCTACCTGCGGCTTTCTCCGCGCTCGCTCTCCCATTTGACTCGCTGCTCGATGCCTTTATCGATGTGTACTTTGTGAATATGTTCCCTCTGCTGCCGGTAGTAGATCGGAGCGATATTATTGGTAAAGAGCGGTCCCACATGGCACGAAAATCGATATCCAGGCTGCGAATGTAAGCTCATCCAGAAGGGGGACTGATAGTAATGAAGCAGCATTGCTCTATGGCTTTTTAACGTAAATTCAAAGCCTAAGGATGCATACGGAGTTTATAGAACATAGGTAACTCAGGATGCCTGTACCCAGATCTTTATCTTAGCTAATCCACTAGCCAATCTTCTTGTCAGAAAACACTACTATTGTCAGACCCCTTCGGCCCATACTAGACGGGCTTCGGCAATCGGCTAAATGACGAGGTCATGGAGGGTAGCAGCAGAATTAGGGAAACCGCATATAAATAAGGTAGGAGCGCCTGATATAAGTAATACTGTACAACTCACGGTCGAACTCAAAATGTCCACCAATCCAGATATCTTCCACTTGGGCCTCCAAAACAGACGCGAAGTCGTTGGCGATGCTTACGTGGACTAGAGTCTGTAGAATGGCTGGGATGAATTCGCGTTCGCGGGCCAACAGCTTGTTACTGAGTAAGGGCGCTTGTCTCTTTTGCTTTTTGCACCCTTTCCGGAGCCGTACCAAGACTGACTATGTTCCACTATGCTATGCCAGGATCTGCTGAGGAAATATTTGGTCTCGCCCAAGGCTCGAGCGCAAGCAACGAAGTCTGCTGAGTACGCATCGCTGCTATAAAGCTACAAGTAGTGTTTTCTGACAGATGTATAGATATAGGAATCCTTATGGCTTTGAAGTCGTGGCCCGGGCTTGGGATCCACACTCGAGGAGCGATTCACAATGGAGTAACTGAAATCGAGGTTCGTGAGGTTATTTTGCACGCAACAGTGTACTGTGGTGTTCCTGCGGGCGTTGAGGTTTTCAAAGTTGCCTCAACGGTGATCAACGAGATGGTTACAAATGGCCAGCATGTTAGACAGCTAAAGGATCTGGCGCCGGATCTTGGATTGTATGTAAACCGGGAATAGCCTAGTAGTTAAGTTAAAATTATAAACCTGCCCTTTTTTCGCTGCCCTCCAGCTTCTGACCCACCTGGTCAGGTAGCGTACACTTTTCCGTACTCCGTCGTTCCTTCTTCACTAAGGCAGCGATTTTTCACATGCGGATCCCGCAATTACAGGCTTATTCAAATAGCAGAGCTGAAAGTATCTAATTACTAGCAATTTGTTTTCAGTACCTACCTCTAAATTTCAAGCTCACAAATTGCAGTTCTCGGGTAGTATAATATGTCATAATTTCATTGCATAGCTTATCGCGTTCTCACATGATTCCAATTTTTTATGCTATTAATAAAGCTTTTATGACTGCATCTGTTGGGACTCCTAGTAATTTCCATACCTTATCGTACCTTAATTCATCCCTTGCTACCTAAATTTCTTTTCCTGTAGTTTTAGTCCCTTTGACAGAGTGGACTGTCTGCAAGTCCTGTGCTTGGATTTTTGTCATGGAAGCCTTCATTAGCACCAGTTATAACATTGCTTGTGTTAGGAACCGGCGCGTAGGGATGCGAGATACTTTCGCGGACAGGATGGGAGGTGCCAGTGTGGATAGCACCGTTATCAGTCTCTCTCTTAGCGGCAGAAAGAGCAAAATCACCTGAGTCAAAGTAGACTCGATGCTGTCTTTTATTAGCTATGACTTAGGGGCACTAGAGCCACAATACATACTTTAGCCTGCTGTCCAAGTAGCCCTCCAGAAGGCATCCTTCCATATACGCTGAGTATATGTTTGTCACGCTCAGAGAACGGCTAAAAAGAAATTGAGTATATATTATTGGCCATAACAATAAACAGGCTTGCCTTAGTAGGAGTTTCCTCGTTCTTTTTGGGTTCCATTGTTCGTGTCTGCATCCAACAGGACATGAAGAATTCAATGGACGCAAACATCAACTGTTGGAGTATTAGCTGATGTCATGACTCTCAGTCAAGGGATGACACGTCCAGTCAAGTGACCGGCCTTCTGTGGCGTTGTGGCGGCTTACAATACATAACCACCAAGCTAGCAGTTGATCAGGTGACCTAGCGGCGGAACTTCTTGCCTTTAAGTCGACCTTACGACACCGCGAAGAGGTATCTTTGTACAGGTGACTGGACTCCACATATAGGTAGCAGGGCAGAGTATTATCTTACAGGGCCATCTCGATGTATTCCCCCCTCCCCCTATTTAGGGTAGGGTTATCGTCTGGTAAGGGTGAGTTAGGGTTCATATTAGGGCCTTGTTTTTTTTCTTTATTAGGGTAGTGAAAAAATCGTAAAGTAGAAGGGAAGCCCTATGTAATAAAAATGTGGAATAATAATTTAGGCTAGGGCGGCTGGCTACCTATATCTAGAGCCAAGTCACCAGTACGAGGATACCTCTTCCGATACCTCTAGGATTCCACTTTATTTAGCCTCCACTTGGTCATTTGATATTCCAACCTTCCTAGTTTAGTTTAGTTTAGTCATTTACGCCTGGTTGATGGAATTTGGTACTAGTCTTGACCAATGCCTGGAACTCAGTACAAGAAGTGGTATTTAAAACCAGATGGCACACACGAGAGAAACTTCGAATTCTCAACAAAGACTTCTAACGGTCGGTCTGGAGTGAGCTTCTACTCGGCCGTGTTTGATGAAGATACAGAGTACGCAGGTCACTTCAGTGCAGCTCTTACTATTTCTTCGTCGACTGTTGACGCCGATATAGTGGTCACTTTGTGGCCTATAGGTCCGGATGGGCGAGTCGACCCTCTTAGCTCTAACGGACGGCCTGAACCTCTGCCAAAAGGCTTCCTTCGGGCCAGCCATAGGAGCACATATCCCCCCAAAACATTACCAGGGTACCCATGGCATACACATGACCACACCGACGCTTCTCCGCTCACACCCCACGAAGCCGTGCTGGGAGAATACAAAAATCCTAGAAGCTGCGTTTAGATATCATTCCGTCTGAGCATCAATCCTATATTCCAGGATATAGACCCCCCCCCCCCCCCCCAGATGCGAAAGTGCTGGGGGGAAACACACGAAGAAAGAATAACTACAATCCTTGTTAGAAGGTCCCAGACTAATTACATACTCTGCCCTGTAGTCCCACGCAGGCAGAGCTACCAGAACTTAGTGTTATAGACGCATGGAGAAACACTGGAGATCAACAATTTTAAAGTTTTGAATTTCGCCTTCTAGCTTAGTTTGTTCCAGCTTGTTCAAGAAACCCTACAGTTTTCATGCTAATTTAAATAATATGTAATGAATTTTCCACGGATGAGACGACAGTAACAACCGAAAAGGGGGTTTAAAAATGATATTTGTTCAAGTCGCGACCACCTTTGCTCCGCTATGAGACATCCTGTGGCGTGGCGTTTGAATGAGACCGACAAAAGAGAATTCTAGCGCATAGAGAGCTACTCCATAATGTAAATAATATTAATAAATTCATCACTTTTTAAACTGAAGCACACACTCAAACAAGAAAGCTAATTGTTACATAAACATAGAAATCAATGAGCGGAGAACCGAAACGACATCGTGGGTAGGGAGGAATATATCCCCCTGACCCTAACTTTCGAAGCTATAAACAAGCCGAGCTCGGCCATGCTGTCCTTTCGTGTTGGCAACAACGACGCGTCGGGTGTCGCGACGCTCCCCTCCAATCATTTTGAGCCTCTAGATCTGCTCTTTCGTCAAGCTTGAAGCACCGGCAAAAAGTCAAATTCATGTTGGCTGGTGGCTGGAAACATGGAAAACATACCTGCTCTGCTGTCCATCTTCCTTCAGCATGATGCATAAATAGTTGCAACCAGAGGCCATCACCCCCGCTCATTACTTCCTACCGCTTGTCGACTAAAAATCCCTCCGAGGGACTCAAGTCGTCGTTGATCTCGCCTGCAAGGAAACTGGCAATATTATTATCCTCAACCAATATTGTCTGGATATCCAAAACAGGCATTGCCCTCCCGTTGACGTTCTTAGAATCGTGAACCCAGCGGGGCCGAATGGCACACTTGCAAAAAACGTGATCTTCCTGGTTCCTTTCCTCCCAGTCAAGATATCTCTTCTCATTGGTACCTGGGAGACCACTGGAGGTAGATTGGGATATTTCAAGCCGCGTCAAAAGCATGTTAGATCTATTATCCACCTGGTGAGACTCCTTGATATCAGGAATAACAGATGACATCCTGATTGCTTTTCTAACCACCCAGTTCATTCCTTGCTGCAAGACGATTAGCGAAATGGCGGTAACCCAAATGCAATATGAAAGGACCGAAGCAAAAGCTTATGGACTACTGTAGTCGAGAAAGTATCATCTAACCTCCTAGCGCCAGAAGTGGGTCAGTTGGAGAGAATGAAGATTTGTCCTGCAGTACATGTGACTTATTAGCATCTAGATGACAGCCTGTCCGCCACCGACCATTCTACATCTGCCATTAAGGTTCTCCAAAGTAACATGCTTGAGGGCGGTCATTGCGGAATAGGTTTACCCAAAAGTTTTGTGAAGCTTTCATATGGCGTCGCTGAGCAATGCGTCATTATCCTCCACCTCCTATATACCCCGTGGCGAAGATGTTATCCAAAGTAGGATGCTCCCAATGAATCTGGGCCCTGGCGGAGTTTCGGGGGATTTGTGGCCACGACCACGGAGATTGGGTGAAATTCGGGCTCTCTCAAAAACGACATTAATTCTCCTTCAAACTGCGCGCTCTCGTTCGGAATTTTGGCATCGGCGTTTCAACCTGGTTCCACGGGGCTTCGGACTTTTTAACCTCAGGAAAATAGTTGCATCGGCCGCCCTTGACATGTCCAGCCTTCACCAAACGGGCGCCGCGAAATTTGAAAGATTATCCGTGCCAGAATTTGGAGATCCCCGTTGGGAACGGCATAGAAGATGAAGCCATTTCTGAAGGCCTATAAGACAAGGCTTGGAAACCAGAGAGCCAGGGACAAATTCACTTTGGGAGTCGCAATCATTGTCCTCCCCTGTTACAAGGCTTGAAGCCAAGGTGAGCAAGGAACGACAGGAAATGGCATCTCAGTTGCTCTTAAAAGGGGGCACTTTGCTTATCCACGACGAGGAGAATTGTGTGACTCCGTCACGAGCTGATCTCCTCACCGATGGAGACCGTATCAGCAAGATTCACTCGAACATTAAAGTGCCAGAAACAATGCAGGTAATCGATTGCTCAGATACAATTATTTCTCCGGGGTTCATAGATACCCACCACCACGTCTGACAATCCCAACAAAAAGGTCTCCATGCAGACCAGATTCTTCTTGACTATTACCACAGTGGTTGCTAGACCGATCTCAGTGTCATTATCAGACGCGACTCTGACGCTATATGCAGGCAATCTTGCTTCCTCCCATTATACTTCTATGGATGTCTTTTGGGGCCAGTTGAGTGGTTTGCTCGAGGCGGTTGACGCCGGAACCACAACTATTGTTGACCATGCACATCTCAATTATTCGCCTGATCATAATAAGCTTGTTTATAAAGCGATTGCCTCGCCACCTGACTAAGCTCTACCATTCTATTAGGCAAGGAGGCTATTCGCGCAACCATCGCCTCTGGTATCCGCTCCGTGTTTTGTTATTGCGCGCATCCTAGAGTCGCAACTTGGAAACCGGAACTCACTTTTGAGAAAGACTTGTTTCCGGACTTGGTTATGGCAACTTTTCGGGAACTCGCCTCCATGCAGCCTTTCGGACCAAACGGACGGGTCTCGCTTGGTTTTGCGATTGATGTAGCATTGGTCCCCTCATCGATCATAAAGAATGTTTTCGACGAGGTGCGTGCCCTAGGGGCGCATCTTATTACTTCACATGAAACCCGGATTAGCATGCTGGATAGTAGGCATCTTGACCTATACTTCCCACTCTCTTGGATTTATAACGAGGCTAATCAGTGTAGATATTCCTTCCGCGGTCAAAGTCTTGTCTGACCACAACCTACTTGGACCAGATGTGCTCCTGTCCCACGCCAACCATACTGATTCCAATGAAAGAAGCTGTATCCGGATGGCTGGTGCGCACATATCCAGTACCGCTGTTACTGAAATGCAGATGGGGTACGGGGATCCCATTGCTCTGCAGCCCGATATTTTCGGGTCAGCTTCTTTGGGAATAGACTGCCACTCCATGTGCAGCTCCTTTATGCCATACCAGATGCTCACCCTGTTACAATCCAGCCGCGCCAACAGATATGCAGATCTAGTCAAAAGAAATCAATGGGATGCCTGGATTGGCCCTACTGTGGAAGAGGTATTCAATCTGGGCACAGTTCTAGGTGCGAAGGCTATTGGACTTGAAAATGAGATTGGTAGCCTCAAAGTAGGAAAGAAGGCTGATCTCGTCATCTTCGATGGAAAGACTCCCTCTATGCTATCCGTCTCAAAATGTCATCCTGTGGCGGGAATTGTGTTGCACAGCTCAATAAGGGATATTCGCACTGTGATCGTGGATGGAATTATTCGAAAGGACAACTCGTGTCTGTCCATCATCCTTGCGCCCAGTGGCTTGTGCAATGAGGATGAACCTGCTCGCCAGGAAGAGAAACTCGCATGGAATGATGTGGCAGCAGAAGTAGAAAAAAGCAGAGAAGTATACGGCACAGAGTTGAGTTAACAGTCGACGAGGATAAAGCGAGAGATGGGCTTATTCGGTCCTTTTTGGAGTAAGTTGGCAATAATAGCTAAGAAGCTAGGATCACACAAGCTTCCCTAGTCGACCTTACCCCTAGGATCCAGATAGAAGAAGCAGAGACCTCCATATAAGCACGCCATGCAGCAAAGGTTCGATACAAGTCAGTACAATGGCCCGCAACTCTGACAGGTGATCACCCACGGTAACCGCCAAATCAGCAGTTGATTAGGTGACCTACATATGTAAAGGTTTCCTGCGGGAACTTCTTGCTTTATCTTGGGAAAGAGCCTATGGAAAGATATGCATTCTTGAATAGTCCTCAATCTCAATTTGATCATAGGAGATGCGCAATGTAGGAAGTGACTTTTTGGCTTTAAAATTTAATCCACTAACTGCCTCTGCTTTTGATATGGATTGTCGCAGCGTCAGCGTCAGCGCCATTCGACCCAGGCAAGGAACAGGGGCAAATAAATTCGATTTTCCACTATAATTGTAGGCGGTTTGTTCTGGCAACAGATAGGGACACGCTAAGGCAGATTGCGCGAGATCTGGAATTATAAATGGAGGTATCTAAGCGGATTTTGCGTCCCTTGGCCTTGGAGTGATATATAGACCAACAGAGTTGTATGGATGTACAGGGACAGCCATTTTGCTTTCTATTACAGCTAGGATGGACGTCAGTCATTGGCCGTGCTCTGCCGCTGTGCTTGGTCGTACGACCAACATCTTTCGCCTACTCCGGTCAGAGGCGCAGGGTCTGGTGCTACTGGTGTTATTTCACAAGATCTATGCATTTGCTCTTACTGCCCAGATCATCAGCACGCGGGTTTGTTACTCTGGTATTCAGCCCTTGTCCATCCGACCTGCTAGGTGTTCAAACTACAAGACTAAGTCTGACCTTGACGTAGACGCCCAGTCGGGTGTCCTACGAAGGGTTCAGACCGAGTCGGTCCCACGCTTGCAATTTCCGTCCTAGCTGTCCCACAGTTAGCTAGCCTAGTATGACTTAAACACAAGTGGTATATTACCATAAGTCTTTCTTTTTTTGGGGGGGAACAACAATGTCCTGAAAAATCAATAAGGATGGCCCAGAAACGATCGGGAAACCTGTGCCTAGGAATCGGCCGTGGCCAGAGTCCCAGGACATTCTGTTTTAAAAAGTTATATCTTAGCTTAATTTGGCTCCCGGGACTAACTTAAGCCTTAGCAACAATAACAAATGTATATGAGAAGACTGGCCACAGTAATCTAGTAATTTCAGCAACACTCACCTACTAAAGCGCCCCACCACAGCTGGGCTGTTCTAAAACGATCATTCAATCATCTATGCCTGTCTTACAACAGTGTTATCCATAGATTAATTCTTGACGGTGCTAATGTTTTCGTTACAATATGTGTTAGAGCAAGTGGCTATGTCCTGGTAGTTGCTTTCCTTTTACCTGCTCCCAAGCTCATCAACACTATTAAACAAGTATCTGCAGTTGTAAGAGCATATTTCCATGCCTCGCCATTGTTCCTTATGCTGTCCAAGTTCAGATGTAGCAACCATGTCAACTACCAGCTCCGAATTTTCGTCAAAACCATCAAGGTGCAGCTTGAGGTCGGCTTCAGTAACAACTTATCAGGTGCTCCTCTACTAACCTATCGAGGTCCAGTCCTCACCTTTAAACTTGCTCTTATCAAACGTATTAGATTCTCATGGGCTCTAGTGGATTAACAAAAATTCTTAAATCATTTTGCTATATACAAAATCTTAGGTAAAGCGAAACGGACGGGTAGGGTTGTTAAATATCGGGACGAAGAGAGCGGGCAGCCACAATTTTCGACGAGACAAGAGGGGCGAAGGGGCAGGCATAGTATTTGAAACAGGTGAGACGACGGGGCGCGACGGGGTGAGTGGAGAAAACCTATCGGAAGGCCGTTGAAAAAGGGAAGGAATTAGGAGAAGAGCGAGGACAATTTGTATGTACTTACAGGGACCGGCGGCTGGTGATAACAGATAAAACGGGTACAGCTTTCGAGAAGCCATCCCGAAAGGGGGAAACCCAACCAGAAGCGGGATCTCACGGGCTCTCGCCTTACAGGGATTATTGATTATTCCGATTTCCTGCATTCTACAACGAGCAGGGATCTCGCCCCTCGGCAAATGGCGGTGCCTGTTGAGGTTACACGCAGCTGAGTCTAGTCATGCCGATCATCCCCTCGCCTTCTTTTCCCGTGCGATCTCGTCTTCTCTCTCCCCATCTCTCCAGGCCAGCACGATGGAAACAACAGAGCGACATACAGCCGTTGATGGTCCCTGCCAAGCTTTGGATGAGGGCACTCACATCTCGGATGCGGCGCTGACCCGCACCATCGACTGGCGCATCCTCCCGATCATGTTTTTAGCCTATTTCCTGCAGTTTCTGGACAAAGTCGTCCTAAACGTGAGCCCCTCCGACTTCCCACCTTACGAGTACTCCGTATAATAAGGATATGCAGTATGCAAATGTCATGGGCATCCAAGATGATCTAGGAATGTCAGGAAACAACTTTTCGTGGCTTGCGACAGCCTTTTTCATCGCCTATTGTCTCGCGGAAATACCCCAGGGTACGCTCCCCCCTTTCGTCGGAGCCTAATGCTCCTCTCTCGTATTGGAACGCAATTTAATAAGCCTAGGTATTCTCCTCCATAGATACCCCATCCCAAAAGTCCTCGGCGGTAACATTCTGATATGGGGAATTATTCTCTGCTGTACCGCCGCAGCTCAGAATTACGCTGGCGTCTTAGCCTTGCGAATACTCTTAGGCCTCACAGAGGCAGTCATCGGTGCGTACTCTTCTTTGCCCCTCTACTCGTTACACAGATGCAGTAGCTAACTAAGCGAGCCAGCGCCCGCCCTCACAATCTACACGAGCATGTGGTACACACCCGCAGAAGCGACCCCGCGCTTCGGGTTCTGGTACTGCGGCCTGGGAGCTGGGCAGATCCTCGGCGGGCTAATCTCCTTCGGCGCGCAACATGCGCCGGCCTCGCTATCCTTCGCCGGGTGGAGAATAATGTTCGTCGTCGTGGGTGCAGTCAACATCACCGCCGCGCTGCTCGTGCTAACCTTCCTTCCAACCAACCCAACAACATCGCCTTTCCTCTCGCAGGTCGAAAAGGAGCATCTCGCCGCCCGCCTGAGCATTAATACCACCTCTCCATCGCTCGCATCCCTAACCTCGAAGACCTTCCACCCCCCATCCCTCTACACAGCCCTCACAGACCCGCAGACCTGTCTGCTGTTGCTACTGACAATCCTGACCACAACGCCCTCGGGCCTGATAACCACCTTCTCGTCAATTCTGATCCGCAGCTTCGGGTATACGCCCAAGGAATCCGCGCTGCTGAATATGCCCTCGGGCGTTGTGAGTATCGCCTCAACGATACTAGCCACGATCGCAATCGCGCGTGGGTACCCGCGGTGGCTGGCGATTAATGTCCTCCTCGTACCGACCCTGATCGGCTCGTGTCTCATGTCTTTTCTTCCGCCGGAGGGGAACCAGGCCGGGTGTCTTGCGGGGATTTACTTGGTTAATACGGTGCGTTCCACCCGTCCCCGTCCAACGATACCATTCAACCGCCATCCATATAGCCTTTCAATCCATCGTTCCCTCCTTGAAGAAAAAAAAAAAAAGAAAAGAAAAACACGAGCGTACTAACAAGTATTATGGAGAAGACCGTCGCCCCGCTAGCCCTAATCTTCGCGTGGACAGGCGCAAACTTCAAAGACACGACGATGAAGGTAACAGGTTGTGCCATCGTCTCGGCGGGGTTCGGCATTGCAAATATCATCGGCCCGCAGACGTTTCAGGCCAAGGATGCGCCGGAGTAAGCAACTCGCACTCCCTTTTTAATTATTAATCTTGTTTAATGGTATATGGTGGTGGTATGAACGACATGGGCTAATGATTATGTGCGCTGGCAGCTACACGCCTGCGAAAATCACCATCGTCGCTGTGAACGCGAGCGCGATGGTTGTGTCAACAGCATTGAGGGTGTTGTATGGGGCGAGGAATGCGAAAGCGGAGCGCAGTGGTGGGAAGGCGATGGGGTCGACTGAGCGGAGGCTGAATAAAGGAGAGGCAGAGGCAGAGGAAGATGGGGCGGGTGGGTTTCGGTATGTTTACTAGTACTCCTAGACCAGGGCCGTGGAGGGCCCGATGCAGGAACGCGCACTGCAGTCATCGGATTGTGCTGATGCTTATTTGGCAACCGGGATTGTATATGTATCTGATATGGCGCCGTTGTCTCATGATCAAACATTGCTCATGGCGAGGGTCCAATCCCTGAACATACAGCTACTTTTCATGAAGGCGATCGTAATGAACACATGGTATACAAGATGATATAACCCACATATTTTGTCCCTATGTGTGAGAGATTCAAGTCAATAATATCCCCAGTCCCACCTGAAAATGCAAAGAATCGCTTGCTATACGCTCAAAATACCCGAAATATGCAGCTGTTCAACGCATACGCCCCCGTATAAGAATGGAAAAGGTGAAGTCATCTAGTCAACCCACATCCCAGGCATAACCTCCTGCTGCCTTTCCACCAGCGCCCAGAAATCACCCACAAACACATCAGTCGGGTCCGTGACCCAGATGTACCAATCGTCTGGTTCGGGACCGTACGTGAATTCGAGTATCTTCAATTCCACATATTCCCGCTCCATTAGACTACCCGCCAGAAAGTTCATATTTAGGCTAATGTCCAGAAGGAATTCCTTGGCCACATCTTCGCTCCTATGCATCGCCCACTCCTTCGCTCCGTACGCTTCAAGGTCCACGCCAACTGCCTTCAATTCGGATACCCATTTCCGAAGAGGAGAGAGGTAGGCCGACTTGTACGGTATAGCAAGGTCCAAATCATCATTATAGAACCGTAGGAAATTCATTAGAGGGGTACGTTTCCATGATAATGACGGTTTGTTCAAGTCGGCCGATGCCTCCACAGCTTCCTGGAGCATTTGTCTCCAGCTGTCCATGTGGGAAGTCGTCTTGTCGTAAAAGTCTACTGCCATACATTCAGCAACCTTATGCAGAAGGGTCTCGCCGTTTTCGTCCTCCATCAGGTAGGCATCAGAGTCGATTCGACCCCCCATAATGGTTTGGAATCTCGAGGCGGTCGATCCAGCCACAATGGTCCTGTTGAACATCATTGCTCTTCTAAATCGCACCGAAAGGGGCAGAGTAGCATAATTCATATAAGAATACTTTTGAATCAGATCAAGAGCTTCTGGTGGGCACATAATGCCGTAGCACCATTGGGGAAGTTGGCTGCGATTCTCAAGCAATAAATCCTCGTCCTCGTCAACCGTTATCATCAATTGGTATAGATCCACAATTAGTGGGATAAGCTCTGGTTGGTATACCCAATCTGCAGAAAACAGGTTCAAATAGTCCATTGGACCCCTAATGTGTCGTTAGTTCATTTGATACCTTGATGCTGGTAGGAAACATACGCCGCAATATCGTTCTTGTGGTTGGCGTTAGCCCCATTATCGAGGAGGATCCGGCACATGTCAAGCTGACCGTGGAAGGCCGCGATCTTAAATAGGTTAGTAGAAAATAACAAGAGTTGAAGGCGTGTCACCTACAGAGAGCAAGCTGGTCCCATTGCTAGTGCAGTCACTGGAGACGCAAGACGGGATGAAAACAGTCTCTGGACCTCATCAACATCGCCCGCCGCACAATAGCGGAAAATCGGCGACGAATCGGATATCATGTTGTGGGTTTGGACGGTAAACGTCCAGCCAGATATGAGGCGTTTTGTCTGCAAAGTCCACACTTTGTTGATGAATCCCAAAGGAACCCTCAATTGAAACTCTTTACCTTGCGTCTTCAGTTTCTGAGCCCTTTTTTGCCTGTCCCCAGAGCTGTGAGTTATGATCCCAATCCCAATAGTGATGGGACTTACCGCTTCGTGGATAGCTAGTAGTATCCGTCTTCTGGGCCATCCTCATGTACAGTGACACCCAGACTCTTTGTGCCTTCGCGCGTAGTGTATGATTGAATTGCGGCGGCGAGATCGCGGATCGATGCATTATGTTCACGTATAGAGGTACTATTAGACGATCGGTAAGCCCACGGGCGCAAGCAGCGGAATATGCTCCACTCAACCCACGCACCTACAATACGACCCCTGGAGCAAGACGAGCGTCCCCTTGATATTATCCAAATTCTGCCTCCGCGCTCTGATCGCCTCCTTCTTCCAAGCAAGTTTAACCGCCCCGACCTTCCGGCCAGCGACAGAAAGCGCCGTATACTGCCTCATCTCCTCGATCGTCGCCTCAAGATCCTTCTGGAACGCAAGCAAGCGCCGACCGGTCGCAGGGCGATCTAAAAATTCCAGCGACTCGGGACTCAGCATCTCTAGCACACCCTGCACGATTTCAGCATCCTCGATCAGATCTTGCAGCTCGGTCGGTGCGTTTTTCACGAAGGAGCGCAGCGCGCGCAAGTTATCGATGCTGGAGATTATTTGGTCGAGGAGGGTTACGACGCTAAATGCGCCGGTGACGACGCCGAAGACTTCGGCCATGGTGGATAGTTATCGCTGGTGTTGCGATCGCAGTTCGAAGTTGGAGTCGGGGTTCGACTCGAAGTCGAGGTGGTGGGGGCGGATTTTCGGGCGCTTGTGCTGACATCACGGGGATTGAAGGAGTTATGAATGGGAAAGGTCGGACGAGGCTGAGAATGTGTTTGTGCTGCGGTCGGAGTCGGAGGCTGTGCGCCTGCGAGTTGTGGGCTCAGCCACGGGAGGGCGACGAGGAGGCGGGAGACATGTATCTCGCACGTAGGGGTCGGCGGTTGCGCGATGGCTTGACATGGCGTGCGGGGCAGACACGGCGAAATTCGTGTGACAGAGTTTTGCGACCGCAAAGAACAGAGGGGAATGGGAAGATCGACGGGCTTTGATAAAACAGAGGCAGAGACATAAGATCCAGTCAATGATTTTAGGAGCAAAAACAGTACGTCTGTGAGTGAGAGAAAGGCGCGGACCAAGCTAGGGAGTAAGGCAGCGGCCTGTCCGTCAAAGAATCAGCTGAGGTGAGCAGCGTACAATGAAGAGATGAGATACTCATCCGCAAGTTACTTGTTACTAAAGGAAGAAAATAGAGAAGCGAAGCATTAGATTGTATATAAGGGTATTCTCTAGAACAACATGACCATCGTACTATCAACAAAAGAGCGAAAGCAATTTCCCATCACCAACTCCACCACCTAAAAGTGAGGAGTGTTAAGGGCCATCAGGCAAAGAAGACCCGAGATCAGACCAGCAGAAGGCAGAGTCAGAATCCAGCCGGAGAAGATAAACGCAATCTGGCGCCAGTTGATCGCAGCGAGATCGTAGTTCATCAGGGCGACACCGACAGCGGATCCAGTCAGACACTGGGTAGTAGAGACAGGGAGGGAGAGACGCGAAGCAAGCAGGACGGTGATGGCAGCACCAAGCTCAGTTGCGAATCCACGGGTCGGCGACATCTGGGTGATCTTGTTACCCAGAGCCCTCATGATGTGGTATCCGTAGAACCAGAAACCGCCGCCGAGCAAGAGACCGGCGATGACCAAGAACCAGACGGGGGTGTCGGCCTCGGTGTCGACGACACCGGAGTTGTAGGTATGGTACGAGCCGACCCAGGGTCCGACCGCGTTAGCAACGTCGTTGGAGCCGTGCGCGATGGACATCATGATGGCGGAGATGACTTGGCAGTAGGTCCACATGTGCTCGACGCGGTCGTCGTAGCGGCGGGCGCGGGAGTGGATGTCGCGGAGGAGGACAGAGTCGTGCGTGACGACGTCGCGGGTCACGCCCTGCAGGAAGCCGTACTTGAGGTATCCCCACCACTTGGCCGGGTTGGCCCAGGAGAGCTCGCGGACGGGGTCGAGGAAGCGCTCCTCAGGTTCGATGATGCGCTTCTTGGGGGCGATTTCAGGGCTGGAGGTGACGGAGTCGGGTTGGCGTTCCATGTCGGTGTCCTTGGGTCCCTTCTCCTCGGTGAGGGCATCGGGGTTCTGGACGCCAGTCTTGTTGCCGCCGGCGTTGACGATGCCATAGGCGTCCTCGTAGTGGTTGGTCAGCGCCCACTCCCCCTGGCGAGGGTAGTAGAGCGGGGGGTTCTCCTTCCAGAGGAGGGGGCCGAGCGGGACGTGGTAGAAGCGGATGCGGGCGTCGCGCTTGACGAGACGGCGGTGGAAGTAGGGCATGAAGAAGACGTAGCCGATCAGGAGGC
The DNA here is from genome assembly GCA_027569055.1 of Aspergillus baeticus. Lineage (NCBI taxonomy): Eukaryota > Fungi > Ascomycota > Eurotiomycetes > Eurotiales > Aspergillaceae > Aspergillus > Aspergillus baeticus. Next base: position 29,234 of record JAPDEI010000016.1, on the reverse strand, counting down.
AGCCGAAGAAGCAGCCGAGAATGATACCGGCACCCTTGCCGGCTCCGAATTCTTCGAGCGAGGGCGCGGTGGGGGCTTCAATGGTGATGAAGAGAGCGAGGATACCACCGGTGAAGGCGATATACCAGGGAATGAGGCGCAGAGCCCACTTCAGTGGATCCTCGCGCTCAAGCACGGAGTACTTGAGGGTGCCGAAGATGATAGCGGAGAAACCGCAGGCGATGGCGGGGGCAATACCCCAGGATGCAGCGACCTGCGACACACTTCCGCCAGTCCAGCGCCAGGTGATATCGGCCGACGTAGCGAAACCCACACCAATGAGGGCGCCGACAATTGTCTGTGTGGTAGAAACGGGCCAGCCCATGAAGGTCGCGGTAGTCAGCCAGGTGGCGCTGCCAACCTCGGCGCAACCCATCGCAAGCATAAAAGTACCGGGGTTGCCGATGAAACGGGTGGGGGTGATGATACCGGACTTGATGGTGGAGGTGACACGGTCGCCGAGTGCGACCGCACCGATGAACTCAGTGATGATGGCCATGATACCGACGTGCCACATCTTCAGAGTGCGGGCGGCGACGGAGGTGGCATACGCGTTGGCCACATCGTTGGCTCCGTTACTGGCGGCACTGAAGACAAAGGCCATCGAGGTGATGGCCAAAATCCAGTCATACTTGGCAGTGAGGGGGGAAGGCATTGCGACGACGGAGCTTCAGCAGAAGACTTGTCTTGCCTTGAGGGGAGGTGGAGGCGGCGCTGATGGATGAGAGAAGCCGCAGATCTGCTGGAGACGAGCAGGATTAAGTACTGGACCCTGAAGCAGCAGAGGCGACGCGACGACCCAGGGCACTGGCCGCCAAGTGTCGCCCGACAGGCTCAAACGGAGCTCCGGCAGAACGTGAGGCCTCAGATGGCAGGCATTGGCTCGATTGCTTCTGGTCCGCCAAGACAGCACGAGAGGAGCGGACTTGGCAGACGAACAGCTGTTCAGCCAATAATGTCTCGCAAAAGAGCACGTTCCTGAGCTTGTGGTTGAAAATCATCCGGACAAACTCGCTGTGAGTGGCTGCAGCTCCGCCAAGTTCGGGAGCCAACCGCCAAGCGTCTTGGCCTCCCAATCACTTCCGCACTCGACTCTGGGCCCTCGATCCCATACTTTTCGCCCAAATCTCTGCGATGATACGCAGCCTTTGCATCAGGTGGCGCGCCTTCGTGTTTTAGCGCACGTGGGGGGATGTCGCTCCTTCTGGTGGCCTCCAGCCCACCATCGCCCTCTTGTCCTCCACCTTCCAAGCCCATCTCACACCAGCAACAGCTTTCACGTGGGCTGATCTAACATGAGCCCTCGCTGGTCGCCGTGGCTTAGACGTCTTGGAGGAGCCACACTGGAAAAGTTCTGGAATTCTCAGCTTTAGGTTCGTATGCGAGAGTCGCGTGCTCACTCGCCAACGGGGCCCCCATCATCCCTGCTACGCTGATGCACCCTGGCCGGTTTCCTTGCAGCTTCTGGCGAGTTCCCGTTTGAGGTATCCACTTCAATGCGGTTGATCTTTTCTGGGAGGGCCACTTCGCTTGCACTGTGGGGACCGAGTCCAAGTGCTCCAAGACGCGAGAAAACTCTTTTGGCTTGATTGACATCACCTGCTGAGTGGCCAGGTGCTGTGCTGCCTCGCTGGGAGTGCATTCTTCCCAAACACTTTGCTGACAGCAGTTCTGCCATCGGCCATATCACTACTATTCACCACTATTCCTGCTTATTATCCCTGTAACCTTTTGAAAAAAGCAATACTCGCCAGACCTGGGTCAGATTAGCGACCACTCCCCTCTTCCTTCCTCCCTAATCTCGCTACCTGACCCTCCTCCCACGTTCTTTTTCTTAGCCCTCTTTACGGTGTACGCAGCAAACATATCCATCCAGCTAAATCAAACTAACGCACTCCGCTTATACCTGCCCGGGCTTACGCCTATCTCCGCACTTCGTCGATCTAGGCACCCTTGACGAATCCCGATGTAGATATAGAGCACGATGCCGTCTCGTCGGGCGTTTGTGATGCTTTTCTGCCAATACTGTTGTCGTTGCCCGGATCATAAGCCAGTGACACAAGCCGGGCATGGGAAACGAGCCATGGCGAAGATTAAGAGCGCTGCATTATAGACGGCCTTCATCTCTTCGTAGACGCCGAGCAGGGGAAGAAGAACAAAATTCTCATTCGCGTCGCCATATCATCATACAGCGTACTGAACGCAGTTCTTGGTGGTCCTCCTGCTCTGCCCACATCGTGTCGACCATCCAACCGACGCTCCATCTCGCCACGGCGCAGCTCAGCCAGTGTCTTCCGTCCGCGTACATTGGATCTAAGTCCAAAAGGTGATAACCCGTTGCGTAGTAATAGATTCTCTCGCCGGAGAATATCTCACGGCATGCCCGGTCGGAGCACCCCTGTCTATACCGTAGTCTAGAGCGCGCAACGGGGCCCAGGTCGGCATCGGGCGAGGCCCTATGGATTAGGGAAGGCCCGATCCCGATGTCGTGGCTAGTAAATAGATGGATGTTGCATGCATCGAGTGATTTATCTCGCATCTGCTGACTGTAGCCCGGTATCTCCGAGCGACGCCAACGCCGTGACTCGTGAGCCGACCGGATATTCATAGCGATCTCTTGATGATGATGCTGAGGGTAAAAGGATAGTAGCTCGATCCGCGAAGGGTACCATAGAATGACCCCAAGAATCGAGCGGCCGACTAGCTTGTGTTCATGCCCTCTCTCCTCTGACGCGTAAGCGGGCGCTCAGGGTTGTGTTCGTTCGCGCCTCGCAGCTGATTCTGGAGAGAGATCCTTGGTTTCTAAGACTACGTGAAAGAACGAGGAATCACAGAACTATCTTGAATAATAGCACCCGCGTCTGTATAGTAATTTATTAGCATGTTACCAGCCCGGCCACAACACCCAATTGGCAATATGTCAAGTTTGGATCGCTGCTAGGTAGCCTTGTTCAACATGGTTCTCCACGCTTGTTAGTTGAAGATATATATTGTTGCGGGTGGCTGCGCGACTTTAAGCTAAATCGAGATAAACTTCTTACAGACTACAAGAACCACGGATAGACTTCAGATGAGGCGTTCACTGTTTTTTTTTTTTACTCAGCATTACATATGTGAAATAATCCTAGAAAAATACAGTAAAAGTACTTTGTGCCCTGCGTTTGCTTTTGTTGACAACAAATCCTGTGGTGACAAAAAAAACGGTGCGCGGCGAAATCGAACGCCAGACTCATTGGACAAATTGCAAAATAATAATAATATGCACCCTCTGACACATAGGCTAAGGGTGCAATATAAAGTAAACTATTCCAGAACGTAGATAATATACCTATTTGTAAGTGAGATGCTGACAACGACTCAAGGATACTATAAAGCTCAGAGCAACTCGAGAATGTGTTAATTGATGGTGTAGCAAAAGGGTTGGTGGAAACTAACGCCGCACCAAAGAAGCCGGGCTTGAGCCATGTTAGGCGATGGCTAGCATGAACATACATACTATAAGACTTCTAGTCGACCAAAAAGGTACCACGACGCCAGTTTGATAACTGGCGAATACTATAAAGTCTATGGCCGACGATTTGGGACCAATAGATATGTAGTATAGAAAATACTCTAGGATGTGTGGTGCCAGAAACTGTAGCCGAGGGAATAGCAGCGGTATATACTCCGTAAATCCAAGTCCACACAGAACTTGATAAAGCCAGAATCCAGATTCCTTATCGTGTGGAGGGGATGCTGTGGGGCGGCCATCCAACCCCCTCTCTGGCTGGCGGCGTCTCCAACTCTCCAACCCCCAGGTACTAACCTTAACTTATCAATTCAGAGTCTATCAGTGGTGGGAAAATGAACTGATAAGATACTCCATTTTCAATCCTCGAACGTATAAGAGATACGAGCTCCCTCGTTGGTTTCGCTTTTACCCCCGCAACCATGGCCCCGGGTGCTATGTTCATCCCTTCATGCCGCGTCCCAAAGTACGCCCCGAAAACCGCCAACGATCATATCGTGCATGCCTTTCCTGCAAATCATCTAAAATAAGATGCGACGCTCTCCAGCCCTGTAGCTCCTGTGTGAGGCGCGACCAAGCGGACTCATGCACTTATTCCGGAATCGACCGACGGCGACGCGCGCAAGGCCAATGTTGCTTGTCGGAAGCATTATCGCCGCAGGTCAACGAAGATAATACCCCGAGGAGCGATGGCTATGGTCCTGTCTCTCTAGATTCGCCATTTTCTATGGATTTGGTTGGCCCGGGTCCTGGTTCGGATAGTAACCGAGGCATTCCCGTTACTGGTGATCCGAGAGCACCGAATGAAATTGTTCGTGAGAAAGGTGCAGCTGGACGGCCTTATTATTTATTAATATAACGGGCGCTGATTTCTAGCGATCCAGTATTTGTTGGAGAAGCTTCCTCACAGTCGTTCCTTCACTTTCTGCGGAAAACCGTCAAAGCGTACATCGGGTCGGCTCCCTTTACCGATGGAGAGCGCCAGTATGTCACCCTCGACGTCGACCTGCCTAGTGCAGGGCCTGATCTTTCGCTCAACACCTCTCCAAGTAAATTGCGCTCACTACTCGAGTGGTATTTTGAAGCCGTATGTGTTGGTGGTCAAGGGATGAGCCAACACTAACTCTACCTTCAACTAGACAAGCGGAATTCTGTGCCCCTTCACGTCGGACGAAATCGAGCTTCTCTTGCATGAGAGGTCAAGCTCACCGGGTAGCATCCCGGAACTACCACCAACAGGGAACGATGATGCAGCTGCCCTGGATCTCGCCCTGGCTATCGGTGCGCAGGCAGGGGGCCGCGGCGAGGACGTTGTGCTATCTAGAGCATATTTCTCGCGCGCACGCAAGGTCGCTCTGGACAATATGTTCACATCACAGAACCTCAGCACTGTGCGTCTGTTCCTCCTGCTTGCCTTTTACATGCTCGGAGCCTGCAACCGAAACGGAGCAGCCATGTTCCTAGGCGTTGCAGTCAGAGCGGCCGTCATTCTCCAACTGCACAACCCGCTGCCAGATAACGATCCCGAGAAAGAGGAAAGCAGTGATAGAATGCGAATCTGGAATAGCATTCAAAATGTCGATGTCCTGACCAGCTTCATCCTCGGACGGCCCAAGGACCTTCCGCTAATGCGGCATGCCATAGCCGAGACAAAGTCCCCAAACCCGGAGGAAGTCGGCCAATACGTACAGTCCGCATTCGGCGCAATGGTCCAAGTCTGCAACTTACTAACTGACATTGTTGACTCCCAACGTAAGAGCGCTGGACTCCTCCATGTGCCCTCTGCTGAGACGCAACTCTGTCGTCTCCGGCAGTGGAGCGGCACATTACCAGGGAACCTCCGCCATTTCTGCCCTACTGCCTCTTCCCAAGAAAGAAGAAATTACCTAGAGCCATCCGACAGGCAAGCCCTCATGAGCGCGATGCATATTTCCTGCGTGTACTACTTTGCGGTGATCCTGATAACACGCCCGTTCCTGGTCGCATATTTGATATCCAGACTCCGCGGCAAAGCACCGTACAACCTTATCAGCGATCCAGACGAAGCATCAGACATCAACATCAAGAATTCCAAGGTCTCCGGATTAGCCCATGTCTGCGTCAGCTCCTCGCTATACATGGTAGACATGTGCGTCAAGGCCAAGGCGGCGAATTTTACATTCGGAAATCTCTGCCTCCTCGAGTACATCCTCCCATTTCCCTCTTAGACCGTAAGAAGAAAGGCTAATAGCTACAAAGGGCATGGATATTCGGCGCAGGCCTAGTCCTCGGCTTCTCCATGTTCGCCGGCGAACCGCGACGAGACATCGACGACTCGTTCGGCAGCGCGCGGACTATTATCGCCGACCTCGCCACCTCCAGCCCGCAGGCCCAGCTCTACCTCAACATCCTCACCACCTTCGCCGAGGCGACCGCTGTCTACCGGCAGCGGGTAAAAGACGAGCGGCAATCTATAGTGCAGCACTATATGGGTCGGATCCTGGTAATCGACGACCCCGCGATTACATCGCGTCATAACACTATTCCCACGAGTGGCAGCGGGGTACTAACGGAGAACCCGGAGTGGATGGTAAATGTGGATGGGGTGGATATTGATGGCGCGGATCTGAGGACGTTGCTCGAGATATCGAATGGTTTTCAGGACCAGACTGCTGCGGGGAACTGGAGTGAAATTGATATGCATTTGTTGGATTATCCGATTCCCGGGGTCGAACCATTTGATCAATTTTTCTACACAGTCGAGTGAAGGTTCTTGTTTGTTCATGTTGTTATTAGTGTTTCAGGGGAGCAACTACATTGGACTACGCTGAAGGGGAGCCGGTCCGGATGCATGGATGCCCCTGAGGTTTCGGCTGTGTACCACTCGTAATATAACGCGAATGAAGGAGTTTTCCGAGTTGACGCCCTACCCATCTACCCACCCACCTACCTATCCATTACCCTATCCTGCTATAAATAGCCGGGCCGATTCACGTTCCAACCGGAAGAGATGGTTTCTCCCTCAAAGTGGAAGCGCAGTCTGGGCCCAGTGTGAGGAGGAACATAGAAGAAGACTATACTGTCTCTTATATGGCGAAATTCATGAAATCATTTAATAGCTACTAAGCAGACGAAAACTTGCAACAGTTCAGCTACATAAATCCTAGAAGCTACTACAGTCCAACTAGACCTAGAAAGAAAGAGTCAAACTATTCCCTTAATCTCGAGAAAACATTTATCGCCCCTATGCAGCGATAACAGCCTGCCCACTAAAGTTTCGCGCGACTGACTCGGCAAAGTACTCACCCACAGTCATAGGCGGACTAAGATAGCACGAAGAACCCATCAGTACAAATGATCAAACTTTGTGACCAAAAGTCAAAAGGAAGTGAAAGAGGTGACCCACTACTTCTTCAACGGCCCCTGTAACACAAAACCCCTCCGACATTGATTAAAGTACGCAATCGAATACCTCGACGGAGATCTGCCGACCTCCTTCGCACGCACACGGTGGAAATTCGACTTGAGCCTATCATCAGACCACGCCACTATGCGTAAATGTCCCCGTCAGCATCTAGCCGCCATGTATTTATATATCACCCGTATTGATTTCCGGGATAAGGAGAGGAGAAGAGAGGATAGAATAGGAGAGACAAACTAAGCATATCACCGATATTCACCACAATTGGGCCCGTCTCAGCAGGGACGGGGGTGAACACATCCGAGCGGGCAAAACTGGAATGCGACTCGCGTCCTGGGCAGATCTCCAGCCCGTCCTCGCCGTCGCGCTGAAAGAGAAGGGTCAGGCAGCCGATGTCCGTGTGCGGGCCGGCTCGCCAGGTGTTTTCTGCCGCGGGAGCATTCTCGTCTGATGGGGGGTAGTGGATTAGTCGGAGTTGGGTGAGGCAGTCTGATTCGTGGGGGTCGTTTGCGATGCGGAAGTAATCCTCGGGGAAACCTAGGGCGATTGCGAAACATGATACTGGATGGATGGATAAAAGGATAAATAAATTTATTGAGTGGGAAGTATTGGGATCTGGGGAGGGGAAAAAAGACGTACAGACGCGGTCCGAGATCCCGGCGCATTTGTCCATGAATTTCGAGGTTTTTTCTCTGAAGCCTGGGACGTCATCTTCGCGGGGCCATCGGGAGGTGCGTCGCAGCCAGAGGGATTCCTTCTGGTCGTAGGTGCCCGTACTGGGTCGGAGTTGAGCCTGGTTGGTGTTAGTATGGATCCTCTCTGTTATTCGGGGATTAGGGAAGGGTGTTACTTTGTACTCCCAGCCGTTGTTTGTTTTGGTGTCGTGGGGGATCTTGCCCTTTGTTTCGGCGGGGAGGTCGAAGAAGTTCCGGGAGACAGCGAACTGGGCTTCGACTTCGTCTTTGGAGATGCCATGGTCGACTAGGCTGAAGAAGCCGACATACTCTGCCGCATTGATCAATTGCTCGGTGATTTCATCTTTGCGGTTTTCAAAATCTAGGATTGTTGTCAGTCGTTATCTTGAATGGGGATAGGAGTGGACGGTGTGCACCTTTGAGAGAGATAACAGGAACCAACCGTTCAGACATGGCTGTATGTATACTTCTTAATGTTTGAGCACTGTGTTTGCATCATTAGCCCCTTCCAGAACTCCTCATTATATCCCTTCATGCTCTGCCGAGCGCCTGGTTCTCGGAAATGTACTGATTGTGTATCTTATCCGTCCCCCTCACTATCTCAGCCCAGCCTCCTATCTCCAACTTCTTATCTTCGTATCTTTGAGCTCTTGGTCGGCTATGTACCCCTTCTTTAGCTTCAGGATACATTTACATCCAGTTGAGAGTCGTAAATAACTTGTCTAGTTTCACCAAATTAATTTGAAACACGCTCATAAAATGAGTACATTGGACCCAAAGTTCACCAAGGTTGCTAAGTCCATCAAACCCTGTGCCATGGTTGATAGTAGACTAACAGCTCAGGGCGACGATTTCGAGGTGGAAGCAGTAGGGCTGAAGCTCCCCGGCGAGTCCTTCACCATCACCGGGAGAGAGAAGGCTTTGGATTTACTTGCCCACCACCATGTCGACTTTGACCCCAACTCCCCCGAAGCAAGGAGAGTGAAGCGGAAGATTGACATGAGAATCATGCCCATGATTTTTGTCGTTTATTGCCTGCAGTTGATGGACAAGAACAGTCTCTCCTACGCCGCAATCATGGGAATCAAAGAAGACACACATCTCACACCAAGCCAGTATTCCTGGCTCGGTTCAATTGTGTAGTAAGTCTTATCCTCTCCGCTTTCTCTCGAGTTAGAAAGCTCATCGACATTTACCGGCTATAGCTTTGGCTACCTCGGCGGTGACATTCCTGCTACGTTTCTCATGCAGCGAATCCCACTCGCCAAGTTCCTATCGGGCATGTGCATGGTCTGGGGTATCGTCGTCGCTCTACACGCTGTCTGTCACGACTTCAGTACCCTGGCAGCCGTCCGCTTCTTCCTAGGCGCCATTGAGGTCGTGACTGTTCCCGTGGCAATATACATCACGGGAGCTTTCTACACAAAGAAAGAACAAGTCACTCGAGTAGCAATCTGGTACACCACATCCGGCTGGGCCTCTGTCTTCGGCGGCTTCTTCGCCTGGTGCATGTACCATGCCACTAGTTTCCGCTGGAAAGGCCTATTCATCCTCTATGGAGGGCTGACATGTGTGACGGGCATATTGCTCTACTTCTTCCTCGCCGCGTCACCCATGGACGCCAACTGGCTCACCGACGAGGAGAAAGTCATCGCCTTGGAACGCGTCCGCGGGAATAAAACAGGTACGGAGGTGTGGAAGTTCAGCTGGCCCCAACTAAGGGAATCCCTGCTCGATGTCCGCCTCTATATCTTATTCCTGATGCTAGTCTCCACGGGATTACCCAACGGTGGAGTGACCGCGTTCGGTTTGTTTCCCCCCCTCTCTTCGAAATATGCCAAATACACCAAGGTCAATAATTACAGAACTGACAGATACACAGGCCCCACAATCGTCGCCGGCTTCGGCTACGACGTCCCCAAAACCACCCTCCTAAACATGGGTTCTGGCGCAACTCAAGTAGTCGGCACAATCCTTGCCCTCTTCGTCGCCAAATACACCAACCGCACAATCGCGGGAATCATAACCCTTCTCTTCGCGTGTATCGGCTGCGCCATGATGCTCGGTATTCCCAGTAGTAATAATGGTGCTCGGTATGGCGGGTATATACTGATGTATCAATGTTTGTTACTCCCCCCTTTCTTCTTTTTTTTTTTTCTCCCCTCCCCATTTATCGGCTTGATCTACGGGCAGAGCACTGATGGTAGCTCTGGACTAATTAGTCCCCATCTGCATCCTCTTCATCATCACTTTCTTAACCGCCGGGGTGGCTGGTACGACCAAGAAATTCGCCTTCGGCTGCGTGTATCAGCTGGGCTACGCGGTGGGGAATATCATCGGACCGCAGACGTACCGGGAGAAGGATGCACCAAATTATTATGTGAGTTTGCCCTACCCACCCCCTACTTCAGCTGCTAATCCTCCGCGCCTTAGCCAGCTAAGTATACGATGCTTGCGTTCTTTATTTTCACGGCGCTGCTTATCGGTGTTTACGGGACACTGCATCATGTTTGGAATGTTAGGCGGGAGAAGGAGACGAGCGCGGTGGAAGGAGGTACGTTGATTTATTTGTTTTGCTCGTTCTTCAATCTGAGATTGGTTATTTACTAATCTTCTTTCGGGGTTGGTGTAGATGAGCAGGATTCGCCTGAGAATGAGGAGTTTCTGGATTTGACAGATTTCCAGCTACGGTCATTTCGATATCCCGTTTGAAGTGGGAGGTTTGGTGTGGGTAATGTTGTTTATCCTAGTGAGTGCAGATGTAGTTGGAAACAAGTTCTATGCAGTAGTAATTTATAATGCTTGGGTTGTTAATTAATGAGTGGTAAAGGAAAAAACATATAATAGTATGGTTTACGTATAGTCGATCAAAAACCCAGGCGGCATTACGCGCCACGAAGATCATGGCCTCTTCCTTGCTCTCTATTAATAAGGTGCAAGTAATACAATCTGCGTTATTTAATTAATTCAGCCAGTTAGTCCAGGAACTCTATCCCGACTAACTTCACCGTGCCTGTTCCCAGTCAGCCTATAATATTATTAGTAAGGTGGCTGCCATTTTCGCTCTCTTGATCATCTGAGCTATCAGCTTCATAAATATTAGCTTCCCGCCCTGCAGCTAGGGGTAGTTGAGCACGGACAGGGATGCTTACCTGTAGCGTGCATGACATACCAAGGAAGGCTAGTAACATGAGTCCTACATTCTGTAGGTCCTGATAGTTAGCATATTTTTGAAGGGGGCTGTCAGGGCACCTGCGTGATATCCATAAATTCCGCCAGAGACCAGGGAGAGAATCTGGTTAAACGTCTGTATATATCCATGTAGCAGTGTTAAAAGCGGGTTAAAACACCTAATCTAAGTTTAACAATGTACCACTGGTGGCATTGGTCTTCTTTTCAAACTTTTAAAAGCGAAATGTCAACCTCCGGGATCTGAATTTGGCGGTGGTAAGTGCCGATTCTCCAATTGTCTGAGATATTGTGAAGCGTGGCCATTGTGGAGCTTTGGGCATCATTAAGGAGACTCGGGGCATATAAAGTCTTTTCAGATTCACAGTAATCCATGGCTTTGTATGGGTGAAACCTATCTTTCGTTTTCAGATTACCCCAGCGTATACCAGCTTTCCCCGTCGTGATCCCGTTTGCTGTTGTTGTGGCTTTTACGCTTGTTTACTCAATTTGGCCCTTGCAGGATCCAGCGGTAGCACGTCGAATTAAAAGCGCAATTACCACTGCAATTTGCAGATTCTTGAATAGTTGGAAAAGCACCCTTACATTGTGTAACCTTATCAAGTTCGCAGTTGGGCACCTGTGCGCTACAGCACATTCCCTTGCGTGGGGCAGGCTGCGAGTCTAATCCCCCTGCATGAGCAGTTAGTGTTGAGCTGATGATAAATATCCATTGCGCCACTCGCGCAACACCTGACGATTCGCGAGCTATAGCTTTTTCGTCAGATTTTGCACAAGAATGAAAGTATTCACCCCCGTCATCTCCGGCATTGTCCTGGCTTCGCTGGGAGCCGCGACACCCCAGGTTACAATTACACCCCAGGTGCGTCCGGAACCCTGTATAGGGTTTCTTAATGGGAATGCTAATCTCAATGTATCCAGGTCACCATCTACGATGGGCCAAATTTCCAAGGCCAGGCGCAGACGTTCCCCGCTGACGGTACCTGCCACTCCATATTCCCGTACGTTGCAACGCCCGGCTTCCATAGGAAGAAGTTCCATATAAACTAACCTCCTCAATTAAATATAATAGGTGGATTGAATCAGTTTTCATTACTCCTGGAACGTCGGTCTACTGCCAGCTTTTTGAGTAAGCGCACGCTTTTCGATAACTTGTATGAGGATCACAGATCTATACTCACGCTCTCTTAGGACTGCCGACTGCCACGGACAGGGTGGTGATGTGATTGTTGCTTCACATCCGGTGTTCGCGACTGCGCAGATTTATCCTGGTATTATTTGTGGTGTTCTATCTTAGTTCCATAATGTGATTGTGGCGGGAGGCTGATGCTGTAACGCTCTCGAGAGATGTTGTTGGTGCTCCTTGTTTATCTCAGCTCGTATTGAGTAGTATGTACTTTACCAGGACTAGCCTGCCAACCCCGCTTACACTTGCGCCTGAATCCGCCGAGTGCGCTTTTAATTGGCCTCGCGCTTCCTCTTGTGTTCCCTTGATTTCTTCTCCTCTTCGTAACCACCTGGCACGCTTGACTTAGCCTGCTTTTGGTTCTACCCCACCTGCCCTCAGCAGCCCGGCCCAGCCGCCTGTTCTGGTTTTTTAAGGGCCTGCTTCCTCGTCTCATCATCATTTTCTCTTACCCCGCCAACCTTCATCTTCCGTTTCTTCATTTCCATCTTTCTTCCCAGACACCCCCTCATGTCTTCTTACATCTACAGAGAGCGCGATTGAGAAGACAACTGGGACGAAAAGCTGTCACGATGCCCGGACCAGTCCTACGTTACCATGTCATGCACTACCTCAAGGCTGCATGATGTGGCGGTGGCTTTGCACATGCACAAGGCTGTGAGCCCACAGCCTACTTGAACACGTGTTTTCCCAACTCCTACCAGGCGACCGTCAGCATAACACAGGAAAAGCGAGAAAATAACATTCAAACTCAAGCTTGAGTGAGGACTAATATTTTCGCACAAGGCAACCTCATCTAATCGCACGTGTAATCATTCCGGAGTCACTTTTTGTCATTCGCTTGCTGCTATGGGGCCCACATGGCACCATAACGATGTCTTGCAAGTAAATAGTGGGATATTCACGGGCCAAACAAGGGCGCGGTGGTGGAGCCTCGATGGCGCGAGGGCTCAGGATGGAATCCTCGATGACGCCGCCCTAAGGGCGAAACTTAAGAAGCTTGTTGGTTTTCCGACTATATAACAACATGATGATCTGTAGTTACTAATTATGCGGGAATAGGGCTCCTTCTGGCAAGGGAGTGGAGAGGGAAGAGGAGGAGGAGGAGGAGAAGCAGCAAAGTTGGACTTAATGTATGGCACCCCTTCGTCCTGTAAAACATAGCGGTCTAATCCTCGACAGTATGCTTGATGGTGATCCTTCGGCCGAGAATGTTCCTCTATCAATCGACTCAAAGACGTTGCCATGTCTGACGAGGACGGCTGGGCTTGATGAGGGAATGACGAATGACTTCTTGACCAATAGGCTTCCTAACTTCAACATTCAGATGCAGTACAATGAGGAGACGGATAAGCCAAAGTTTATAAGTGAGATCAACGACGTTCTCTTTACTTTCCTCCGCAATTGAGGCGACTTGAATCTGGAATTAACGTAGCGTTGATATATAGGCATCTTCTTTCGCTGCCCAAGGAACGGTAGATGTGTGATGGGCATTATCCAACTTGAACTGGCGACTAGAAACTGTCTTGCCGTCCTCAGTACAGTCGTCGCGCAAGACATGCACGAGATCTGGACACAATGCATAGCCAACACCAGACCACTGAAAACCCACCCGCTATATCTTATCGCATTTATCTACGAACAGCGTTTCCAATCGTGGGCCGACTGGACCGGCGACCTATGGAATCAAGTCGCCGAAATTGAAACGGCAACTAACATGATCCCCCCAACGTGGAAAAGGGAAGTTGCCACCCCTCGGCTGCAGTCGTTGTCTGTCCCCGGTTCCCTGCTCACAGAACTCCACGGGACGAACGTACAGCTGAGCTACTGTGACTTCGTCGTAGCCTCTGGTCTGCGGTTCGGAGGGTCGTGCTTGGATCTTGTCAGCCAGGTTGAGCTAATCAGAGAGGAGGAGCTGGGCTTTGCTCCGCTGCCAATGCGACATCGTGCTGCACTGGATACGCGAGTGCGGTATACACTTGACCAGTGCCGCACGCTTGCGGATAAACTGTCCGAGTTGCGAAATCGGCTTGGAGGGCAGATGGAAGTGGTAAGAACGATTTATCCCTCTCTTCCCATTTTTACAATTCTGCTTCTGAGCTCCTGACATTGGGTGATAGTCGTACAACTTAATCGCTCAAAAGAATAACATGGTGAATCTTGCCGTCGCAGAGCAACAAGCTAGAGATAGTCGCACCGTCAAGGCAATTGCCATCTTGACCCTGTCGTGTCTTCCGTCAACATTGATTGCGGTATGTATACTCGCTCTCTTCCAACTTACTGCGGTCACATACCAGTGAAGTAATCAAGCTAATACCGTAGGTAGACATTGTGGACTGCAGGGCTCTTCCATATTGAAGGCGACAGAAATTGGCAGATCTATCTGGTGGTCTCGTCTGTCTCGACGCTTGCCGTGCTTGTCCTGTGGAGAATCTACGTATTTGTTTCTGAAGGGCGGTGGAGGGAGAATAAGAGCCAGAGAGAGTACGACCTAGTATGCTAATCCGAGTTTCAAACGGCCTACCAGCGAATGTACGATCTACCCAGCCCGTCAAAGGGCACGGCCTCACGATTGCGTGGCTTTGACCAAGACTGCATGGAGTTCAATTTTTCAAGCCTACAAAGCATAATGGCTCAACAAGCTTAACCAAATATAAATAGATTGAATGAGAAGATCATCCTTTGGATACTGATTATGCATTCCCTACTATTCAGTGTTAATCATACCATAAACTATTCCCCGAATCTAAAGACGACTCGCCGTCTGAACTTGCTTCCCATTCCCAACACAAGATAACATAAAGTCCAGCAGCATTTTGCCCTGTGCGGTATCTTCCGTTCCAATTGACAATATATTACTACAGGCGTTCACATTAGTCGGAAAAATTATTTAATCAGGATGGGCAAGACTGTCTTTACCTGAGATGGTTATGCTTCTTGATCACATGGGTGAGAGGGAGTGTCCCGGCTGGTTTGCTACGAGCTCTGTACGCATTCAAGAAACTTATCGTCGCATCAGCGGTTTCGGGCCTTTCTTGGGTTAGATAAGATTCGCTGTTCGGGGCTATTGGGATGGCTTACACTTCCCACTCAACCGAGCCGAGATACACGGGGAGTTTTCGTGAGTCCCTGTATACCAAAGAACGATATCATCAGTATTAAGCAGACAGAACACTGCAAAATAGCTAAAAAAAACAACCCACAGTAACGGCGAATCCTCAGGTAAGGCTTTGAATAGTCCTAGCGCGGATTTCGGCTATTGAAATGGTCAACACTAGCATTCTCATGGTGAATTACTCTCAATGGTTCTTGATGACTCACCCCCCACACCTCCTCGACATCAGACCCATAATAAGACCGGATTGTTCTCTGCCGCACTGGCTTCCTCCGATCATACCAGAAAGGCACACTGAGATAAATCACCCCGGCAACTGGGGGGAATAGCTCCGGCTTCGGGAATCGTTCTGGATCGCCTGCCGCATATCATATCAGCCATCCATGAGTAACCTAAGACATCTGGTAGGGAAAGAAAAAGAAGAAAGGAAAAGCATACCAGCAGCATACAAGTTCGTCGCGATATGCGCACCGCCACTCGAAGACCCCAAGAGGACAACCCTCTCTGGATCCGCTGATCCAAACCTCTCCGCCGAAATATTATTGTAGATCCACTCCCTCGCCATCTGGATATCCTCCGCGCCTCCGGGATACTGCACATGCGGAACGAGTCTGTGATTCGTGATGACGGTGACGATATTGTGCTGTGCGAAGAAATACCCGATGTTCGAATAAACCTTTTCGGACCACTGCTTGTCGCCGGAGAAGAAGCCGCCTCCGTGCACGAACATGAGCACGGAGCGCTTGGTTTCAGCTTCGTTGGGGATGAGGGGAACGAAGACGTCGAGCAGGTTGCGGTTGTGAGGGCCGTATCTCTCATTGCGGTGGACGGTTACGGTCTTGGGCGGTGGCGGGTAGAGGGGTTCGTATAGTTCTCGCCATTTCTGGGAGTAAAGTATTAGTGATTGTCTTCTTTTTCTTTTTGGTGTTGTGTCAGGGCAGATTGATTACCTCCTCGTCGCCAAGGTTGAATGTGGTTGTTGCTTTGGCGATTTCGGCGAAGATAACGTCCATTTTCTTTCAGTGGCGGTGGGTGTCGAGAAAATAGGGGACCGAGACTGTTTAGAAAAATTTGGCCTACTTCTCATTATTTCCCGATATAATCGGTTTTACGCGTTGGAGTAGGAACATATCCGAGCGAGATATGTCCCCTAGCCGAGCTATCGTTATCAGCCGGATAAGGGTGCAATTATGGGGTTCTGAGAAAAGTTGGAGAAAGAACTGGGCGGTAGCTACTGAGTTGGGTATTTTCAAGAGACGTAGGTATGGATATTAACTCCATTGCACTTGCTACCTGAGAGATTATGATGGGGGTAAGCTTTGTCAAAATGATTACCAGGTAGGGAAACCCTTGCGCGATTGGTAAAATGTCCACCTCACAGCCTATGTATAGAGCCGAAGTTGGACAGCATTCGACCAAGAAGAGCTGCTGGTTGATTATCAATGGCATTGTATACGACGTCACAACTTTCGCGGACAAGCATCCAGGAGGAGCCAGCATCCTCCTCAAATATGCAGGACGAGACGCTACAAAGGCGTTTGAGTCGTTTCATCAAGGCGACATCATAAAAGAAAATCTAAGTCCTCAGTACGCGGATCAATTAGCCCAAAGCGGGAGTGGAAGAAGCAAACCTTACTGACCTTCTCTCTACTACCAGACAGATTCTGGGCGCCGTCGCCGACAAGGATTCGGAACCCTCATCCGAGCCCAGCGATGCTGACAAGAAACCTCCACCTTCCATCCAGAAAAATGCCAGATTATCGGCCATAATCAGCATCTCAGACTTTGAGTTGGCTGCCTCGAAAAATCTTCCTGGAACCTCCTTTGCATGCAAGTACAACCTCACCAGTTCGAAACGGAACCTACTAGCACGGTCCTAACAATGCAGATGAGAAACAGTCCTCAGAAGCGGTGCCGAAGACGAACAAGCCACAAAATGGAACCGCAACAGCTGGAAAGCCATCCGCCTGCGACCCCGGGTCCTCCGCCCCATCAACAACGGAATCAACACCACCCACTCTATGCTCGGAACCACCTTCTCTGCCCCCTTTTTCATCTGTCCCGCCGGCGGCGCAAAGCTCGCTCACCCTCAAGGTGATCTCTGTCTAACGAAAGCCGCCGCCCGGCACGGAATCCTGCATTGGACATGCAATAATGCGGCATTTTCTCTGCGGGATCTGGCTGATGCACGGGCCCCAGAGCAGACGACCTACTGGCAGATCTATGCGTCTGCTGATTTAGCTGTTACGGAGAGGCAGGTGAGGCAGGCTGTTGAATTGGGGTACAAGGGGTTTGCACTCACGGTTGATGCGATTTGGGCGGGGAAGAGGGAGAGTGATCTACGGGCTAACTTTGTGGAGAGCGAGGAAGCTGAAGAGGAGGATAAAGATGAGAATTTTGCAAAGTTGCCGACGGTTAAGAGAGCGTGAGATATCTCCCTTCTTTTTTTTTCTTCCCTTGATATTCATACTGTAGTGTGCTGACATTTTGTATAGGCCGGTCTGGTCGGGCTTTACCTGGGAATCGGCGATCGCGTGGCTCCGGGGACTGACAGACCTGCCCATTGCCATTAAGGGTATTCAATGCTGGGAGGATGCAGCATTGTGCATGCATTATGGCGTCCATCCGTGGCTGTCGAACCACGGAGGACGACAATTAGATGGCGCGCCGTCTGCTGCGGAGACCCTCGTTTCTATCCGCCAGCACTGTCCTGAGGTCTTTGACAATTGCGAAGTGATTGTCGACGGTGGGATCACTCGGGGAGCGGATATCGTCAAGGCAATTGCGCTCGGCGCTAGAGGTGTTGGGTTGGGCAGAGCGTTTTTGTACTCCCTCGTTTTTGGAGAGGCTGGCTGTAGTAAGGCTATCCGGATACTCCAGCATGAAGTTGAGACCACCATGGCTTTGCTGGGGGTTACGTCTCTTGACCAGCTGAATCCCTCTTATGTGAGTGATATTAAGCCCTTTTCATTGGTATGTGATCAGGTAGGAACTAATGTGAGCGAATATTCGTCTACAAAGGTCGATGTATCTCCTCTTGTCCAGGGATACCAACGGTCATTTTTGTGATTGCTAGACCAGTCTACAGCCTTCGAGGGGGCAAATTCGGGTTATAGATGGGTAACCTGGGATGAAGAATAGAGTATACTGAAATATAGAATCGAGACTAATTGATTAACCGGATTTCTTGGTGCTATACATGTAGCCACACGATGAATGAATATTTACCAGGGGTGGCTTTATCTCGCAAAAATATACCTTAGAGGCACTGACAGTTTCTTCGAGAGGGTTGTCATGTGGCTCTAGCAAGAGAGATATGGCGCCCAGGACCAAGAAATTTATTATTCGGCATAGTTGCTACTCTGGCCTTCAAGCTCTATACCTAAAGACAATGAGACTCCGGCCAACAGTATTGGTTTGGGAAAGCCGATGATTTGAGAGGACCGGACCGAGCACCTCCACTCTAGTATCTAATCGGTTATCTGCGATGGCATGACATGCAAAATCACTTATCTCAATAATAATTTGGGTCTGTAACTATTTAATTCGGTAGGACTCTAGCATATTCTGTAATAATCCTTCCCTGAACCTCAAAAAAGCCAATCCTACCATGCCCCTCCCAGACGCTAAGCCAGTCAAACTGACTGCAAATTTAACCATCCACGCCCCCCTCTCGCGCCAGGGTCACGGACCAGGTGTGGTTATAATTAGATCAGCTGTTGATCCTACCGTCAAGAATGAGAAGGAAACATTAGACCCCGAGCCGATACAGAAATGGGCCGAAGAGAGTTTCGTTGTCGCCCAGATACAGGTGGCGGAAGACCACGCGACTATCAAAGAGGATCTGCTTCAGGCACTAGATGCATTGACGGCGCATGAAGCGTGCAGCCAAAAATCAGAATATGGCATCATAGGTTTGTGCAGCGTCTTGTAAAAGGTCCGGTCGGATATGCTAACGAAAATTCCCCAGTCTACTCCCCATCTCTTGTCCCTAGCATAACAGAAGCCATAGATGAGCATGACAGCATCAAGGCCATCGTCTCATATGGCGCGCTATTGAAGCCTTCCAGGAAGCCACTTCTCTATCATCTAGCTGAGAGCGGGATCCCCAAATCCGTCTGCGACAATGTAACCACCTATCGATACCCCGAGGCTGCATCAGCATCATTTGTGATTCCTTCTCACAAGGATTTCCTTCCCTCATCAGCAGCTGTTGCCCATACGCGGTGTTTGGAATTTCTAAAGAAGCTACTAAACGGGCCCTGGTTCGATCTTGAAATGATCTGGAACGAGCACACAAGCTTCGAGTTCGATACCCGGTCTGTCGAGAAAACAATGGGCACCATGGTCCAGGAGCCATATGTCAACCACATCCCAACGATTACCGGTGGCATTGGGCGGGAAAATTTAACCCAGTTCTACGCGAACCATTTCATTTTCAATAACCCAGACGACACCGTGTTGGAACTTGTTAGTCGGACGGTCGGTATTGACCGGGTGGTCGATGAGTTTATTTTCACCTTCACACATGATAAAATGGTGGACTGGCTGTGAGTTGCTCTTAACCCTTAAAATAATTGCGGTGTAAAAATTATTTTGCTAATATCTTCATTTTTACCGTGCAGAATACCCGGAATCCCACCCACTGGGAAACGACTGCGCATCCCGTTCACCGCGGTAGTGAACATCCGCGGGGATAGACTCTACCACGAGCATATTGCTTGGGATCAGCTGACCGTGCTCTTCCAGCTGGGCCTTATGCCCAAATATCTTCCGATCTCGTATTCGTTGCCAAATGGGCCTGCGGCGCAGGCTGGGCGGCAGCTTCAATATCGGGTCCCTGGTGCTGGAGATGAAACAGCTGCAAAGATGCTTGATGAAAGCAGCGTCCCATCAAACAAGATGATTGAGAACTTTTCCGTGCGAGAAGTTGAGTTATGAGCATTGGGAATGCGTATACATATACATATTAGCCAAGTCTAGCATCCCCAGAGTGGGTGATTGGTCGGTTTTAAACTCTATGAACCCTACTTGCACCATTATATTGAGAGGTATTGCCGTAAATCACATAATTCTAGTAGGACCAGTAAAAGATCCGTGATCAATTAGGGTGCGTCCGGTACTAGGCGTGGCTATCAATCTGGGAAAGGCCACTAGGACATACCAAAACCATACGGCAAAAGGGATCAACGTGTAAGATTAACTGAGCGGAGTTGACTTCATTTCTTTTGGTCACCCCCAACTCTAAACACCCAGCTCTCGCAGCATCTTATACCAAAGAATCTGCGCATATAGTACATGAAGCTCATAGAAGAGCCACGGTATCTTCTTATAGTCACTCGTAGACTTACTACTGCTTTCACTCGGGTAAAGATTCCCACACTCAACCATCACATATGTCACTCTTGCTGTCTCGTCGGATACTTTCTCGACGATGTATTCCTGGAATCCACCGTCCATAGCCCGCCACGGCAGGCCGTATGATGCTGCCTTGTCAAGAGAATTGACCATGCCGCGCGGGAACATCCAGTACATCACCGTCCCGGCTGCGTCAGCTTGGGGGTCTAGGGTGTCGCTGTTGGATGGGAAGGCGGAGACAGGCATTAGAGGGGTCGAGGGGAGAGCGTCTGATTGGACTGCGATACCTTTCAAGGAAGACCAGCTTCCGAGGAGGAATGCGCCCATGGATGTTGGTTGCCCAAATAGGTGGCTGCCGAGCTTGAAGGATAATGGTGGCACGTCCTTGTCGAGGAACCGTGGTTCTAGCCCCGTCGCTCGGCCATTTAAGAATGCGGCGAGGAGGTTCTGGGCTAGGTAGAGCGTATCCGATTTCTCGGGGTCGGTCTGATTTTTGGCAAGGGCTTTCTCGTAGTTGGCGAGGGATGAAATTGGGATTTCGGTTTGAAGTGCTGCGAAGGAGGTAACCCAATGCGTTTGATTGTTGGCGTCTGACCATGAGGATAAGGTAGTTGATTTGTTCATTCCCCAAGCTGTATGGTTCACCGATTCGCCTTCTTCAACTAGTTTTCGACAGGCGCTTGACCTTGGAAGGTCTGTAACTGAGACGCGAGGGCATAGTTGGTTGAGCCGCCGCTTGCCCAAGTAGAGGACTGTGCCGCCCACAGTTATTAGGCAAAGCGCACCAGCGAGCTTCGGCCGACTTGAAATAAAGCTTGTCATGGTTATTGAGATGCGAGGTAGGCTTGTGTAATGGGCTGAAGCCTCTTTTAGTACCCGAAATCGGGCCGCGTGACGCATTGGGAAACACACCGACGGAAGCCGGTCCGTCCCGAAGGTCACGCGTGAATAGCATCAGCATCGTCCATGACTCACTTTCACCGATCAATGAATTTTTGCAACTCCCAGATGATGTCATCCGGAAGAGAGTTCGCAATAGCTACGTCGACAACAGCAGGGATCACCACAGCTTCATCTTCCCGCTGACTGAGAAGCAACTCGATGATTTCACCACCCATACGCTTGTCTGCATTTTGCGCAGCTGCCATGAGTATCCCTACTGTAGCGAACTGCGACTCTGGAACCTCACATAAGAGAAGCTCAATGATATCTTTCCCGGACCGTCCATTGCGCGCAGCTGCTTCGATGACACGCTCAGCACACCAAGAACGCGATTCTTCGCGTGTGCGGATCAGCAGCTCGACAATTCCCCAGCCATACTCTTCATTTCTCGCCGCACATTCCATCGTTCGTTCTGTGAGGGTAATGTAATGGCCGTGTCGATCAAGCAGCAAAGCGAACATCTCTAGATCGAATGATTTAGCCATGGCTTGTACTCCGCTGGCAGTGACCCGGGCCTTGTGGTTGTGGAGCAGCGCCTTCAATAGAGACTTGCCATGTTTCGATGCGGCATCAACAAGGTCCCCTGTGATGCGAATGCAATCACAAAACATCAAAAGCTGCCCAAGGGCCTCCTCTGCACGCCACGCATATTCTCCCCTGGCAACTGCGACCCAGAAATCCTCGCCTAGATTGATCTCATTTGGCCGCATGTCGAAAAGCATGACCACCGTGTCGCACACCCAGATGGTGGGCGCAATAGCCTCCATCACCTTTGTTGTGATATGGACTTGGCCTCCCCATCGCTCGAGCATAACCTGCAGTGCCGTCGTTGAGTGGCTAGCTGCGATTTCGACTGCCCTTTGGGTCACTTCAACGGCGCCGCCGTAATTCTCATGAATCCAACGCAAAGAGTGGGGATTGGAAGCTGCGGCATGCAGGATGCCGTCGGTGATGGATGGAAATTCCCCTAAAACCTGCACGAGGACGTCTAAGGCCTCTCTGCCATTTTTTGCCGCTGCCTCTATCATCCTGGTTGTTACCGTGACCTCTCTCCGCGTCTCGAATAGCAAACGCAGTGTTTCAGCCGGCAGCAACGCAGTAATTGCCTCCACGCCTGTTGGCGACACAATGACCATCTCGGTGTCGCGAAGGAGGAGATCCATTATCTCATAGCCCTTGTCGAAAATGCCGGCTGCGCTGCGGACGACAGACTCTGTGACCTCAATCCGAACCTGGTAGGCAAGCAGAATCTGCGTTATCGCTTGTCCAGCAAAGTCGTTACCCGCGATATTTTCTGCCGCTTTGATAGATAAAGTGCGAGGCTTCTTCCCTTGATTCTTCAGCATATAAGCCACGATTTCTGGTTCGTCAAGTTGCACTGCCTCCTCAATCGGTGGCCCAATGATGGTAGCACCATGCGGCTCGCATAGAGCTCGCTTGATGAAGTTGATTGTGGGTGCAGTTCTAATATCATACAACATATACGGCAGCCCTTGTAGGCTCAGCCGCATCTCACCCTTGCATTTGGAGAGGAAGAGGTCGAAAGTGCTCGTATCGTACATGTGCTGTCCCGCGGCCGCTATGGCCGCTTCCGTGATTCGAACGGTCGGAGTCTGGTCAAGCAAAATCCCCACTAAGTCGCTGGCCCAGAATCTGCTGTTAGCAGCCGCCTCAATGGCTTCTGGTGGGACCTGTAACCCGCGATCGTGTTTGAAGAAAGACTCGAGGAGCCGTTTCCCGCCGGGATCTCGTTTCGCGGCAAGAATAACTGCCCTCTCGGTCACCTTGACGGAAGGAGTATGTCTGAATAGACGCTGCACAATCTTCGCCACATTACGTCCCTGGTTGCTTTCTGCTGCTGCTTCTATCATTTTCTCTGTAATCGATATCTTCTCACCAAGCGTGTCCAGTAGTTGGCAGATTAGCTCGTACGTACCACGCCGCATAATTCCGCCGAGTGCATCGGCCGTAAACGACACTCGGTCTTGGTGCTTTCCTTTGAGAATATAGAAGATCGCGTCACAGATGTCGAATTTTACACTGTCGATCCATGATATTTCCTTGGCTGGAGGTTCGGTGAAACTTTGTACTATCCGGTCAGTCAGTTGAACTTCATTTTTGCTCTTCTCGAGAAAGAGGTCGATGAGCTCAGTTGCATGGGGTTTGTTGTCGACAGCAGCTAATATCATCTTGTCAGTGAGTACGAGTTGGCTGATGGTAGCGTGGGTGAGTAGAAAGGCGATGATGAACTGGCCAGTGCCTGTATTCCGGGCCGCAGCAACGATGGTCCCTTCACTGTCGAGCACTTTCCCCTGCTGGTCAAAGAGCTTCCCGATCATCTTCCTTCCGTACTTCTCATGTCCTGCTGCCGCTTTCCATACTGTCTCAGATGCCGGAATCTCCAGCCCATGGTCGACGAGCAATTGGAAGATCTGCCACCCTGCCTTTTGATTCCATGCCGCGGCCACAACAATGTCTTCCACACAGCGTATGTTACTCGTTTCAGCAAACAGGATCTCGAAAACTTGCCAGTCACCTGATCGAGCCGCCGCGACTAGAGCCTTGTCGGTTACTCGGATATCCGATTTATTCAACAAGAGTTTTACTACGTCGATATCAAAAAGAGCAGCGATCAGCGCCACTCCCCCAGAGGCGACAGATACCCCGGGATTTGAGAGGAGTTGCAACAATATAACCCTGCCACACCTCTTATTCTCAAAAGCAGCAACGGCAATGGAGTTGGTGATCATTATCACCGCACCTCGCTCCAGCAAAAGCGATATAACTTCTTCACCAAACCACGCGTTGCGAACCGCCGCTTCAATGACTCCACAAGTCAAATGGACCTTCGGGCCCTGCGTATCGAGCAAAAAGACCATCATATCCCGATCCCAGACCCTCGCTGCGTGATGTACTGCATCTGCGCTGAAATTCAGCCCCGGCCTCCGCTGTAGGGCTTGACGAACGAGATCCCTGTCCTTAGAGGGCCGTGAAGCGTCGCCGACCATTCTGCGACCAAACTCATTGCGGTACTCCTGGACAAAGGACTTTAGATTGTCGTCTGTGTCGCTGGAACTGTCCGAACCGTCCTCTTCACCGTCGGGTACTGAACTGTTTGTGCCCATGCTAGATGGCATTGCCGGCGGCGCGATCATGCTCGCGATCGCGTCTGAGCCGTATGTTGCGCATACCGTCGACATACGCGTGGTAGGGTTTTCCTGTGCCACTGAGCTCGGAGCTTCCGATGATTTGCCCGCGCGGGGAGCCTGGACCCCGGGTCTCCTAAATAACCGTTTCAGCCTCATCTTGTCTGCCAACAGGCGTCTTTAATGAGCCATATTTTGTGCTGTCCGCATTGAGCGGGTTGTCCATTTATTACCTCAGGGTTTCCGGCGCGTCAGACTGTTTGTGGCGCATTAGGAACGAGCTGAAGTGTCCACACAAACGTGGCCGTCTCGTATTGGGCTCAACCGGTCTAGACCCCTGCACATCAGCAGCACCGGTTCTCCGCCGCGGCCATGGAATAAATTCGCAGCGTGCCCTGACCAGGATGGAGAATTTCACTCTCGAATAAGAGACACACAGACAAAACGGCACGCAATGGAGGGCTTTACCAGCTACCATCTGCAAGATATAACCTGCAAGGGACCCCAGGGCCACAAGCGACCCCCATATGCTTCATTCGCGATCCTCGACCCGATCATCACGATCGAGAAGCGCCATGGGAAGTACCATATCGCGGCGCGGTTCAACATCGAGACGGCGATCTTGAATTACGCGTCGCGTGACAGGTTCGTTGTGCCGGCTCCATGCATCTTCTCCTTTGCCTCTCCTCGAGAAGAGTAAATGTCTAATAGGTGGGAAGCGACGGCCGCGAACTCTTCTTCCAGGACATCTGCCTGCAATATAGGAGTTCCTGGGATAACGAAAACCTATTCATGAAGCCCGAGTCTGACCCCGCTGCTGCTCTCACCGTCTCCCGGGGCTTCACATCGTCGACATCTGCAACAGTTGGGGTCACAGCGTCGCAGACGCCATCGGGAAATGTATCACTGGGGTTAACGCGGTCGAGGGCTTTGACGGTTGAGTATGCGATGACGAGTTGGAGTCTGAGTGCGCACCGCGTCGTGAGTGGTTAGTTAGTTGACTCGTTGCTCTGATATTTGCCTCCCCCTCGCAACGTAATCCGCATTTTGACCCGGTGTAGATGATGAATCCACAGTCAGCGATAACCCAGTGCGATACCAGTGGTTCTGGGCTGGGACGCAGGATGAATCGGGCCGGCTGTCGAGCGACCTCAGGCACGCGGTTAAGCGTCATGTTGTAGTGAAGAGGATCGTGTCTGAATTGATGGTCTTTCCACTACGAGCAGACCGCAAAGACGCCTCAAGTAACAAAGTTGCAAATGGGATGGAGGAGCTATCGAGACCTGAACGTGGTGGTGATGATGGAGAGGAAGGGGGAGCTGACGACCAGGCAAGGAACGACTCGGACGTGGCTCAAGCAGAAGAAGGAGTCACTCCGACCAACGAGCCTACCCCAAACTCCAAAGACGAAGCCGAAAATGGACCGAAACCAAAACCCCTATACACCTGGGAATCACTGCTCGAGTTTGATTTTTCCGTCCAGGTGCGTTCTTTGCAGCTAGGTATGACCCAAACCCAGAGAAAACACCAATTTAACGAACTTCGTCCACCAAAGATCCGAGTCAAGAAACGTCTTAGTCGCTTTCAGAGATTCGCTCTGTTCACCGGCAACGAAGTCAGAGGACGGTACCTCCGTCCGGTATATACGGAAAACTTTGGATTCAAGGTCCCGCCACTGAAGAAGATGATTCCGAACGACGATACGGCTGATATCTCGGCGCTGCTCAATCAGATTAAGAAGGATGTGGGTTGCTTGATACCTACCCTACCCTAAGCTATCAGTCAAGTGAGCATCAGATAGGGAGGGCTAATGAAGGGGACACATAGTACGAGAACAAACTCGACGAACTGCCTGAAAAAGACTTTTTCGAACTGGCGAGTGCGCACGTGCAGAGGGAGGTGAGTGTCGCTCTTCTTCGTGCTTGTCCTATGGAACAGCAGATGGCTCATTACCGCACAGACTATGAAGACAACGCAGCGGCACACAACACGAAATCAGGAGGTGAATCAGAAGGCTAATCTAGATAAGAAAATGGCGCGGATATCTGAGGAATTGAGGGGGGCACAAAGTAGGCGTTATGTGAGGCAGATGTGACGGGTGTGCCATACTTAGATCATCCTAGCCTCGGTGGAGCTTCCCTTTTCACCTAGTATGTATCCCCCTACCACGACCTCTTCGTCTCAACAACCGTAGCCGGCGGACTCCGATCGCTCATCTCATACACAACCGTAACGTCATCCGTCCGGCGAATCGCGCGCAGCGGATTCCCACCATTCTCATTCCCAGCCCCGTTCCCACCCCTATTGTTGTTCTCCCGGTCATCTTGAAGGATACTCTCCTGACTGCCGACACCCGTGATCGTGGTATCCGTCTTCCGTGCAGCCTTGCTGCTTGCCTTGTTGCTCGCCTCGTACGAGTAGTCGTGTAGCTGGTGGCTGCCCTTGTATTTGTTGCGGCTGCTGTTGTACGAGGAGAGGTTGCGTTTTCCGAGGATGAGTTCGAGGACGGGCTGGAGTGTTGGGATGCACGAGGCGATTATTACGACGTTGGACTCGACGCTGTATTCTTTGTTAGTTTCTGGGCTGGGCGGCGGTTGGGGTTGTGGTGGAG
This sequence comes from Aspergillus baeticus, assembly GCA_027569055.1. NCBI lineage: Eukaryota > Fungi > Ascomycota > Eurotiomycetes > Eurotiales > Aspergillaceae > Aspergillus > Aspergillus baeticus. Next base: position 2,045 of record JAPDEI010000016.1, on the reverse strand, counting down.
CGGGCAGCAGGGAGGGACGGAGGGATGTACTTGGTCCAGAGGACGAGGTCGGCGGTTCCGTCTGCAGAAACATTTAGCGAGCTCGTAACGAAGCTGCGTTAATAGGGTGGCATTGGACTCACATGTGTAGTCTGACTTGTCTGCGAGACCCTTCAATTGGGTGCATTTGACCACAGCCATGGCAGAGGCACTACTGGATTAGTCTCATATCTAGTGCTTGGATGTTCTTCACGACGTACATTGCTCCCAGTCCTAAAGCGGCGCACAAGGCGATACGCTTACGCAGCGACATGTGCAGCTTCATCAATATGGTCGCCGGGTAGATAGCGAGATACAAGTCGACAAACGCAGACGACGCTGACCAGTCAGCTTCTTTCTCCCGTCTCTTCGACAATGGGTATATACGGACCTCCGGTGAATATCGCATAATTAATCAAAATCCAAACATCGCGACAGGTCGCCTTCCCCTCGATAACCAGCGATGTCTGCCACAGCGCCCTCGGCGGATCGCACATGGTAAAAAGCATGACGATGCACACACCGGAGATGACTGCCCCCGTCCCCGCGATAATCCATACCCACATCCTCTGCCAGAAGGTCGGATTCAGGATACGGTTGAGCATGGCGGCAACAGCGAGCTTGGGAACCGCGAAGGAGATGATGCCGAAAAGGAAACTGAGCGAGTTGAGGAAGCTGGCTTTTTCGACGGTCTTCGTGTCCAGCACGTAGGCGTGCTTGCCGTAGCCGATGGAGATGTTAGCGGTTGTTATGGCGCAGTAGACAAGGCCCATGAACTGGTTTGTTAGCATACAGGATTCCTGGGAGTCTGCCTCTACACAGGACAGTTAATGTCGATGGAACATACCAAGGAGAAAACAATCAGCCAGTCATCGACACCGATATTGCGAAGCATCCTCCCCCGGATGTACATCCGCGCAGTAACAATAATTGTCGTAACGCCCGTCAACGCCCATAGCACGGCGAGGATTTTGGGGCCCTTATCGTCGCTCGCATGTCCCTTACGAGCAGCTTCCATGGTGGTGTTTACGATTCGGTTTGGCAAGAGGGTCCGGTCCAGTCCACAGAGGAGCAGTGAGAAATATAGAGAACCACGGTGAGGATCGCCCTAGAAGAGTGCTTCTCCTTTCCTTTGCCATTGCCGACAGCACGAATGTGATCCATTTTTGCCCGATTCTGATACATCAGAACACTCCGCCATCCTGCGCGGGCCCGATGTCGAGAATCAAGGTTATGGCACGCCAGTCGTCAAGCTACCGTCTCGTCACCATCGGAGAGCAAGACTGCCGTGTTTGGCAGGCGTACTCCGGTTGACCCCGGTGATTTTGTTAGTACAGTGGGTCAGAATCCTTAAAAGCGGTCAAAGTCATTTAAGCACCGCCTTCCTAATTAGGTTTAGCATGAAGCTAATGAAACCTCTTGGATAGCTCAATTTTAAAGATCTCCAGCGTTAACCTCTTAGCCTCTATATACTTTTTTACAATGCCTACCACACCTGAGCCCTCTGAAGTACCTGAAACAAGGCAAAATTCTACACGTCTTTAACGTGATGATCGAATTCGAGTCCTAGCCCTACGAGATGCCGGGCTTACATACCAACAGATCGCCTCTCAGCTTTAAATGACCCATTAACAGGTCCAATATACATGCCAATCCCATCAAGCTACCCCGAAAAAGGCACGTGGGCAGAGACCCAAGCTATCTAACGAAGATGTTGATAATATTATTAAATTTATATCTTCATCTAAACGGACCCGACGCATGCCTTATTCTAAGGTTATTCAAGAACTAGACCTTCCTGTTGGTATAACAGCCCTTTCTCGAGCACTTAAAAAACGAGGCTATTCACGATGCAAAGCTCTTCGGAAGCCACCTTTATCAGACAAGAATAAGCGTGTATGTCTTGCTTGGGCCCTTGAACATGTGAATTGGACAATTGAGCAGTGGAATCGAATCCTTTGGTCTGATGAGACTTGGGTTACCTCAGGCTTCCACAAACGATGCTATGTGACAAGAAAGGCCGGCGA